>OW121741.1:23403723-24026223 GCA_933228675.1 Stomorhina lunata
GGGGGAAATCCCAATTGTACTGAAATATTTTCTTAAATTCTTCCAAATTTATTTTATATTGAAATTTGACTAAAGCAAAGTATAAATATGTAGTATTTATTACTAGGTTACAGGGACAAATGTATTATTTTGGAATTAAAAATAATATTATACGATTTTTTATAATTTTTTTTTTTTTTGAATAAGTTTTTATATTGAAAAATTTTTATATCGAAAAATTTTCTATAGAAAAATTTTTATATCGAAAAATTTTCTATAGAAAAATTTTTATATCGAAAAATTTTCTATAGAAAAATTTTTATATCGAAAAATTTTCTATAGAAAAATATTTATATCAAAAAATTTTCTATAGAAAAATTTTTATATCAAAATTTTTTGGTTATAAAAATTTTTGATAGAAAAATTTTTAACACAAAATGTTTTCGATGTTAAAATTTTTCGATATAAATTTTCTAAAGAAAATTTTTTGATATTAAATGTTTTCAATAGAAAATTTTTCGAATTAAAAGTTCTCCTGTAGAAAAGTTTTCGATATAAATCTTTTTGTTATAGAAAATTTCTCGATATAAAATTTTCCTGTAGAAGATTTTTTTATATAAAAACTTTTTTACAGAAATTTTTTCGATGTAAAATTATTTGTATACAAAATTTTCGATACAAAAATTTTTCTATTTTTGATATAAAAACTTTTCTATAGAAAAATTTTTGTTATAAAAATTTGTTGTACAAAAAGTTTTGATACAGAAAATTTTTCGATATTAATTTTTTTCTATAGAAAATTTTTTGTTATAAAAATTTTCTATGTGAATATTTTTCTATGGAAACTTTTTCGATATAAACATTTTTCTATAGAAAATTTTTCGATATAAAAATTTTTCTATACAAAATTTTTCGATATAAAAATTTTTCGATATAAAAATTTTTCTATAGAAAATTTTTTGATATAAAAATTTTTCTATAGAAAATTTTTTGATATAAAAATTTTTCTATAGAAAATTATTTGATATAAAAATTTTTCTATAGAAAATTTTTCGGTATAAAAATTTTTCTATAGAAAATTTATCGAAATAAAAATTTTTCGGTAGAAAATTTTTCGATATAAAAATTTTTCTATAGAAAATTTTTCGATATAAAAATTTTTCTATAGAAAATTTTTCGATATAAAATTTTTTTTTTTTCGATAAATATTTTTAAATACAAAATTTTATAAATATAGAAACACTTGGATATCGACAAATTTTTTTTAAAAAATTTTTACATATATCGAAAAAATTTTAATAGAAAAATTTTATATCGAAAATTTTTAGATATAAAAATTTTTCTATAGAAAGTTTTTCAATATAAAAATGTTTCGATACAAAAATTTTTCTAAACAAAATTTTTCTATAGAAAATTTTTCGATATAAAAATTTTTCTATAGAAAATTTTTCGATATAAAAATTTTTCTATAGAAAATTTTTCGATATAAAAATTTTTCTATAGAAAATTTTTTGATATAAAAATTTTTCTATAGAAAATTTTTTGATATAAAAATTTTTCTATAGAAAATTTTTTGATATAAAAATTTTTCTATAGAAAATTTTTCGATATAAAAATTTTTCTATAGAAAAATTTTCGATATAAAAATTTTTCGATAGAAAATTTTTCGATATAAAAATTTTTCTATAGAAAATTTTTCGATATAAAAATTTTTCTATAGAAAATTTTTCGATATAAAAATTTTTCTATAGAAAATTTTTCGATATAAAAATTTTTCTATATATATATATATATATATATATATATATTTTGTATCGAAACATTTTTATATTGAAAAACTTTCTATAGAAAAATTTTTATATCTAAAAATTTTCGATATAAAATTTTTCTATTAAAATTTTTTCGATATATGTAAAAATTTTTTTTATAGAAAATTTTTTTAAAAAAATTTGTCGATATCCAAGTGTTTCTATATTTATAAAATTTTGTATTTAAAAATATTTATCGAAAAAAAAAAAATTTATATCGAAAAATTTTTATATCGAAAACTTTTCTATAGAAAAATTTTTATATCGAAAAATTTTCTATAGAAAAATTTTTATATCGAAAAATTTTCTATCGAAAAATTTTTATATCGAAAAATTTTATATCGAAAAATTTTTATATCGAAAAATTTTCTATAGAAAAATTTTTATATCGAAAAATTTTCTTTAGAAAAATTTTTATATCGAAAAATTTTCTATAGAAAAATTTTTATATCGAAAAATTTTCTATAGAAAAATTTTTATATCAAAAAATTTTGTATAGAAAAATTTTTATATCAAAAAATTTTCTATAGAAAAATTTTTATATCGAAAAATTTTCTATAGAAAAATTTTTATATCGAAAAATTTTCTATAGAAAAATTTTTATATCGAAAAATTTTCTATAGAAAAATGTTTATATCGAAAAATTTTCCATAGAAAAATATTCACATAGAAAATTTTTATAACAAAAAATTTTCTATAGAAAAAAATTAATATCGAAAAATTTTCTGTATCAAAATTTTTTGTACAACAAATTTTTATAACGAAAATTTTTCTATAGAAAAGTTTTTATATCAAAAATAGAAAAATTTTTGTATCGAAAATATTGTATACAAATCATTTTACATCGAAAAATTTTCTGTAAAAAAGTTTTTATATAAAAAAATTTTCTACAGAAAAATTTTATATCGAGAAATTTTCTATAACAAAAAGATTTATATCGAAAACTTTTCTACAGGAGAACTTTTAATTCGAAAAATTTTTTATCGAAAAATTTTCTATTGAAAACATTTAATATCAAAAAATTTTCTTTAGAAAATGTATATCGAAAAATTTTAACATCGAAAACATTTTGTGTCAAAAATTTTTCTATCAAAATTTTTTATAACCAAAAATTTTTGTATAGAAAAATTTTAATAGCAAAAATTTTTGTATAAAAAAATTTTATATCGAGAATTTTTGTACAGAAAAATGTATATGTCGAAAATTTTTGTATAGAAAAATTTTTATATAGAAAATTTTCGATAGAAAAATTTTTACATCGAAATAATTTTCTATAGAAAAATTTTTATTTGAAAAATTTTTTTTAGAAAAATTCTTATATCAATAAAATTTTCTACAGAAAAATTTGTATTTACAAATATTTTCTATATAAAAATCTTTTTATATAAAAATTCTCGACATAAAAATTTTCCTATACAAAAATTTTATATTAAAAATTTTTGTAAAAAAAAATGTATATCCAAAATTTGTGAAGAAAAATGTTTATACCAAAAATTTTTATTTCCAAAATTTTAAAATAGAAAAATTTTTATATTGAAAATTTTTTTATAGAAAAATTTTTATATCGAAAATGTTTGTAATGAAAAATTTTTAAAACGAAACTTTTTGTATAGAAAAATGTTTATATTGAAAATTTTTGTATAGAAAAACTTTTTATATCAAAAATTTTTATATTAAAAGTTTGTATATATCGAAAACTTTTGTATAGAAAAATTTTTATGATAAAATTTTTGAATAGAAAAATGTTTATATCGAAAAGTTTTCTGAAAAAAATTTATGTTTTATATCTGTACTTCATTAACTTTTTTTAGCTTTGATTGGCTTTTCAAAAAATACTTTGATTTGTTATATTTATTTTTGAAATTCATATTGACATTAATTTTAAACAAAACAATTTCTATTTTGTAATAAAGATCCAATAAATATGTTTTCTTTTACATTATTTTATCGGGTGTTTTTTATTGAGGTATAGAACTTTAAGTTGGCATCACTTTTTTAACTGGCGGCCATTTTGTCAGCTGTCAAGTGATTAATATTTAGTTTGGTTTGCCATTTCATCATGAACAGGTTGACAAAAGAACAACGCTTGCAAATCGTGCAAATTTATTTTGAAAATAATGGTTCAGTTCGCGAAGTTTACCGCAAGATCCGTCCATTTTATGGTCGACATAATCGTCCATCAGAGCAATAAATTCGGTTAACCATGGATCGTTTTCGCACTACGTTTACTCTATGTGATAATACGCATCCGCAGCGACGTCGAACAGTGCGCACCGAAGAAACAATTGCCGCTGTAGAGCAAAGTGTTGAAGAGGACCCGAATGAATCGATTCGCCACCGTGCACAGCAATTGGAGCTTTGTCCATCAACTTTATGGAAGATTTTGCGCAAAGATCTTGGCTTGCGACCTTACAAGATCCAGCTTGTGCAAGAATCAAAGCCGCGAGACCATGCAATGCGTCGTGATTTTGGTGTATGGGCCGAAAATGAGATTGATCTCGATGCTGATTTTCATCGCAAAATTTTGTTCAGTAATGAGGCTCATTTTTGGTTGAATGGCTACGTCAACAAGCAAAATTGCCGCATTTGGAGTGAAGAGAATCCACATTAGACCCTTGAGACGCCATTACATCCACAAAAACTGACTGTTTGGTGTGCTCTATGGGCTGGTAGAGTCATTGGGCCATACTTCTTCCGAAATAATGCTGGAGAGTCAGTTACCATAAATGGAGACCGGTATAAAGCCATGATAACCGACTATTTTGTTCCCCAATTGGATGGCATGAATATGGATGAGTTGTGGTTCCAACAAGACGGCGCTATATGCCACACAGCGCACGTCACAATTGATTTATTGAAGGAAACATTCGATGAGCGCATAATTTCGCGGAATGGACCTGTCAATTGGCCACCAAGATCGTGCGATTTGACACCACTGGATTATTTTCTTTGGGGATATGTGAAGTCGCTCGTCTACGCCAACAAACCAGAAACGTTAGGGGACTTGGAAGCCAACATTCGTGGCGTTATTGCCAACATACGGCCCCATATGCTCGAAAAAGTAGTTGAAAATTGGACCTGTAGAATTGGCTTTATTCGAGCCAGCCGCGGCGGCCACATGCCCGAATCATATTTAAACATTAATGGCTTAAAATTATCCTTCCAATAAAGCCAAATTGATGGACATTAAAACGATTTTCTTGTGTTTTATTTCAATTCGAAGTTCTATACCTCTAAAAAAAACACCCATTACAATAAAGTCTCAATAACACCAACAGAAAAAACTGCAGTTCACCCACAAATAGATATGATTTTCGATTACAAATAATCGCTATTCTACTGTTGATAATTTTTAAATGACCGCTTTTGGTGATGTTTAAATGACATATATTGGAAAATTTATTAAATGATTTTGACAACATAACCTCAGCTGAAACAGATGACAATAGTGTTAGGAATTTTTTGGTGACAATATTAAATATTAATTTTTCATTTAAATTCAAAAATAATGAAAAGAATGAATGAATGAAATGATGGAAAAATATAAATTTTAAAATATTTTAAATTATGTAATAATAGCAAATATTAAATTCAATGAAATCCTCCACAAAGATTAAGTTCTATTATTATAAGTTCTTTAAGTTATGAATAAAATAAATTAAAAAATCCTTACAATAATTAGTTTTTCAAGCAATTGTTTAAAAATGTTTAATACATTTTCGTTTTTTCATATTTCTTCAATTTCCCTCTTTATTAACTCTTTGTTTTATGCCATCCATTTACTATTCATACAAATTAAATGTTTTAAACAATTATCTTAAATCTTTTGAAATTATACACACATAAATTATTCATACAATTTAACGTTCAACACAAGAAATGCTAAAATCCTTATTTTTTAATTCATTCATTTATAGATGAAACAAACAACCAACCAACCAGCCATACATCCATCCTTTCTGCCAACCAGCCATCGTCAACAGGAGAAAAAGGTAGTAAAATGCTGCCTTTTCTTCTTGTTTGTTCTTTATATATAGAAACTATCATCATTCATTTTAAATTAAAATGATTTATAAAGAAATTAAATGTGTGTGTATGTGTGTGGGTAAGTGAAAATGATGGCTTTGAGCAAGGACGTTGATGTTCTGGAACTTTACTATGGGTGAGAAGTACTATAGTGACATACTTAGTAATTGTATTAGTACTTGTTACAATACTAGTATTATTATTAGAATTAATTCTAGTATTTGTACTAGCGTTTGTATTTTACACTAACATAAATTCTACCGTTAGCAGTAAATAATATAAGTAGACAAATAGTATTAGTAGTTACTAGTAAAATTGTAGTACTAATATTAATGGTATTAGTATTATTACTAATATTAGTGGTAATACTAGTTTTAGCAATAGTAATAGTATTCGAACAAGAATTGGTAAAAGCATTAGTACCAGTATAAATATCAGTACCTTTATAATTATTATTATTAATTCTTATAAAAGTAATATTATTACTAAAATTGGTAATTCTTCTGTTAGTATTAATATCAGTATAACTACTAAAATAAGTACTATTATTAGTAAAAATATTAGTATTGGTAGCACTATTACCCAGCTAGCAATTAGGAGATTGTTGATGATAATATTAGCAAAATTAGCCTTTTGGAAACCCTTCAAATGATCAAAGTCAAAAACTGATCAATTAGCTTGGTTATCTAAAAAAGTTTACAAAAAGACTCCTAGAAACGCTTGGAAAGCGACTAGTTAAAAAAAGCACAAGCAATTCTTGCAAAATGTGCGTAGTCAAAATATAATCACGCAAATGACCATAACATGACTGTTTTTATGCTGTTTGTTTGGTGATCAATTAAAGGCATAAAAAAAGACATATTCAGCTGCCTAGGTTTACTGTTCTAAAAATAATTAATCTAAACATAAAAACGAGTCATTAAAGACTCTTTCTGAAGAGTCATATGAAGGGTACCATTTTTTCACACAAAAAATTAATTTTTGACTCATAAGTGATGTCATAAATGATAATTTTAATAGTGGAGTGGAGGCAAAAAAGATATTTGACTAAAATTTTCAAAAAGTCGAACCTAGGCCGATGAATATGATATCTTATATTCTTAAACGAGCAATAATTGTATGTATTTATATATATATATATATATATATATATATATATATATATATATATATATATATAGAATGGCTATCTCGAAAATTTGGACAGTGGGTATCTTTTTTGATGCATAGGTCGAAGAAGAAGAGACTTTTGGAACTTTTACCTCTAAGAGGGTAAAAACGGGTAAAAAGGGGAAAAAATCGAAAACGCTATATCTCCTAAAGTAATAGGTATAGAAACAAAATTAAAATTACGTTTTAAACAGCAATGAAAATAAACGGACAGGTGTTTGGTACTTTTTTGAAACTATGTCCGATAGGGGGTAAAAAAAGGGTGAAAATAGTTTTTTTGGCA
The DNA here is from genome assembly GCA_933228675.1 of Stomorhina lunata. Taxonomy (NCBI): domain Eukaryota; kingdom Metazoa; phylum Arthropoda; class Insecta; order Diptera; family Rhiniidae; genus Stomorhina; species Stomorhina lunata. The sequence continues at coordinate 23,410,990 of OW121741.1, forward strand.
CCTTTTTAACCCACTCTTATATTTTAAACTAAAGAATATAGAAAGAAACTTGGTACTGCAATCAATAGATGTAAAAGAAAAATAAAACACGTATTTGGTACTTTTTTGATTTTGGAGCCAAAATGGGTAAAAAAGGGATAAAATGATATCTTAACATCTCCAAAGTAATATGAATAGGAACATTATACATTATGTTAAATGCGTTTTAAAAAAATGTACCGAATTCAATTGGCACCAAAAAAGTACCAAATATACATATGGAACTTTTAGAAATTAGGGAATAAAATAATACTAAAAAAATTAGTATTATTTTAAACAAATGAATGTTTGTCTGTATATATGTTCTTTCTAGAATAGTAAACTGTGAATTTGATCATGTTATGCTCTTTAGCGAAGATGTTGCGGATAAGCCGGCGAAGGTTTTAAAGTTGATAAGACTAATTTCCGACAGATGGCGCCACTGAAAATTACTAAAAATGAATTAAGTCGTAAACTGTACATTTGATCATGCTATGATCTTTAGCAAAGTTGTAGCGCATGAGCCGACAAAGGCTTTTTCGTTGGTATGAATAATTTCCGACAGGTGGCGCTACAGAAACTTACTCAAAGTCAATTTAATCGTAGTCTGTACATTTATTCATGCTATAATCTTCAGCAAAGTTGTTACGGATAAGCCGAAGAAGGTTTATGAATTGGAATGAGCAAAGTCCGACAGGTGGCGCCACAGAAAATTACTCAAAATGAATTTAATCGTAAACTGTGCATTTGATCATGTTATAATCATAAGCAAAGTTGTTACGAATAAGCAGACAAAGGTTTCTTATATGGTATGAACAACTTCAGGTGGCGCCACTGCAAACTACTCAAAATGAATTAAATCGTAAACTGTGCATTTGATCAGACTATAATCTTTAGCAAAGTTGTTGCGCATGATTCGACGGAGGTTTCTCTTGATATGAATAATTTCCAAAATTATTCAAAATGAGTAAAACTGTAAAATAATTCAATATTAACTGAATATTTCTACAATGTTTTTCCTCTAAATTTATTTTAGCACTTTATAATATAAAATATATAAAAACTTTAAAATGCTTATCATAAAGCTGGGTATCAAAACTACTATTGGTACTAGTATTATTAGTGTTAGTACAAGTGTTAAATAATTAAATGGGTGTTAGTTCGAGTATATGAATAAAAGCTAGCCTTAGTATTTTCCCTTGTAGTATTAGTATTGTCAATAGTACTGATATTAGTATTGCTAGTCATGTTGACAGTCTAACATTTCGTAATTAACTCTGATCACATAATGTGGGTATCAAAATCCTCGAACTCTAGTATGAGTATATAAATCTCCAGACTAGGTTATGTTAGGTTAAAATTGTAGTCTCAATTTGAAGACTCTGCTCAAAGACAGAATAAGTTTATTATTATAAGGCGTAGGCAGCCCATACCACCAGAAGCCGAAGACTTTTGTAATTTTCGTAAATACCACGATCATTAATGAAACTCGTGAAAATAAGTATTAAAGTATTCAGAACGAAGAAATATAATCTCGAACATTGTTGACATGACACTATTATTTTTGTAAATATTGTTTTACATAAATGTAACCAAATTGGGAATATTTTTCAAAACAGAAATAAATTCGTATATCAAACAATTTTAGATTTTTATATTTTTTATATATAAAAAATATTTTTTAGATATTTTCAATACAAACATTATTATAAAAAAATTTTTGATAAAAATATTTTTCTTTGGAAATTTTTTCGATAAAAATTATTCTTTGTTTTTGTAAAAAAAATATCTATAGGCAATTTTTGATTAAAATTTTTTTTGTAAAGAAAGATTTTCGATAAAAATATTTTTCGAAAAAAATTTTGATTGAAATATCTTTCTGCAGAAAAATTAAAAAAATTAAAAATGATAAAAAAATTTCTTTAAAACATTTTTGATAAAAAACATTTTCTATAGAAACATTTTTGATAAAAAAATTTATATAAAAAAATTTTTGATAAAAAATTTCTGTAAAACATTTTGATAAAAAACAATACTATAGAAATATTTTTGATAAAACAATTTTCTAAGGAAAAATTTTTGATAAAAAAATTTCCTATTGAAAAATATTTGGTAAAAAAAATTTCCTATAGAAAAATTTTTGATAAAAAACTTTTTCTTTTAAAACATCAGAACTATACATTGAAGAAATACATATTTTAGTTAAAAGTATACAAAACTTTGCTGCCAAATTTTTGTTCCGTTCTTTTTGTGTCGACCTCTGATTATCATATTTTCTTATATAGAATATGAAAATTACAAGAATAAAGATAAAGCAAAGAGAAGTATAGAGAAATAAACGATAACTTTCATTATTCTTCTCAATTGAGGTACTAAAATGTGCGAGTTGAAGGTACTAAAGTACTACGACCTACCCAAAACAGTTTTTCGCGTATATCTCAATATCTTGCACTTGTTTCGAAATCTTTCAAAATGCTTTTTATATGTCCTCATCCAGGCCTGTAACCCCCACTTGGTCGCATTCTTTCGTTTTTACAAAAGTTGCTCGTTTGTGGCACAGTGTTATTAATGAAACATTTAAAATACGAAATTATAAGTCCTTATTTCAGTTCTTGTTTGACCCACCTTTTGGAAGTGGAATAAGTGTCAATAAAAGACTCTATAGTGGGAGTAAAGAAGTCTAGAGTCTAAAAAAAGACTGTGAGTAAAATACTTTATAATCAGGGGCAGAAAACTTAGTCTTTTAAGTATATTGTAACATACCCTCGGGCTTTACAAAATAATTAAAAAAAATTGATATCTAAATATATCCATTTATTTATCAAAATATTTAGTTTAAATGCAATTCTTTTACTATCAGGGAACTTTTGACAAATAAGTTATAGAAAACCTTATATGTTGTATATTATTGAAATTTTCCTAAAAGTATGCTACACAAATGTTTTTCAAATATCTTACATTTCGAGCGATAGCGAATGCAGCGATTTAGTAACTAAAAAATTATAAATTCTAAGTAAAATATACCATAGTCTGAGTAAAATAGTCCATAGTTCGAGTATACGAGCATCAAACTTGATATTTTACTTATCAGTGATATGATACTTTATTTGGAATAACAAACTCCATAGTTTGAGTAAAATAATCTATAGTATCAGTAAAGTTTTAATATTTTGATTAAAATACTCTATATTCCATAGTTAAGTTATCAGTTTATATAGTCTGAAGATCTGATTTGATATTTGGATTAACAGAATATGTAGTCTAAAAAAAGACTTTATTACATCAGTAAAGTTTCTACAGTCTGAGCAAAAGACTTTATAGTATGAGTAAAATATGTACTTTATAATCCGATTCTTCGATTCAGTCTGTTGAACTGGGTATTAGAATCTATTCTTTTGATATTATCTAGTTTCATAAGAGTGAGTTAAAAGCATTTTATTAAAATATACCTTCTAAGTACCATCAAATAAATGCAGCATACTTTTAGGAACTAAAATATTATTTATTTTAAGGTGTATTCCTTTCATCCATTAGCCCATCCCTATTTCATTCACTTTCATATGGAAAATGTTTATTTTAAGTACAGCAACAAAAAGAAAACCCTGATGTACACAACATCATCATACCACAATTGGAAAATTTTTTTTTTCGCTTATTTTTTTTTCTGATAGAAAAAGCTGAAAATATATTCAAACAACATAAAAAATTCAAACTGCTTTTAATAGACCATATAAAGTATTTTATACACAAAATGCATAAGATGAAGATCATAATGAAAACGTGGCGTTTTCATGCCACTTTTCTTGCTATTCTTTATGATATTAACAAAAGGTAAAAGCTAAAAAAAAACTTTAAGGTGGTAGCAACTTTTTTGTTTGAGTTTGCTTAACTTCAAAATGTTGCTTGCTACTGGCTTCGTGTTGCTGCTGCTGCTGCTGCTTGCATTTCAAATTTGCATAAAATGTTACTACTTCTTCTTTTCAATGGGTTCCTCGAATATTGTTCTTGCTTTTGAATGATTTATCTACTCGACTTAGCAGCGCGGTAAGTCATTTTTCTAATGTTTGATGTTGCATGCCATAAAAAAGGATTTTGTTATGTAAAGTATACATGCATAGTATACTTTGGTTGCGAAAATCAACTTAAAGCTTCAAAAATTAAGAGAAGTGAATGGAATAACTTAAGTAACCAAACAAAAGTTAACCTAGATGAAGGAAAATATACTTATGGGAATAGGTAAATATGGGTTTTATATATTTAAAAGCGGGCGATTTTAAAATATTAAGTATGTATATAAATAAGTTAATAGAGATTTGTACAAGACGGAGGACATTTTCGTTAGTTAGGCGATATTAATAAACTTTAAGGTATAACTTGAACATTTAAAATTAAAACGTGAAAATTGCATCTTCATGAAATTTCATTCATTTTCACAACAAAATCAAAAAGTCAAAATAGACACACATTTTTTCTAATTTATCCCTTTAAATTACAGATCCATCATTTAGCCTTCACTATTGATATCAAAATATTACCATTTCCAAACTCATATCTAACTTGTATACGCAACATTTCCTCATTAACTAAAATGTCATGCCAGCCACTAGACATTACCAGCTGCCATTTCCCTTCAGGCTCAATCTAATTTAAAAATTTTCCATTATTCTTTTAATTAATATTTTACGCTAAATATTTACTCTGTAAATATTACAATGAATATTTTTAACAGAAAATAACTTATTATTCAAAACATTAGAGTTCATTTCGATATTGTTTGCATTTGCGCTAAAAACCACTAAATACCATTTTAATTAAACACATATACAGATATTACACCGCAAATAGAGAAAATGATATTACAACAGAAGTGAAAAGGAATGAAATCATTTAATAGACGATCCAATTCAAAGTAAAATCTAACTAATCTTTTACTATCTAAACAAGTCCAAGTCGTTTCAGAACTTCTTCTGATTTCGCCATTTATTTAAAAGGCCTTTTTCTTAAAATAACATTAAGTCTTTAGTTCCGAGTTCTATTGCTTATATCTTGGAAACTGCTTAACCGATTTTACTTATTCCCTTCTAAGAGACAAATTTAACCGATTAGTAGCAAAATTACTTTAAAAACGACTATTAAAAAATTGCTTTCAGTTAAATCTCTGAAAATATTCAATAATGTTTGTTTGATATAGAAAATATTTCTATTAAAAATTTTCTTGTATAATATTCGTAAGAGAAATGATATTAAAATCGGTCAACAAGTTACCGAGATATTTAAAAGAAGTAAGAAAGTGCTATAGTCGGCCAAGGCCGGCCATATGATACCCTTCACCACTGAGGTCACCTATCAGTTTTTTTCTATAAAAGACAAATATTTACTAAATTTTGTCATCATACAAACATTTTCTCAAGACTTATTTATTTAAACCTTTTTCGTCACTGAGACTTATATGAGATCTAGGGTCAAATGTGGACCGATTATCTCGAAATTTAGGTCATATGATACCCTTCACCACTGAGGCACATATCAGTTTTTGTCTATAAAAAGACAAATATTTGCTAAATTTTGTCATCGTACAAACATTTTCTCAAAACTTATTTATTTAAACTTTTTTCGTCACTGCGACTTATATGAGAGCTAGGGTCAAATGTGGACCGATTATCTCGAAATTTAGGCCATATGATACTCTTTACCACTGAGGTCACATATCAGTTTTTGTCTATAAAAAGACAAATATTTGATAAATTTTGTCGTCATACAAACATTTTCTCAAGACTTATTTATTTAAGCTTTTTTCGTCACTGCGACTTATATGACAGCTAGGGTCAAATGTGGACCGATTATCTCGAAATTTAGGCCATATGAAACCCTTCAGCTTTTGTCTATAAAAAGACAAATATTTGATAAATTTTGTCATCATACAAACATTTTGTTTTTTTTTTTTGCTCTAGTTCCTTGTGCAATTTTAATGTGATTTAATTTATCAGCATTAAATAGATTCCCGGTTGGGGTTATATGGGAGATTTCACTAAATGTGAATAGAGCTCGCCCATTTTCAATATCGAACTTTTCAAGAGATCAGAAATACTTTTGTCAAATATTGTCCCTCTAGAAAGTTTATTTTAGGCGCTATCGCCCTGAATATCAATATTGTACAACGTCTTTATACTAAATGTCATCATCGTATCTTAGGCGAAGTTATAAGGGATCAATTGTCAAACGTGAACGGATTTCTCCCAATTGCAATTAAAAAATTTAAATTTTCGTTGATATGTGAGATACTTACATACATATGTAGGTTTTGAACGGATATCATGTAGTTAGCTTCATTTTTGTACTTCCTAGGAAGATTACCTATAATTTGATATATAATACATTCTCAAATGTTATCATAATGTTCAAAAGTCAGACACAAAATTAAGATTAATGCAGAGTGTCTGCTAAAATCAGATTTGTGGAGCTCCTGGATTTTACACAAAATTTTAGGATATTGGGCCACCCTGAATTTTATCATTGTCGATCAAAACACCATCGCTTAAACGCTAAATTATATCGACCACAAATTACCGAATGCATCAGGATTTAGGTAATCTCCTGCGAAGGACGCTATTAAAATTCATCAAAATAAACACCTGAGATATCGACAAAACAGGAACTCCAAAAACTTGACTACAACAGAAAAAATTACAGACAGGTAGACGGACGGACGGACAAACAGACGGACGGAGGACAAACAGACGGACGGACGGACAGACAGACAGACAAACAGACGGACGGACGGAGGTCGCGAAATCGATTTTCCTGCCGATTCAAAGTTGATCGGTACAGTTTGAATGGTATTCGTAATCAGATTTGTGGAGTATAGATTTTAGAAAATCCTCACACAAAGAACGATGTCAAATTTCATCACAATCGGTACATAAACACCTGAGATATCGCTGAAACAATACTTACGAAATGTAAACAAAATTTCTTAGACACGTACTTTGGGCAATTTGCTGTACATCAAATGTAGTGTTATTGCGATATCTCAATTGTTTATGGACCGCTTTTGATAAAATTTAATAACGTGCTTGGCGGGGGAAATTCCTAAAATCTGATATAAAATTTATGTAGGTCCGTGCTAAAGGAGGATGGTTTTTCCTATTTCTGCATTTCATTTTTTCAACAAACATTCTCTAATGCGAACTTTGGGCAATTTGCGATACATCAAATTCAGTGTTTTGGCGATATCTCAGTTGTTTATGAACCGATTTTTATAAAATTTTACAGAGTGCTTTGGGAAACTATTTCCTACAATCTGATATATAAAATATTATCACATATACACCAGGAGTATCTTTTTTCTCTTGTTATTTAAAAGTGTGTTTCAATCAAAAATTTTAAAATTTTCGTCTAATTTTTGGTATTTTTTCGATATTTTCGGTGTTTATAAACCGATTTTAATGAAATTTAATAGCGTTCATTGCGGGAGAATTTCCTAAAATCTGATATATAATTTATGTAAGAACATCCTCCAGGGGCTTCAGAAACTTGATTTCAACAGACAGACAGACAGACGGACGGACAGACAGACAGACAGACAGACAGACGGACATCGCTTAATCGATTCTCCTCCCGATTCTGAGTCGATCGGTATAATTTTTATAGGGTCTACGATCACTAATAAAAAAATTACAAACGGAATCACAAACTTATAATACCCTTTCACCTATTGGTGAAGGGTATAAAAATTACAGACAGGTAGACGGACGGACGGACAAACAGACGGACGGAGGACAAACAGACGGACGGACGGACAGACAGACAGACAAACAGACGGACGGACGGAGGTCGCGAAATCGATTTTCCTGCCGATTCAAAGTTGATCGGTACAGTTTGAATGGTATTCGTAATCAGATTTGTGGAGTATAGATTTTAGAAAATCCTCACACAAAGAACGATGTCAAATTTCATCACAATCGGTACATAAACACCTGAGATATCGCTGAAACAATACTTACGAAATGTAAACAAAATTTCTTAGACACGTACTTTGGGCAATTTGCTGTACATCAAATGTAGTGTTATTGCGATATCTCAATTGTTTATGGACCGCTTTTGATAAAATTTAATAACGTGCTTGGCGGGGGAAATTCCTAAAATCTGATATAAAATTTATGTAGGTCCGTGCTAAAGGAGGATGGTTTTTCCTATTTCTGCATTTCATTTTTTCAACAAACATTCTCTAATGCGAACTTTGGGCAATTTGCGATACATCAAATTCAGTGTTTTGGCGATATCTCAGTTGTTTATGAACCGATTTTTATAAAATTTTACAGAGTGCTTTGGGAAACTATTTCCTACAATCTGATATATAAAATATTATCACATATACACCAGGAGTATCTTTTTTCTCTTGTTATTTAAAAGTGTGTTTCAATCAAAAATTTTAAAATTTTCGTCTAATTTTTGGTATTTTTTCGATATTTTCGGTGTTTATAAACCGATTTTAATGAAATTTAATAGCGTTCATTGCGGGAGAATTTCCTAAAATCTGATATATAATTTATGTAAGAACATCCTCCAGGGGCTTCAGAAACTTGATTTCAACAGACAGACAGACAGACGGACGGACAGACAGACAGACAGACAGACAGACGGACATCGCTTAATCGATTCTCCTCCCGATTCTGAGTCGATCGGTATAATTTTTATAGGGTCTACGATCACTAATAAAAAAATTACAAACGGAATCACAAACTTATAATACCCTTTCACCTATTGGTGAAGGGTATAAAAAACAATAAATTTAATTATAACAAGTCGATTTAAGTTTTGTGTTGCATGAGGTCGAACATAATATAAGTTACAAAATATTTCTATAGAAAAATTTTACTATCGAAAAATTTTCTATAGAGAAATTTTACTATCGAAAATTTTTCTATAGAAAAATTCTACTATCGAAAATTTTTCTATAGAAAAATTCTACTATCGAAAATTTTTCTATAGAAAAATTTTACTATCGAAAATTTTTCTATAGAAAAATTTTACTATCGAAAATTTTTCTATAGAAAAATTTTACTATCGAAAATTTTTCTATAGAAAAATTTTACTATCGAAAATTTTTCTATAGAAAAATTTTACTATCGAAAATTTTTCTATAGAAAAATTTTACTATCGAAAATTTTTCTATAGAAAAATTTTACTATCGAAAATTTTTCTATCGAAAATTTTACTATCGAAAATTTTTCTATAGAAAAATTTTACTATCGAAAATTTTTCTATAGAAAAATTTTACTATCGAAAATTTTTCTATAGAAAAATTTTACTATCGAAAATTTTTCTATAGAAAAATTTTACTATCGAAAATTTTTCTATAGAAAAATTTTACTATCGAAAATTTTTCTATAGAAAAATTTTACTATCGAAAATTTTTCTATAGAAAAATTTTACTATCGAAAATTTTTCTATAGAAAAATTTTACTATCGAAAATTTTTCTATAGAAAAATTTTACTATCGAAAATTTTTCTATAGAAAAATTTTACTATCGAAAATTTTTCTATAGAAAAATTTTACTATCGAAAATTTTTCTATAGAAAAATTTTACTATCGAAAATTTTTCTATAGAAAAATTTTACTATCGAAAATTTTTCCATAGAAAAATTTTACTATCGAAAATTTTTCTATAGAAAAATTTTACTATCGAAAATTTTTCTATAGAAAAATTTTACTATCGAAAATTTTTCTATAGAAAAATTTTACTATCGAAAATTTTTCTATAGAAAAATTTTACTATCGAAAATTTTTCTATAGAAAAATTTTACTATCGAAAATTTTTCTATAGAAAAATTTTACTATCGAAAATTTTTCTATAGAAAAATTTTACTATCGAAAATTTTTCTATAGAAAAATTTTACTATCGAAAATTTTTCTATAGAAAAATTTTACTATCGAAAATTTTTCTATAGAAAAATTTTACTATCGAAAATTTTTCTATAGAAAAATTTTACTATCGAAAATTTTTTTATAGAAAAATTTTACTATCGAAAATTTTTCTATAGAAAAATTTTACTATCGAAAATTTTTCTATAGAAAAATTTGACTATCGAAAATTTTTCTATAGAAAAATTTTACTATCGAAAATTTTTCTATAGAAAAATTTGACTATCGAAAATTTTTCTATAGAAAAATTTTACTATCGAAAATTTTTCTATAGAAAAATTTTACTATCGAAAATTTTTCTATAGAAAAATTTTACTATCGAAAATTTTTCTATAGAAAAATTTTACTATCGAAAATTTTTCTATAGAAAAATTTTACTATCGAAAATTTTTCTATAGAAAAATTTTACTATCGAAAATTTTTCTATAGAAAAATTTTACTATCGAAAATTTTTCTATAGAAAAATTTTACTATCGAAAATTTTTCTATAGAAAAATTTTACTATCGAAAATTTTTCTATAGAAAAATTTTACTATCGAAAATTTTTCTATAGAAAAATTTTACTATCGAAAATTTTTCTATAGAAAAATTTTACTATCGAAAATTTTTCTATAGAAAAATTTTACTATCGAAAATTTTTCTATAGAAAAATTTTATTATCGAAAATTTTTCTATAGAAAAATTTTGCTATCGAAAATTTTTCTATAGAAAAATTTTACTATCGAAAATTTTTCTATAGAAAAATTTTACTATCGAAAATTTTTCTATAGAAAAATTTTACTATCGAAAATTTTTCTATAGAAACATTTTACTATCGAAAATTTTTGTAAAGAAAAATTTTTATATTTTTTGTATCTTGTATTATTTTTTTTTTATAGAAAATTTTTTTTTATAAAAATTTTTTTGTATCTAGAATTTTTCTATAGAAAAATTTTTTTGTATCGAAAATTTTTCTATAGAAAATTTTTTTGTATCGAAAATTTTTCTAAAGAAAAATTTTTTTGTATCGAAAATCTTTCTATAGGAAAATTTTAATATCGAAAATTTTTCTACAGAAAAATTTTACTATCGACAATTTTTCTATATAAAAATTTTTTTGTATCGAAAATTTTTCTATAGAAAAAATTTTTTGTATCGAAAATTTTTTTATAGAAAATCTTTCTATAGGAAAATTTTAATATCGAAAATTTTTCTACAGAAAAATTTTACTATCGACAATTTTTCTATATAAAATTTTTTTTGTATCGAAAATTTTTCTATAGAAAAAATTTTTTGTATCGAAAATTTTTTTATAGAAAAATTTTTTTGTATCGAAAATTTTTTTTTAGAAAATTTTTTTTGTATCGAAAATTATTCTATAGAAACAATTTTTTGTATCGAAAATTTTTCTATAGGAAAAATTTTTTGTATCGAAAATTTTTCTAAAGAAAAATTTTTCTATAGAAAAATTTTCGATACAAAAAATTTTGTTTATAGAAAAATTGTCGATAGTAAAATTTTTTTGTAGAAAAATATTTTTGTATCGAAAATTTTTCTATAGAAAAGTATTTTTGTACCGAAAATTTTTCTTTATTTTTTTCTATAGGAAAATATTTCTTTGGAAAGTTTTTCTAAAGAAAAATATTTCTTTCGATACAAAATATTTTTGTAGCGAAAATTTTTTTATAGAAAAATATTTCTTTGGAAATTTTTCTATAGAAAAATATTTCCTTTGAAAATTTTTCTATAGAAAAATATTTGTTTTGAAAATTTTTGTATGGAAAAATATTTCTTTTGAAAATTTTCGAAAATTGTTCTTTAGAAAAATATTTCTTTTGAAAAATTTTTAATGGAAAAATATTTCTTTCGAAAATTTTTCTATAAAAAAATATATTTTTATAGAAAAATATTTCTATCGAAAATTTTTCTCAATTTGGAATGATTTTGATGCTCATTTTCATGAGTTTACGAATTTTGCAAAAAGTCTTCGGCTCCTGGCAGCATAGGCACAATTGTATGTGCCAATTTCCTCATTGTGGTAGTGTAGGGTATACTAATTTTTATTTAAACAAGTTATTTAAAAATAATATAAAAAAGACAAATATTTTAACATATGTTTAATTTAGTCCAGTCGCTAAATTAAAACTAAATAAACTGAAAAAGGTAAAACAATCGCTTCAGGAAATAAAATCTTAATTGAAATTTTTTGTTAAATAACAAGTGAAAATAACGCTATCACAACACAATTAAATTTACAATTCACTTAATAAAATTAAATAAATTTGTTGATTTTTGCCCACACAATGACAATCAATGTGTACAACAATAATTTGCAATAAGTATTGGCAAAATGTAAAATAAAAGAAAATGTATTGAAAAATTTACAAATAAATTGCTTTTTTTGTTGCAATAGTTAAGAGTTTTTTTTTTTTTGTTTTGTCGCATTTCATTGTCATGCAACTTGACATAATTTACCACATACGTTTGTCATTTGTTTACTGGCAACAAAACAAGGACTTGAAATGATCGAATAGTAGCAACAGTAGCAGCAGCAACAGCAATAATGTGATATTCCAAATATCTCTGAGTTGAAGTGAAAGCCTATGTTGATGTGTGTATTAGTGTATGTAAGTTTGAATGTATGAATGTATTTGTTTATGCAAATAAAATCCCTGTTTGTCACAGTTTCAGAAATCATCTGCATACATGCTGGAGACACTATTTAAGCCTCCAAAACATGTCATTGTTAACAAGAGAATATTCAAGCACATCATCCATCCATTGCCCAACAAATTCGATATACCTTCTACTACCCACAACCCAACCAGAAACACCAGAACAAACACTTGCTTGTATATCGTGTCTGGAATTTGCAAAGCGAGTGGGTCTTCATTCGATATCACTTCTCTATTGTCCTCGTTTTATCCGGCTGTTGAGGCTACTGGTAGCTTCATTCATTCCTATTCATTTATGTTGCATACATACATATGTATGTATGTGTATGTATGTGTTTGCAAAATTGCCAATGTAATGTTTAATGATACAAACTTAATTTTCACAATGAAATTACCAATTGTTGCAACCAGCAAAGGCTTTGGCTGCATCAAATTCATGCAATTCTCCAAAATAACAGCAACAGTAGCAGCAACAACAACAGAAACAACAGCAATAATTACATCGACAATCACAATTGTATGACTATTGCTATTGCTCTTCAATACATGATATATTCATATATGCAATTTCTGACACAAATGAACATATGTATGTATGTGTGTATTTCTGTATATATTTTTACATGGAATATAAATATGTAAATAGGTTTTCTTCCTTATTGACAATGTGTATATAAAGTTATCTACTACATGAACACTTTCGCTTAAGTGCATATGTATTTGTCTGTCATTGTATTAATATTTTCCATGGAATGTAAATTTCCTTTGTCTTGTATTCTTATTTGCAATTCTATTGTTTTTTGTTACCAACCATATTCGTAACTATTTCAAGGCACTAAAGTATAAGGGCGTATATTCTTTTTGTAAAAAACGTACACCTATAGATTGAAATAGACAAATATTATATAATCAGTCTCACATAGACTATGAATTTAATCGTAATAACAAGAAGTTATTTAAAATCATATAAGTAGCTATTCCATAGAACTATCTGAATTGCTTTAAAATGTCCAAACCCCAATGAAAAGATAACCTTAATGAAATATGAGCCCAGATTTTATACTCTCATGATCGCCAAGACAATACAAGTGTAGAGCGTGTACCTTGAAATCGTTTTCGCAAATTCTGTTGTAGCCATTTCCACCAAAATTCAGCATTATAATGTTCCTATTTGATGATGCTTTGACAACTTAAAGTCAGTTCTAAGTTTTCCAGTGGCAAGATCTATATTGAACTGCTAAACCATGTCTTTGTGGAATCTGAAAGAAAGCAGGTCCAATTTAGAGTTAAGAAAGACAGACTTCGGAGGTCTAATGATAGCTTCACGGTCCTTACTACAGTTAAAATCATTGGTAGGCATAAGTTCAACCAATTAATCATTCGAGAGTGCTGTTGCTTAATTGCTTATCACGTCGACTACAAAGCACAACATATCATATTCTATCTGGGTTCGATCCCCAGTCCTTACTACCGCACTATGGTATGGTAAAAGGCCATTTTTGACGACCGCTTTTGAAAAGTCGAATGATGCAGTTCTAAGGAGAAAAGCCTCGATATACTTTTATTTTTCATCAAACTCAGTAGCTCATATATTAAATAGCGTTTCACAACTTTATTCTTGATGTCGATTAAATTAAGACAGAGAACCTTGGTTTTAGTCTGCAGAAGAAAATAACTTAATCGCGTATATAGTTTAGGAGATATCAGAAAATCGAAAAAGCTCTACAAAATTCAGTGTTTTCGTTTTTCCCTCTGTAACCGAGTGAAAGGCGAAAGTCTCCTCTTTAGATTGACCGAAAAAAATTCACCGAAATTTTGCGATCGTAAAACAAAGTTCAAAATTTTCTGAAAAAAGTCACATAAATTGTTACATATAATTTAAGCAAAAAGTGTTGCAGTCGCTTAGGCGTAACTTTTTAATCAAATTGCATTTAAGTGTAAATCCGAGGAATGTAGCCCTGAGAGGTATGATGGACTTAAACCAAAATTTGTAGAGCTCTTTTTAGGGTCAACTTATAGACGTGTGCCGAACTGCTTCAAATTAAGAATTGCGGATTATATACTGAGAAGCAAAATAAGTGAAAAATAAGGTTTCAAGGTAGTCAAGGAATCTCAACCAAAAAGAGTACAACTCTTTCTTGAATTATTTAATACCCTTACTCCGAATTGTTTCAAATTCTGTTGAGAATTGCGGGTTATACAATGAAAAAATGGTAAAATTACGGGTCTAAGGCAGGTACGAAGGAGTTAACCGATTTCAACCAAAATTAATTGACCTTTTTGTTAGATCATCTAATAGAGGTGTGCCGAATTTCATCGAATTCTGTCGAGAATTGCGAAATATATATTAAGAAGAAAAATGAGTGAAAAATGGGGGTCTAGGACAGATACCCCAAGGAGTCGACGGATTTCGAAAGTTTTTTTAATGTCTATTATGTATATAAAACTGAACAAGCATGCAAACATTCATCGTTGTAGGAACACTTCTACAACACTTCGATGTTTGAGGAAATACTACTGTGCGGCGAGCAGCCGATGTATTGTAAATGAAATGAAATTATCAGTAAGTATTACACAAGACATAAATAATATGTCTACCTAATAACAGATAGAGCAATGTTAATAATATTAAAGCTTTATGCCTCCCTTTCACCATCTTTCTACTATCCCTTGACGCAATTTTTTGCCATCGCATTGGGAAGCGAGCATTTCATAAACTGGAATTTTTGAGAATCATTCCAGAAGACATAATTTAAATAAATGAAACTTTCAAGCACTTCTGGGGCCTAACAAGGTCATACCACACATACCTATCTGTAGTCAGATCTAAGGTCTGACTACTACAAAGCAATGTTTCCTGGGACAGGGAGCATTCTATACTTCTCTTAAACAAAAGATATTTATAATATCGGACTTTCCCGACATCACATAAAGGTCATTAAACTGATATAAGTCAAATGGAGAACATTCTTTTAAAACAGAAATGACTCCAGAACTGATTATAGAATTTATTCTAGAACTAAACCTAGAATATATCAAACAATATAGAATTTAATATGTTACCTAGAAAATCTGAGGTAAGAACTAAAGTAAACCTAGATATGAAACCTAGAAATGAATATCCAACTAAACACACAATTCTACGTCAATCTGAGGCCAAATCGCCCCATTTGATTCGATCAAAATCTAAGATATTTCACAAAAATTTGTGTAGCATACTTTTAGGATAAGAAATTTGTATATCATATTTTTAGGATAAGCTAAATAATATATAACAAGTCAGGTTCACTACATTGTAACTTTATTGTCATTTAAACTAAATGTTTTGACAAGTAAGCGAATATGTTTAGATATGAAATTTGATTAAACTTTTTGAAAAATAAATTATGTTGAAAATCCTTATAGTATGTTACACAATATTTGGCAAAAAGTCTGAGTTTTTGATCGATATCGAATGTGGAGATTTGGCCCCTAAACTTTTTACTTAACCTTGAACCGACCTAACCCAGAACTCCAAATAAAATTGAATGTACAACTCATCCAAAGAACCAACCTGAAACTGAACTGAGAACTAAATATAGAATTAAAAATGAAGGACAAACCCTAGAGTTTAATCTGGAACAGAACCTTAGACTAAACATAGAGCTAAACATTATAATAAAGAATAAAACAAAGAACCGAATCTGGGGCCAAATCGCCGTATTCGACATTAATCAAAAGTGCAGACTTTTAAGCAAATATTGTGTAACATACCTTAAGGATTTTCAAAATATTTTTTTTTTTTTTGCAATAATTTAAATAAAATTTGCAATCTAATCGGGTTGTTTGCCAAAACATTTAGTTTAAGTGAAATTCTTTTACTGTGAGGGAACTTTTGGTATTTTATATATTATTTAGCTTATTCTAAAATTATACAAAAGTTTCTAAAATATCTTACAATTCGATCGAGCTAAACTTGAAACTTGTCCGGAATATAAAGCAGTTACGCTCCTGCTTATAGTTTTTGTATTACGTTTCGCATCCTGTCAACCACACCATAACAAGTAAATGACAATTTCCCATAAACCCCTTAACCTCATTCCTTTTAAGTTCTTGTGTTTAACTATTATTTGAAAGGAAACCTCCCACCTTTCACGAGAACAATTCAAAAGAACAACTCGATTAAGTCTAGTATTTACGCAAACGTTTTTCCACAAATTAAAAGCAAAAATCTTCAAAGTAAAAGAATTCCCCAGAAAACCGTTTGAGGTATTCAGATCAATTCCTTTGATGTAATAACTTAATTTAATTTCTAATAATTTAAAGAGTTAAAATTTAAATACTTTCCTCCAAAGAAGAAAAGTTTCCAAATGTAAACCCTAGTAATAGAGAAAGAAGATAGAAAAATTTATAATGTCATTAATTTAAAGCTTATTCAGTTGTTGAAGATTTATTAAATTAACTCAATATGTCTTTTAAGTTTTAACAAACAAAAAAGAAAAAATGTGTAACAGAAAAAGTTTAAAAGAATAATGAAACCAGAAGAAAAACTATTATAGTCTTCTTTTTTCGAGAATATGCAAGAAGAAAATTAAGTAAAATTGTTTGGAAAACAGTGAGTTAGAGGCTAGAGCAAAAACATTAAACTTCTAGAAAAATGAACAAACCTGTAAAACACACTGGCCATCAGGAGAATGTTAAAATACTCAAAACACTGTTTCCTAAAGCTTTATTTCAAAATTCTAAAATTCTAAATATTCAAAAGCTTTTACGGCAGAAAGACTTCAAGTTAAACTTTGTATGTTTTTGAATACCATGAAGTCGACAGACTTTTTTTCCAACTAAAAATTTTTCTGTTGGAAATGCTATACTCCCCCAATCTGTTTAGCTTAAGTAACTATATCAAAGATAAACTACGTAACTTGGAATGCCCTGTCACTTCTAGTCTATACGCAGACATAATACCCCTAGTATCATCTATGTACGTAAAAGTGTTGAACCTAAATCAACCAACCATGAAGGCAGAAAAAAAGTATAGAATACTAGTATCTGTTTGAAATCAAATGAAGTTGATGTTATGGAACCAAAACAACTTTAGCTTGGCTTTTTCGGTTACCAAACATACATAAGTGTGTAAGCCAACCCCTTTCTCCGGTTTTTACCTGAAAAAGGAAAGACGACAAAGATTTGAAAAAGTTTTTTTGCTTAAAGAAGCAGAGAAAGAGTTCTTTTCTCGTTATTTGTGACAATCGTTTAGGAAAAAGACAGAATTTAAAGTTGTTTAAAAAAGTTAAGCCTTTAAGAAAAGTATAGTAGACTTTAGTCTTAAGTCTGGCTTATTATAGTCAGAGTATTGTCTTTCTTACTATAGTTTCTATAATATAATCCAGTTTGGCTGACTAGAGTCTGGCTGACCATAGTCTTGCTAACTATAGTCTAGCTATCTGTAGTTTTCTTGCAAACTGTAGTCTGCCTGACTATAGTCTGGCTGAACATAGTCTTGCTGACTATAGTCTTGCTGACTATAGTCTGACTGACTATAGTCTATCTAACTATAGTATGGCTGACTATAGTCTGGCTAACTATAATATGGCCGACTAAAGTCTGGCTGATTATAGTCTGGCTGACTATAGTCTGGCTGACTATAGTCTGGTTGACTATAATCTGGCTGACTATTGTCTGGATGGCTATAGTGTTGCTGATTATAGTGTGGCTGACTATAGTCTGGCTGACTATATTCTGGCTGACTATAGTCTGGCTGACTATAGTCTAACTGACTATAGTCTAACAGACTATATTCTGGCTGTCTATAATCTGGCTGACTATAGTCTGGCTCAATATAGTCTGGCTAACTATAGTCTAGCTGGCTGACTAGAGTCTGGCTGACTATAGTCTGGCTGACTATAGTTTGGCTGGAAATAGAGTGGCTGGCTATAGTCCGGCTGACTATAGTCTGACAGACTATAGACTGGCTGACTATTGTCTGACTGACTATAGTCTGACTGACTATAGTCTGGCTGACTATAGTCTGGCTGACTATAGTCTGGCTGACTAAAGTCTGGCTGACTATAGTCTGGCTGACTAAAGTCTGGCTGACTATAGTCTGGCTGACTATAGTCTATCTGACTATAGTCTGACTGACTATAGTCTGGCTGACTATAGTCTATCTGACTATAGTCTGGCTGACTATAGTCTATCTGACTATAGTCTGGCTGGCTATAGTCTATCTGACTATAGTCTGGCTGACTATAGTCTGGCTGGCTATAGAGTGGCTGACTATAGTCTGGCTGACTATAGTCTGGCTGACTATAGTCTGGCTGACTATAGTTTGGCTGGAAATAGAGTGGCTGACTATAGTCCGGCTATAGTCTATCTGACTACAGTCTGGCTGACTATAGTCTATCTGACTATAGTCTGGTTGACTATAGTCTGGCTGGCTATAGAGTGGCTGACTATAGTCTGGCTGACTATAGTCTGGCTGACTATAGTCTGGCTGACTATAGTCTGGCTGACTATAGTCTGGCTGACTATAGTCTGGCTGACTATAGTTTGGCTGGAAATAGAGTGGCTGACTATAGTCCGGCTGACTAAAGACTGGCTGACTATAGTCTGACAGACTATAGTCTGGCTGACTATTGTCTGACTGACTATAGTCTGGCTGACTATAGTCTGGCTGACTATAGTCTGGCAGACTATAGTCTTGCTGACTATAGTCTGGCTGACTATAGTCTATCTGACTATAGTCTGGCTGACTATAGTCTATCTGACTATAGCCTGGCTGACTATAGTCTATCTGACTATAGTCTGGCTGACTATAGTCTATCTGACTATAGTCTGGCTGACTATAGTCTGACTGACTATAGTCTGGCTGACTATAGTCTGACTGACTATAGTCTGGCTGACTATAGTCTATCTGACTATAGTCTGGCTGACTATAGTCTATCTGACTATAGTCTGGCTGACTATAGTCTGGCTGACTATAGTCTGGCTGACTATAGTCTGGCTGACTATAGTCTGGCTGACTATAGTCTGGCTGACTATAGTCTGGCTGACTATAGTCTGGCTGACTATAGTCTGGCTGACTATAGTCTGGCTGACTATAGTCTGGCTGACTATAGTCTGGCTGACTATAGTCTGGCTGACTATAGTCTGGCTGACTATAGTCTGGCTGACTATAGTCTGGCTGACTATAGTCTGGCTGACTATAGTCTGACTGACTATAGTCTGGCTGACTATAGTCTGGCTGACTATAGTATGGCTGTCTATAGTCTGGCTGACTATAGTCTGGCTGACTATAGTCTGGCTGACTATAGTCTGGCTGACTATAGTCTGGCTGACTATAGTCTGGCTGACTATAGTCTGGCTGTCTATAGTCTGGCTGATTGTAGTCTTGCTGACTATAGTCTGGCTGTCTATAGTCTGGCTGACTATAGTCTGGCTGACTATAGTCTATCTGACTATAGTCTGGCTGACTATAGTCTGACTGACTATAGTCTGGCTGACTATAGTCTATCTGACTATAGTCTGGCTGACTATAGTCTATCTGACTATAGTCTGGCTGACTATAGTCTGGCTGACTATAGTCTGGCTGACTATAGTCTGGCTGACTATAGTCTGGCTGACTATAGTCTGGCTGACTATAGTCTGGCTGACTATAGTCTGGCTGACTATAGTCTGGCTGACTATAGTCTGGCTGACTATAGTCTGGCTGACTATAGTCTGGCTGACTATAGTCTGGCTGACTATAGTCTGGCTGACTATAGTCTGGCTGACTATAGTCTGACTGACTATAGTCTGGCTGACTATAGTCTGGCTGACTATAGTATGGCTGTCTATAGTCTGGCTGACTATAGTCTGGCTGACTATAGTCTGGCTGACTATAGTCTGGCTGACTATAGTCTGGCTGACTATAGTCTGGCTGACTATAGTCTGGCTGTCTATAGTCTGGCTGATTGTAGTCTTGCTGACTATAGTCTGGCTGTCTATAGTCTGGCTGACTATAGTCTGGCTGACTATAGTCTATCTGACTATAGTCTGGCTGACTATAGTCTGGCTGACTATAGTCTGGCTGACTATAGTCTGGCTGACTATAGTCTGGCTGACTATAGTCTGGCTGACTATAGTCTATCTGACTATAGTCTGGCTGACTATAGTCTATCTGACTATAGTCTGGCTGACTATAGTCTGGCTGACTATAGTCTGGCTGACTATAGTCTGGCTGACTATAGTCTGGCAGACTATAGTCTTGCTGACTATAGTCTGGCTGACTATAGTCTATCTGACTATAGTCTGGCTGACTATAGTCTATCTGACTATAGCCTGGCTGACTATAGTCTATCTGACTATAGTCTGGCTGACTATAGTCTATCTGACTATAGTCTGGCTGACTATAGTCTATCTGACTATAGTCTGGCTGACTATAGTCTGACTGACTATAGTCTGGCTGACTATAGTCTGACTGACTATAGTCTGGCTGACTATAGTCTATCTGACTATAGTCTGGCTGACTATAGTCTGGCTGACTATAGTCTGGCTGACTATAGTCTGGCTGACTATAGTCTGGCTGACTATAGTCTGGCTGACTATAGTCTGGCTGACTATAGTCTGGCTGACTATAGTCTGGCTGACTATAGTCTGGCTGACTATAGTCTGGCTGACTATAGTCTGGCTGACTATAGTCTGGCTGACTATAGTCTGGCTGACTATAGTCTGGCTGACTATAGTCTGGCTGACTATAGTCTGGCTGACTATAGTCTGGCTGACTATAGTCTGGCTGACTATAGTATGGCTGTCTATAGTCTGGCTGACTATAGTCTGGCTGACTATAGCCTGGCTGACTATAGTCTGGCTGACTATAGTCTGGCTGACTATAGTCTGGCTGACTATAGTCTGGCTGACTATAGTCTATCTGACTATAGTCTGGCTGACTATAGTCTGACTGACTATAGTCTGGCTGACTATAGTCTGACTGACTATAGTCTGGCTGACTATAGTCTATCTGACTATAGTCTGGCTGACTATAGTCTATCTGACTATAGTCTGGCTGACTATAGTCTGGCTGACTATAGTCTGGCTGACTATAGTCTGGCTGACTATAGTCTGGCTGACTATAGTCTGGCTGACTATAGTCTGGCTGACTATAGTCTGGCTGACTATAGTCTGGCTGACTATAGTCTGGCTGACTATAGTCTGGCTGACTATAGTCTGGCTGACTATAGTCTGGCTGACTATAGTCTGGCTGACTATAGTCTGGCTGACTATAGTCTGGCTGACTATAGTCTGGCTGACTATAGTCTGACTGACTATAGTCTGGCTGACTATAGTCTGGCTGACTATAGTATGGCTGTCTATAGTCTGGCTGACTATAGTCTGGCTGACTATAGTCTGGCTGACTATAGTCTGGCTGACTATAGTCTGGCTGACTATAGTCTGGCTGACTATAGTCTGGCTGTCTATAGTCTGGCTGATTGTAGTCTTGCTGACTATAGTCTGGCTGTCTATAGTCTGGCTGACTATAGTCTGGCTGACTATAGTCTATCTGACTATAGTCTGGCTGACTATAGTCTGGCTGACTATAGTCTGGCTGACTATAGTCTGGCTGACTATAGTCTATCTGACTATAGTCTGGCTGACTATAGTCTATCTGACTATAGTCTGGCTGACTATAGTCTGGCTGACTATAGTCTGGCTGACTATAGTCTGGCTGACTATAGTCTGGCAGACTATAGTCTTGCTGACTATAGTCTGGCTGACTATAGTCTATCTGACTATAGTCTGGCTGACTATAGTCTATCTGACTATAGCCTGGCTGACTATAGTCTATCTGACTATAGTCTGGCTGACTATAGTCTATCTGACTATAGTCTGGCTGACTATAGTCTATCTGACTATAGTCTGGCTGACTATAGTCTGACTGACTATAGTCTGGCTGACTATAGTCTGACTGACTATAGTCTGGCTGACTATAGTCTATCTGACTATAGTCTGGCTGACTATAGTCTGGCTGACTATAGTCTGGCTGACTATAGTCTGGCTGACTATAGTCTGGCTGACTATAGTCTGGCTGACTATAGTCTGGCTGACTATAGTCTGGCTGACTATAGTCTGGCTGACTATAGTCTGGCTGACTATAGTCTGGCTGACTATAGTCTGGCTGACTATAGTCTGGCTGACTATAGTCTGGCTGACTATAGTATGGCTGTCTATAGTCTGGCTGACTATAGTCTGGCTGACTATAGCCTGGCTGACTATAGTCTGGCTGACTATAGTCTGGCTGACTATAGTCTGGCTGACTATAGTCTGGCTGTCTATAGTCTGGCTGATTGTAGTCTTGCTGACTATAGTCTGGCTGTCTATAGTCTGGCTGACTATAGTCTGGCCGACTATAGTCTGGCTGACTATAGTCTGGCTGATTATAGTCTGGCTGTCTATAGTCTGTCTGACTATAGTCTGGTTGACTATAGTCTGGCTAACTATAGTCTGGCTGACTATAGCCTGGCTGACTATAGTCACTGGAAAAAAGTATTTCTAATTCCAAGAATATTGCAGATATTTACACATAAATTTCCTTTCAAAAAGATGCTAAAAGATTATCTTTTAACAGTACAAATATCTGTAAAACTATTTCGCAATATTTTTCCTTTCAAAACTCATTATAAAAATCAAAAACTATTTATATCAAATTAAAAACTGAAGCAAATTTTCCACAGGAAATTTACGCATCCTTTCTTCTAAGCATTTTATATTTTATTTTTCTGATTTCCTCTCTAAAATTTTCCATTAGTCACACTTTTCCACATTTAAGCAGTAATTAAATTTCCAGCGCACTCAACTCTCATTTAATAAACAATGCATTTTCCCGAGAAAATCTTATTTACGCTGATAAAAACATTTTGCAAAACATTCACTGATAATTTCATCAAATAATTTTCCATTATGGTTTGGGGTGGGATTCTAGCAAAAGCTTTAGCCACCATTAAAATATGTATAATTGGGAAGGAATGCAAAATAATTTAGAACTGGTGCAGAAAAGATGAAGTGAAAAACTATGAGCAATGACTTGTTGGTGTGGAAATGAAAGAGTATTAAGAAAGGTACAAAGCGTTTGTATACAAAAAGGTTTTATGTTTTTAGTGATAAAGTCTGAGTGGCTATTGGGCATATATTTGAAGGAATTTGAAAAAGTTATATTGAAAAGTAAGACCATTTTTTAAACATAAATGTATGCTAAAATCTTGATATTTTAAATATTTGCATACTTTTAGGCACAACCATTTTTGGAAAATTTTAAAAGTTCAGAATGTTTAATTATAAGTTATATTTGGTACAATTTTTAAAGAATATATAAAAACTGTATTGAAATATTAAAGCAAAGACTCTATAATATATTGCACTCCATACATTTTTTTTTGCCAAAAGTGAAATTAAATTGGATAAAGAACAATGAAAAATATATAAACGCACAAACAAACATACATTCCATGAGCAGATGTGTGTGCCTTAGCTTTCTCTCATGGGATAGTTGTCTTCATTAGTTGTTTCCGACTTAGAGTAAAAGCGGTATACTCCCTTTTTTATGAGACTTTGTTTAAAGCTGTTTCAAAATAGTTTTTTATTGTATACTTTCGGGCATAACAATTTTAAGAAATGTCATTCACTCAAATTACTGTCCCAATTCTTTTCGAACTTTCACAACATCTGCCCTCAGTGGAAGCTTAAAACGGCATTGCTTCAAGTGATTGTAAACATTCAGTAGAGAGTAAGCCGCGTCGTATAGAAGCCACAATAATCGTATAGAAGGACAATAATTTGAGTGACTGTATATTTAAAAGCTAACGAATAAACGAATTATAAGATTATCAAAGTCTAATCGTAGGAATTTTGTATGAAAATTTTGAATCGTAAGCATGTCTTTACTTTAGTTTTCATTTATGAATTAAAGGGTAAAGCTTTTAAAACCTTAGCCTCCCAAAACATTGCATACCATTTGGCGCCTCAATTTTCAAATCAAATATTGTTTTAATCTGACTTAACTATCTTAAACTCTTATAACGCTCGATGTAACTGGGTGATAATACTTTGATGATAATCTAATTTTAATTTCAACATCCCAGTGCTCAGAAATTTGCTATTATTTTCTACTGTTTATGGTAAGCAACTGATGTGTAAAGTTTTTAAACTTAATTTTTCACTTATTAAAGAAAAATTAAAAAAAAAAAAGATCCTATTATGACATTTAAGCCATAGATAAGTTAAGTGGATGATGTCACAGACATTTTCAAAAGAACTGAACAGCCTCAAACTATAACAACTCGAAGATAATTATGAGCATAATTATGTCGGATAACAAACATAAAATGCCATAATTCTAAGATCTCTCTAATGATGACACTCCCCAGTCAGTTTTGTAGCATTAACTTTATGCTCCAAAACTGTTGGACAATTGCTTTCATAGTGTTCATAAAGTATAAAGCTAAAGCTGCTGCAATATGCTCCAAAGAATTTATGAGTTTATTCAAATTTGTAGATGTTAAAGCTGGCGTTAGTTGCTCTGCACTTTAATCAAATTTTTAATTCGTTGTGTTGCTTAAAGTGACTTTTAAACTTTATCTCCCACTGGCTGAATCTAAAACCATTAGTCATTTTTATTAAAAATCCTCATTTTGGAAAACGAATTCCTGTCGTAACCCTAAGATAAGACAACACTTAACCCAGACGTATACGGAGCATTAAAGCTTTGGTGCTCTGCGGTAAATATACAATGCAGTCGGTGTAATGTCAGTGTTGTCTACTTCAACATTTAGTTAAAATTGGTCAGAGACGTTGAAGTTAGTAGGGTGTAAAAGGGAAGTCATAGCTCTTATTCCAGTCATAGTTTTAGTTAAGCTCAAGTCTTGTAAATGAAAACATCCTCCGACCGGTTTGTTAGAACATTTGCGGGCTCTAGTTACTCATTTTCTGGCAGTAACATAAAATGTAGCGTTAGTGAGCAATAAAAACACAATGGCCACTAAACTAAAAACATGACGCTGTCTTTGACCAATGAAATGGGCTCAAGCCCATTCTGACATATACTCATCTATACCGCTATTCTTTTAATTATAGTTGATCTTAGGCCAAAAACATTCCTACGAATTTAATAAGATTCTGTCTACTAAGGCCTAGCAAAATGTTGGTCTTTCTAGTTTATTGTTATTATTGGCTAAATAGTCCATCAAGTCTGACCCATAGCCTTGTTAACCAAAAATTTAGTATCCCATCAGTCTGTGCTTTAAGTAATTGATTTCCAGCTTCCATTCCTTTTATGATATGATATAACTAATTGGAACAGTATTATATCAAGGCCTGACTGTGGAGTGCTTCTAAAGGCATCAGTTATACAAATAACACAGAACCTCTGCCCGAGCTCGAAAGACTATCTGCAACTATGCAAAATATATTATTTCTTGGACGTACTAAAAAAAGGGGTTTGGTGGATCTCAACACTAACAAATCTCCCGGGCAGGATGGCATTGCAGCACTGGTCTTGGAGAAGTGCTTTCAGATGCTTGAGCTTCAATTAGCTTACCTTTTTGGCACCTTGTATCATTCGGTTAATTCCCTAGGTATTGGAAGGTTGCTAATGTTACGCCAATCTCTAAAAGGGTGAGGCTAGCAATCCTGAAAATGACCGTCCAATAGTAATTTGTTTTGCACTCTCTAAAGTTATGAAAAGTAAACTACCATCTTGTTCTTCTTCTGTTATCCTTGACTCCCAGTGGAGCATAGGGCCTCATCTTTGCATAGAATTGGTTTCATTTATCAGGATGTTCTTACATAGATTAGGCACCTCCAAAATCCTTGTGCCAGCTGCCGTAGCAGGGGGACTTCTCGCTTGATTACCCCTTGGAGTAGTATATTCTATAATGTTGTTTCCTTCCATGCTTAAAACATCGTAAGTGCTAAGGAACCACGTTTGTAAAGCGAGCCGATCGATCCGAGATAGACGCCCGCTTGCAGTCGCAACTAACATGTTGAACAGACGCTACAGTTTCGTACTTTACCAAGTACAATTATCTTAGAACCTTAGACCAAATACGTCGGAATGGCTCTAAGATACCTCCCCCTTACGTTAGCCCTGACCTAGAATCCCATTCGGGTTGTTTACCGCATCTTCAACTAGGTTGCTCAGGTTTCCAGGAATTGAATACAGTTATTACCTGTTAGCCGGAAACCCAGACAACAACTGCATCCCATTTACATCCCAATCTTGTTAAGTATCTAGAATCGAATAACCTTCAAAGCGATAGCCAGTATCAATTCCTTAGGTAACGCTCGCCTTCTATCGGAAAAATGGTGTCAATCAGTACACCCTTTTGGCAAAAGTTAAGTTGTGTCTCTGGATATTTCCAAGGCTTTTGACCTTCTACCTTCAAACTTTCAATCCTGTCTACTCTTTTGCAGATGATAGTAACAATTGCTACATATTCGTGTTCATTCAATCGTAGACCAGGGGCCAAATTACAGCATTCGATATCGATCGAAAACTTAGACTTTTAAGCAAATATTGTGAAGTATACTTTAGGGATGTTGAAAGTTACTTCGATGACAAAAGTTTGTTGAAATTCGGAATTCATTTTGATTTGTTTTTAAAAATATATAAGTATATTGTTCAATTAAAACTCATTTACTATTGTTCATCTTTTGGCAAATAACTTCAAAAAAATATAGTACACTGTGCATCTTTACAATAATTTTGATTATCCTTAAAGTATGCTATAGAAATGTTTTGAAAATATCTAAGATTTCGATCGATATCGAATGCCGTAATTTGGCCCCAGATTTTCTAGAGGTTGGCGGTATAAGGAAGAAGCCTGTATGAAACATTAAACATCGATTTAGAAGCAATTTCAGAATTTAGTGGCGTAAATAGTGTTGATTTTAAATACTTAAGAATACAACTAACTACATTTTTTTTAATTTAAAAAAAAGCATTTGGTCAAAGAATCATTCAGTTTTCTAAAGCGGTGTAAGAGATTTTTCCTTACTAGAGTTGTAAAGATCCAGACGACTTATCTACTCATTCCTATTGTACGACAACTTCCTTTCCCGGACAATCTCTAGGCAACTTCAACTTTACGGGTACTTACTTAAATGCCCTATAGTTACAATATGTTTAGGTCAAAGGCCGAGCATATTTTAGAATTCAATTCGCTTCTATCTTTTGAGCATATTCTCCAATTTTGTATGCCAAGTTTTGAATGATTTTTTTCTGCTTGGTCTTTCCGTCGAAGTTTTAGAAGTCCTTTTCTATGAGTTCCCTCAGGATCATTATCGAACACTTTTCTTGTCGGAGTATTTTCATCCATTCGCACAACATATTCTAGCCAACGCAGCCATTGTTGCTCAATGCATTTCAGCGTATAACTCATGCAGATCATCGATATCGATATTCATTGTTGACAAAGACTGGTCCAAAGATTTTTCGTAGAATTTTCCTCTCAAACATTTCAAGGATAGATTTATCTGCCTGTTCAAGTGCCCATGATTCAGCATGATAGGCTGTCACCTTGCCTGTATCCCCATTTAGTTATGAAAGACTGATAGGTTCTTACCTGTTAAACAGATGATGTTGGGGTCATCTATAACTGCATAACTTTATTAGCTTCGTAGAGATGCCGAATTCAGACATTGCTTCAAACACCTTCTTCCAAACACCTTCTGTCAAAAGCTGATTTGTAGTCGACAAATATATGATACGTACCAGTTTGTTTCTCTTAGGTCTTTTCTAGGAATTGACGTAGAGTAAAGTTCTGGTCAGTGGTTGGTTCATGTGCTCTAAAGCCACATTGGTACGTCCCAATTATTTTATCGTTTACTTTGGCCCTTAGCCTTTCACACAGTATGGTCGATAGAATGGTTTGCACATGTTGTAATGGTTTGCAGGAGTTGTATCTTCTTTTTTGTGCACTGTACAAAAGACACTTAGATTCCAATCGTCTGGAAAGAGTTCTTCTGACCATATGGTTTCTATAACATAATACGCCTTATCAATTCATCACCTGCGGTCTCAAAAAGCTCTGCTGGCAAACCATCGGCACCCGCAGCTTTGTTATTTTTTAGTCAAGTTATTGCAATTCTAACCTCATTTTGATTTTTTTGATAAAATTTAAGCACTTCATTACAACTCTTATATATCTCAATTTCCTCGAACACACGTCTCTCATGTGGCATCTCCACGTGTTTGCGGGTCTACCAGACCTCCTGGAGCTTTGAGGCTTATATTCAGTAGCAGCATCACTGGCAGCATTTCCTAATGTGTGTCCTAGCCAGCCATATTTTTGAGTGCGTATACTTTTTTGTAGCGGGTCGTGAGCTGTGCGCAACCATAATTCTTCATTAGAGATTGTGACGGGCCAGAAAATTTTAAGTATACGTCTTAAGCACCGATTAAAAAAATCTTGTTCATTTCACGGCTGGAGATATATCAAGTCTCACAGCCATATAGGAGCACGTCTTTAGTTTTGGTTGTGGTCGAGATATTTTGAAATCTCAGAGTTTTTTTAATATTCCAAAAGCTTGCTTTGCTCTGGGTAACCTATTTGGAATGTCTTCTCTGCAGCCTCCGCTTTCTGAAACAATGCTCCCTAGGTAACAAAAAGTTTCAACTTCATCAATAGATTGTCCGGCAAGATAAAATTTGGAGTCATTTAGTCAGTAAATTCGCATTGATTTAATTTTCTTGATGTTAATCTTAAGACCAGCTTGAGCAACACGAGAGCAAAGTTTTGAAGCTCGGATTACATGCTTGAGAATCAATGAGAGAACAGACACACTTCGTCGGCGTAAACGATGTCATCTAGTCTATCGTGAAGACCCCACGAGAAAACATGTTGCCCAGTTATCGAATTACTCAACACAATATCCAGAACTATATAAAATAGAAGTGGAGACAACACATATCTCCGACGCACTCCTACCTTCACACTAATGGGTTTTCTCTGACAACCTTTATGGAAAATATAGCAGAACGCGTTACGGTAGAGCTTGTAGAATAGAGTCGTATGATCCTCTCAGGGACTCCTTTTCATCTTAAAGCTTCCCAAACAGCGCTCTGATGTATCAAATGCTTGTCTAAAATCAATAAACAATAGGTAAAGGAGAGATCGCCATTCAACCGATTGTTCCACAATAACCCTTAGGCTCTTGATGTGATCAATACAGTATTTATTCGTTTTAAAGCGTCTAAGCTGTAGTTCGATGGACGCTATGCAACTGTGCAGAATATGAGCTATGACTTTTTTGACCATATTAAGAAGAGTGATACCCCTCCAGTTTGAACAGTCGTACAAATTCCCTTTTTTAGGAATTTAATTTTAACCAAATGGTAATTGACAACACTCTAGCCCTTTCTTGTCCTCTAGAAATAAACCCCTCCTGAAGGTAGCTTTCGAAAATGCTTCAAAGAATAGATAGATATGCCATATCTGGGCCAGTCGACTTATATGGCATGAGAGTGTTGTGTTTTATTTAATTCCCTTCTTATATACTGTTCGTATATCTTAATGCTAAGTCTTATTTATAAACTTACTTCGGCTGATATTTGATTTGTAGGTCCACGATCATTTTGTTGAAGCTGTCATAATGTACATACTAGGGTGAGTCGTTTTTAGACTTTTGTCTCTGGTCGACTTCTAATAGTGAAATCGTATGGCCAAATTATGTCAATCGGAAGTGTGCAAAATATTATTGATTAATTTTTAGGATACGAGCCCGCGCAACGGGCCCAAAGTTTTTGAGCCCATTTGTATGGGGAAAACTGAGAGTATTTTCAGTTTTTGCTACATTTCGCCCATTTACAATTTATTTTAAAGAGAAAAGATAATGGAATCTAAAAGTGAACTAATGCAGCTTTAATTAAAGTCATTAATGTTTGAAATCCATTACACAGTTTTAAAGTTATTGCGATTTTCCCACAAAAATTCGTGTCCTTGACAATACGTCTAAGGATACACCTTAGGACAAAAGCTCGCAAAGCAAGACATGATTTATCATTTTAAGACTTGTAAGTACTTCATAGCTTAATTTTGTTAAAATATAATAATATTTACTTAGTTTTTTTCATAATCGAAAATGGGTCAATTTTCTCAGGTGGGTTTCAAAACGCATTTTTTAATTTTTTGAAAATTTTGTTTAACAAATACTAGAAATTTGAATTTCCCTCATCGGTGTGTTAAAATAGATAAAAAAGACAATAAGTTAAAAAAAAATTAGGTGAATATCTCAAATCATTTTCCCGTACCTTGTGTTCGAATTCGACGAATTTCGCAAAAAAGTAATTTTTTGCTCATAATTTGAGTAAATGCTTCATAAATCTTATTTATGTTCAATTTTAATGATGTTTATATGGAATAAAATTACTCATACTATGGAAAATATAAACAGGTTCTTTGTTTCTAAAACTGGGTTAACTTAAAATTTTTTTCCGGAGTCAAAGTTGAAAAATTTGATCTTTTGTATTTCTTTTTATTTTAGACGAATTCTTTTTTAATAAAAAAAAATATTTTAACCTTTTTTAGACATGGGGTCAAAAATGACCCAAGTTTTTTTTGGCACTTTTTTTTAGCAAATTTTGATTAAAAACCATTTGAATGGTTAATGGTTTTTAATAAAAATTTGCTGAAAAAAGTGCCAAAAAAAATTTGGGTTATTTTTGACCCCAGGTCTTAAAACGGTTAAAATATTTTTTTTTTTAATAAAAAAGACTTTTTCTTAGTGTAAAATAATTACTTTTAATAATATTACGTATTTTAAAAATAAAAAGAAATACAAAAGATCAAATTTTTCATCTTTGACTCCGGAAAAAAAGGGTTAAGTTTACCCAATTTTAAAAACAAAGAACCTGTTTATATTTTCCATAGTATGAAAAATTTTATTCCATATAAACATCATTAAAATTGAACATAAATAAGATTTATGAAGCATTTCTCAAATTATGAGCAAAAAATTACTTTTTTGCGAAATTCATCGAATTCGAACGCAAGGTACGGAAAAATGGTTTGAGACATCGACCTCAATTTTTTTGAGCTTTATAGTTTTTTTTATCTATTTTAACACACCGATGAGAGAAATTCAAATTTCTAATATTTGTTTAACAAAATTTTCAAAAAATTAAAAAATGCGTTTTGAAACCCACCTGAGAAAATTGACCCATTTTCGATTATGAAAAAAACTAAGTACATATTGTTATATTTTAACAGAATTAAACTATGAAGTACTTGCAAGTCTTAAAATGATAAATCATGTCTTGTTTTGCAAGCTTTTGTCCAAAGTAGTTTTTTTCTAGCGGTATATCCTTAGGCGTATTGTCAAGGACACGAATTTTTGGGGGAAAAACGCAATAACTTTAAAACTGTTTAATGGATTTCAAACATTGATGACTTCAATTAAAGCTGCATTAGTTCGTTCACTTTTAGATTCCATTATCTTTTCTCTTTAAAATAAATGGGCAAAAACTGAAAATACTCTCAGTTTTCCCCATACAAATGGGCTCAAAAACTTTGGGCGCGTTGCGCCCTAAAAATAAATCAATAATATTTTGCACACTTCCGATTGACATAATTTGGCCATATAATTTCACTATTAGAAGTCAATCAGAGACAAAAGTCTAAAAACGACCCACCCTAGTACATACATCATTTAATGTCTAACGAAGATTCTATACAAAAGAAGTAAATTCAGTAGTCATGGCTCTATTCCTATTCTAGTCATAGCTATAGTCATAGTCATATTTTTGTTATAGTCTAGTCAATTTAACTCCATCATTATTTCAATGATTTAAGTAAGAATACGCTACTGCTTCTTAACTATTAGACATTTATCAAAATGTTGCTATAATACCTAGACCATCAACAAAGTGTTGATGGTTGTAACAAACACACACACACACAGCTACACAACAGTTTTACAACAGGTTTAGGCATGTGTGTGTGTGTGTGTTAAGTCGAAAGGATACAATTTAAAATAACAAACATATACTTTCTCACACATATACACTTCTAACACAATAATGACACTTATTTTAACACAAACAATGTTGGCAACATTTAGCCTCAAATATGATAGATGATCGGATGTGTTAGGGTTTGTTATTGTTATTGCTGCTGATGTTGTTTATGTTGTTGCTGTTACTGGTGTTACTTTAGCTGCTGCTGCAGTGGTATTGTATTATGATGAAAGTAACTAACACCAAGTTAAAGATATTATTTTATGAAATTTATGTCTGGGAACAATAACCTAAAAGACAGGTGTAGAGGGTGATGACTAAAAGGGATGCTGAAATTCTTTGAGGATTTTAGAGATTTTTCTTATTTTTATTTTTCTTATATTTTAGAACTTTTTGCAAAACCCTTTTGTTGTGCAAAATAAACTAGATGTGAAATCCATCCAAACCATAAAGCTGTATAAAATATGACTGTAACTTAACTTTACTCTAGACTCAACACATTGCAATTTACCCTGTACTCTTTCTGTTGCTTCTGCTGTTGACAGTTTTGTTTCCATTTTCCCCAGTACCTCTACAGGCTATACATATACCCCATGAAGCCCACCCCAAAAAATTTTTAATATTCAATCTATTGTTGATTTGAGAATATATGCAGGAGTGCATATGTATGTGTGTGTGTGTGTGTTTGACTGCTTGTGCATTTCAGAGTATGTGTGCATTCAACAAATGTTGCAACATTTATATTGTGCATTGTTTACCGCGTATAAATGTGATTATTTTGTAAAATATTTTCATCCATATTGTGTCAACTGCATACAATATAAATACATACATACATAACCAGGAATATACAAACAATACATTTTACCCAGCGACAACAATACCCGGACTACAACAAAAAAGAAACAACAATGACACCAGCTTAAGCAGAAAAACAGAAATGCATAAAATATTGTTTAAATAAAAATGTTCACTTAAATGTAGCCTCGGCTCGTTTTGTTTGGGCCATATAGCTGGCAATTCTTTACAGGTTTCTATAGCTATTTTCCAGCCTTAATTCTCTAGCCTTATCATTGTTTAAATGCAATTTACAATGCATTTCATTTGTTGCAACTTGTTAGCTGTGATTTTTATGCAATATAAAATGCGAAATAAATCTATAAAACAGCTTTAGTTGTTGTTCAACTTATATTGCACACAAACACTTGCTAACAAAGCCATACAAACACACACACACATATACATGCACTTTTATACAATACAACAAAAAAACTATTCATTATTTCATACAATTGTACACAACAACAACAACAACAACGGCGACAACAACCAACCCATTATTGTCAACAGGAAATTAATTTTAAATGTTGACTATGCATTCAAAAACATAAAATTTGTTGTCTACATTTAGGCGCGCTCGATTTGCTGTACACTCGTTATACGCTGTCCCTGTCATTTTAATGAATTGATGACTTTTTCACTTTGATTCCCTATGAGCTGTAAATGCATTTTACATAAATGAGGATAATATTAATGCCTTTGTTAGGGTTTTGTGTTAATGATATTGGCATAATTAAAACATATTATTTTCTACCTTCTAAATGTGCTCGTTCACATATTGTTTTTAAAATTTTTACAATTTCAACTGGATAGATGGAATTTGTATCGTTTCATTGGTAATTTAAACAAAATGTGGATAAGCTAAAATTTTCTAATAATTTAAATTGTAAATTGAATTAACAATTTTGTAATTGCATACTTTTAGGAGTTTCATTTAAAATATTTAGGGATTAAAAAGGGGCTCCATACATTTTTTTCAGTGAAATGTGAAATTATAGCGGATAGAACAATAAAAAATATATAAACGCACCAGACAAACATACATCTTTTGAGCACGTGTGTGTTTCTTAGCTTTCTTTCATTAAATAACCGTCTCCAAAATATTTCTAACGAAAATTTTTCTATAGAAAAATATTTCTAACGAAAATTTTTCTATAGAAAAATATTACTAACGAAAATTTTTCTATAGAAAAATATTTCTAACGAAAATTTTTCTATAGAAAAATATTTCTAACGAAAATTTTTCTATAGAAAAATATTTCTAACGAAAATTTTTCTATAGAAAAATATTTCTAACGAAAATTTTTCTATAGAAAAATATTTCTAACGAAAATTTTTCTATAGAAAAATATTTCTAACGAAAATTTTTCTATAGAAAAATATTTCTAACGAAAATTTTTCTATAAAAAAATATTTCTAACGAAAATTTTTCTATAGAAAAATATTTCTAACGAAAATTTTTCTATAGAAAAATATTTCTAACGAAAATTTTTCTATAGAAAAATATTTCTAACGAAAATTTTTCTATAGAAAAATATTTCTAACGAAAATTTTTCTATAGAAAAATATTTCTAACGAAAATTTTTCTATAGAAAAATATTTCTAACGAAAATTTTTCTATAGAAAAATATTTCTAACGAAAATTTTTCTATAGAAAAATATTTCTAACGAAAATTTTTCTATAGAAAAATATTTCTAACGAAAATTTTTCTATAGAAAAATATTTCTAACGAAAATTTTTCTATAGAAAAATATTTCTAACGAAAATTTTTCTATAGAAAAATATTTCTAACGAAAATTTTTCTATAGAAAAATATTTCTAACGAAAATTTTTCTATAGAAAAATATTTCTAACGAAAATTTTTCTATAGAAAAATATTTCTAACGAAAATTTTTCTATAGAAAAATATTTCTAACGAAAATTTTTCTATAGAAAAATATTTCTAACGAAAATTTTTCTATAGAAAAATATTTCTAACGAAAATTTTTCTATAGAAAAATATTTCTAACGAAAATTTTTCTATAGAAAAATATTTCTAACGAAAATTTTTCTATAGAAAAATATTTCTAACGAAAATTTTTCTATAGAAAAATATTTCTAACGAAAATTTTTCTATAGAAAAATATTTCTAACGAAAATTTTTCTATAGAAAAATATTTCTAACGAAAATTTTTCTATAGAAAAATATTTCTAACGAAAATTTTTCTATAAAAAATATTTTTAGCGCAAATTTTTCTATAGAAAATATTTCTAACGAAAATTTTTCTATAGAAAAATCGAAAATTTTTCTATAGAAAAATATTTCTATCGAAAATTTTTCTATAGAAAAATATTTCTATCGGAAATTTTTTTATAGGAAAATATTTCTATCGAAAATTTTTCTATAAAAAAATATTTCTATCGAAAATTTTTCTATAAAAAAATATTTCTATCGAAAATTTTTCTATAGAAAAATATTTCTATCGAAAATTCTTCTATAGAAAAATATTTGAAAATTGGCGTTGAATTTCCTTTGTGTTGGAAGGTTGCTAATGTGATGCCAATCCCTTAAAAAGAAACTAATAGCCCTGAAAATTCCTATTCGTTTAATCATAGACCGAGTCTTTTACAGATTAAGGCTATGAGACAAAATATGAATTGTTAAATCGCGATCTCGAAACCATCTCTAAATGGGGTGGAGTCGATTTTTATTAATTTTTATACTGTTGTATGCTTACGCTTAAACGCACAACAGATCAAGTGACTTCATAGTGTTAATATTCAGGAATTGAACGCTTGATGTTTTGGGCTTGAGAATTCAACATAATGTTCGTTGGACTGAAGCATTCAAGTGCTTCGGTAATGAAACAGTGTAAGAGATAATTCAGTCCAACTAATCTTCTAAATATATATACAAATAGAATACAACTCCCATGTATCCCGACCGCGTCTGGGATGGTGCGGAAGTGATCATCGGTATAGGGAATCTAACTCTACTGATTTCCTGGAGCTCCATAGTAATATGGGCTGGGTTACACTGTT
This sequence comes from Stomorhina lunata, assembly GCA_933228675.1. Lineage (NCBI taxonomy): Eukaryota > Metazoa > Arthropoda > Insecta > Diptera > Rhiniidae > Stomorhina > Stomorhina lunata. The sequence goes on from OW121741.1 coordinate 23,447,412, forward strand.
TTATCTGTACTACTTTGGATTGTTTTCAAACGAAAGTAGAAGTATTGTCCCCGAAACAAGAACATTCGTGCTCAACACAAGTCAATAGTTTAGATCACATCAGAATGTTTAATGAAATTCTTTTTCTATCAGGGAACTTTTGACAAATTAGTTACAAAGTAGTGAACCTTATATGTTATATATATTTAAATTACCCTAAAAGTATACTACACAAACGTTTCTGAAAAATCTTACATGTTGATCGATATTGAATGCGGCGAATTCGTTTGTAAAAGCCGCGTTTACTACAAGTCTGTAAATTTAACTGACCTTGACCAAATCCTTGTAGACCTATATAATTTAATATTCCAATGATTAAATTTGAAGCCCTATGCTCCACTGGGAGTCAAGGTTAACAGAAGAATAATGAATAAATTTAATATTTCAAAGACTTTTTTTGACGAAAATATTAAACTGATTTCTCCTTGAAACTAAGAAAAACATGTTTCAAGATATAATAATTAAAAAAAACATATAATCTTGACATATTTAAAATTTACAAGTTATGAAATTAATTTGCTTATTAAATTTTCTAAAATATTTATAAACCCTAAAGGTATGCTATACTTTTATACAAAATATCCTTGCTATTGTATAAAATAGTATATGACTATTTAAATACTGCAGTTATTAATAGATGTAACTGACCACAAAATGTTTGCCTGTGTTCATAAACTCATCAATTTTAATTAGTTACGTAGACTATAAACTAAGCAAATAGAAAAGAAACACTGCAAGGGAAAAGAATAAGGTAAAGTAAAAATGTAAACAAAATTCAAATTGTAAGAAAATAACTTAAAAGCTAAGAAATGGATTATTCTGGAATTTACAGGAAATTTATGTTTTTCATCTTTTAGTTAAGTGCCTCTTCATAATCCCTATTTAAAGATTTCTGAGTGTTCTTAGATATTACCTGTACACCACAACAAAATTCCAAACAACCACTAGAGCTACATTAATTTCCTCATAGTGTTTATATATTAGACTAAATTCCTTACGGGGGTTATTGTTTTACTCTTTACTTTTTTCACTGAAACATTTCCAACTTATACAATATTCTGGAAATGTAAGGCGTACATATAGATATATGTGTGTATATATGTATGTATTGCCTTGACTGAACGCGGGCATAAATATCGTGGGTATGTGTGTATGTTAAACAACTTAGACAATAGCTGTTGAAACGCATCAACAACGGAAATGCATATGAAGGTGTGTGATAAAATTTATATTCTATTTTAAGCAGCCGCATTTAAACCACTAAAGTTATTTAAACTGCAGACAAATAAACCTGTAAATCCAACAAGAATCAGAAATTAAAGTTCTATGGCTACACTCTATAAAGTATATAACAGACTCACGATTGGAGTATATAATAGACCCCCGATTGTAGTACATAATAGATCCATGATTGCGGTATATTAAAGACCTACAATTGGAGTATATAATAGACCCATGATTGCGGTATATAAAAGACCTACGATTGGAGTATATAATAGACCGACGATTTGAGTATACAATAGACCCACGATTGGAGTATGTAAAAGACCCACGACTGGAGTATATAATAGACCGACGATTTGAGTATACAATAGACCGACGATTTGAGTATACAATAGACCCACGATTGGAGTACATAAAAGACCCACGATTGGAGTATATAATAGACCCTCGATTGGAGTATATAATAGACCCTCGATTGGAGTATATAATAGACCCACGATTGGAGTATATAAAAGACCAACGATTGGAGTATACAATAGACCGACGATTTGAGTATATAAAAGACCCACGATTGGAGTATGTAATAGACCGACGATTTGAGTATATAATAGACCCACGATTATAGTATATAGTAGACCCACGATTGAAGTATATAATAGACCCACTATTGGAGTATATAATAGACCCACGATAAGAGTATATAATAGACCAATGATTGGAGTAAATTATAGATCCACGATTGGAGTATATAATAGACCCACGGATGGATTATATATAAGACCCCCGATAGATTGGAGTATATAAAAGACCCACGATTGGAGTATATAAAAGACCCACGATTGGAGTATATAATAGACCGATGATTTGAGTATACAATAGACCCACGATTTGAGTATATAAAAGACCCACGATTGGAGTATATAATAGACGGACGATTTGAGTATACAATAGACCCACGATTATAGTATATAATAGACCCACAATTGGAGTATATATAATAGACCGACGATTTGAGTATATAAAAGACCTACGATTGGAGTATATAATAGAACGACGATTTGAGTATACATAGACCCACGATTGGAGTATATAATAGACCCACGATTGGAGTATATAATAAACCCATGATTGGAGTATATAAAAGACACACGATTGGAGTATACAATAGACCGACGATGTGAGTATATAAAAGACCCACGATTGGAGTATTTAATAGACCGACGATTAGAGTATATAATAGACCCACGATTGGAGTACATAATAGACCCACTATTGGAGTATATAATAGACCCACGATAAGAGTATATAATAGACCAATGATTGGAGTAAATAATAGATCCACGATTGGAGTATATAATAGACCCACGGATGGATTATATATAAGACCCCCGATAGATTGGAGTATATAAAAGACTTACGATTGGAGTATATAATAGACCGACGATTTGAGTATACAATAGACCCACGATTTGAGTATATAAAAGACCCACGATTGGAGTATATAATAGACGGACGATTTGAGTATACAATAGTCCCACGATTACAGTATATAATAGACCCACAATTGGAGTATATATTAAACCCATGATTGGAGTATATAAAAGACCCACGATTGGAGTATACAAAAGACCGACGATTTGAGTATATAAAAGACCCACGATTGGAGTATGTAATAGACCGACGATTTGAGTATATAATAGACCCACGATTATAGTATATAATAGACCCACGATTGGAGTATATAATAGACCCACGATTGGAGTATATAATAGACCCACTATTGGAGTATATAATAGAACCACGATAAGAGAATATAATAGACCAATGATTGGAGTATATAATAGACCCACGATTGGAGTATATAATAGGTCCACGGATGGATTATATATAAGATCCCCGATTGGAGTATATAATAGACTCACGATATTAGTATATAATAGACCAATGATTGGAGTATATAATAGACCCACGATTGGAGTATATAATAGACCCACGATTGGAGTATATAATAGACACTCGATTGGAGTATATAATATACCCTCGGTTGGAGAATATAATAGACCCACGATTGGAGTATATAAAAGACCCACGATTGGAGTATATAATAGAGCCTCGATTGGAGTACATAATATGCCCTCAGTTGGAGTATATAATAGACCCACGATTGAAGTATATAATAGATCCACTGTTGGATAATATAATAGAACCACGATTATAGCATATAATAGCCCCACTATTGGAGTATATAATAGACCCACGATTGGAGTATAAAGACCCATGATTGGAGTGTATAATCGACCCACGATTGAAGTATACAAATTAACCATGATTGGAGTTTATGGAGGGCCCACAATTGGCCTCAATGAAAGAACATAATTTACCACTGCCTGGCAAATTATTTGATAATTAGAAAAAATATTCCCTAAGGCTTAAAGACCTTAGACAATTCACTATCTTTATCATGTTCACAATTGATCTATTGTCCGTGATGTAGGATATGTTTGACTGACTTAAATACCACCTTACCTTTTAGCTATTGTCGATGTTACTAAACCATTACTAATACACGCACATCAACTCCAAACACCATCAAACTTGCACTTACACTAGTATCGACAATATCCTATTAAAAATCCTTTTTGTTAAATAATGTTGGAAAATATTTAACAAATAATACATTTTTCTGGCATTATAGACTACAATAGATTTTCCGTGTAATCAGTGCAACACGCAATATTGTATTAACTACAACAGATGCAACAACTACAACAATCTACAGGAGTATTGTTGGAAAGGAACATTACCACTAATACTACTACGCAACAAATCCAATTTTACTTTAATAAACAGGCGGTTACAACACAGATTTTCATTTTCCTGTTTACTGTCATAAACCACAACGAGAATATGTTATGCTGCCTCTAACTAAGTTTGTTAGTAACAAACATAATAAATACTAGTTGCAGTTAGAAAAACGAGAATATTTCTAAATTCTGATTGTGTTGTACCTTTTCTTTTTCTTTATAAAATTAGCTAAACTGTAAAAAGAAAATTTTAAATTTGTTGAATTTTTTTGGTTGATGCTGTTACTCTAAACATTTAGAAACTAAAAATTTAGTTTTTTGAAATTTTTATTTGAAAAATTTTAACCAGATTTCTTGTTAATTATGATAGCTAGAGCCAAAATAACGAAATCCTGTGATCACTCATTTTTCATACCCAAAATTGATTTTTTTGAAATTTTTATTTAAAAAACATTAAACTTGATTTTCTCGTTAATTATGATAGCTAGAGCCAAAATAACGAAATTTTGTGATCACTCATTTTTTATACCAAAAATTAATTTTTTCGAAATTTTTATATAAAAAGCTTTTCTCATTAATTATGATGGCTAGAGCCAAAATAACGAAATCCTGTGATCACTAATTTCTCATACCAAAAATTGATTTTTTTTAATTTTTATATAAAAACCTTTGAACTTGATTTTCTCGTTAATTATGATAGCTAAGGCCAAAATAACGAAATCCTGTGATGACTTATTTTTCATACCAAAAATTGATTTTTTTGAAATTTTTATTTAAAAAACATTAAACTTGATTTTCTCGTTAATTATGATAGCTAGAGCCAAAATAACGAAATTTTGTGATCACTCATTTTTTATACCAAAAATTAATTTTTTCGAAATTTTTATATAAAAAACTTTTCTCATTAATTATGATGGCTAGAGCCAAAATAACGAAATCCTGTGATCACTAATTTCTCATACCAAAAATTGATTTTTTTTAATTTTTATATAAAAACCTTTGAACTTGATTTTCTCGTTAATTATGATAGCTAAGGCCAAAATAACGAAATCCTGTGATGACTCATTTTTCATACCAAAAATTGATTTTTTTAAAACTTTTATATAAAAAACTTTAAATTTGATTTTCTGGTTAATTATGATAGCTAGAGCCAAAATAATGAAATCCTGTGATCACTCATTTTTTATACCAAAAATTGATTTTTTTTAATTTTAATATAAAAACTTTAAACTTGATTTTCTCGTTAATTATGATAGCTAGAGCCAAAATAATGGAATCCTGTGATCACTGATTTTTCATACCAAAAATTGATTTTTTTTTAATTTTTATATAAAAAACGTTAAATTCGATTTTCTTGTGGGCCAGTCTTATAAACAGACTCCCTTTAGTGCTCATTAAAGATCATTAGAACTAATTTAGTCATCAAAACCTCTTCCTATATTATTACTCATCCTATGCCAAATAGGTTTTTAGAAAAAATTGTCATAATTTTTCCTACTCCCCAAGCCCAGCTTCATTTGACAATATTTCATCATGTTTGCTACACATCCATCATCTTTAAAACATCTTTCATTTTAGTTTGATGTTGCTGCTGATGTTGTTACTGTTGAAGTGATGAGTGAGTGGATGGATGGTGATGATGATGATGATGACTATAACGACAACGACGACGATGAACTATTGTTTTGAAACATTTCATCATCGTCATCCGCCTGATTCTAGGTCTGTCTGTCTATCCATGTCTGTCTTTCTAACAACATTTTTAGTTTTAGTTTCCATACTCCGTCAGTTTCCTGGTAATAAATAGTATTTTTTTTAAAGATTTTTTTGTTTTACCCAAAAAAAAATTGTTCTACACACTCATTCATAAATCATAAATTGCAGTGGAATGTTGCATGTAACAGATTGTCATGATGAGCATGTTACAAGGATGTTGAAATGCAAAGATTTGAAGTAGTGGCAATAATTTAATAGTTATTGTATGAAGAGATTTTTGTGCATTTTTTTGGATATGAAAAGAAGTGATGATCTATTACAATTACAGGAAACAAAACAAGGATATGTAATGTTAAATTTTTAAGATTTTTTTTTTAATTTACTCTAAAAATTCTTAAAATATATAAAGCCTTAATTTTCAAACTTAAATTCCTTTCTATTCATAATTATAAAAAAGTCTTGCATACTTTTAGGCTCTAACAAAATTAACATCTTTAATAATTTCTTATTGCTGTTATCACTTTAAATTGTTTCAAAAAGGCACCTTAAAATACTTTAACATCAGTTAAAAAATACCAAACTACAATTTAAACAAAATGTTATTTCAAAACTTATTATTTAGATTAGTAAATAGGTTTAAACAACAACAAATAATATTACAAATTGGTACTTATTAAATAATGTGGTTTTCATTCATGTTTTCCACGAATTGTGGTCATTTTGTTTGAAAATGAAAATTTCAAACATTTAAAACTGCATTTTCCAGATTTTATCCATAGAAGGCATTAAAACAAAACTATTTAAAACAAGTAAGAAAGTGCTATTGTCGGTCAAGACCGACCATACGATACCCTTCACCACTATGGTCAAAGGTGTTCTTTTTCCTGTATAAAGACAAATATTTTCTAAATTTTGCCATCATACAAACATTTTCTCAAAACTTATATATTAACCTGTTTTGTCATTTTGACTTATATGGGGGCTAGGGTCAAATGTGGACAGATTATCTTGAAATTAAGCATATTAATTAAAGTTACAAAAATTATTTATGCAAATATAAACACAAAATTTTTATTATCTTTAGAGTTACGAGCGTTTTACAGATTTTTGTCTCATTTATTGCGTTTTGACGGCAGAGTTTGTATGGGAGCTATGGTCAAATGTGAACCGATTTCAACGAAATTTGGTACAGTAATTTGGATTTATATAAACAGTGTTTGTATAAAATTTCATAAAAAAATATTGATATTTGTGGCCAAAATATCAATTCCGGAAAGTGAGACCTATAGGAGGTACCATAACTAATAGACCAATTTTGGCAAATTTCAGTATCCATGGTCCCACTATCAAAAAAATGATCTGTGCAAAATTCATGAAATTATCTTTATAATTGCGACCTGTACTTTGATTACAAGGTTTACATGGGGGTCCAGCCAGCCGTCCAGCCAGACGGACGTACGGACGGACATCGCAAAATCGACTAAAAAAGTGATTTTAAGCCTATTGGTATACTAAAAGGTGGGTCTTAGATAAATATTTCTATGCGTTACATACATCAGCACAAACTTATCAGTATTAGTATCAGTATTAGTATCAGTATTAGTATCAGTATTAGTATCAGTATTAGTACAAGTATTAGTATCAGTATTAGTATCAGTATTAGTATCAGTATTAGTATCAGTATTAGTATCAGTATTAGTATCAGTATTGGTATCAGTATTAGTATCAGTATTAGTATCAGTATTAGTATCAGTATTAGTATCAGTATTAGTATCAGTATTAGTATCAGTATCAGTATTAGTATCAGTATTAGTATCAGTATTAGTATCAGTATTAGTATCAGTATTAGTATCAGTATTAGTATCTGTATTAGTATCAGGATTAGTATCAGTATTAGTATCAGTATTAGTATCAGTATTAGTATCAGTATTAGTATCAGTATTAGTATCAGTATTAGTATCAGTATTAGTATCAGTATTAGTATCAGTATTAGTATTAGTATCATTATCAGTATTAGTATCAGTATCAGTATTAGTATTAGTATTAGTATCAGTATCAGTATCAGTATAAGTATCAGTATCAGTATAAGAATCAGTATTAGTGTCATAGTATGAGTATCAGTATAAAATCAGTTTTTGTATTACGATATTTACTAGTATCAATATTAGCAACAGCATAAGTATTTGTATCAGTATTATCATCAGTGTTAGTACCAGTATTAGTATCTGTGTAAGTATTCGAATAAGTATCAGTATTCGTGTCAGTGTATGTTTTAGTATCAGCATAAGTACCAGTATAAGTATCAGTATAAGGATCAGTAATAGCACTAATACTAAAATCAGTAGTAGTACCAATATTAGTATAAGTACAAGTATTGGTAGTAGTATCAGTGTCAGTATCAGTATTAGTACATTATTAATATCAGTAGTATCGGTATTAGTATCAGTATTAGTATCAGTACCAGTATTAGTGTCAATATTAGTATCAAAGTATGAGTATCAGTATAAAATCAGACCTATGGGAGGTACCATAAATAATGTACCGATTTTGACGAATTTCAATAGCCATGGTCCCATTATCAAAAAAATGATCTGTGTCAAAATTCATCATATTATCTTTAGAATTTCGACCTGTACTCTACATGGTTTACATTGGGGTCCAGAAAGCCACCCGTCCAGTCAGACGGACGGACATCGCTAAATCGACTCAGTGTTTCTTAGCCTTTTGGTATACTAAAAGGTGGGTCTAAGACAAATATTTCTATGCGTTACATCCATCAGCTCAAACTTATAATACCCTTTCCATCTATGGTGGTGAAGGGTATAACAAATATCTAAAATACCTTAAAATAATATTTTTTTCATTTCGACCACCCTCGTCTAACCAGAAATATCTGGTTTAATTTTTCAGATTTTATTTATTTATTTATTTTTTTTTTTTGTTATATGTTTTCTGATATTTTGTTTATAATAATTTTTCATGTGCAATTATAACAATTTCTAGTGTTGATTTTGATTCGAAAAATAGACGAAAAAATAACAATTGTGGTTTACATTGATTTTTCGATTTAATTTGTATTTGGGCTTAAATGAAAATAAATACAGGCTGTAGCTGAAAAAAGCTCTTTATATTAGTATTTGCTTTAAATATATTTGTTTGCATTAGTTTGGGAAATTAACCCATTAGTTATAATGTTAATAAAAAACCTACTAATGGCTGAAAAAAAGCCTAATGTCCCAGGAGCAAAACTAGAAGCAAGCAAGGACCACAATGAAGACTTATTTACCTAAACTTGCAACACCTAAGACTAATTCAACGCATAGCCTAAAGAGTGTCTGGAAGAGCTAAGTTTCTCGTCCTCCTCTGATACTCTAAAAATCAATGGCAGTCTCTAACCCAAGGCCCAAATCGCCGCATTCGATGTCGATCGAAATGTAATTTATTTCAGAAACTTTTGTGTAGCATATTTTTAGGATAATCTAAATATGTAAGGTTCACTACATAATATGTAACTTATTTGCCAAATGTTCCCATACAGTAAAGGAATTTCAATTAAACTAAATGTTTTGACAAACATATGGATGTGTTTAGATATCGACTTTAATTAAACTTTTTGCAAAATATTTTGAAAATTATTTTGACAATCCTTAATACAATATTTGCTTAAAGGTCTGAGTTTTCGATAGATATCAAATGTGCCAATTTTTTGTGGAAGTATTTAATCAAGATATGCAAAAAGTCTATACTTCGTCTTTTCTGATCGATCTGCCAGATATAGGTATTGACCCACTTATGAGCTTTATAAATCAAACTCAATATTTTTTAATACTATCACCGTCTTCTTTTCTGTTATCCTTGACTCCCAGTGGAGCTTAGAGCCTCATCGAAGTAACTTCTAATGCCAATTTAAATACTAACTATTACTGATCCTAACAGCAATACTAGTTATCATTATTATTACTATGGCTACTTATATTACTGATAATACTACTTCAAGTAATGCAACCACAAGTATTTCTTTTACTAATATTTTTATATAAAACTTCCCTAACTTTCCGTTCGGAGCCGTAGTTAAAACGTAGGTCCCTAGTCTAAAAATAGAATTGGCTCATTGTCTGAGAGAAGTATCCCATATTCCAAAGGAAAAGTCGTCTGAATTATGTATGTGTATTTTATAAATTCTTTTATCACAGCCTACAATGGGTTAATTTTTAGTTTCCTTTATATTAAAATATAAATATTTTTGCATTTCTACATATTCATTTATATTGTAATTTTAATTGGATTAGGATATTTAGTGGTACATATTTATTTTTATAAAATTTCCTATGCAGTTTAAAATAGTTATTTTTGTAACATTCACCTATGACAATAAAGGTATATATGGTTTATGATTTAATTTGTAGTTTTTACAGTATCAACCTCAGTTCTAAATTAGTAGAGGTGTATGTTATCTAGATTCTCTTATATCGCTATTAGTATTATAATAAGTAACAAAATGAGTATCAGTTTTGGAATCAGTATTAGTGTCATAGTATGAGTATCAGTATAAAATCAGTTTTTGTATCACGATATTTACTAGTATCAATATTAGCAACAGCATAAGTATTTGTATCAGTATTATCATCAGTGTTAGTACCAGTATTAGTATCTGTGTAAGTATTAGAATAAGTAGTATTCGTGTCAGTGTATGTTTTAGTATCAGCATAAGTACCAGTATTAGTATCAGTATAAGGATCAGTAATAGCACTAATACTAATATCAGTAGTAGTACCAATATTAGTATAAGTACAAGTATCGGTAGTAGTATCAGTGTCAGTATCAGTATTAGTACAGTATTAATATCAGTAGTATCGGTATTAGTATCAGTATTAGTACCAGTATTAGTATAAGTATTCGTGCAAGTATCAGTTTAAGTATAAGTATCACTATTAGTATCAGTGTTAGTACATGTATTAGTATCAGTATTAGTACAGTATTAATATCAGTATAAGTATCTGTATAGTATCAGTACCAGAATAAGTATCAGTACCAGTATTAGTATCAGTATTAGTATCAGTATTAGTATCAGTATTAGTATCAGTATTAGTATCAGTATAAGCATCAGTTCTAGTACCAGTATCAGTATTAGTATCAGTATTAGTATCAGTATTAGTATCAGTATTAGTATCAGTATTAGTATCAGTATTAGTATCAGTATTAGTATCAGTATTAGTATCAGTATTAGTATCAGTATTAGTATCAGTATAAGTATCAGTATTAGTATCAGTATTAGTATCAGTATTAGTATCAGTATTACTATCAGTATTAGTATCAGTATTAGTATCAGTATTAGTATCAGTATTAGTATCAGTATTAGTATCAGTATTAGTATCAGTATTAGTATTAGAATCAGTATTAGTATCAGTATTAGTATCAGTATTAGTATCAGTATTAGTATCAGTATTAGTATCAGTATTAGTATCAGTATTAGTATCAGTACCAGTATTAGTATCAGTATCAGCATAAGTATCGGTATTAGTATCAGTACCAGTATTAGTATCAGTATTAGTATCATAGTATGAGTATCAGTATAAAATCAGTTTTGGTATCACGATTTTTACTGGTATCAGTATTAGTATCAATATTAGCAACAGCATAAGCATTTGTATCAGCATTAGCATCAGTATTAGCACCAGTATTTGTATCAGTATAGGCATCAGTTTTACTATCCGTATTAGTTTTAATATAGGTATTATTATCAGTATTAGTATCAGTATAAGCATCAGTATTATTAGTATCAGGATTAGTATAAGTATTAGCACAAGTATCAGTATTAGTATTCTCATAAGTATCAGTATTAGTACAATATTAACATCAGTATAAGTATTTATCAGTATTAGTATCAATACCAGAATTAGTATATGTACAAGTGTAAGTATTAGCATCGGTATTAGACAAGTATTAGCACCAGAATAAGTAACCAGTATAAGTATCAAAATTAGTATCAGTATTAATATCAGTATTATCATCAGTATTAGTACCAAAATTATTATCAGTATAAGTATCAGTATTAGTATCAGTATAAGTATCAGCATAATTATCAGTATAAGTTTCTGTATAAGTATCAGTATCAGTATTAGTATCAGTATCAGTATTAGTATCAGTATAAGTATTAGCATTGGTATCCATATTAGTATCAGTATTAGCATCAGCAACAGTATTAGTATCATTATTAACATATGTATCAGCATTAATATCGTTAATAGTATTAATATTAGTATTAGATTAAGCATTGATATTTGTATTTAAATTAGTATCAGTATTAGTATCACCATTATTAGCATTAGTATCAATATTTTCATCAGAATAAACTTTGCATCACTATTGGCATGAGCTGTAGTACAAGTATTAGTTCTATATGAATCTATTAGTCCTTCAATTTCTTGCGGATCATAGGGCCTCAACAAATGTTTTCCATGTAAGTTTTTCCGCAGTCATCACTTTTATCTCGTCTCTATGCTCCTACTTAGTTTGGCGCTTTTAAGTGTTAACGGGTCTTTTAGACCTCCTGGAACCTTGAGGATTATATTTAATATTCTTCAATGCGTAAGAGAACCTTTTAGCATCTTCATGTGATTTCAGTTCTTGGTTTGCTCAAAAAAATAAACGTCAAAAATCCCTGTTATTTATGCTCGAAAAAATAAAAGTTAAAAAATAACTTTTGTTTTTGCTCAAAAAAATAAAAATCAAATACAGGCAACTCCCGGTATAACGAAAGATATAATGTCAGGCTCATTCGTAATACAGAAAAATTCGTTGTATCGCAAAGTTTTTATACTCTACACTATATTGGGATTAGAACACCTTTGATCATACTGATCAACTCATAATCAATAACTGTATCGACTTAACGATGCCAGTCCATTCGTCTGCCTGAACAGCTAGCTTGTCGTCGATGTAATCTTATCGAAGTCTCAATTTCTGAAACAATTTGATGAAAGTTGGTTTAGACATAATTTTTAAAGTATATGTTACTGAAATCGGTTCGTTATTTCAATTGCCTTCCATAGGTCTGGCTTCACAGAATTTAGATTATGGACTCAAATTTAAATATATGTAAGAATTTTTCGTTGAAATTGGTCAAAAGCAACTTCAATACATGAAAGTCGCAAAATAGCTCATAAATCTAACGAGAATGAAAATTGTATAAATAATTTTTGTACCGACCAATCGGTTTGATAGACTAAAATACTTTTAACTTGTTTTTTTTTTAACTTTTTTTACTTGATTTTCAAAAACTCATTTATGTATGTAAATTTCCCTTAACTTTTTTATATTATTCGTTATATCGCGTATAAAATTTGCTTAATATTCGCTATATAAGGTATTCAATGGAAAAATTATAACGTTCGTTATATCCAACTTTCGTTAAATCGAGATTCGTAATACCCGGCTTTGCCCGTAATAACTTTCTAAAAAATAAAATCAGATTTTCAAAAAATTACTTTTTTTGAAAATTTGGTATAAGACTATCAAAATGGTATACTTTGATTTATTCTCCGACATTACCTTGAGCTTAATTTTTTCAAATAAAAATTCAAAAATAACAGTTTCGGTCCCTGACGGTGAGTATATTTTATGGTAAGTCAGCGTCTATTAGAATTTTGTTATAAATTGCAATAAAGGATATTGAATTAAATCAGATGAAGGGAAACACAGATTCGGTTTAGCTGATAAAAGCCTTCAAAGTTATTATACCCACCATCAAAAAGAATGGATTGTCATTCCGTTTGTAATTTCCTTAATATTGGCTCAAAAATCAAAAACGATATATATTCTGAATCCTTATGAAATTCTAAGACGATTGAGCGATGTCCGTCTGTCTGTCTGTCCGTCTGTCTGTCTGTCTGTTGAAATCACGATAACGCCTAAACGAAAGGAGCTAGCTCACTGAAACTTAGCAAAAACATTCTTCATTTATGAGAAAATTTTGGTATTGAAATTGGGCAAAATCGGTTAACATTTGACCATAGCTCCCGTATAACCTCGTCTAGACTAGTCGCTTATTTGCTAATAACTAACAAATTATAATAGCTATGATGAAAAAATTTGGTATCTAGAAGTTTTCCATAAGCACTAGGCAGCATATAAAATTTCATTGAAATCGGTTCACATTTAACCATAGCTCCCATATAAAAAACATACGGAAACAGCCAAAATTCCACCTGAAATTCACTTAAATGCCAATAAATGCTAAAATGTAATAGCTTTGGCCACCAAATTTAGCACAAATAAGTCTTATGTGAATACCAGCCAGTGTGCAAAATTTTGTCACAATCGGTCACCATTTGACCATAGCTCCCATGTAAAGAACTTACGGAAACACAAAAATACAAAAAGAAAAGGGGGTTTATGTCCGTCTGTCCGTTAGATAAAAGCGCGATAGCGCCTTAACTGAAAGGGCTACAGCAACAAAATTTTGCAAAAGCAAGTCTTATGTGAATGCCAGTCAGTGTGCAAAATTTTGTTACAATCGGTCACCATTTGACCATAGCTCCCATATAAAAAACTTACAGAAACACAAAAATACAAAAAGAAAAGGATATTTATGTCCGTCTGTCCGTCAGATAAAAGCGCGACAGCTCCTTAACTACAAAAGCTAGAGAGACAAAATTTTACAAAAGTATTTCCGATATGTAACAAAAGTTGTGTACTGAAAATGGGCGAAATCGGTTCACATTTAGTTAGAGCTCCCATAGTTGTAGTTTTTGGAGCTCCTGTTTTGTCGATATTTTAGATGTTTATTTTGATCAAATTTAATAGCGTTCTCCGCAGCGGATTACCTAAATTATGATGCACTCGGTAATTTGTGGTAGATATAATTTAGTGTAGTAGTGTATAACATTTGAGAATGTATTATATATCAAATTATAGGTAATCTTCCTAGGAAGTACAAAAATGCAGCTAAGTACATGATATCCGTTCAAAACCTACATATGTATGTATGTATCTCACATATCAACGAAAATTTAAATTTTTTAATTGCAATTGGGAGAAATCCGTTCACGTTTGACAATTGCTCCCGTATAAGTTCGCCTAAGGCAATCTCTTAGTAGCTAATAAATGACAAATTATAATTATCTAATTAATTATAATTATCTATCTATTATAACAGATACGATGATGACATTTAGTATAAAGACGTTGTAAAATATCGTTATTCAGGGCGATAGCGCCTAAAATAAACTTTCTAGAGAGACAACATTTGACAAAAGTATTTCTGATATTTTGAAAAGTTCGGCATTGAAAATGGGCGAGCTCGGTTCGCATTTACTGTTATCTCCCATATAACCCCGACCAGGAATCACTTTAATGCTGATAAATTAAATCACATTATAATTGCTCAAAGAACTAGAGCAAAACTTTCCACACATCCATCGGACAGATCGAAGGAACAATACATCCCAAATATTATTGTTGAAGTATTCATCTTAATTAGTTAACTAACTTCAGATTAATAAGTAAATCTTCAATAAATTTTCCGCCAAAGCTGATATCCATTCACTTAAAAACTATATATTTCACGTATGTATCTAAACCTAAGAGTGTATACCTTATAATTCTAAGGCTTGTATACATTGACAATCATTGTTAAAGCTTTGACCTAAACCAGTTCAGAGTTTTAAATAACTAATCATGAACTTTTAATAGTTGGATAATTCGTATGAATTAAAGTACACAACCCTCACTGGGCACTGTGTTTTTGGGTTGCATGCCAGAATACTTAATCTTCATCAAATCGATGTGCTCTTGCAAATCTAAGGGCATCTACATTTTGAAGCATCTTTTCTGCATGGTTTATCTGGTCTATCGAACTTTATTAAATGTTCGTGAAATAGACACATATCACTTTAGAATCGAAGTGACGCTGCCTTCGACATCAGCCACCTGCCCAACCTAACCTTTGGGTCCATAACAATTTTAGATGATGACGCTACCAAAAAGCTTTTCGTTTTCCGACTCTTAATTTTAAAGATTCTTTGCATATAATACTAGTATAACCAAATATTGCTAGGAATTACATTTAGTATGAACAAAAGAAAATGAATATACATATGAAGCATTTGTGTGGGGCTCAACAAACTATATAATTATCAATACATTCTTACGATTTTGTACTTTACTTTTGGAACACCATTGGTGAAGGGTATCCAAGATTCGGCAAAGCCGAATATACCACTCTTACTTGTTTTTTTATAAATTTAGGGGAATATAAATAAAAAGAGCTAAAATTGATTTTGAAATTTTAAACAATTTAAACATGATTTTAAGCAGCACAACAAACCGCAAGTATGGTAAAAACTATTAGACGTGTTTCAGATATTAATGGTTTTGAAACAGAGTTTTGTCTAAGGGGTGGGCAAGGGGTAGAAGAGGTTAAACAATTTCCCTTTTTTGTTGAAAAAATTTCAACATTCTCATTCATTTTAATTTGAATTCCTAACACATTTAAAACAATTGTATTAAAGTTTATTTTACTTCCTGTGATAGTTTTCTTCTTTTACTTGTTTCAGCTCAAAGTTTTTCTTCTTTACCTACAAAATGGTAATAGAAACTAATAGCCATTGACTTTATGTTACAGAGAATTTGAAAATTTAGAGAAGAAAAGAAAAACTTTAAATGAAAACTGCAGTAGCAATGAGTGTTTTTTAGGACCTTGAGAACTTTTCTTAAATTGTTTTTGCTGCAGTTTTATTTTATTTTAGTTTAATTTCATTTTTTCTCTATTTTACTGCAGCTCATCGTACTAATTTAATTATTTGAAGGAAAAACAGAGAAAAGTTTTCATTACATTTTATTTCATTACAACACTTCTAGAATCAAAGTTTTTTTTTTCTATATTTTCATCTAGAAGTAACATCTTTTGCTGCTTTATTGAGAAAGTAAAAGTGTTAATAATAAGAAATATTAATTTCCTTTAATTTAATTATAAGATTAAGAAAAGTTTTTTATGAAAATATGCTACAAAATGAGTTTTTCTTGTTAAAACAAGGATAATGTGAAAAACTTATGATTAAAAGTGATTTTTTTAGTTGATAAAATTTTATAGAAAATATTTCAGAAAAGACTCCAAAAGCTTTCAATAAATTTAAATCTAAATACCATTCCCAGTAAAACTTTTCATTACCAAATAATGAGTTAAACAGTTAAACTATTGAACACGAACTACTTACTCATTCGCTGTTTAAGTCATTACATTAACATGGGGATGTCATTGGAGGCAAGTACTTACCAATTGCAGAAAAGTAATGACTTGGGTAAGCAATTTGAAAGCAACAACAACAACTTTTTTGTTGTTGTTTTATTAAAAACATATATTTTTAAACGAAATACAAATTTTTTTTATGATCCCATGGGGGCTCGAACCCAGACCCTCCGACTGCTAGGCAGAGACTCTTCCACTGAGCTACTTCATATGTTGAAAACTTAGCAGCTTATAATTAATATAAACAATTTTTATTTTTAGATCCAAAATCATGTGAAAATAACTTTGTTTTTTCCTGCTTTTTTTTTTTTGCTTTGTTGTAATTTTTGGAAAAATATTTTTATACGATTTTTTGTAATTATTTTAAAACTTTTTTAAAATTATTTTAAAACTTAAACAATTTAAATCTTCTTTTTTGTATAAGTTTTTACATAAGATTGACTCTTACTTACTTAAATGTTACAACTTGTTAAGGTCAAAGTCCGAGCATATTTTAGAATTCCATGGATTTCGATCTTGTGCGAATATTCTCCAATTTTATAGCCAAGCTTTGAAAAATCTTCCTCTACTTGGTCTTTCTATCGAAGTTTCGGACATCCTTCTCTAACATTAGGTAGTGGGACATTTCAATTCTAATTTTATCCTCTTCATTGTGTTTTTTTTTTCAAGAGATAGTTACTAGCCCGTAATCCTAACCCATTTTTATCGATCTTATGGGACAACTCTCGGAACATGTTAACTCACAATATTAATGGGTGTTAAACTAGCTCCCGGGTGATACCATGAGAAGGTGTGTGTCCCCAGATGAGATGAAGGATGACCCAGATAAGTTGGGCTTACCAAGTTAAGACCAATTAGAATCGTGTTTAGTATTTAACATCCCCTACATAATCAAAATTGACTTATGATGGTATTTTTTCATTAACGTGAGTTAGTTTTACAAATTTTTTTTACAGAAGATAATATTTAAGTTCTTAAAATTCAAAAATCATTTAAAAAGACTCTTTTAATAAAAAAAAAAATTGTTGCCCTTAGTGGGATTTGAACCGGGGTCATTCAGTTTAAATTACAATCTTAATTACAAATAAGTACTTCTGTAATAACTTATTATTTATTCGGATGGTATGTTGTAGTCGTTACAAGGTAACCAGTTATCAGAGTATTTGCCATTACCAAAGTTTTGCTGGGATTAGTATTAGTATTATTTAAGAAAAGATTATTTTACAGCCAAACGTTCATTCAATATTGAAACAACAAACAATTTTGGACTACCTTTACGAAGTATTAATTTAAATCTTATATTCTTAAACGAGCAATATATATATATATATATATATATATATATATAGAATGGCTATCTCGAAAACGGCTCTAACGATTTGGATAAAATTTGGACAGTGGGTATCTTTTTTGATGTATAGGTCGAAGAAGAAGGGACTTTTGGAACTTTTACCTCTAAGAGGGTAAAAACGGGTAAAAATCGAAAACGCTATATCTCCTAAAGTAATAGGTATAGAAACAAAATTAAAATTACGTTTTAAACAGCTTTGAAAATAAGCGGACAGGTGTTTGGTACTTTTTTGAAACTATGTCCGATAGGGGGTAAAAAAGGGTGAAAATAGTTTTTTTTTTTGCACCTTTTTAACCCACTCTTATATTTTAAACTAAAGAATATAGAAAGAAACTTGGTACTGCAATCAATAGATGTAAAAGAAACATGAAACTCGTACTTGGTACTTTTTTTGATTTTGGAGCCAAAATGGGTAAAAAAGGGATAAAATGATAACTTTGGAGCCAAAATGGGTAAAAAAGGGATAAAATGATAACTTAACATCTCCAAAGTAATATGAATAGGAACATTAGACATTATGTTAAATGCGTTTTAAAAAAATGTACCGAATTCAATTGGCACCAAAAAAGTACCAAATATACATATGGAACTTTTAGAAATTAGGGAATAAAAAGGGGGAAAATTAGTATTATTTTAAACAAATGAATGTTTGTCTGTATGTATGTTCTTTATAGAATAGTAAACTGTGAATTTGATCATGTTATGCTCTTTAGCGAAGATGTTGCAGTTAAGCCGGCGAAGGTTTTTAAGTTGATAAGACTAATTTCCGACAGATGGCGCCACTGAAAATTACTAAAAATTAATTAAATCGTAAACTGTACATTTGATCATGTTATGATCTTTAGCAAAGTTGTAGCGCATGAGCCGACGAAGGCTTTGTAGTTGGTATGCATAATTTCCGACAGGTGGCGCTACAGAATCTTACTCAAAGTCAATTTAATCGTAATCTGAAATCAAAAATCATGCTACAATCTTTAGCAAAGTTGTTGCACATGAGCCGACGAAGGTTTCTTAGTTGGTATGAAGAAATTTCGACAGGTGGCGCCACTGAAATTTACTCAAAGTCAATTTAATCATGCTATAATCTTCAGCAAAGTTGTTTCGGATAAGCCGAAGAAGGTTTATGAATTGGAATGAGCAAAGTCCGACAGGTGTCGCCACAGAAAATTACTCAAAGTGAATAAAATCGTAAATTGTGCATTTGATCATGTTACAATCATAAGCAAAGTTGTTACGAATAAGCAGACAAAGGTTTCTTATATGGTATGAACAACTTCAGGTGGCGCCACTGCAAACTACTCAAAGTGAATTAAATCGTAAACTGTGCATTTGATCAGACTATAATCTTTAGCAAAGTTGTTGCGCATGAGTTGAGTTCCAAAATTATTCGAAATGAGTTAAACTGTAAACTATGCAAACTATGTGTCGGTCGGACAAAATAAATCAAATAATTCAAAATTAACTGAATATTTCTACAATGTCTTTCCTCTAAATTTATTTTAGCACTTTATAATATAAAATATATAAAAACTTTAAAATTTTCCTCAAAATGCTTATCATAAAGCTCCGAGCAAGGCTCGGTCAACCAGGTACTGTTTATATTAATTTTAGTATTATTATTAGTTGTGTTTTAAGTATTAGTATGGTAAGTGGTAGTTTCAAACTTCTTCTTCTTCTGTTATCCTTGACTCCCAGTGGAGCATAGGGCCTCAACCATCCTTTTATATCGGACTCTATTGCGAGATGTTAGGCATACATCATTCCATGAATAGTTTGCTGCTTGTAACTCCGCATCAATTGAACTTCTCCACGTTCTAGCAGGTGCACCAACACGACGGCCGCTTCCTTGTGGATTCCAACGAAGCGCTTGTCGAGCAATGTTGGTATTTGGCCTTCGAAGTGTGTGGCCTATCCATCGCCATTTCCGTTAACATACCTCTGTGGAAGCAGGGATTCGGCCATTCATTTCATTTCTTATGCGATTCGGCCACCATATATTAAGAATTTGTCTTAAGCATTTGTTTGTAAAGGTTTGCAGTCGTTTATCGATGGCATTTGTGCGTTTCCATGTTTCGCAGCCGTAATACAGGATGGACTTGACATTCGAGTTATATATTCGTAACTTAGTTGTTGTTGATATTTGCCGAGATTTCCAAATTGCTCGAAGAATGCCGAATGCAGATTTTGCCTTATTAATACGCGATTTAATATCCTCGTCTGCACCACCTTTTGTAGTTACTAAACTTCCCAGGTAATTGAAGGTATCTACACGCAGAATAACCTCGTTATTCACATTGATGTGTGTCAACGGATTTGCGCCATAGCCTCCAGGCATAATCTTTGTCTTCGAAATATTAATTTCAAGACCAGCTATACGAGATTCAGCAGTAATAGCGTTAGTATTCTCTTGAAGGTGGCCAGAGCTTAGAAGACATACGTCATCGGCATATACCAAGTCCTCAAGTTGTTTAAAGGGTGTCCATTGGATACCGTGTTTACCATTTAGATGTTGTCGATGACAAGGATAAAAAGTATAGGTGATAATATGCATCCTTGTCTTACTCCAGTAGTAACATCGAACGGATCTGATAGTTTACCCTTGTGTAGGACTCGACTTTTAAAATCAACGTACATTGCCCGGATTAAGTTGAGAATTTTCGTCGGCATGTTACGATTTTCTAAAATTCTCCATAGATAGCTTCTACTGACACTGTCGAAGGCCTTCATAAAGTCGATAAATGCTAGGTAAATAGGAGTGCGGAATTCATTACATTGCTCTAATACTATTCTAAAGCTTCACAATTTTAAATAATACATCTTTTCTAACATTAACCTATTTTGCACTTTTCACTATATCTCATCATTCTAATAAAATTCATATACCAAATTTATCTATTTAGTTCTTCAAAAACACATTCATAAATAAATAAATACGTATTCAGAAGACATTTTCCACATTTCCACTTTTCCCTTAACTTTGCATTATTTACCCTAAAGTGTATTTGCATTATTCATACACATGTATTTACTTAAAATACACATACATACATGTGTAATGTAAAGTTAAATATAAAATTCATAAGTAGATTAAGTCAAGTTTGTTTTACTTACTGAGTAAAAAAAATAGCAATAAATATTATATTGTCATAAACAAACAAACTTTAGCCCACTTTCTCTTCATATCTCTCCTTGTCAATAACTCATACTTACACATTTAAAAGTTTTACAGTTAGAAAACTTTAAAAAGTTTTAAAGGTTTTGAATATGCACGAATGTGGTAAGAGAATGTTTATGGATGTGTGTAATCGTACAAATGTAATAAATGAAGAAATTATGGTTTTTATTTCAGAGAAAATCGGTAGGAGATATTTATATTAAATTAACTTCAAATAATTCTTCTTATGAATTTTATTAAGATAAAAGATTTGCAGATTAAATGAAGAGAATTGTACCAAATATCGTAATTTATTAATGTTATTTTTTAAAAAGAAGGTTAAGAAACTTTTAAAAAATTTCCTATAAAAATAAGAAATTTTTGAAAAATTTCCTATAATAGTAGGAAATTTTTGAAAAATTTCCTATAATAGTAGGAAATTTTTGAAAATTTTCCTATAATAGTAGGAAATTTTTGACAAATTTCCTATAAAAATATGAAATTTTTAAAAAATTTCCTATAAAATTAAGAAATTTTTGACAAATTTCCTATAATAGTACGAAATTTTTGAAAAATTTCCTATAATAGTAGGAAATTTTTGAAAAATTTTCTATTAGAGTAGGAAATTTGTGAGAAATTTGCTATTATAGAAGGAAATTTTTGAAAAATTTCCTTTAAAAATAGGAAATTTTTTAAAAATTTCCTATAAAAATAGACAATTTTTTAAAAACTTCCTATAAAAATATGAAATTTTTGAAAAATTTCCTATAAAAATAATTAATTTTTTAAAAATTTCCTATAAAAATAGAAAAATTTTTAAAAACTTCCTACAAAAATAGGAAATTTTTGAAAAATTTCCTATAAAAATAGGAAATGTTTAAAAAATTTCCTATAAAAATAATTAATTTTTGAAAAATTTCCCGTAAAAATAGGAAATTTTTGAAAAATTTCCTTTAAAAATAGGAAATTTTTGAAAAATTTCCTTTAAAAATAGGAAATTTTTGAAAAATTTCCTTTAAAAATAGGAAATTTTTGAAAAATTTCCTTTAAAAATAGGAAATTTTTGAAACATTTCCTTTAAAAATAGGAAATTTTTAAAAAATTTCCTTTAAAAATAGGAAATTTTTGAAAAATTTCCTTTATAAATAGGAAATTTTTGAGAAATTTCCTATACAAATAAGAAATTTTTGAAAAATTTTCTATAAAAATAAAAAATTTTTGAAAAATTTCCTATAAAAATAAAAAATTTTTGAAAAATTTCCTATAAAAATAAGAAATTTTTAAAAAATTTTCTATAAAAATAAGAATTTTTTGAAAAATTTCCTATAAAAATAAGAAATTTTTGAAAATTTTCCCATAAAAATAAAAAACTTTTGAAAATGTTTATATAAAAAAATAAAATTTTTTAAAATTTCATATTTTATGAAGATTTTTGTTAAAAATTTTCAATTTTTATAAAAAAATTTTTAAAAATTTCTTATTTTTATGGGAAATTTTTATATGAAGTTTTTAAAAAATTTATAGAAATTTATAGAAAATTTTTCAGAAAAATCTTATTTTTATAGGAAAGTTTTCAAAAATTTCTAATTTTTAGGAAAGTCTTTAGTCTTATTTTTATAGAAAAGTTTCAAAAAAAATTCCAATTTTTTTAGAAATTTTTTTGTTATTGTTAAAGAAAATTTCTGAAAATTAAACAAAAAATTCATATTTTTATAGTAAATTTTTTAAAAATTTCTTAGTTTTATACGAAACTTTTGAAAAACTTCTTATTTTTGTAGGAAATTTTATAAAAATTTCTTATTTTTATAGAAAATTTTTGAAAAACTTCTTGTTTTTATAGAAAATTTTTCAAAGATTTCTTATTTTTATAGGAAATTTTTCAAAAATTTCTTATTTTTATAGGAAATTTTTCAAAAATTTCTTATTTTTATAGGAAATTTTTCAAAAATTTCTTATTTTTATAGGAAATTTTTCAAAAATTTCTTTTTTTTTCAGAAAAATATTGAAAAGTTTTGAAGAATTTCTTATTTTTACAGGAAATTTTTGAAAAATTTCTTATTTTTATAGGAAATTTTAAAAAATTTTTTTATTTTTAAAGGAAATTTTTTAAAATTTTCTTATTTTTATTTTTGAAAAATTTCTTATTTTTATAGGAAATTTTTCAAAAATTTCTTATTTTTATAGGAAATTTTTCAAAAATTTCTTTTTTTTTTTTCAGAAAAATATTGAAAAGTTTTGAAGAATTTCTTATTTTTATAGGAAATTTTTGAAAAATTTCTTATTTTTATAGGAAATTTTTGAAAAATTTCTTATTTTTATAGAAAATTTTTAAAAATTTTCTTATTTTTATAGGAAATTTTTTAAAATTTTTATAGGAAATTTTAAAAAAATTTCTTATTTTTATAGAAAATTTTTGAAAAACTTCTTGTTTTTATAGAAAATTTTTCAAAGATTTCTTATTTTTATAGGAAATTTTTCAAAAATTTCTTATTTTTATAGGAAAATTTTCAAAATTTTCAGAAGAATATTGAAAAGTTTTGAAGAATTTCTTGTTTTTATATGAAATTTTTTAAATTTTCTTATTTTTATAGGAAATTTTTGAAAATTTTCTTATTTTTATAGGAAATTTTTGAAAATTTTCTTATTTTTGTAGGAAATTTTTTAAAATTTTCTTATTTTTATTTTTGAAAAATTTCTTATTTTTATAGGAAATTTTTGAAAAATTTCTAATTTTTATAGAAAATTTTTGAAAATGTTTTTATTTTTATAGGAAATTTTTGAAAAATTTATAATTTTTATAGGAAATTTTTGAATAATTTCTCATTTTTATAGGAAATTTTTTAAATATCTTTATTTTTATAAGAAATTTTTCAAAAATCTCTTATTTTTTAGGAAATTTTTGAAAAATTTCTTATTTTTATAGAAAATTTTTGAAATTTTTTTTTTTGGAAAATTTCTTATATTCATAGGAAATTTGAAAAAATTTCTTATTTTTATAGGAAATTTTGTGGAAAATTTCTTATTTTTATAAGAAATTTTTTTATTTTTATAAGAAATTTTTGAAAAATCTCTTATTTTTTTTAGGAAATTTCTGAAAAATTTCCTATTTTGATAAGAAAATTTTGAAAACTTTCTTATTTTTATGGGAAATTTTTAAAAATTTCTTATTTGTATAGAAAAATTTTCTAAAAATATTTTTATTTTAATAGAAAAAGTTTAAAACATTTTTTATTTAAATGGAAATTTTTAAAAAATTTCTTATTTTTATAGGAAATTTTTTAAAAATTTGTTTTATTTTGTAGAAAATTTTTGAAAAATTCCTTACTTTTTTAGGAAATTTTTTAAAATTTTTTTTAGGAAAATTAAGAAATATTTCTTATTTTTTTAGAAAATTTTTGAATTATTTCTTATTTTTAGTTAAATATTTTTGAAAGCAAATTTTCTTTTTATCTAATAAAAAGATGAAGAAAACAATTAAAAAAAGTTAATTTAATTCTACTTATATAACATAATCTGGAAGAATGTTCTAAGAAAAAAGAAAACTAAAATAACATTTGAGAAAACTTATTAATATTTTCATATATCCTTAGAGAAATACCTTGTACTTGTTCTATTTGTGCCGAATATTTTTTTGCTTTTATTTTCATTTCCTGTTCTTTTCAAAAAAACAAAAAAACTTAAATCCCCTGATAGCATTTAACATTTTAACATGATTTCAATCAACAAGTTGTGCTCATATGTGCGTATCTTCTAGAATTGAGATCCTGGGTTCATTCATACATTTATTCACTTCACTTAAACGTTGTTCAATTTCCAATTTTTTTTTCTGGCACTATTTTCATTTTCTATTCAACACATAAGAATTTCTATTTGATTTTGATTCTTCTTTTTTGTTCGTTTTGTACCATTTCAAAACTGATTTTAAGTACATTGATTTTTATTCAATGTATTCCTCTATCATCATTGAGTGTATTGAGTTTTTCATTTTTTTTTTTTTGAGCTTTTTACAACTTGATTTACATATGAATAAAATTTCTATGTGATTTTATTTCTATATATGTTATGTATATTCTGACGATTTTATAGAACATCAATTCGTTTTCATTATTCCCTTTATATGCCAAATAAGAGCAGCAGAAGCAGTAGCATTTTCATTCAATCTTTATATAGATTTCATTGATATGTAGTTATGTCCTGGGTAGGAGTAAACTAAGGAATAAGTTTTCATTGCGAATCCCTTGCCAGCGTGTAACTAGGAATAATGTCTCATGAAATCTACATAAATTGAATTTTCTTCTTAGCCATTTTCATTTTTTTTCTTTCTATTTCTATTCAAACGTTTTTGCCTTATTTTAAGTATGTAAATGTTTAAATTGACATGTTATCTATGTTTTATAAATATTTAATGTGATGTTAGTGAAATGTAAATGAAGTTGGATATAGATAGATCTTTGGATAGAGTATGGCGCTTATTAATTGAGTTATACTTAGGTAAAAGAACTAGAAATAAATTGAAGTGGGAATTAAACTTAATGGGGTTTTGGAAGATTTCTTTTGTTATTATTCAAAAGAAAGATAAGTAGTTAATTTATGGAAAATTTAAGAAGAAACTAAATAATGATAACAATATAGACAACATGTAAAAATTACAATAGCCAGTCAAGTCTGACTCTTCAATACCTATCCCCACTAAGATCTAATACAAACCAATTGTCGATATACATATATTATAAAGGGTAGTTAAATTGTAAGGGCCGTTGTTGAATGTGAACCACACCTAAACGCCAAGTTTTTTTCCGAATTTTATTTGACATTTCTCTATTTCAGACTTACTCAATTTGAACCATGGAGAGATACACAATCCAACAACGTGTTAAAGTTATCCAGACTTATTATGAAAATGGGCGTTGAAATCAAAATGCATATCATGCACTTCGTGATTTTGTTGGTCAAATTGATTGTCCAAATGTGCGTACAATCGCAAAAATCGTGGAAAAATTCGAGCAAACCGGGTCTGTAGAAGATGTGAGAACACCAGTGCACAGCTCGTACTGCAGAAAACAGCCAACTCGTCGTCGTGCCCAACAATTGCACCTCTCACGCTCGTCGTTGATGAACATTATACATAAAGACTTGCATTTACACGCTTACAAGGTGCAATTGGCTCAAGAACTAAAGCCTGTTGACCATTCCAAACGTCGTGAATGGGCAGAATGGTGGCAAGAAATGGCAACAGTGGATGATCAATTTTCGAAGAAAACCATCTTCAGTGATGGAGCACATTTTCTAAGAGTGATTATCAAAAAACCAATGCACCCACAAAGAGTGACTGTTTGGTGCGGTTTATGGGCTGGCGGCATAATCGGGCCGTATTTTTTCCAAAAAGAGGCCAGTCAGGCAGTTACTGTGAATGGTGTTCGATTTCGTGAGGTGATAACGAACTTTTTATGGCCCGAATTGGAAGATATCGATGGACGATATGTGGTTTCAGCAGGACGGTGCCACTTGCCACACAGCTAACGAAACAATGGCACTTTTACGTAACAAATTCAATGGCCGTGTTATCTCACGTAATGGCGATGTCAATTGGCCGCCAAGATCATGTGATTTGACATCGTTGGACTTTTTTCTTTGGGGTTATTTGAAAGAAAAGGTGTACGTCGATAAGCCAGCAACAATTTTAGAGCTAAAGGATGAGATAATTCGGTACATTAACGGCATAGAACCTTCATTATGCCTCAGGGTCATCGAAAATTTGGACCATCGGATGGAGGTATGCCGCCGTGGTCGCGGCGCCCATTTGGCCGATATTTTCTTCTAAACATAATTGAGTAATACCAATATATCATAATAAAATAAAACTACAATAATTTCCTAAATAGTTTGTGTTTTATTCAAAATCAACATCGGCCCTTGAAATTTAACCACCCGATACATGTTGAAATTTTTTGTAATTAATAGAGATATACCACTACCCAAGTTTCTTCAAAAAAAAAATACATCTAACACTTAAGTTGCCGATAAACCTAACACATATTCTTCTCTATCTCCTCTAGGGGAACAATTTGGCTAGAAATTATTATATAACTCAACAACTAAATTACTTGGTATCTACTTCATAAATTGTTGCCAATAAAAACAACCAGAAATTATCAATAATATCTACAAACATGTTGTGTTATTCGATACACTCTCCCAACCATAAACATTGTCAATGACAATAGATGTCCAAGATGAAAATAACTAAAGGTGTTAAATGATATGATAACAAGGACACTGTAAGGAAAACTCAATAAGTAAATAAAAGTGTGGTTAAGGCGAATTTTAGATACCCTTCTACAATCATACTTTTACTATCTATGCCAATGATACCTAACTCACATCGATTAACCCACAAATTGAGTCATTGACTCAGACATACCAATATAAACTTAGACAAAGACTAAGACATAGACTAAGACATAAACTAAGACAAGGACTAATACATAGACTAATTCATAAACTAAGACAAGGACTAACACATAGACTAATTCATAAACTAAGACATAGACTACGACATATACTAAGACATAGACTAAGGCATAGACTAAGACATGGACTAAGTCATAGACTAAGACATAGACTAAAGCATAGACTAAGACATAGACTAAGACATAGACTAAGACATAGACTAAGACATAGACTAAGACATAGGCTAAGACATAGACTAAGACATAGACTAAGACATAGACTAAAAGATAGACTAAGACATAGACTAAGACATAGACTAAGACATAGACTAAGACATAGACTAAGACATAGACTAAGACATTGACTAAGACATAGACTAAGATATAAACTAAGACATAGACTAAGACATAGACTAAGACATAGACTAAGACATAGACTAAGACATAGACTAAGACATAGACTAAGACATAGACTAAGACATAGACTAAGACATAGACTAAGACATAGACTAAGACATAGACTAAGACATAGACTAAGACATAGACTAAGACATAGACTAAGACATAGACTAAGACATAGACTAAGACATAGACTAAGACATAGACTAAGACATAGACTAAGACATAGACTAAGACATAGACTAAGACATAGACTAAGACATAGACTAAGACATAGACTAAGACATAGACTAAGACATAGACTAAGACATAGACTAAGACATAGACTAAGATATAGACTAAGACATAGACTAAGACATAGACTAAGACATAGTCTAATACATAGACTAAGACATAGACTAAGACATAGACTAAGACACAGACTAAGACATAGATTAAGACATAGACTTAGACATAGATTAACATATAGACTAAGACATAGACTAAGGCACGGCCTAATATAAAGACTGATTTTTATCACAAAACTATCAACTTTCTTCGTACATCATAAAGTCACAAACAGGTCAAATAAAATGACAAATTAATAATGCTTCCATATCTCAGACATCTAAAATTATGTGTGTAAAAGTGAAAATTGGAAAAGAAATTCTAAAAAAATACAATGTCTAAATAAGGGACAACAAAGATTCTGACACCCTGAAACATTTACATGAGAAACATACGATAAGTACCTAATGGCTGTAGTAACAATAGAATACAACAATGACACCATAGGGAAGTTGTAAAACCTGCAAGAAAAGGTGTCAGGAAAACAAGGAAATATTAGTACGGTAAGAAAAAGGTGAGAACAACTATAATAAAACCAATGGTCAAATGATAAGAGGAGCTTACAACATGAAGTATGACACACAGTGGTAAAAGAGGAACAGCTTTCGATTTCCTGGAAAAAATACTTAATTCTAATAAATTATTCTTTTTCAGTCTCAATTAGAATTGTTCTTTTTTTTAACATTTTATTTAATATAAAATCTCACATTCACCGTCCATCTTTATCCACTGTAACATCTCTAACAACCGTATCTAACACATTTAACATTTCTAACAAAACCTTTCAACAATGAGGTTTACCTTTGAAGAAGGCGTCCCTCAGTTGGTGAAGTGTGAAAATGGTCAATTAAAGAGAATTGTTAAAGCGTTTGGCTTTGCAACATATAACTAAACGTAATATAACACTCAAAGGTGTTAGACGTCTAACAGTTGAACTAATTGTCTGTTGGTCAGTTTGTCTGTCTGTCTGCTCATTTGTCTGCTTTCCCACCTGACGCCTCGTGGTCTGTGAATCTGTTTCTAACATAACAACTAGTTAAGCCAAGCATTTATATTGAAGTTGAACTACCTTTCATTTAGCACAGACACACCTACATATGTATATGAACAGTTATTTATAAAATACACAGACACTTAAACATACATTTACTTTTACATGGATACTCGTATTGAAATATACACGCACATTTAAACATTTAGAATATTCGACTGGCATATATATATTTAATGGGGCCAATGTCTGACATTAATTGCTGCAATTAAAAGCACACAAAGTTGACAGCTTCCATACAGAAATATACACGCAAACACAGTCAAAACGTTTAATGTTTATATGACAACGGCAGCAATAACAACAAAAGTACTTAAACTCAATATAGACATCAATATATACATTAACCGAAACACTTATACACACATATCTACTATACTTGACCATATAACTAGAGTGAAAATTGGGAAGGGAAGACTTGGCAGTTATTGAGATACATAGAAAGACCTTAGAATAAGGAAAATAGGTATCTTGTTACTCAAAACTGTGTATCAGTCTATAATTTAGGCCATGTCTTAGTCTAGGTCTATGTCTTAGTCTATGTCTTAGTCTATGTCTTAGTCTATGTCTTAGTCTATGTCTTAGTCTATGTCTTATACTATGTCTTAGTCTATGTCTTAGTCTATGTCTTAGTCTATATCTTAGTCTATGTCTTAGTCTATGTCTTAGTCTATGTCTTAGTCTATGTCTTAGTCTATGTCTTAGTCTATGTCTTAGTCTATGTCTTAGTCTATGTCTTAGTCTATATCTTAGTCTATATCTTAGTCTATGTCTTAGTCTATGTCTTAGTCTATGTCTTAGTCTATGTCTTAGTCTATGTCTTAGTCTATGTCTTAGTCTATGTCTTAGTCTATGTCTTAGTCTATGTCTTAGTCTATGTCTTAGTCTATGTCTTAGTCTATGTCTTAGTCTATGTCTTAGTCTATGTCTTAGTCTATGTCTTAGTCTATGTCTTAGTCTATGTCTTAGTCTATGTCTTAGTCTATGTTTTAGTCTATGTCTTAGTCTATGTCTTAGTCTATGTCTTAGTCTATGTCTTAGTCTATGTGTTAGTCTATGTCTTAGTCTATGTCTTAGTCTATGTCTTAGTCTATGTCTTAGTCTATGTCTTAGTCTATGTCTTAGTCTATGTCTTAGTCTATGTCTTAGCCCATGTCTTAGTCTTAGTCTATGTCTTAGTCTATGTCTTAGTCTATGTCTTAGTCTATGTCTTAGTCTATGTCTTAGTCTGTGTCTTAGTCTATGTCTTAGTCTATGTCTTAGTCTATGTCTTAGTCTATGTCTTAGTCTATATCTTAGTCTTTGTCTTAGTCTATGTTTTAGTCTGTGTCTTAGTCTATGTCTTAGTCTATGTCTTAGTCTATGTCTTAGTCTATGTCTTAGTCTATGTCTTAGTCTATGTCTTAGTCCATGTCTTAGTCTATGTCTTAGTCTATGTCTTAGTCTATGTCTTAGTCTATGTCTTAGTCTATGTCTTAGTCTATGTCTTAGTCTATGTCTTAGTCTATGTCTTAGTCTATGTCTCAGTCTATGTCTTAGACTAGGTCTTAGTCTATGACTTAGTCTATGTCTTAGTCTATGTCTTAGTCTATGTCTTAGTCTATGTCTTAGTCTATGTCTTAGTCTATGTCTTAGTCTATGTCTTAGTCTATGTCTTAGTCTATGTCTCAGTCTATGTCTTAGACTAGGTCTTAGTCTATGACTTAGTCTATGTCTTATTCTATGTCTTAGTCTATGTCTTAGTCTATGTCTAAGTCTATGTCTTAGTCTATGTCTTAGTCTATGTCTTAGTCTATGTCTTAGTCTATGTCTTAGTCTATGTCTTAGTCTATGTCTTAATCTATGTCTTAGTCTATGTCTTAGTCTATGTCTTAGTCTATGTCTTAGTCTATGTCTTAGTCTATGTCTTAGTCTATGTCTTAGTCTATGTCTTAGTCTATGTCTTAGTCTATGTCTTAGTCTATGTCTTAGTCTATGTCTTAGTCTATGTCTTAGTCTATGTCTTAGTCTATGTCTTAGTCTATGTCTTAGTCTATGTCTTAGTCTATGTCTTAGTCTATGTCTTAGTCTATGTCTTAGTCTATGTCTTAGTCTATGTCTTAGTCTATGTCTTAGTCTATGTCTTAGTCTATGTCTTAGTCTATGTCTTAGTCTATGTCTTAGTCTATGTCTTAGTCTATGTCTTAGTCTATGTCTTAGTCTATGTCTTAGTCTATGTCTTAGTCTATGTCTTAGTCTATGTCTTAGTCTATGTCTTAGTCTATGTCTTAGTCTATGTCTTAGTCTATGTCTTAGTCTATGTCTTAGTCTATATCTTAGTCTATGTCTTAGTCTATGTCTTAGTCTATGTCTTAGTCTATGTCTTAGTCTATGTCTTAGTCTATATCTTAGTCTATGTCTTAGTCTATGTCTTAGTCTATGTCTTAGTCTATGTCTTAGTCTATGTCTTAGTCTATGTCTTAGTCTATGTCTTAGTCTCTGTTCTAGTATGTATCTTAGTCTATGTTTTAGTCTATGTCTTAGTCTATGTCTTAGTCTATGTCTTAGTCTATGTCTTAGTCTATGTCTTAGTCTATATCTTAGTCTATGTCTATGTCTTAGTCTATATCTTAATATTGCTTTTCATACTGCCCTCGTTTATAGTTATATCTGAATTTCTGTTGGAATGACATATCGCAGTAGGCTTCCCTTAACGTTCATTTCTCCTTCCTATATCACCCTCTATTTTCATCGTCCATAAACCTAGATTGAGTTATTATCATCGTCTTCAACATTATGGCTCATTCAGACATAGACCAATAACAATTATAGCCTATAATGCGACAGTGATAAAAGCCATTGCTGTAACCCCATTAACCAAATAAAGGTCAGCTATGGCCGTTAATAAATTTTAATTTTTAAGTGCCTCATAAATGTTTTCCAACTCTACGAACGAATTGGCCATTTAAATTTGATTGAGTTGTTGTAAGAGTTAAACTTACAAGCAGATTTATGAGCCAATATTGAGTTAAATTTGGAGAAATAGCCAAAAAGAAGCAACAAAATAATTTGTTCGTTCTTTAGGAGTTATAAATTGTGATTGAAAGGATTTGTGAGGATTTAAGAGATAAGTGTCTTCAAATTTATGGCATGTAAGAAGAAATGGGGAGATATGGTATCATATTAAGGAGAAAATGTGATTATTGAATAGTTTTTTAAATAAGGGCGTTTTATGTTGTTTTTTATATTTTATTTCGAAATTTAAATTGTATAAATATCAGCTTTCAAAAATATATAAAAAAGTTAAAAAAAAAAAATTCCATCTGATTTACTTTAACAGCCTGTTCACAAAACTGTCATACGTTAGAAGGCAATCGAATACTAGCCTAAAGATTAAGCTCTAAATTGAGTTCATTTTCTTTTTTCGTTTGGAAGTAGTATTGCCATGAAATATTTTATTACTTTTCTGAAAGCTTTTCCTGTAAAATGTAAGACTTTTGTGAAATGATGGTAACCCTAAAATTAAATAAAATCAAAAATAAATAAAAACAATAAATAAAAATATTTTACATTTATTTTTTCAAAATTAAATTAAACATTTTTTCAATGAGAATGAAAAGTATTAAGTAAAAAAGTTCGGGTTTTAGGAACAAGTTCCCTGATTTCTATCCAAAATAACTAGAAACGATAGAACAATGTGACACTCCAGTGGCTCAATAGAGTTGCATACCGACGAGCACATTCACCCTTTTTTACACTCGGTCGAGTAGCTCCTGCAAAGACCCTATTCTGAGACATGTATTGCATAAGAAGATTTGAGTTTGGGAACGAGTTCCCTAATTTCATTAGGGCACATTCCAAAATAAAAACGATAGAAAAGTGTGACACTCCAGCGTTTCAATAGAGTTGGATACCATGCTGTCATCAAAAAGCACTTTCGCCCTCTCTTGCACTCTTACATAGACCCTATTTCGAAACATGTATTGCGTATCAGTGAAATTCAACTCTCATGTATGTTCTGATGCTTCAAAGTTTATTTTGGAACTTCTTGACCGAGTGCAGGAGAGAGCAAAAGTGCTCATCACTAACATTAGGTTACCCAATTCTATTGTTCTATTGTTACTACTTTGGAATGGGCTCTAACGAAATCAGGAAACTCGTTTTCGATACATGAATTTTCTTACGCAATACACGTCTATCTGTTAGAGCTCGTCCTTTCGTAGTCGATTGACCAGTAGACAGACGATACTCTACAGATAGACGGTACAGTTCGTATGTAGAATTTGCTTCCCTCAGAAGTTTTTTCAACCAGTTGCAATATAGGAAAGTTTAAATCAAATGTCCACAAACACTACCTATTCCACCTCCCACAACCTTTTCCTAGTTTCAACACAATGCCTTGTATTGTGATCATGTCCTAATCAAACGAAAAATAAATAACAGTTTTTTGTTTTCCAGGCGATTAGAATTTTTTAATTGCCTGATTTGACATTTACTTTCGTCTATATATTTCATTTACGAACCAAAATTTTAAAAGCTTTTTCTCGTTTCACTCAAAAAAAAATTTCCAAAACCAAAAGTTCAATTTTTTCGTAAGTTGACGTACAATTTGAAAAAATTGTAGTTTCAAAAACAGGCTGTAACTAATTTTAAATACTTATTATACCCTTCACCAATAGGTGAAAGGGTATTATAAGTTTGTGATTCCGTTTGTAATTTTTTTATTAGTGATCGTAGACCCCATAAAAATTATACCGATCGACTCAGAATCGGGAGGAGAATCGATTAAGCGATGTCCGTCTGTCTGTCTGTCTGTCTGTCTGTCTGTCTGTCTGTCCGTCCGTATGTCCGTCTGTCTGTCTGTTGAAATCAAGTTTCTGAAGACCCTGGAGGATGGACTTACATAAATTATATATCAGATTAGATTAGATTAGGAAATTCTCCCGCAATGAACGCTATTAAATTTCATTAAAATCGGTTTATAAACACCGAAAATATCGAAAAAATACCAAAAATTAGACGAAAATTTTAAAATTTTTGATTGAAACACACTTTTAAATAACAAGAGAAAAAAGATACTCCTGGTGTACATGTGATAATATGTTATATATCAGATTGTAGGAAATATTTTCCCAAAGCACTCTGTAAAATTTTATCAAAATCGGTCCATAAACAACTGAGATATTGCCAAAACACTGAATTTGATGTATCGCCAATTGGCCAAAGTACACATTAGAGAATGTTTGTTGAAAAAATTAAATGCAGAAATAGGAAAAACTATCCTCCTTTAGTACGGACCTGCATAAATTTTATATCAGATTTAAGGAAATTCCCCCACCAAGCACGTTATTAAATTTTATCAAAAGCGGTCTATAAACAATTGAGATATCGCCATAACACTACATTTGATGTACAGCAAATTGCCCAAAGTACGTGTCTAAGAAATTTTGTTTACATTTTGTAAGTATTGTTTCAGCGATATCTCAGGTGTTTATGGACCGATTGTGATGAAATTTGACATCGTTCTTTATGGGAGGATTTTCTAAAATCTGATATATATACTCCACAAATCTGATTATGAATACCATTCAAATTGTACCGATCAACTCAGAATTGTCAGGAGTATCGATTTCGCAACCTCAGTCCGTCCGTCCGTCTGTTTGTCTGTCTGTCCGTCTGTTTTTTTGTCCGTCCGTCTACCTGTCTGTAATTTTTTTCTGTTGTAGTCAAGTTTTTGGAGCTCCTGTTTTGTCGATATCTCAGGTGTTTATTTTGATGAAATTTAATAGCGTCCTTTACAGGGGATTACCTAAATCCTGATGCATTCGGCAATTTGTGGTAGATATAATTTAGCGTTTAAGCGATGGTGT
Source organism: Stomorhina lunata (assembly GCA_933228675.1). Lineage (NCBI taxonomy): Eukaryota > Metazoa > Arthropoda > Insecta > Diptera > Rhiniidae > Stomorhina > Stomorhina lunata. The sequence goes on from OW121741.1 coordinate 23,483,023, forward strand.
TTTGATCGGCAATGATAAAATTCAGGGTGGGACAATATCCTACAATTTTGTGTAAAATCCAGGAGCTCTACAAATCTGATTTTGGCAGACAGACATTCTGCATTAATCTTAATTTTGTGTCTGACTTTTGAACATTATGATAACATTTGAGAATGTAATATATATCAAATTATAGGTAATCTTCCTAGGAAGTACAACTACATGATATCCGTTCAAAACCTACATATGTATGTAAGTATCTCACATTTCAACGAAAATTTAAATTTTTTAATTGCAATTGGGAGAAATCCGTTCACGTTTGACAATTGTTCCCGTATAACTTCGCCTGAGATACGATGATGACATTTAGTATAAAGACGTTGTACAATATTAATATTCAGAGCCATAGCGCCTAAAATAAACTTTCTAGAGGGACAACATTTGACAAAAGTATTTCTGATCTCTTGAAAAGTTCGATATTGAAAATGGGCGAGCTCTATTCACATTTAGTGAAATCTCCCATATAACCCCGACCGGGAATCGATTTAATGCTGATAAATTAAATCACATTAAAATTGCACAAGGACTTGAGCAAAACTTTCCAAACATCCATCGGACAGATCGAAAGGACAATACATCCCAAATATTATTGATGAAGTGTTCAGTTTAATTAATTAACTAACTTCAGATTAATAAGTAAATCTTTAATAACTTTTCCGACAAAAGCTGATATCCATCCATTCAAAAGCTATATATTTCACGTATGTATCTAAAACTAAGAGTGTATACCCTATAATTTTAAGGCTTATCATTGTTAAAGCTTTGACCTAAATCAGTCCGCTAACTTCAGAGTTTTACATAACTAATCAAGAACTTTTACTGGTGGGATAATTCGTACGAATTAAAGTGCACAACCCTCACTGGGCACAGTGTTTTTGGGTTGCATGCCAGAATACTTAAACTTCATCAAATCGATGTGCTATTGCAAATGTAAGGGCTTCTACATTTTGAAGCATCTTTTCTGCATGGTTTATCTGGTCTATCGAACTTTCTTAAGTGTTCTTAAAATATGTGTCTATTTTAATTCGAAGCTACTGGCTGGCTTAAATATGCATTCTCTACTTGTAGTCTAGTAATCATTATCTTTCACAAAGGGACCACTTTAGAACCCAAGTGAAGCTTCCCTAGACATCAGCCACCTGACCAACCTAACCTTTGGGTGCATAACTATTTTAGATGATGACGCCACCGAAAAGCTTTTCTTTTTCCGACTCTTAATTTTAAAGACTCTTTGCATATAATACTAGTATAATCAAATTTTGCTAGGCATTACATTAAGTACTTTTGCAACACCATTGGTGAAGGGTATCCAAGATTCGGCAAAGCCGAATATACCACTCTTACTTTTTAATTTTAGTATTACTTTTAAAAATTAAATTTTCTTGCATTTTAAATTTAAACATTCTTATCCTTTCTCTTTATAATCCCAAATTTTATTTTGTATCAAAATGTCAGTCAGCTTTTTACTCTGACTTTATTATCCTTCTAATTAAGACTAAGTCCATACATACCTAGTAAATATTATATGTTATTATGTTATCTTACATTAAAATTAATACTAGTATATTTAGAAAAGTAAAACTTACTTTTTATTATGAAATTAGACTTAAAATAACCTAGTGTAAATGATTCTATTAAAAAAATTATATTTCAAAAGAATTCCAACACATAAAATCTCATTTCAACTTTGTTTACTTATTATTATGTGTAATTAAAAGATTAAAATTTTAGTTTTTTTTTCATATTTTATGTTTCGTCAGTCAGACATTTATTTAGTTGGATTAAATATTTTTTTGTTGAAGAGAACTAACTTGTTTATCTTTACTTTTTATAATACATTTTTTTCTAATTTCGTTTAAGCATGAGGTTTTTATTTCATTTATGGTTAAATATCTGAACATACTTAACTAAAAAATTCATATTTTTTATAAGGATATTTAAGACCCTTTTGCGTTGCTATACTTTAACCTTTGTGCTTTATATCCGACAACGGGGCGTATGAAAATATTTTTATAAATAATATAAATCATACGCATCGTATACCCAGAATCTCTCGTTTTTCGATAAAAGGCTATTATTCTTTTAAAATTCGCAGCACTAATATGGGCAAATCCAAAAAACCAAGGACAAAATTATAAAACTGTCAAAATCACGTATTTGTGTTTACGAAAAAAATTTACCACATATTGATCCTTAAGATAATATAATGGATACAATTTTCGATATCTCTCTTCGTGAATGTCTTTATTTGCACCCATCTCGAATTTTTATAAATTTTTTAAAATAATAGGTTTTTTAAAACTCCATAAAATTCGCAAAGACATACATTTAGGTATCAAGTTTCAGTAGGGGCTCAAAGTCTGCTTAATTTTAAGCAAGTAGATGTAAAAGACCCCATCAAAAGTAATTGGAGTGATAAAAATAACGTCAAGTAAAAAAGGGCTCAGAGTGTGTAGCGCCTGTCACAGAAATAAAGGTTTTTTAATTGAACTTGGTTCCTAAAGAGAATTTATAGTAGGATTTACATTAGGCTAAAAATATCTTATATTCTTAAACGAGCAATAATTTTATATATATATATATATATATATATATATATATACATATATATATATAGATATATATATATATATATGTATATATATATATATAGAATGGCTATTTCGAAAACGGCTCTAACGATTTTGATAAAATTTGGACAGTGGTTTTTTTTTGATGTATAGGTCGAAGAAGAAGGGACTTTTGGAACTTGTAAAAACGGGTAAAAAGGGGAAAAAAAATCGAAAACGCTATATCTCCTAAAGTAATAGGTATAGAAACAAAATTGAAATTACGTTTTAAACAGCTATGAAAATTAGCGGACAGGTGTTTGGTACTTTTTTGAAACTATGTTCGATAGGGGGTAAAAAGGGGTGAAAATAGTTTTCTTGGCACCTTTTTAACCCACTCTTATATTTTAAACTAAAGAATATAGAAAGAAACTTGGTACTGCAATCAATAGATGTAAAAGAAACATGAAACACGTATTTGGTACTTTTTTGATTTTGGAGCCAAAATGGGTAAAAAAGGGATCAAAATGATAACTTAACATCTCCAAAGTAATATGAATAAGAACATTATACATTATATTAAATGCGTTTTAAAAAAATGTACCGAATTCAATTGACACCAAAAAAGTACCAAATATGCATATGGAACTTTTAGAAATTAGGGAATAAAAATTGGAAAAAAATTAGTATTATTTTAAACAAATGAATGTTTGTCTGTATGTATGTTCTTTATAGAATAGTAAACTATGAATTTGATCATGTTATGCTCTTTAGCGAAGATATTGCGGATAAGCCGGCGAAGGTTTTTAAGTTGATAAGACTAATTTCCGACAGATGGCGCCACTGAAAATTACTAAAAATAAATTAAATCGTAACCTGTACATTTGATCATGCTATGATCTTTAGCAAAGTTGTAGCGCATGAGCCTACGAAGGCTTTTTATTTGGTATGAATAATTTCCGACAGGTGGCGCTACAGAAACTTACTCAAAGTCAATTAAATCGTTATCTGTACATTTAATCATGCTACAATCTTTAGCAAAGTTGTTGCACATGAGCCGACGAAGGTTTCTTAGTTGGTATGGAGAAATTTCGACAGGTGGCGCCACTGAAATTTACTCAAAGTCAATTTAATCGTAAGCTGTACATTAAATCACGCTATAATCTTCAGCAAAGTTGTTGCGGAAAAGCCGAAGATGGTTTATAAATTGGAATAAGCAAAGTCCGACAGGTGGCGCCACAGAAAATTACTCAAAGTGAATTAAATCGTAAACTGTGCATTTGATCATGTTATAATCATAAGCAAAGTTGTTACGAATAAGCAGACAAATGTTTCTTATATGGTATGAACAACTTCAGGTGACGCCACTGCAAACTACTCAAAATGAATTAAATCGTAAACTGTGCATTTGATCAGACTATAATCTTTAGCAAAGTTGTTGCGCATGAGTCGTCGGAGGTTTCTGTTGATATGAATAATTTCCAAAATTATTCAAAATGAGTTAAACTGTAAACTATGCAAACTATGTGTTGGTCGGACAAAATAAATCAAATAATTCAAAATTAACTGAATATTTCTACAATGTCTTTCCTCTAAATTTATTTTAGCACTTTATAATATAAAATATATAAAAACTTTAAAATTTTCCTCAAAATGCTTATCATAAAGCTCCGAGCAAGGCTCGGTCTACCAGGTACTATACAATTATTGCTCGTTTAAGAATATAAGATCTATAATATTAATACGCAAGCACCCATTTATTATCCCCTTTTACGCTTTAATTATACACTCATTTCTGGAAAATTGTATTTTTCCGTAGATCAGACGAATCTATATTTTATTTAAATCGGTTCAGTTTTAAAAAATCGGTTTGGTATTTAAAAATCTTACTAACACAATAAAGAAAGCTCACATGTATATGAAATTCACTATTAAGAATCAAACAAAAGAAATTGTATGCAAACATGTTTTTATACCCACCATCAAAAAGAATGGGGGGTATATTGAGATTGTCATTCCGTTTGTAATTTCCTTAATATTGGCTCAAAAATCAAAAACGATATATATTCTGAATCCTTATGAAATTCTAAGACGATTGAGCGATGTCCGTCTGTCTGTCCGTCTGTCTGTCCGTCTGTCTGTCTGTCTGTTGAAATCACGATAACGCCTAAACGAAAGGAGCTAGCTCACTGAAACTTAGCAAAAACATTCTTCATTTATGAGAAAATTTTGCTATTGAAATTGGGCAAAATCGGTTAACATTTGACCATAGCTCCCGTATAACCTCGTCAAGACTAGTCGCTTATTTGCTAATAACTGACAAATTATAATAGCTATGATGACAAAATTTGGTATCTAGAAGTTTTCCATAAGCACTAGGCAGCATATAAAATTTCATCGAAATCGGTTCACATTTAACCATAGCTCCCATATAAAAAACATACGGAAACAGCCAAAATTCCACCTGAAATTCACTTAAATGCCAATAAATGCTAAAATGTAATAGCTTTCGCCACCAAATTTAGCACAAATAAGTCTTATGTGAATACCAGCCAGTGTGCAAAATTTTGTCACAATCGGTCACCATTTGACCATAGCTCCCATATAAAGAACTTACGGAAACACAAAAATACAAAAAGAAAAGGGGGTTTATGTCCGTCTGTCCGTTAGATAAAAGCGCGATAGCGCCTTAACTGAAAGGGCTACAGCAACAAAATTTTGCAAAAGGAAGTCTTATGTGAATGCCAGTCAGTGTGCAAAATTTTGTTACAATCGGTCACCATTTGACCATAGCTACCATATAAAAAACTTACAGAAACCCAAAAATACAAAAAGAAAAGGAGATTTATGTCCGTCTGTCCGTCAGATAAAAGCGCGACAGCTCCTTAACTACAAAAGCTAGAGAGACAAAATTTTACAAAAGTATTTCCGATATGTAACAAAAGTTGTGTACTGAAAATGGGCGAAATCGGTTCACATTTAGTTAGAGCTCCCATATAACCCCGCCCCGGGAAACACATAAATGCTGATAAATTGAGTACAATTGTGATAGCTATGACGACTAAATTTAGTATAGCAAAGTTTTATGCAACTATTGGTCAGTATATCAAATTTTATAGGAATTGGTCCATATTTGACTATAGCTTTCATATAAAAAACACTCCCGGAAACCAAAAAATGTTTAGCAAGGACCAGTTAAAAGCTATTAAATTAGAAGCTGTGACAGCTATTGCCACTAAATTTTGCAAGAATAAGCCCTGTATAAATACCAGCCAGTGTGTGAAATTTTGTTACAATCGGTCAACATTTGGCTATAATTCTTATATATTTATATTACATCCCCTTTTTTATATCTACAATCAAAATGATTCGGAAGTACAAGCAGAATATTAAGATTATGTATATGGTAGATGCATTAGGAACTCCTAACAAAATATATGGACCTGTCGTATTACTATCAACTTCTTTATCTTAACTTAATATTAAGCTAAACGAAAAGTATTTAACAACTTATTAATGTAAAACCATACCCGGTTACGATAACGAATTTTTTTCAAATTAAATAAATACTAGGGAAACCACTTACACACTTTTGAATGTTGAACTTAAAAGCTACTGCAACCGAAGTTATTCCAAATATTTTACCAACAATACCAACTAGCGTAACAACTTTTTTCCAATTTGGTCCACGTTTTGAATTTGCTGCAGCCTCGTAGATATATGAGATATGTTTCTAAATTTAACACAACTTGATGGTGGGTATATAAGATTCGGCACAGCCGAATATAACACTCTTTCTTGTTTTTTTTTGTTTTTATTATTTTTGGTGAGAGGGTGATGCAAATTAGAGAGAATATTTGTGGGGAGATAGTGGGAGACAAAGACAAAAATATAGAGTATTTTATTACAATTAAATAAATGTTTTTGTTTTGTAAAAAAATAGCAACAACAATTATTGGTATTGTTTTTATTATTTGTGGTGAGGGAGTGAAAGACAAAATTAATATTTTGGAAGATTTGACAATGTAAACCTTTCAAATTTGAATTATTTGAAGTTAAAATTTTATGGAATTTTGTTTTTTGGGTTGGTTTATTGGGATAAAATCTTCGAGTGATTGAGGAATACATATTGTGTTAAAAAATTAAATAATATTGCAGGGAGATCATTAAGAGCTATTTTACAATGCCAATTTTTTTAAGAGTCACAGTAGTAAAGAGTTGGATAAGAACATTGTGACTTATACCCAAAAAGGATGTTACCGATTAAAAAAACAGTCTTTTGAAGGAAAGTTTATAATAATTACAGTTTATTATTAAGAAAAGGAATTAAATGTTCGGTCTGAATCAAATGTAAATTCAAAACTGATTAATGTTTAGAAAATGCTATTATATCAGGAAGGAATATTAAAAGGCAAATCTTTCATTGTGAATGGAATGGTTTTAAGCTGTAAACTTCTACAGATTCCAATACTTCGTGGTTCTCGCGGTTAATTATGCAGTAAAATGATAATTAATTTTAAATATTAGGATCTTTGTTAAAAAGTTAAATAAAACCTTGATTTCTCTATCATTTTTGTCAGTCCGTTAGTAATTTTTCTGTTTATCTGTTCATCATTTCACAGAGCATTTTGACATTGACAACGCAAGATGTTTTGATAAGAGCTATTAAGTCTAACACTTTTTCCTTCTCATTCACTTTTGAAGAAGCAAAAACGGTTTATTATGGAATATCTTGAATCAGAGCTACACAATTTTTAATTATAGTTTTGCCAATTTGGCCAATTCTACGCTCTGTTGTATGGAGTATAATAGAAATCAATGAGATCAATTTCTCCACATATCCGTTTAGCCCGAGCAATTTTAAAAACTTGCTACAACGACACTGTCATTTTTGACTTAAAGCTCTGATTGTATGAGTTTTCGTTTTATAGAGAAGTAGCACTCAGGCAAATACTGCCTATACAATTGCATATGGAGTATATACGAATTGGGTAGCCTTATTTGGAAAGGGGATGGCAGAGAAGAGAAAGGTATATCTATTTTTAGAACAGTGAAGTTGCGCCATTTGTTATTATTTAGACGCATTTTGTTGTTTTACAGTCAATTTTATTTATTTTTCGTAGACGGCGTGTTATTGCTGTAGTCTTACCGCCGCTGTGGTAAATTATAATTTTAATTCTGTTATCATTGACAATTACAGAAATTGTTGTTGCCGAGACCGGGGATCGAACTTAGGCTCAATGTGATATTACGTGCTAACCAACTAAGCCACAGCACGGGAAATTTGTATTCACAATGAACTAGATGACGGTCGATTGTGTCGACCGCAGGATACGCTAGTATATAACAAATCCTTATATATATAACGGTATTCTAGTAACGGTGTTTTTAGTAAGTTAAAACCAATCTAGATATCCAACATTCCCCTATAGTTGTATATATACATTAGAGCGTCTCGACTTATATGGGGAAAAATAAAGTTCGCCGTACACCATCGAATATAAAGCATTGCTATGAGATAGTTTCGAACAAATTTTTTTTTATTTTTTTTCGTTGCACATTGGGGTCGCCAAAATAAATTTTTCGTTATATCTTCGGCATTTACAGTCGGATCTCGAAGTGTGATATATCGATGTTTTTGTCTCGAAGAGGCCAACATTTTTCTTTAATAGTCATTATTCTCAGGTATCTGGTTCTAGTATTTATCTATCAGACCCCTGTTCCTACCATCCTAATGTACCACCCTAATATCAGAAAATTAAAGCTCTTAAAAAATCGTTAAACCTTTACTAAGGAAGTTTTTCGATTTTTCAAACCGATCTATTACAAACAAGGAATTTCTTATTTTGCCGCACATAGGGATCGCCAAAATACATTTTTCGTTATATTTTTTTAAGAGCTTTAATTTTCTGATATTAGGGTGGTACATTAGGGTGGTAGGAACAGGGGTCTGATAGATAAATACTAGAACCAGATACCTGAGAATAATGACTATTAAAGAAAAATGTTGGCCTCCTCGAGACAAAAACATCGATATATCACACTTCGAGATCCGACTGTAAATGCCGAAGATATAACGAAAAATGTATTTTGGCGACCCCAATGTGCAACGAAAAAAATTAAAAAAAAATTTTTCGAAACTACCTCATAGCAATGCTTTATATTCGATGGTGTACGGCGAACTTTATTTTTTCGAGACGCCCTAATATACATATATAACAAAGCCTTTTATATATGTAACGGAGCTCTAGTCTGTTCCTCAGTTCCTTAGAGACAAGCTAAAATTTCAAAAACCCTTGTCTTTTCAGCATCCAATATACGACACTTAAAACATCTTATGAATTGACCTATTATTTTCCATATGATGTTCAAAACATTAAAGCTCTACAACTTTTCAAATAAAACTTAAGTTCTTGTAATCTTAAAATTTCAACAATAAAAAATTTTAAATAAAACATTCCTTCTCTAAATCCCCATTTACTACTTTTAAGGACAATATTTGAAATTCAATTGTTAGAATGCGTTTTAAAATTTTCAATGCATTTTTTTCGTTGTTTTTTTTTTTTCATTTCTTCTAACAATTGTTTGAAGTGAAAAAAGCACATCATTATTCGCCTGTAAGTGTTTTATAACATTTCTATTTTTCTTATATTATCACATACATTCAACAAAAAAAATGGCATTTGGCTAAATAATACAAACATTTTTCCAGCATTTTGCTTAAGTGCCAAATAAAGAAAAACTCTAAAAGAAATATAGGAAAAATATATGTGAAAAGCTCGACAAAAAAAATTATGCAGATTTTTTACTTAGATTTGTCCAAGTTTTTATCCACTTTACTTAAGTATTTGTTTTTTTTTTTTTTTTTTGTTCCTCTAAAATAAGCTTTTAAATCTTTTATTTTTTCGAAGGTTTTTATGTAAATTTTTGTGTATTTAGTTTTATTTTAGAGTTTTGCCTTTGTTGGCATTGTTAAGCTAAAAATCATTCAATTGTTATTTCAAAAGAAATATTTAAGAAAACTAAAATGAAAACTCCGAAAAACCATTTATTTAACATATTAAAGATCCTATCGCTGAGACTCAGGGTCCAATGTCTTATTAAAATTTTATGATTATTATAAAAATAACCAACAATTGTTAAACTTACTTTAGCTAAATAAAAAACTTTAGTCAAAAATGTTTTAATTTACTAAATCATTTAGTTTTGTGACCTTTAAATACTTTCGATTTTCAAAAGCTCATTTTCCCCTAAATATATTTTTAAAGGGTACCTCTCTCAAAATTTTTAAACATTTAAATAGTTTATTATTTTATCTGTTAATAAACCTTAAGTTTATAGGAATTTTTTAAAAGCAAATTTAACAAAAAATTTAACTTTATAAAAAGTTTCATAAAAATAGTTTCATTTTATTAAAGTTTAGTTTACTTGTATTGGCATTTTTCAAATTCCTAGCAATAACAAAATATGTAATAAACATTTAAACTTTGTTAACAATTTATGTTAATAAAGTAATTCTAACTCAACTGTGACATGTTACAAATTTGTTGGAATTTCTTGTATGTGAATTTTTTTTTTGAATGATGGAAAAATGTTTAACAAGTTTTTTAAATGCGATATTTTTTTAAATTATATTAATATTCTCTTAGTGGTTTATTTGTAGCAATTAATATAGGTTAAAATATAGATGGCACTACTAGTATTAAGGTCATGATTTTTAGTAAGCTCTAACTACGAATATGTGTTAACATTTGAAAGCAGTGGAACTGTTATTTTGTGTAATATATTGTAATATTTGTTATAAGTCTTATGAATAATGATTGGTTTTTGCCGATATAATTTATTGTCGAAACCAAGACTTGACATAATTATTGGGACCCTCTTTCAGGAAACGAGAAAACATTAACATTGAGAAAACATCAAAAGCTGGCAACCGTAATAAACCCAACATTTTCCATCGATAAGTGATATTTTATTAAACGTGGCTCCATTGTTTTATATAGTAGTCTAATCAAGAGTTAATTGAATGCACTGGTCGTAATGGACCGTAAAAATAGTCGTCCAGGTAATGGCGTTAGACGCAAACATTTGTTTATATATATAGATCATCAAAAAACTATCAAAAAATAGTCAAATTGTAATCAAATAACCGTCAATCAATCGCGGATCAATCGTGAAACAATTATAAAACAATCATTAAAAATCAATGAACAATCGTAAAAAAATCTATCATCATCAAATCGCCCGTTAATCATGAAACAATTACCAAAAAATCATCAAAAATCTTCAAAAAGTCATCAGTCAATTAATCATAAAACAATTATCAAACAATCGTCAAACAACCATCAAATAATCATGAAAAATCTTCAAACAATTGTCAAATAATCGCCAGTCAAACTATTATAAAATTCAGTCAGCTTGGTCATCCATATTTGACATTTTTAATATTTGACTTGCATGGTAGGGATCACGCCCCCTTGAGATTTAAAAAAAAAACCTGGCCTATTTATAATTTTTCTAATCTAAATTTTCCTGCTATCGTAATAAATCGAAAGCATAAAGCATTTATCATTATAGCAGGAAATGGTACGCTGGGTTTGTGTTGATGTTTTCAATAAATAGAAAATATTAATGGTATTAGTCTTGCACCCAACCTTAAGTCTGTAGCTTGGAGCTAAAAGGGCCAATGTCATTTTTTTGCTGTTTTGAGTTAATCATTGCATCAGATTTTCTTCTTTACCCACTTTTATGAAGCCAAATAAAAGGGGGTAAAGAAGAAAATCTGATGCAATGAGAACAAATTTACAAAGTTTTTTTTTGGCAATGTTACTATGAATTTATATGAAAAATAACATTAAATCAAATTTTCATAAAACCACTTTTTTTGACATTGGCCCTTTTAGCACCAAGCCAGAAGAAGTATACCGATAGACTTCAGAATTACTTTCTACGTCGATTTGAAAAATTTACTCTCAAAAGTTACAAACATTTACAAATAATCGCAGAAACGTATAAACCTAAACAAAAACAAGTAAAAAAAGCTATAGTCGGTCAAACCCGACTATATGATACCCTTCACTACTAAGGTCAAATATGGAGAATTTAGCAAGTTTTCCTATAGTCTAAGAGTCATACATACATATACTATATGCTATTTTTTCGAGATTTATGTCATTTCCGGCTTAGGGCCTGATATGGGAGGTAGGGTCAGATTAAGGCTATAATTAGATTAAGGCTATAATTAGCAATATTTATGCTGAATATTATTAATATGCAACTAAATTTGTGGCTGTAAAGGACCAAAAACAGGCATCCCTATGGGTGGTACCCAAAATAGTAATCCGATTTTGCCCAAAACGGATCGTCCAAAATATGAGCCTGTGCGGAATTTGATCAATTTATCTTTAAAGTTACGACCTTTACATTGATAACAAGCTTACAGATTTTACTTTGACTGAGTTAGTAATGAAAATCACAATTATTTTTCTTAAAATCAAAAAAGTAACTTACCAAGCATCCACTCAAGTTATGATCAAAAACTTGGATTTTCGCAAAATTTAAAGAAACGGTTTAGATTTTTTATTCTTTGTTAAAATGGATTAAACTAAAAAAGGGGAAAGGTTGGTCATTCCGATTTTTTTTAGGTATACGCTTGTAATTCTGTTAAAACGCGTTTATATAGTTATAGACAATAACTTTTCATATAAAATCGATTTGTCTTACACTTAAATATTAATAAAGTACATCAGTACGATAAATTTAATATTCATTACCAAACACTTAAATTAATCCCTTTCACAAAAACTTGTTCTACTAATTACTCTTATATTTTATGGGATAAATCACGAACACAATCCATAAATTTATGCTTCTTTTGATTTCCGTTTTACCCTTAAAGCTGCTAAATCATTTATTTATTCAATCCTTTAACGATTTCTTTACAAATTTTTATTTTCTGTATGCTAAGATTTTTTTATGATGCTTACACTGCCGGTCATCAGATTATGACGGCTACTAATAAAAACTTATATACATATATATTCAATAGATTTTGAAAGCGAAATTTTTCAAAATTATTTAAATTCTCATGATATGCCTTTAACGAGTAATAATTGTTGTAGCTTTTGTATAGGTCGAGTAAAAAGGGACTTTTGGAAACTTTGCCTTTAAGGGGGTAAAAACGAGTAAAAAGGGAAAAAATCGAAAACGATCTAGTTAGATTTCCTAAAGAAGTAGGTATAGAAACAAAATTTAAATTACGTTTTTTGAACAATATAAAAATCAGTGGACAGGTGTTCGGTACTTTTGAAACTATGCCCGATAGGGGGTAAAAAGTGGTGAAAGTAGATTTTTGGCACTATTTTTAACCCAAACTTATCTTTTGAACCACAATTACAGAAAGGAACCTTGTACTAGAATCATGAAATGTGAAAAAATTATTGAATACGTATTTGGTACTTTTTTAATTTCGGAGGCCAAAATGGGTAAAAAAGGGATAAAATGATAACTTAAAATCTCATAAAGTAATACGAATAGGAAAAATATGTTAACAGCGTTTTTATAAAATGTACTAAATTCAATTGGTACCAAAGAAGTACCAAACCAGACTGAACTTTTTAAAGATTAGGGGATAAAAAGGGGAACAAATTGGTAATGTTATAAGTTTTAAACAAATGGATGTTTGTATGTCTGTATGTGCTTTATAGAATAGTAAACTATGCATTTGATCATGTTATACTCTTTAGCAAAGTTGTTGAGCGTAAGCCAACGAAGGTTTTTAAGTTTATATTTCCGATAGATGGCGCCACTGAAAATTACTCAAAGTTAATAAAATCGTAAATTGTATATTTGATCATTCTATGATTTTAGAAAAGTTGTAGCACATGAGCCGACGTAGGTGTTCTTAGTTTATATGACTAATTTCCCACAGATGGTGCCACTGAAAATTACTCAAAGTGAATTAAATTGTAAACTGTGTATTTTCTTATGCTATGAATGACGCAAAGTTGTTACGCATGAGCCGACGAATGTTTCTTAGTTTGTATGACCAATTTCCGTCTGGTGATAATCTGTGCATTTGATAATGCTGTGATCTTTAACAAAGTTGTTGCGGATAGTCGACGAAGGTTTCTTAGTTGATATAACCGATTTCCGATAGGTGGCGCCACTAAAAAATTACACAAAGTTAATTTAATCGTAAACTGTGCATTTGATCATGCTTTACTCAAAGTGAATTAAATTGTAAACTGTGTATTTGATCATGCTATAATCTTACGCAAAGTTGTTTCGCATGAGACGACAAAGGTTTCTTAGGTTGTATGATTAATTTCCGGCAGGTGGCACCATTTAAAATTACACAAAGTTAATCAAATCGTATTAATCAATGTGTATTTGATCATGCTATGATTTTAAAAAAGTTGTAGCACGTGAGCCGACAAAGGTTTCTTAGTTTGTATGACCAATTTCCGACAGGTGGCGCCACTGAAAATTACTCAAAGTTAATGAAATCGTAAATTGGGTATTTGATAATGCTGTGATCTTTAGAAAAGTTGTAGCACATGAGCCGACGTAGGTTTCTTAGATTGTATGACTAATTTCCGATAGGTGGCGCCACTAAAAATTACTCAAAGTTAATTAAATAGTAAACTGTGTATTTGATCATGGTATGATCTTATGCAAAGTCATTACGCATGAGCCGACAAAGGTTTCTTAGTTTGTATGGCAAGTTTCCGGCAGGTGGCGCCACTTAAAATTACACAAAGTTAATCCAATCATAATCTCTCCATTTGATAATGCTGTGATCTTTTACAAAGTTGTTGCATATGAGCCGACAAAGGTTTCTTAGTTTGTATGACCAATCTCCGACAGGTGGCGCCACTGAAAATTACTCAAAGTTAATGAAATCGTAAATTGTGTATTTCATCATGCTATGATTTTAGAAAAGTTTGTATGACTAATTTCCTATAGGTGGCGCCACTAAAAATTACTCAAAGTGAATTCAATCGTAATCTGTACATTTGATAATGCTGTGATCTTTAGAAAATTTGTTGTTCAAATATTTGAAAACTTTAAAATTTGTATCGAAATGCTTATCCTACAGCTCCGAGCAAGGCTCGGTCAACCAGGTAAATGTCCCATTTTATATTTTTTCCATAGCTAGATAAATTTCGCAAAATATTGGTCTCAGTTTAATAAATTTTTACCTGATCTTAAGCCAAATTTTTCATAGGAGTTTATATTTTTTCAACTTTTTATCATATAAAGATTGGGTCTAATCGCTAAAAAAAAAAACATTTAAATTTGAAAAGAAAAATTTTGTAATGAGTCAAAAATTCTAGTATGAGTTCTGGTATTATTAATCTTTTTTGGCTATTCTTCATTAACCATAATATTAACTCCATCCATATACTCCACATAATTAAAGGGCAAACTATACTATTAAGGCAAAAAACAAAGAAGTGCTTATAACTGCTTATAAGCGAGATATTGATGTCCAAAGTTTTTTTATTATTAAGAATCGTCATCTGATGACCGGCAGTGTAATCACTAATTAGTAGTAAATTTACATTTATTAAAAACTTTCTTTATCGTCTATAGTCGTGTTGTTGATGGTGATGATTTTTCTCGTCTTTAAAATGTTAATATTATGTTTAAAAACCAAAAGCCTTTAAGTATTAATTTGTTAATTAACATAAAGGCTCAATGGAAAAAGGAGTAAAGAAAAATCTGAAAAAATAAACTTTTCCTTTTTTTTTGTTATTTGTAGAAAAAGCTGCTACTTTAGCTGCTGCCAATTTTTTCCCATTTTCTTTTCAACTTGCGGTTATATTGTGTTAAAGTGTTAAAATTAATCATGGTAAGTTGTTTTTAAATAAAAAATGTACACAAAGTCGGAAGGTATATTGAGTTCTGCTAAACACTATAACTTAAAGCTTTTTATGAAAAATATCACAGTTCTTCTATAACCCGCCCACTGTAGGGTATTTAAGGCAATTGATTCAATCCTTTTCTAACTTGACAATTTTTTTCACATTGTACCCAAAAGCCAACATAAAGAAAAAACTCTTTTATGAAAATGAAATGGAAATTTATTACAATTATTTTTTTTCTCAAATTTTTCTTTATTTTCCCTTTCAAGTTTATTAGAACTTTGAATGGCTTTGAAAAGCTATCAGTTTAATTGTTAACAAACTATGGAGCAGCATAAAACCGTTGGCAAAGTAAAAGTCTGAGACATTAAAGAAAGTTTTCCTTTTCATTTGGGAAAAGCCAAGCAAAAAAGAAAATATTATGGTTAAATTATTTTTGTAAGTTAATTTATATAAAAGCCTTTTGTTAACAGCCGTTAATAAAATGTTTATTAAAGATTTGGTTATTAAAAAGGGTTTTCCGAACGAGTTTCCAATATTAAATGGCAGATGAAGATTTTTTAATTGGAATAATAAATTAAGTAAAAATAAGTAAGAAAGTGGGGTAAAGTACGACTATTTGATACCCTTTACCGGTAAGGTAAAATATGGACCAATTGTTAACAAATTTAAAAACATTTCTTAATTTTTAGAGACATATCTGGCTTTTATTTTATTATTAATGTGATCATTCCTAGATATTTATGTTTATCATCAGAGCTTATTCTAGCTCAAATATCCAAATTTTATTTGGAAAATTTTTCTATTCAAAAAATTGTATTTAAAAAAAAAATATAATGCGGGGAAATTTCACTACAGAAAAAAATTTAATATAAAATTTTTCTATAGAATAAAATTTGTATTGAAAGTTTTTAGGCGGAAACAATTTAAAATTTTTCGACAGAAAAAATTTTAAATAAAATTCTTTTTTCAAAATGAAAAATTATTTGCATTTGATCTCGATCTGTTACATTTATTTTTTAATATAACAGAAAATTTATTAATAAAAGCCAAAAAATGTTTGTGGGACAACCAATTCCTTGACGAGTTTCGATGATTGGTTAGGCCATCTCTTCAGGAGGAGTATTCCTACTTTTAGACAGATCAAAAACCTCGCATTATTAAATACAACACAATCATTACGAATTATGTTTGTAAACCATAAGCAAAAGCTCAGATTATCAACTGAACAAAAGCAAACACAAAAATTTTTTCATTGTTTCATCTTTCTTTAAGAATGTGGGAAGTGAAGCAAGATGAAACTGAAAAATGTTTACTTTGTTCCGTTGATAATCTGAGCTTTTACTTATGGTTTACAAACATAATTCGTAATGATTATGTTTGTGCAATAGGTAAAAATGCGAGGTTTCAATCAGTCTTAAAGTAGGGATACTCCTCCTAAAGAGGAATTGGTTTCTCTTCAAACATTTTTTGGCTTATATCAATAAATTGTCATAGATAGGGATCAAATGCGAATACAATTTCTTTTTTTTAATTTTTCTATACAATTTTATGGAACATTTTTCTATTCAAAAAATTGTATATGAAAAATCTATCTTTTAAAAAAACATTACGCAGGAAAATTTCACTACAAAAAAAAAAAATTTCATAGAAAAAAAATTATATTAAAAATGTTTCTATAAAAAAAGTTTTATATAGCAACAAATTTGTATTTCTTTTCCAAATTTTGACTCTGTAAATCACCAAAATTGTGATAAATCGGCAAATATGTCAGGCCTGGTTGCACCTTTTTTCCTAATCGTGGGTTTCTTTTAAAACACTTCTCTTTCGTTCGAGAATCAACCTTCAGATGTTTTTCTATTAAAAGGGACTTTTACATTAAATAAGGTACTTGTTTTCCTGCCTCTTAGTTCTTTACCGAATTGGGATCTGGAACTTTCTGAATCGTTAATAATTATTAACGATTCATTTAAGCCTTGGCTCTATGCACAAAAGTATTAGAGCACTTAACCGTGCGAGCTGCTTTTCTAATAGAAGCGTTAGATGCTCTTCGACGGAGTTGCTAGACTGTTCTGTTCGACTTTTTCCTCCTGCTCTTCTTTATACCGTTTTTAGATATTTAACATTAAAGAAGGCTTTATATGGAGTGCCTTCTTTAATGTAAAATATCTAAAAAGTCATTAGAATTTTCCATATCCGAATGTTTTGGAGCATTAATATGCCGCACAGTGGTATTTCTCCATATATCGAAGTTCAAAAAGGAGTGATCCTACAACGATGAAATTCTGGATACTTGTTCAGTTTCATATCTTCTTCTTCTTCTGTTATCCTTGGCTCCCAGTGGAGCATAGGGCCTCGTTCAGTTTTATATAGATAAGAATAATCCAAAAAAATCGAAATCCGTCGACTTCTTGGGGTACCTGCCTTGGACCCCATTTTTCACATATTTTTCTTCTCAATTTACAAGTCGCAATTCCGAATAGAAATATGAAATTCGAAACATGTCTTGTAATTAATTCAAAATTTCGTCGACTTCTAAGGGTACCTCCTTCGTACCCCCATTTTTCACTTATTTTTCTTCTCAATATATAAGCCTTAATACTCAACAAAATTAGATGAAATTCGGCACACGTCTCTTTATTGACCCAGAAAAGAGCTCTACTAATTTTGGTTAAAATCAGTTGACTCCTAGGGGTACCTGATTTGAGCTTACACTTAAATTCAATTTGATTAAAAAGTTACGCCTAAACGACTGCAACACTTTTTGCTTAAATTATGAGTAACAATTTATATGCCTTTTTTCAGAAAATTTTGAACATTGTTCTATGATCGGTAAATTTTGGTATTTTTTTTTTTGTTTAATCTAAAAAAGAGACTTTCACCTTTCATTTAGTTATGGTGGGAGCACCGAGTAAACCGGAGACAACTTTATTTTTGTTTTTGTTCAAAGAAAAATGAAAACACTGAATTTTGTAGAGCTTTTTTGATTTCCAGATATCTTCTAAAGTATTTACGAGATTATATTAATTTCTTCTGCAGACTAAAACCAAGGTTCTGTATCTTAAATAATCGACATCAAGATTAAAGCTGTAAAGCTATGATCGATGCAAGAGCTACAAGAACAGTCTAGCTAAGGCGAACCATGGAAACCATTTTGCGGAACAACTGAACTCTTTTGTGAATCCGATACCTTGAGTAAGTTAAAGACAATCTTAAAATTATCTTTTCGATACCGTTAAATATTAAACATAGACTACACAATAACAATGGAAGATGCAGTCGTTGGTCATATGAGGTTGTTAAAGACAGGACAGTTTCTGTAATACCGAAAACCTTAAAATAGGCTACACTTCCTTAAGTTATGGTAATGAATATGTAAATGAATATAAAAGAATATAAATACATACAAAATTATTTATAAATATATATAATTATACTTTTACTTTTGATGTCACCTACTTTTTCCTAATCGCAATGCATTTCCGAGCTTTCTATCTGCTACCGTCACCATTATCACAACTTACCTCTGGCTATTGTTTTATAAAAATTGCTCAAAATACCTTGTTTCACTTTTAATTCTTTCATACGAACAAAAGATTTTGTTATATTTAACTTTAAGATAAATTCTTTTTCTATTTTCCACAATTGTAACATAATGCAGAACATGACAACCGGAGAAGAAAATGTTACCATAACTTTTGTTTTGTTTCGTTTAAATGTGGAAACATTCAACAAAAAGAAAGACATTTCCCTTAACTTTTGTTTTTTATTGTTAGTATTTCATTCAGCGTTTGAGCTGGTTTTTGTTTTATAAATCCAGCTGTCATTCTGGTAAATAGTTCATGGTTTCAGCAGTGATTGTTGTTTAAGTAACGCACAAGTGGCACAAATTAAAATAGTGGTATGAGGGTTTTTTTTTTAAATGATGTCAAATTACGACTTGAATTAACTAAACCGAAACAAATAAATCTATAACTGATCTACTGAAGCAAATGCTCTATAATATAAAGATATGCACTTCCATACATTTTTAACTGAGTCAAAAAATGTCTAGCAAAAATAAAACAGATTGTTATTCTGTTCATTCCCTATTACGAGTATTTTCGCTATTTGTATATTGTCAGCTTAAGAAAAAAGTTACTATACCATATTACCAACCTTTTAAAGAATCAAAAAATGTCTTAGATTATTACTCTCATCATTCCCTATTACGCGTATTTCCATTATTCTTAAATTTTCAGTTTAGGAGAAATGTTACTATACCACATTACCAGCCTTTGCCACATTAACCACCAAAACACTAAAGTTTTTTTGTTTTTTATTATATTTTTCCCTTATCGATAACTGTTCAATATTTTCCATCATAATTTCATATTAATTGACTTGTCTAACCTGTCCTCCTTCGAAAAACTTCTCAAGCGTTATATTGATAGCCTTTCAAAACTTGTCAATTCAGCAACTAAATGACCTTCAATCCGAAACCATCAATTATTCTAACTAAAATTACTAAACATTATGATTTATTATTAAAATATTTTCATCATAGTTTTGCTTCTTTTCACAACTTAAGCATTTAGTTGCTTAAGTATATTCTTAAAAAAAGCAGCAAGAAAGGAAAAACTTTATCTTTCATTTATTTTCTCTCACCCGGTCGCTTGTTGATACCCTGTGGTTATTAACACTCATAATTTTATTACAAAACTTTTATAAAGCTCAACAACAGCAACAAGAAATACATAAAAATAAAATATATAAATTATATTATCCCTTTTTTTTTTTTGCTTTCCAGCTAAACCGCACAATCTCATTATATAGGAAAGAAAAAAGTTGTCTAGTAAAGAAGAAAAAACTAGAGATAATTTACATTCACACCAACATTTTATTTATATGAAGTGGAAGTAAAATACATAGAAGAGACACCAAGATAAACAAACAGACAGACGGACGGAAATAGAGACACACACACTCTCACACTTAGAAAAGTTTTGTTTATTGTTATGCATGACACCAACTTCATTGAAAGATTCTTCAAATTGTCAGAAAGTACAAAACAAAATAATACTTTTTTAGTACTTTTTCCCATACAAAAACAAGTAAGAGTGTTACATTCGGCTGTGCCGAATCTTATATACCCACCATCAAGTTGTGTTAAATTTAGAAACATATCTCATATATCTACGAGGGTGCAGCAAATTCCAAATGTAGACCAAATTGGAAAAAAAGTTGTTACGCTAGTTGGTATTGTTGGTAAAATATTTGGAATAACTTCGGTTGCAGTATTTAGTTTATATATAGTTCAACATTCAAAATTATGTAAATCAGGGACCGAAAATAGCTGTTATTTTTGAATTTTTGATTAAAAACAGCAACCGCAAGGAAATGTCAGATAATAAAACCAAGTATACCATTTTGATAGCCTTGGACCAAATTTTCATAAAATGCGATGATTTTTAAAAATCTGATTTTTATTTTTTAGAAAAATAATAACAGTTATTTTTTTGAACAAAAATAAAAGTTATTTTTAACGAGCAAAAATAACAGTAATTTTTATCTTTTATTATTTCGACCATGAATACAAGTTATTTTTTGGCTTTTATTTTTTCGATCAGAAATAAAAGTTATTTTTTGACTTACATTGTAAATGGTTTCCCTAGTATTTACTTTGAACAAAATTCGTTATTGTAACCGGGTATGGTTTTACATAAGTAAGTCGTTAAATATCGGGTGTTTTTTATTGAGGTATAGAACTTTAAGTTGGCATCACTTTTTTAACTGGCGGCCATTTTGTCAGCTGTCAAGTGATTAATATTTAGTTTGGTTTGCCATTTCATCATGAACAGGTTGACAAAAGAACAACGCTTGCAAATCGTGCAAATTTATTTCTAAAATAATGGTTCAGTTCGCGAAGTTTACCGCAAGCTCCGTCCATTTTATGGTCGACATAATCGCCCACCAGATCAATTAATTCGGTTAACTATGGATCGTTTTCGCACTACGTTTACTCTATGTGATAATACGCATCCGCAGCGACGTCGAACAGTGCGCACCGAAGAAACAATTGCCGCTGTAGAGCAAAATGTTGAAGAGGACCCGAATCGATTCGCCACCGTGCACTGCAATTGGAGCTTTGTCCATCAACTTTATGGAAGATTTTGCGCAAAGATCTTGGCTTGCGACCTTACAAGATCCAGCTTGTGCAAGAATTAAAGCCGCGAGACCATGCAATGCGTCGTGATTTTGGTGTATGGGCCGAAAATGAGATTGATCTCGATGCTGATTTTCATCGCAAAATTTTGTTCAGTGATGAGGCTCATTTTTGGTAGAATGGCTACGTCAACAAGCAAAATTGCCGCATTTGGAGTGAAGAGAATCCACATGAGACCTTTGAGACTCCATTACATCCACAAAAACTGACTGTTTGGTGTGCTCTATGGGCTGGTGGAGTCATTGGGCCATACTTCTTCCGAAATAATGCTGGAGAGTCAGTTACCATAAATGGAGACCGGTATAGAGCCATGATAACCGACTATTTTGTTCCCCAATTGGATGGCATGAATGTGGATGAGTTGTAGTTCCAACAAGACGGCGCTACATGCCACACAGCGCACGTCATAATTGATTTATTGAAGGAAACATTCGATGAGCGCATAATTTCGGGGAATGGACCTGTCAATTGGCTACCAAGATCGTGCGATTTGACACCACTGGATTATTTTCTTTGGGGATATGTGAAGTCGCTCGTCTACGCCAACAAACCAGAAACGTTAGGGGACTTGGAAGCCAACATTCGTGGCGTTATTGCCAACATACGGCCCCATATGCTCGAAAAAGTAGTTGAAAATTGGACCTGTAGAATTGGCTTTATTCGAGCCAGCCACGGCGGCCACATGCCCGAAATAATATTTAGACATTAATGGCATAAAATTATCCTTCCAATAAAGCCAAATTGATGGACATTAAAACGATTTTCTTGTGTTTTATTTCAATTCGAAGTTCTATACCTCTAAAAAAAACACCCATTACTTTTCGTTTAGCTTAATATTTAGTTATAATAAGGAAGTTGATAGTAATACGACAGGTCCATATATTTTGTTATGAGTTCCTAATGCATCTACCATATACATAATCTTAATATGCTGCTTGTACCTCCGAATCTTTTTGATTGTAGATATAAAAAAGGAGATGTTATATATATATATATATATATATACATATATATATATAATATATATATATATATATATATATATATATATATATATATATATATATATATATATAAGAATTATAGCCAAATGTTGACCGATTGTAACAAAATTTCACACACTGGCTGGTATTTATATAAATTTAATGGCAATAGCTGTCACAGTTTCTAATTTAATAGCTTTTAACTGGCTTTTGCTAAATATTTTTTGGTTTCCGGGAGTGTTTTTTTAAATGAAAGCTATAGTCAAATATGAACCGATTCCTATAAAATTTGATATACTGACCAACAGTTGCATAAAACTTCTCGTTTCTAAATTTAGTCGTCATACCTATTACAATTGTACTCAATTTATCAGCATTCATGTGCTTCCCGGGGCGGGGTTATGTGGGAGCTCAAACTAAATGTGAACTGATTTCGCCCATTTTCAGTACGCAACTTTTGTTACATATCAAAAATACTTTTGTAAAATTTTGTCTCTCTAGCTTTTGTAGTTAAGAAGCTGTCGCGCTTTTATCTGACGGACAGCCGGATCTAAATCTTATTTATTTTTTTTTTTTTTTTGTATATATGTGTTTCCGTAAATTTTTTATATGGGAGCTATGGTCAAATAGTGACCGATTGTAACTGACATTTATATAAGACTTACTTTTGTAAAGTTTTGTTGCTGTAGCCCTTTTCATTAAGGCGCTATCGCGCTTTTATCTAACGAACAGACGGACATAAACCCCCTTTCCTTTTTGTATTTTTGTATTTCCTTAAGCTTTTTTGAATTGGAGCTATGGTCAAATGGTGACCGATTGTGACAAAATTTTGCACATTGGCTGGCATTCACATAAGACTTCCTTGTGCTAAATTTAGTGGCCAAAGCTATTATAGTTTATCATTGAATTTCAGGTGGAATTTAGGCTGTTTCCATAAGTTTTTATATGAGAGCTATAGTTAAATGTGAACCGATTTTGATGAAATTTTATATGCTGCCAAGTGCTTATACAAAACTTCTAGATACCAAATTTTGTCATCATAGCTGTAATAATTTGTCATTTATTAGCAAATAAGCGATTAGTCTAGACGAGGTTATACGGGAGCTATGATCAAATGTTAACCGATTTTGCCCAATTTCAATAGAAAAATTTTCTTATAGATGAAGAATGTTCCTACTAAGTTTCAGTGTGCTAGCTCCTTTCGTTTAGGCGTTATCGTGATTTCAGCAGACAGACAGATGGACAGACAGACAGACAGAAAAACAGACAGACAAACAGACAGACAGACAGTCAGACAGATAGACAGACAGACAGACACACAGACAGACTGACACACAGACAGACAGACACACAGACAGACAGACACACAGACAGAAAGAAAGAAAGACAGACAGACAGACAGACAGACAGACAGACAGACAGACAGACAGACAGACAGACGGACAGACAGACGGACAGACAGACAAAAAGACAGACAGACAGACAGACAAAAAGACAGACAGACAGACAGACAGACAGACAGACAGACAGACAGACAGATAGATAGACAGACAGACAGACAGACAGACAGACAGACAGACAGACAGACAGACAGACAGACAGACAGACAGACAGACAGACAGACAGACAGACAGACAGACAGACAAACAGACAGACAGACAGACAGACAGACAGACAGACAGACAGACAGACAGACAGACAGACAGACAGACAGACAGACAGACATACAGACAGACAGACATCATCTAAGAATTTCATAAGGATTCAGAATATATATCCTTTTTGATTTTTGAGCCAATATTAAGGAAATTACAAACGGAATGACAATCTCAATATACCCCCTATTCTCTTTGATGGTGGGTATAAAAAAAGAAAAAAATTTGGGGGCGAAAAAAAACGCACAAAAGAAGATTTGCGCATAATTTACTCGTTTGTTGATACGAAGATTACAATTTGACATTAAAGTATTATTTAGTTTGAATAAACAAATAATATAAGAAATCTCTATCTAACAGCAGAGCTACTCGTGCCTGAAATAAAACCACATCACAGAAAGCAGCAACAACATCATTCCCAGAATCAAGATGAAAACTCTTGAAAAAGTTTGTAGTTTTTATTTGGTGAAAAATTATGCAAAAAACGTTTTATGGTTAGCACAAGCAGTTCAGCTCTTTCTTTCTTTCTTTTCTTCTTTTTTAACAAAAGCTCTAGATTATGAATGTTAGAAATTAATATTACAAAAGTTTCAAGTCCATTTTGCAAAATGCGAAAAATTATGATGCAATTTAATGGTAGAATTTGGCGAAATAAATAGTTAGTAATTGTCACTGTGAATTTGGGATTTTCAAGATAAATACTTAGATAAAGAGGGAATTTGTTTAAATTATGTCAGTAACATTAAACAAATGAATTGGATTAATTAAAAAAAAAAGAACTAAATCATATTTAGTCAAAAAGTTTAAATAAAATTTTGAAATTATGAAAGGAAAATAAGCTGTTATTGTGTGGATAACGAGCATTTAAATAAGTAAATTAAAGTTTTTAAATGACATGAATACTAACTTTTCTTTTAAAATAACATTATATGTTTACTATTCTCAGAGAATGAAGAAAGTAACATTTTCTTTTCTGACATAAATGTTGCATTTTTCCCCCTTTCCGCTTTTTTGTGTTATATTCTGAAAAAAGTGTAAACAAACATGTTCTTTTCCTAAAATGTCTCACTAAAAAGTGTATAATGTGTAACGGTTTTGACACTCGATAAGTTTTAGGGGGAGTGTACCTACTACAGTTTTGTTATTGTTCAAGATGAGTATTATTAAATCTTTGAGCCATGTAAAAAACGTTGAACATGTGCAAACCCCAGATGTAATAATTTTTTGGAAGAAAAAACTGTGTTTATTTGTAAAGTTAAAAAAGTTGTAGTTTGTGAGTGTTTTTGTAACATTAAAAAAAATGTTACACAAATAATATGCCATATTTTTTG
Organism: Stomorhina lunata; assembly: GCA_933228675.1. NCBI lineage: Eukaryota > Metazoa > Arthropoda > Insecta > Diptera > Rhiniidae > Stomorhina > Stomorhina lunata. Next base: position 23,508,654 of record OW121741.1, read on the forward strand.
CCAGAAAAGAAAACGCTATAGATATCTTAGTATATACCTTGATCTCCGCTTGACTTGAGTCCTTCATATTCATATACTTAGAATTCAAAATCATATAAATCAAACTGATAACTTGTCATATTTACTAGCTAATTAGTTCACAATCTTCTCTGGATTTATAATATAAACTTATTTTTTACAAGGCAGCTAAAATCATAAACATTTAATATTGGAAAATTGCAAGGAAAATAATCGGAAATTTTAAGAATAACCACAATTATTATGACAATACTTGAAAATATTAAAAACTACATAACCATTTATGTAACAAAACTGGCTAGACATCCTAACCCACTTGCAAAGGTATTGCTATATATATATAGGACTATAGTCTTGCCTATAGATAGGACTATAGTCTGGCCTTTAGATAGGACTATGGCCTTATTCGTTGGGTATTATTGGATTTTTTATTGTTCAGTTAGATGGTGGTTCGGATGACTCTCCTGATGACATCCTAAAGAAGATAAAGGAAATTTATCTCCTCGTAAATGTCTTTTTGACATTCTTACAGTAGATCACTTAAGTAGGTATTCTATAATTTGAAAATGATCGACTAATTGCTTTATAAACCGCAAGTAGGGTTTCTTTGTCTGTTTCCCTAGTGCGGATGGCCAGCGACTTGATGACCTTATTCGGAGAATGTGTATATTCTGTCAAATGTTACTCCCAATATTTTGAGGCGGGGTTTTTACATCGTCGACTAAGATATTTATTTTCAGTGATACTTCCTCATATGAGGTCAACATCGTCATCGATAGGGATGATACGATAAATACAAGTACTTACTCGATACTTTTCCTTCAATACCAAGTACTTTTGGAATCGATACTTTTCCACCAACTATTAAGTATATATATATATATATATATATATATATATATATATATATATATATATATATATACATATATTGTCCAACAATATTCCAATTGGAACTTCTCTCAGACAAGAGTAGCTAGCTGAGTTATGAGGTGAACCGCCCCTTTTTTGAAACTTTTTTTTTCAAGTGTGTCTGGCCGGGAATCGAACTTGGGACCTCTGGTATGCTAGGCGAATTACTAATCTGCTATACCATGGCGCACAGTGAGATTTCTTCATACATCTAACTGCAAAAAATAGAAGGAGTTATCCTACAACGATGAAATTTGGCACACTTATTTTGTTTTATATAGATAAGAAAAATTCAAAAAAACTTTTAAATCCGACGACTCCTTGAGGTACCTCCCTTGGACCCCCATTTTTTTACTTATTTTTCTTCCCAATGTATAACCCGCAATTTTCAACAGAATTTCATGAAAATCGGCATAACTCTATTATTTGACCAAGAAAAGAGCTCCACTAGTTTTGGTTGAAATCCGACGACTCCTTAAGGTACCGCCCTTGGACCCCCATTTTTTCACTTATTTTTCATCTCAATGTATAAACCCCAATTTTTTGATCCAGAAAAAAGCCTTACTAATTTTGGTTGAAATCCGACGACTCTTTGAGGTACCTCCCTTGGACCCCAATTTTTTCACTTATTTTTCTTCTCAATGTATAAACCCCAATTCTATTTTTTGATCCAGAAAAAAGCCCTACTAATTTTGGTTGAAATCCGACGACTCTTTGAGGTACCTCCCTTGGACCCCAATTTTTTCACTTATTTTTCTTCTCAATGTATAAACCCCAATTTTCAATAGAATTTGATCAAATTTGGCTCAATTCTATTTTTTGATCCAGAAAAGAGCTCTACTAATTTTGGTTAAAATCCGAAGACTCCTTGAGGTACCTCCCTTGGACCCCCTTTTTTTCACATTTCAATGTATAACCCACAATTTGATAAAATTCGGCACACTTTTATTTTCTGATCTAAAAAAGAGTTCTACCAATTTCGGTTGAAATCCGGTTAAAGCCAATATTTAAATATTTTATTCATTAATTATCATTTCCTTAACTACATCATCCAATTCCGAAACATTTTTATAAGGTTGTCGTCTTAAATTACTTATATATGGATCAGAAGACTCAAGCAAACGATGAAAAACATCGGTATTTGTTTTTACATTAATTTTCTTATTAAAACATGTGGTTTTGTTTTTTTTTTAATTTCTTATGCACTTTTTCCAAATAGCTGTCAATAAATTATTAATAAATTGTTGTTATAAAAGAGCTAATGTTAGGATTAATAACTGCAATTTGATTAAAAACTTAAGCCTGAAGGTATGCAATGGTTTTTTATTATAAGCAATATTCCTGACTTTTTTTACTAAATTTTGATTTTTTCAAAAGTTTGACAAAAGTTGCTAAATTTTTTTAGCTAATTCGAAAGAAAAGCCTTTTGTCTTTCATTTCATTATACTAAGAGCACGGAGGTAAACCGAGCCAACTGACTTTTTCTCCAACGAAAACTGCCAATGCTAAATTTTATAGGACAATCTTGATGCGCTCATATCTCCCAAACTATGTGTGCAGTAAACTTTTTTTTTTCTTTAAAACAAACACAAGATCTCAGACTTCAATAAAATTCACACCTACATTTTGCCACTTGAAATATCTTCGATACATAAGCCTTTAAATTTCAATAATTTTACCATAAATTTTTGTTTCACAACATTTAGCTGACTTCAACCGATTTTTTCTATATATAGGTAAAAAATATAGGTTTTTCATTGCCAGATTCTTCTCTATCAAATGGCATTATTAGATTTTTGAAAAGTGACAGTCAAAAAATGCCTTTTTTGCAGCAGAAATACCATAGTGTGGCGGTTCAATATTTGAAGTGTACTTATGTTTGAAATCATACATTTTTCTGGGAATCTATTTTAAAGTATTTGAAGTGTCCTTATATTTTTCATTGTTAACAATAAAAATCTATTTAAGGTTTTTTTTGACAGTTTTGCAGTTTTGATGTTATTGTTTTTTGATTTTGTCTCAATGCATAGTTTACGAGATATAGATTAAAGAATCAGTACGTATTTTTTGAAAATTGTACAAAAATCCTAATAATTCAGATTTTGAGTGTCTCAATCGGTTCAAGATTTGTAAGTTGAAAAATGTGCTACTGTATAATAAAGCATGAAAAATAATGTTTTCTGTAATCTAAGTTCAGTTTCAGGTAAGTCCATAAAAAATCTAGAGTTAGGGGTTCTGCGCATTGAAAAAGTTGTTGGGTATAACATAGACTTTTTCAACATGCTAAGAAAGTGTTGGGTATTGTTGGATTATTTCTGGATCAGTAAGAATTATATCCACTAACTCTGTTAGATGGTGGATCAGATGACGCCTCTGATGACATCTTCAATGAAATGGCCATAGTTCTTAAGAGGAAATTTGTCTCGTCATTGATGTCTTTCTGAGATTTCCACTTAATACCACTTATAATGGTAGACCACGCGGGAACTGCATTATTTGACACTTACAGCCCAATTTTTTATTAGTCTCAGCCCAAAATTTTGAGGCGGGTTTTCGTCCGCATTTAACGATCGTCGACTAAAACATTCAGTTCCACACATAATTAAGAACCCATCTTTTAATGAAATTTAGACGACTTAAGTTAGTAAGATTGCATCAAGTCTTAATAGTAACAGTAATCTGTGAGAACTTTTCAGATCTCAACGGGACTACATATGTCTGGAAATAATAAAATGTTGGTCACGCTTTTGACATTTGCAAACTCATTCTAGCAGGAGAAGCTTCCAAGATTCTAAAGTTCTCGATTCTCGATTAAATATAATTTTAACTATGACTAAAACTATAACTCAGGACAATTTATTTGCTACTTAAGTGCACACTGCTATATTCCTTTATTTAATCCTTTACTCCAATATTTATCCTATATAGTAATACAAAAACTTACAATTTCTTTGGTGTAAACGATCATCAAAAGCAAATTAACCCTAAATAAAAATTGAAATAAGAAAACGGATTGCGTTTCCTTTTGATTCGCTTTAAGTTAAATTGCTTTTATATTAGTGTAGTAATGCAAACATGTGTAAGTGTTCGCTTCTTGCAAGAGGAAACGTTGTAAATTTAACGTATATTATATTTTACTCCTTGTAAAACATTGATTTCGTTTTATTATATATATTTTTTTTTTTTTTGGTTTTAACTCTTCAGCAAATTGCATTGCCACACCAACACCAGCACGTTTAGCGGTTGCTGCAGCGTAAAATATGTAGGAAAACCTCTGCAATCATACTTTTGCCATTACGATTTTTATTACTGGGAATGGCAACAAACACACAAAGGAAATGATTAGTAATTGTAAAATTTATATAACGCCGGTTAAGGAAAAACGAAAAGGAAATCCAAATTGTTTATCGCAGGAGCAGGAATTTGTACAAGATTTTAAGAAGCGATTTATTTAAGTGAAGACAGGAATTGCTTATTATTGTGTTAAGGAGAATATGATGGGAAAGTGTTGATGGGATTTATGTGGAAGTGGGAACAGTGGTGGTGAGAAAATTGATTATGGTTTAGTAATTTTTATAATATGTAATAATGCAATATTTCTAATGAGGTTGTTATGTATTGTAACGTATCATAATGTAGATATAATAGGTTATAACGCATTATAACGCGGTTATAATATTTTATAACGCATTAAGAACGCGGTTACAAAGCATCGTAACTCGTTATAATGTTTTTATAATGCATTATAACGCATAAAGTATTAAAACTCATTATAATGCAGTTTTAATGTATTAGAACATATTTTAATGCTGTTATAATGCATTATAATGCAGTTATAATGTATTATAGCATATTTAAATACCGTTATAATGTATTATAACGCATTATAATGGGGTTATAATGTATTATAGCATATTTAAGTGCAGTTATAGTATATTATGACGAATTATCATGCGGATATTACTTATTATAATGTAGTTATAATGTGTTATAACGCGGTTATAACATTTTATAACACATTTAGAACGCGGTTACAAAGCATCGTAACTCGTTATAATGTGTTTATAATGCATTATAACGCATTATAATGCGCTTGTAAAGAATAATAACGAATTATAATGAGGTTACTATATATTATGACGCATTATAATGCTGTTACAATGTATTATAACGCATTACGACTCGGTTATAATGTATTATAACTCATTACGATTTGGTTATAATGTATTTTGAAGTATTATAGTGCATTTATAATGAATTATAAAGTTGTATTATGACGAATTATCATGCGGTTATTATATATTATAATGTAGTTATAATGTGTTATAAAGCATTTTAATGCGGTTATAAAGTATTATAACTCATTATAATGCGGTTTTAATGTATTAGAACATATTTTAATGCGGTTATAATGCATTATAATGCAGTTATAATGTATTATAGCATATTTTAATACGGTTATAATGTATTATAACGCATTATAATGGGGTCATAATGTATTATAGCATATTTTAGTGCGGTTATAGTATATTATAACGAATTATCATGCGGATATTACTTATTATAATGTAGTTATAATGTGTTATAACGCATTCTAATGCGGTTATAACGCATTATAATGCGGTTTTAATTTATTAGAACATATTTTAATGCGGTTATAACGTGTTATAACGCATCATAATGCAGTTATAATGTGTTATAACGCATTACAATGCAGTTATAATGTATTTACATATTTTAACATATTTTAATGTGGGTATAATGTATTATAATGCATTATAATGCAGTTATAATTTTTTTATAGCATATTTTAATACAGTTATAATGTATTATAACGCATTATAATGGGGTTATAATGTATTATAGCATATTTTAGTGCAGTTATAGTTATACTATGACGAATTATCATGAGGATATTACTTATTATAATGTAGTTATAATGTGTTATAACACATTATAATGCAGTTATAATGTATTATAACACACTATTATGCGGTTTTAATGTATTAGAACATATTTTAATGTGGTTATAACGTGTTATAACGCATTATAATGCAGTTATAATGTGTTATAATGTATTATAATACATTTTAATGCGGTTATAATGTATTATAGCATATTTTAATACGGTAATAATGTATTATAACACATTATAATGGGGTTATAGTGTATTATAGCATATTTTAGTGCAGTTATAGTATATTATGGCGAATTATCATGCGGATACTATTTATTATAATGTAGTTATAATGTGTTATAACGCATTATAAAGCGGTTATAATGTATTATAACACATTATAATGCGGTTTTAATGTATTGGAACATATTTTAATGCGATTATAACGTGTTATAACGCATTATAATGCAGTTGTAATGTGTTATAACGCATTTTAATGCGTTTATAATGCATTATAATGCGGTTTTAATGTATTACAACATATTTTAATGCGGTTATAATGTATTATAATGCATTATAATGCAGTTATAATGTATTATAGCATATTTTTATACGGTTATAATGTATTATAACACATTATAATGTGGTTATTATGTATTATAGCCTATTTTAGTGCAGTTATATTATATTATGACGATTTATCATGAGGATATTACTTATTATAATGTAGTTATAATGTGTTATAACGCATTAGAATGCGGTTATAATGTATTGTAACGCATTATAATGCGGTTTAAATGTATTAGAACATATTTTAATGTGGTTATAATGTATTATAATGCAATATAATGCAGTTATAATGTATTATAGCATATTTTAATACAGTTATAATGTATTATAATGCATTATAACGGGGTTATAATGTATTATAGCATATTTTAGTGCAGTTATAGTATATTATGACGAATTATCATGCGGATATTACTTATTATGATGTAGTTATAATGTGTTATAACGCATTATAATGCGGTTATAATGTATTATAACGCATTATTATGCGGTTTTAATGTATTAGAACATATTTTAATGCGATTTTAACGTATTATAACGCATTATAATGCAGTTATAATGTATTATAGCACATTTTAATATGGTTATAATGTATTATAACACATTATAATGGGGTTATAATGTATTATAGCATATTTTAATACAGTTATAATGTATTATAATGCATTATAACGGGGTTATAATGTATTATAGCATATTTTAGTGCAGTTATAGTATATTATGACGAATTATCATGCTGTTATTACTTATTATAATGTAGGTATAATGTGTTATAATGCATTATAATGCGGTTATAATGTATTATAACGCATTATAATGAGGTTTTAATGTATTAGAACATATTTTAATGTGGTTATAATGTATTATAATGCATTATAATGCAGTTATAATGTATTATAGCATATTTTAATAAGGTTATAGTGTATTATGACGAATTATCATGCGGTTTTTACTTATTATATTGTAGTTATAATGTGTTATAACGCATTATAATGCGGTTATAATGTATTATAACGCATTATAATGCGGTTTTAATGTATAAGAACTTAATGTATAAGAACATATTATAACGCATTATAACGCATTATACCGCAGGTGTAATGTATTATAGCACATTTTAATACGGTTATAATGTATTATAACGCATTATAATGCGGGTATAATGTATTACAACATATTTTGTTGCAGTTATAATGATTCAAACGCATTATAATGCTGTAAGAATGTATTGTAGCACATTTTAATGCGGCTATAATGTATTATAGCACGTTTTAATGCGGCTATAATGTATTATAATTATTACATATTTTAATGCGGTTATAATGTATTATAACGCATTATAATGCGACTATAATGTATTATAACATACTTTAATGCTGATATAATGTATTATAATGCCGTTATAATGTATTGTTATGTATTGTAACATATTTTTTTTTTTTTTTTTTTTTATTTCAATTTTATTGAGTTTTGTATATTATAAACATTTCATATATTATAAACATTTCATAATGAAGTATATTATAAACATTTCATAATGAATTTTCTAATGAAGTAATAATATATCATAACGTCGTTGTAATGTATTATAACGCATTTTAATGCAGTTATATTGTATTATAGCATATTTTAATGCGGCTATAATGTATTATTACTAATTATGATGGGGTTACAATGCATTATAACATATCTTAATGCAGTTATAGTGTATTATAATGCGGTTATGATATATTTTAACTCATTATAATGGGGTTAGAATGTATTATAATACATTATATTGTGGTTGTAATGCATCATAACGCATTATAATGGGTTATTATGTATTACAACGCATTATAATGCGATTATAATGTATTAATACGCATTATAATGCGCTTATGATGTATTATAACACATTATAATGCTGTTGTAATATATTATAACGCATTATATTGCGGCTATTATAACGCGTTTTAACTCGTATTCAATGTATTGTAACGCAGGTTATTACATTATAACCGCATTATAATGCTGTTATAATGTTTTGCAACGTAATGCGAGTATAATATATTTAGGTATTATAACGTGTTATAATTCGGTTATAATATATGTATTACAACACATTATATGGTGGTTATAGTATTTTATGAGACATTATTATAAAGTTATAAAAATTTATAAAATATTACAATGCATTTTTTATATATAACAATGTAGTTTTTATGAATTATAACGCATTTTTATACGGTTTAGTATAAACAGCTTTAAATACTTTATACATTTTATAATAAATCTTCATTCAATTCCAGAAAAAAGTCATACATCAATTATGACCTAACTGACATACAATATGAATGTCAGAAATTTAATAAACTTTTTGTTGTACAAATTAAAAAAAACGGAAATGAAAATATATTACAGTGTAAAATAATAACGAATAGCAAAAAAAAAGACCGAACAATACTTTATCACAATGAGTGAAAGGCTGAAATTTAAATAAAATGTTTAAAAAGCGGAAATAACCCAGTGAACATAACAGCAACAAAATCTCATTTTCGTTTAGAGCAAAACATATTTTACTTTATGCATTTGACCAAAAACAAGTTTGCTGGTCAATGCAACAGGAAGTCATGTTAAAATTTTGTATTGTAAAATATTATACACTTCATACATATACAAGCAACATCCAACAAAATGATGGATGTTGGCTGTATTAAAACTTATTAGATGAAACGAATTTTATCTGTTAAAAAAAATGTGTAAAAAAAACTATTAAAAATATTTTACAGTTTATTCGCAAAAGGATTTGCTGCTAATACCATGACTTTTGTGTTACAGAAATAAAAAAAACAGCATACGAAATACTGGGCTCAGTAAATTTATTTTATTATTAAAATTTAAACTAATTAAAATTGATGATTATGGTGGATTTATTATGCTAAAGTAAAAACGAGAAAATAACGCAAAAATATAAAAATAAATCTTTATTTTTTTCTATTTATAACAAATATATTTTTACAAGCTCAAATAAAAAAAACTGAATACTAATAAAATAATAAATATTACTCATACGTCATGTTGTTGTATTGAGGTTTCTCGGCAAATAACTCATACGTCATGTGGAGCATTGAACAAATTTTTTCACACCGAAATTCATAAATTATGAAATTTGTAATGAATAAAAAATGTTTCAGAAAAAAATTTTAAATTTAATTGTGGAAAAAATTATATATTTTATATATATTTATTTGTGGCTGTTTATATTCCTCGGTCTTTTTAGTTAAATAAACATTTGTCATCATTAGTGACAAATTAAAAAAATTTTCAATAAAAACAAATTTGAATATTTTAGCAAAAAATAAATTGGTATAAACTAGAATTAATATTGATGGATGTAACACTTTAATAAGTTGCATTATTATATATTTTTAATTGATTTAATAATATTTTTGAAAATTTTCCTATAAAAATTGGAAATTTTTGAAAATTTTCCTATAAAAAAGAACATTTTTAGAAAATTTTCTATCAAAAAAAATATTTTTAAAAAAATTCCTATAAAAATAGGAAATTTTTGAAAATTTTCCTATCAAAATAGGAAATTTTTGAAAATTTTCCTATCAAAATAGGAAATTTTTGAAAAATTTCCTATAAAAATAGGAAATTTTTGAAAAATTTCCTATAAAAATAGGAAATTTTTGAAAAATTTCCTATAAAAATAGGAAATTTTTGAAAAATTTCCTATAAAAATAGGAAATTTTTGAAAAATTTCCTATAAAAATAGGAAATTTTTGAAAAATTTCCTATAAAATTTCCTATAAAAATAGGAAATTTTTGAAAAATTTCCTATAAAAATAGGAAATTTTTGAAAAATTTCCTATAAAAATAGGAAATTTTTGAAAAATTTCCTATTTTTATAGGAAATTTTTGAAAATTTTCCTATAAAAATAGGAAATTTTTGAAACATAGAAAATAGGAAATTTTTGAAAAATTTCCTATAAAAATAGGAAATTTTTGAAAAATTTTCTATAAAAAAAGGAAATTTTTGAAAAATTTCCTATAAAAATAGGAAATTTTTGAAAAATTTCCTATAAAAATAGGAAATTTTTGAAAAATTTCCTATAAAAATAGGAAATTTTTGAAAAATTTCCTATAAAAACAGGAAATTTTTGAAAAATTTCCTATAAAAATAGGAAATTTTTGAAAAATTTCTTATAAAAATAGGAAATTTTTGAAAAATTTCCTATAAAAATAGGAAATTTTTGAAAAATTTCCTATAAAAATAGGAAATTTTTGAAAAATTTCCTATAAAAATAGGAAATTTTTGAAAAATTTCCTATAAAAATAGGAAATTTTTGAAAAATTTCCTATAAAAATAGGAAATTTTTGAAAAATTTCCTATAAAAATAGGAAATTTTTGAAAAATTTCCTATAAAAATAGGAAATTTTTGAAAAATTTCCTGTAAAAATAGGAAATTTTTGAAAAATTTCCTATAAAAATAGGAAATTTTTGAAAAATTTCCTATAAAAATAGGAAATTTTTGAAAAATTTCCTATAAAAATAGGAAATTTTTGAAAAATTTCCTATAAAAATAGGAAATTTTTGAAAAATTTCCTATAAAAATAGGAAATTTTTGAAAAATTTCCTATAAAAATAGGAAATTTTTGAAAAATTTCCTATAAAAATAGGAATTTTTTGAAAAATTTCCTATAAAAATAGGAAATGTTTGAAAAATTTCCTATAAAAATAGGAAATTTTTGAAAAATTTCCTATAAAAATAGGAAATTTTTGAAAAATTTCCTATAAAAATAGGAAATTTTTGAAAAATTTCCTATAAAAATAGGAAATTTTTGAAAAATTTCCTATAAAAATAGGAAATTTTTTAAAAATTTTCCTATACAAATAGGAAATTTTTGAAAAATTTCCTATAAAAATAGGAAATTTTTGAAAAATTTCCTATAAAAATAGGAAATTTTTGAAAAATTTCCTATAAAAATAGGAAATTTTTGAAAAATTTCCTATAAAAATAGGAAATTTTTGAAAAATTTCCTATAAAAATAGGAAATTTTTGAAAAATTTCCTATAAAAATAGGAAATTTTTGAAAAATTTCCTGTAAAAATAGGAAATTTTTGAAAAATTTCCTATAAAAATTTCCTGTAAAAATAGGAAATTTTTGAAAAATTTCCTATAAAAATAGGAAATTTTTGAAAAATTTCCTATAAAAATAGGAAATTTTTGAAAAATTTCCTATAAAAATAGGAAATTTTTGAAAAATTTCCTATAAAAATAGGAAATTTTTGAAAAATTTCCTATAAAAATAGGAAATTTTTGAAAAATTTCCTATAAAAATAGGAAATTTTTGAAAAATTTCCTATAAAAATAGGAAATTTTCGAAAAATTTCCTATAAAAATAGGAAATTCTTGAAAAATTTCCTATAAAAATACGAAATTTTTGAAAAATTTCCTATAAAAATAGGAAATTTTTGAAAAATTTCCTATAAAAATAGGAAATTTCTGAAAAATTTCCTATAAAAATACGAAATTTTTGAAAAATTTCCTATAAAAATACGAAATTTTTGAAAAATTTCCTATAAAAATACGAAATTTTAGAAAAATTTCCTATAAAAATACGAAATTTTTGAAAAATTTCCTATAAAAATAGGAAATTAAAAAAAAATCCTATAAAAATAGGAAATTTTTGAAAAATTTCCTATAAAAATAAGACATTTTTGAAAAATTTTCTATAAAAATAGGAAATTTACCTAATAATTACATTATATTTAACCATTTATAGAAATTTGCATTTTAAACCTATTTTTGTTAATTTACCTTTTAAGTATTCTAAATTCTCAGTTATATTTTCCCCAAAAAAACACATTTTTCTTTTCCACTTAGTAAACTTTACAATGTTAAATATTGCATGTTCAATCACTTTAAACCAATTTAATCTTAAAAATACATAAAAACCTTTGGCAATTGCCACGCTGAATAATTAATATGCTTAACAAATATTTGGACAACCACAAAAAGCGATAATCTGACTAGGCTTTAAACATTAATTAGAAAAATCTTATCGGAAAAACGGAAATTTAGTAGAGACAAAAGCCGACACGAATTGCTAGAAAAGCCACAAAAAACCCATAACAATTTTTGAAATCAAAAAAGAAAATCAGCAAACAGTAAAAGGCGACATCCTCTAAAAGGAAACATTTTCCAGGCTGTTTTTTCCAACATGTTTAAGTGTAAGATTGTATGAGTGAAGGAAAACATGAGTATGTGTGTGAGTTTGTTTAAACCAAGACAAAATCGAAGTTAAAGACAACAAAAAAGGAAGATAGAAGAGAAATCATGTATTGCATACATAATGTTTGTCACGTAAAAACAACGTTAGCAATTTAATAACGAACAAATGAACAAATTTTCAAGACATGACACACAAATACACATACACACACATTTACATATCAGTATAACTTTGTATGACAACAAATGCAACAAAAGTACTAAAAGCATTAGAATGAACATGAAAAGTCTACAAGAAAACCGAGGAAAAGATTTGGAAAATTATAAAGGATTTTGGTAAATGGTTAAATTGAATACAAAATGCCCTATAAATGACAAACAAATGATTTATAAGACAAATTATTTTCTTAAAGGTTATACAAGCCATAGTGCACTAGACTTCTAGAGAATTTTTTGGAAACTAACCATTAAATGCTTTAAGACTATAAAATCATTTCCTCAGTTTTCAAGCAAAACCTCTTACCAACCGACCACCAAACTTATACGCGCGATTCCCATCGACTCTAACAAGACATGTCATCTCACATGGCAATCACTATCTCAGTTTTTTTCCTTACCCATTTACAAATTTGTAGCCATTGAAAACATGCATTCAGGACATCCTTTAAACTTTGCAAAATATCGAGTGAAAAACAAAGAAATCTTAAGAAAAATTTATCTTTGTCATCGTCGCCGCTGCCGCTGTTGCCATCATCAATGTCGCTTTTTCCTCTTCTTTTTGTTGTTAGTGAAACAATAACAATTTCTGCAACATTTACGCCACCATTTGCAAAATCGATTTTGAATTTTACAACATTTGTTGCGACAATTTGCACTATTGTCTCAAATAAATGTTTTCTAGTTGGATATGTGACTGTCTGTCTGTCAGTCTACAAATTCGTATGTAATCTACAATTTAAGTTCGTTAGGTATGAGAAATACTTTTTTGAAGATGTAATTTTAAATCAGAGCAAACAAGGATTGAAGTCATTTAACAACATTTTTTCCATTGAAAAATTTTCATTAGAAAAATTTTTCTATAGAAAAATTTTCATTAGAAAAATTTTTCTATAGAAAAATTTTCATTAGAAAAATTTTTCTATAGAAAAATTTTCATTAGAAAAATTTTTCTATAGAAAAATTTTCATTAGAAAAATTTTTCTATAGAAAAATTTTCATTAGAAAAATTTTTCTATAGAAAAATTTTCATTAGAAAAATTTTTCTATAGAAAAATTTTCATTAGAAAAATTTTTCTATAGAAAAATTTTCATTAGAAAAATTTTTCTATAGAAAAATTTTCATTAGAAAAATTTTTCTATAGAAAAATTTTCATTAGAAAAATTTTTCTATAGAAAAATTTTCACTAGAAAAATTTTTCTATAGAAAAATTTTCATTAGAAAAATTTTTCTATAGAAAAATTTTCATTAGAAAAATTTTTCTATAGAAAAATTTTCATTAGAAAAATTTTTCTATAGAAAAATTTTCATTAGAAAAATTTTTCTATAGAAAAATTTTCATTAGAAAAATTTTTCTATTGAAAAATTTTCATTAGAAAAATTTTTCTATTGAAAAATTTTCATTAGAAAAATTTTTCTATTGAAAAATTTTCATTAGAAAAATTTTTCTATTGAAAAATTTTCATTAGAAAAATTTTTCTATAGAAAAATTTTCATTAGAAAAATTTTTCTATAGAAAAATTTTCATTAGAAAAATGTTTCTATAGAAAAATTTTCATTAGAAAAATATTTCTATAGAAAAATTTTCATTAGAAAAATTTTTCTATAGAAAAATTTTTCTATAGAAAAATTTTCATTAGAAAAATTTTTCTATAGAAAAATTTTCATTAGAAAAATTTTTCTATAGAAAAATTTTCATTAGAAAAATTTTTCTATAGAAAAATTTTCATTAGAAAAATTTTTCTATAGAAAAATTTTCATTAGAAAAATTTTTCTATAGAAAAATTTTCATTAGAAAAATTTTTCTATAGAAAAATTTTCATTAGAAAAATTTTTCTATAGAAAAATTTTCATTAGAAAAATTTTTCTATAGAAAAATTTTCATTAGAAAAATTTTTCTATAGAAAAATTTTCATTAGAAAAATTTTTCTATAGAAAAATTTTCATTAGAAAAATTTTTCTATAGAAAAATTTTCATTAGAAAAATTTTTCTATAGAAAAATTTTTCATTACAAAATTTTTTCTATAGAAAAATTTTCATTACAAAATTTTTTGGAAACTAACCATTAAATGCTTTAAGACTATAAAATCATTTCCTCAGTTTTCAAGCAAAACCTCTTACCAACCGACCACCAAACTTATACGCGCGATTCCCATCGACTCTAACAAGACATGTCATCTCACATGGCAATCACTATCTCAGTTTTTTTCCTTACCCATTTACAAATTTGTAGCCATTGAAAACATGCATTCAGGACATCCTTTAAACTTTGCAAAATATCGAGTGAAAAACAAAGAAATCTTAAGAAAAATTTATCTTTGTCATCGTCGCCGCTGCCGCTGTTGCCATCATCAATGTCGCTTTTTCCTCTTCTTTTTGTTGTTAGTGAAACAATAACAATTTCTGCAACATTTACGCCACCATTTGCAAAATCGATTTTGAATTTTACAACATTTGTTGCGACAATTTGCACTATTGTCTCAAATAAATGTTTTCTAGTTGGATATGTGACTGTCTGTCTGTCAGTCTACAAATTCGTATGTAATCTACAATTTAAGTTCGTTAGGTATGAGAAATACTTTTTTGAAGATGTAATTTTAAATCAGAGCAAACAAGGATTGAAGTCATTTAACAACATTTTTTCCATTGAAAAATTTTCATTAGAAAAATTTTTCTATAGAAAAATTTTCATTAGAAAAATTTTTCTATAGAAAAATTTTCATTAGAAAAATTTTTCTATAGAAAAATTTTCATTAGAAAAATTTTTCTATAGAAAAATTTTCATTAGAAAAATTTTTCTATAGAAAAATTTTCATTAGAAAAATTTTTCTATAGAAAAATTTTCATTAGAAAAATTTTTCTATAGAAAAATTTTCATTAGAAAAATTTTTCTATAGAAAAATTTTCATTAGAAAAATTTTTCTATAGAAAAATTTTCATTAGAAAAATTTTTCTATAGAAAAATTTTCATTAGAAAAATTTTTCTATAGAAAAATTTTCACTAGAAAAATTTTTCTATAGAAAAATTTTCATTAGAAAAATTTTTCTATAGAAAAATTTTCATTAGAAAAATTTTTCTATAGAAAAATTTTCATTAGAAAAATTTTTCTATAGAAAAATTTTCATTAGAAAAATTTTTCTATAGAAAAATTTTCATTAGAAAAATTTTTCTATTGAAAAATTTTCATTAGAAAAATTTTTCTATTGAAAAATTTTCATTAGAAAAATTTTTCTATTGAAAAATTTTCATTAGAAAAATTTTTCTATTGAAAAATTTTCATTAGAAAAATTTTTCTATAGAAAAATTTTCATTAGAAAAATTTTTCTATAGAAAAATTTTCATTAGAAAAATGTTTCTATAGAAAAATTTTCATTAGAAAAATATTTCTATAGAAAAATTTTCATTAGAAAAATTTTTCTATAGAAAAATTTTTCTATAGAAAAATTTTCATTAGAAAAATTTTTCTATAGAAAAATTTTCATTAGAAAAATTTTTCTATAGAAAAATTTTCATTAGAAAAATTTTTCTATAGAAAAATTTTCATTAGAAAAATTTTTCTATAGAAAAATTTTCATTAGAAAAATTTTTCTATAGAAAAATTTTCATTAGAAAAATTTTTCTATAGAAAAATTTTCATTAGAAAAATTTTTCTATAGAAAAATTTTCATTAGAAAAATTTTTCTATAGAAAAATTTTCATTAGAAAAATTTTTCTATAGAAAAATTTTCATTAGAAAAATTTTTCTATAGAAAAATTTTCATTAGAAAAATTTTTCTATAGAAAAATTTTCATTAGAAAAATTTTTCTATAGAAAAATTTTCATTAGAAAAATTTTTCTATAGAAAAATTTTTCATTACAAAATTTTTTCTATAGAAAAATTTTCATTACAAAATTTTTTCTATAGAAAAATTTTCATTGCAATTTGTTTGTATAGAAAAATTTTCGTCACAAAATTTTTGCTATAGAAAAATTTTCATGATAAAATTTTTTCTATAGAAAAATTACGAAGATATTTTTTTTTATTTTGATTTAATTCCTTTACTAAAGTTTTCCTGCTTCTCTCATCCTTGGGATTAAAATAAAGATAAAGTTTTGTTTTCTGAAGATTTTTTTCAAGATTTCTTTTTGTTTTTTTTTTTTCTGTGTTATTTTCATTCAATAGTTTTTTTCTAAAGTTTTGCTTAACTCGAACATTGACTTCGCTATAAAAATCATGACTACACAATGACATCTTGCAAAAGGTAGGAATCTAATGATTTTTATTTGCAAGAAATTGCAAGATATTTTTCTTTTTTTCTCCATTTCCCTAACATTATACCAGTTGTTCAACTAGATTCAATGAAAAAAAATCCAAAATCTTAAGTTAAAGAATTTTTTTTGCAAATAAAATCTATATGAAAAGAAAACAGGATGTAAGTAGAAAAAAATTTAATAAAAAAAAAACTTCAAGTGTTATAGAAATTTTTTCCTCTCAAAAATTTCCTTCATTTATATTTAAGAAAGAAAACTATCAGGAAAAATTTTTGTTCTAAAAAATGTTTGTTCTTTCATTCAGTTTCAAGTAGAGAATGAAAAGAATTATAATAAAAATAGACAAATAATAATAATAAGACTAGAAAAAAATCGAAGTTACATGATTTGGCAAATCCTCGTGGTTCAATAAATGCTAGCGAAATTCAGAGATTCCTCGATATTGAAAGATATCTTCTCAATGAATTTGATTTTATTTCCCAAAAAAAAAAATATAACAAAAATTCTATAATAAAAAGAAAAAATACTGGCAATTTATGTAGACAAAAGTACATACTTATCATAGATCTCGGTAAAGCTTTCTTACTAATTTGCTTTTAAGCATATAGAGATTCCTTTCTATTTTTTTGCTGCTCTAGCAGCTAAAGTGGTAGAAATAGCAATTTTCAAAAGGATTTACTTTTACTAATACAGCCACTAAGTACGTTTATATATATTGAAATGTAAGTATGGTTGAATTTTGTTAGTACTTATTTTCATTTGAATGTATTATTTGGTCAAAAAAAATAGATGAGATTTAAGAAAATTACTCTAATACTATTCAAATAAACTATAAATAGTTTGCTCAGACAACCAGAAAATTTATTACTGATTAAGTCATCAAATGAAAATAAGAGGATTTTAAATTTTATTTCATATTGTAGAAAAACTAAAGAAATTTAGTATAGACGATATCAAAAATGCTAAGCACAGACTAGAGTCTAGAGTATGAGACTATAGTCTGACTATTATATGAGACCTCTGACTAAAGTCTGACTATAATAATAGAACTCAGAATATAGTCTGACTTTAGTATGAGACCTCAAACTATAGTCTGACTATAGTATGAGACCTCAGACTATAGTCAGACTATAGTATGAGAACTCAGAATATAGTATCAAACCTTAGACTATAGTCTGACTATAATATGAAACCTCAGACTATAGTCTGACTTTAGTATAAGACCTCAGACTATCTTCTAACTGTAGTATGAGACCTCAGACTATAGTCTGATTATAGTAAGAGACTGCAGACTATAGTCTGAATATAGTCCGACTATTGTATGAGACCTCAGACTATAGTCTGACTATAGTATGAGACCTCAGACTACAGTCAGATTATAGTATGAGAACTCAGACTATTGTCTGACTATAATAAGAGATCTCAGACTATAGTCTGACTATAGTATGAGACTTCAGACTATAGTCTGACTATAGTATGAGACGTCAGACTATAATATGAAACCTCAGACTATAGTCTGACTATAGCATGAGACCTCAGACTACGGTCTGACTATAGTATGAGACCTCAGCCTATAGTCTGAGTATAGAATGAGACTTTGGTTATAGTTTAACTATAGCATGAGACCTCAGACTATAGTCTGACTATAGTATGAGACCTCAGACTATGGTCTGACTATAGTATGAGACCTCAGACTATAGTATGAGACCTCAGACTTTAGTCTGACTATAGTACGAGACGTCAGACTATAGTTTGAGACCTCAGACTATAGTCTGACTATTGTATGAGACCACAGACTATAGTCTGACTATAGTATGAGACCTCAGACTATATTCTGACTATAGTTGGAGACCTCAAAATATGGTCTGACTATAGTATGAGACCTCAGACTATAGTCTGACTATGGTATGTTTGAATATAGTTTGAATATAGTATAAGAATATATTCAATAGTATAAGACCTCAGACTATAGTCTGACTATAATATGAGGCTGGCTATAGTATGTGATCTCAGACTATAGTCTGACTATAGCATGAGACCTCAGACTATAGTCTGATTAAGTTATAGTTTGAATATAGTATAAGACCTCAGACTATAGTCTGACTATAATATGAGGCTGGCTATAGTATGTGATCTCAGACTATAGTCTGACTATAGCATGAGACCTCAGACTATAGTCTGATTATAGTTGGTGACCTCAAAATATGGTCTGACTATAGTATGTGACCTCAGACTACAGTCTGACGTTAGTATAAGACCTCAGATTAAAGTCTGACTGTAGTACGAGACCACAGGCTATATTTTGATTATAGTATGAGATCTAAGACTATAGTATGAGACCTCAGACTATAGTCCGACTATAGTTTGAGACCTCAGACTAAAGTCTGACTATAGTATGACCCTCAGACTATAGTCTGACTATAGTATTAGACCTCAGACTATGGCCTGTCTATGGTATGAGAAATCAGACTATAGTTTGACTATAGTATGAGACCTCAGACTATAGCCTGACTATAGTATGAGACCTCAGACTATAGCCTGACTATAGTATGAGACCTCAGACTAAAGTCTGACTATAGTACGAGACCTCAGACTATAGTCTTACTATAGTATGGGACCTCAGACTATAGTCTTAATATAGTATGAGACCTCAGACTAAAGTCTGACTATAGTACGAGACCTCAGACTATAGTATGGGACCTCAGACTATAGTCTGAATATAGTATGAGACCTCAGACTATAGTCTGAATATAGTATGAGACCTCAGACTATAGTCCGACTATAGTATGAGACCTCAGACTAAAGTTTGACTATAGTACGAGACCTCAGACTATAGTCTGACTATAGTATGGGACCTCAGACTATAGTCTGAATATATTATGAGACCTCAGACTATAGTCCGACTATAGTATGAGACCTCAGACTAAAGTCTGACTATAGTACGAGACCTCAGACTATAGTCTGACTATAGTATGAGACCTCAGACTATAGTATGAGACCTCAGACTATAGCCTGGCTATAGTATGAGACCTCAGACTAAAGTCTGACTATAGTAAGAGACCTCAGAATATAGTATGGGACCTCAGACTATAGTCTGAATATAGTATGAGACCTCAGACTATAGTGTAACTATAGTTTGAGACCTCAGACCAAAGTCTGACTATAGTACGAGACCCCAGACTATAGTCTGACTATAGTATGGGACCTCAGACTATAGTCTGAATATAGTATGAGACCTCAGACTATAGTCCGACTATGGTATGAGACCTCAGACTAAAGTCTGACTATAGTACGAGACCTCAGACTATAGTTTGACTATAGTATTTATGAGACATCAGACTATAGTCTGACTATAGTATGAGACCTCAAACTATAGTCTGACTATAGTATTGGACCTCAGACTATGGTCTGCTTATAGTATGAGACCTCAGATTATAGTCTGACTATCGTATGAGACCTCAAACTAAAGTCTGACTATAGTATCAGACCTCAGACTATAGTCTGACTACAGTATGAGACCTCAGACTATAGTCTGACTATAGTATGAGACATCAGACTATAGTCCGACTATAGTATGAGACCTCAGACTATAGTCTGACTATAGTACCTCAGACCTCAGACTAAAGTCTGACTATAGTACGAGACCTCAGACTATAGTCTGACTAGAGTATGAGACCTCAGACTATAGCCTGACTATAGTATGAGACCTCAGACTAAAGTCTGACTATAGTACGAGACCTCAGACTATAGTCTGACTATAGTATGGGACCTCAGACTATAGTCTAAATATAGTATGAGACCTCAGACTATAGTGTAACTATGGTATGAGATCTCAGACTATTGTCTGACTATAATATGAGACCTGAGAATATAGTCCGACTATAGTGTAAGACCTCAGACTATAGCCTGACTATAGTATGAGACTAAAGTCTGACTATAGTATGAAACCTCAGACTATAGTCTGACTATAGCATGAGAGCTCAGTCTGACTCTTATTATAATCCAGCAAAAATAGTAAAATTTACTAAAATCCATAACATCTCTATTAAAAAGTTTTTTTTTAAACAAAATTAATATGAAATGTGTTAACATTTCATACACATAACATTTAACCCAATGACCTGAAATAAAAACTAAAATATAAAATATTCTATATAAAAATGTATGTTATTTAACATAATAAAACTTCAAAAAGAGAATAAAATACAATAAAAACTAAAAGTGGCATTTAACTATATTAAATATTTATTACACTCTATCATATTAAACGAGTACGAGTGTAGAAAATTGCATTAAAATCAAGTGAATGTTCAGATGTGTGGAAACTTATGAATGTTGTCATATCAACAGCTGCTATAAGAGCAAAAGGAAATTCTATAGAAATCTTTAAAACTAGCACAAATACTCTAACCAAAATGCTTAACTATGAGTCCTTAAATACATACAGACTCACATACAAATATAAAAAGAAATTTATAAAAAATAATACATATACTTAAATTTCTTTAACATTTGCCTTGAAGATTATAATGTCGACTTGTGTTGCAACCAAAAAAAAAACGAAAATAATTCCTAACAATCTCTGCTACTTCACATATTGTCGTAATTTTTAGCATGAACAACAAAAAACTACCAGATTTATCTCTTCAACCAAAGAAAAGCAGTCAACCAAAAAACTCATAAAATATTTCACATACCCCGAGAACCGAGTAACAGTTGTTGCATTATTACACTACGACTTCAACTACTGACACCAGCACAATCAAATATGGCAGCAGCAGCTTCAACTTTTCATTTCATTTTTCATACGAATAATATAGTCAACGTTATAGTTATCTCTGAAGCATAAGTAGCAGCAATTGCTACTTCTGTAGCAGCAGTTGCTTTAGCTGCTTAAAGTTTTTTTTTGCGTTATCATAGTTTTTGTAGTTGTAGTGTTAGTAATAATAGTAACAGACACCACAATATCAAGTAGAATTTAGCATTGCACTTCATCATATTTATTTATGATGTTACAAGAACAAGCTGAACTACAAGTGCCAGAATATACTCGTATATGTAGTTAGAATGTTCACTTACAGTCAGGCACTTTTTTAGATGTAAGCAGATTTTTTGATGGCATAAGGAACAGAATAAATATGTAGAGATGAGAAATCAGATTTAATAAGTCTGACTAAAGTTGGTGACCACAGACTTTAGTCTGACCATGGTGGAAGACTACAGACTATAGTCTGACTATTGTCGGAGACAACGGACTATAGTTTGACTATAATCGGAGACCACAGACTTAGTCTGACTATAGCCGGAGATCACAGACTAAAGTCTGACTATAATCTGAGAATAATGTTTGACTACTGTCGTAGAGCACAGACTAAGGACTGACTATAGTCGGAGACCACAGACTAAAGTCTGACTATAATCTGAGACTAATGTCTGACTACTGCCGTTGACTACAGACTATAGTCTGACTTTAGTTGTAGACCACAAACTATAGTCTGACTACAGTCGAAAACCACAGACTATGGCCTAACTATAATCGTAGAGCATAGGCTATAGTCTGACTATAACTTTAGACAACATACTATAGTCTGACTATAGCCGGAGACCAAAGACTAAAGTCTGACTATAATCTGAGACTAATGTCTGATTACTGTCAGACTATGGCCTAACTATAATTGGAGACTATTGACTACAGTCTGACTATAGATGGAGACCACAGACTAAAGTTTGACTATAATCTGAGACTGTCGTAGACCACAGAATATAGTCTGACTACTGTCGTAGACCACAGAATATAGTCTGACTACTGTCGTAGACCACAGAATATAGTCTAACCTTAGTTGGAGAACACAAACTATAGTCTGATTATAGTCGGAGATAACGGACTATGGCCTAACTATAGTCCGAGACCATAGACTATAGTCTGACTATAGCCGGAGACCACAGACTATAGTTTTACTATAGCCAGAAACCACAGACTAAAGTCTGACTATAATCTGAGAATAATGTCTGACTACTGTTGTAGACCACAGACTAAAGACAGACTATAGTTTGACTATAGCCAGAAACCACAGACTAAAGTCTGACTATAATCTGAGAATAATGTCTGACTACTGTTGTAGACCACAGACTAAAGACAGACTATAGTCGGAGACCGCAGACTAAAGTCTGACTTTAGTTGGAGACCACAGACTATAGTCTGACTCTAGCCGGAGACCACAGACTATAGTCTGACTACAGTCGGAGACAACGGACTATGGTCTGACTTAAGACAGAGACAACAGACTATTGTCTGACTATTGTCGGAGATCACGGACTAAAGTCTGACTATAGTCGGAGACAACAGACTATAGTTTAACTCTAGTCGGAGACCGCAGACTATAGTCGGGCACCATAGACTATAGTCTGACTTTAGTCGGGGACCACAGATTATAATCTGACTATAATTTCAAACTAAAGCCTGACAACTGTAGTAGACCACAGACTAAAGTTTGCCTTTAGTATGAGACAAGAGGCAATAGTCAGTATATGGTCTTTAACCATAGACTTTAGTGCGAAACTAAGGACTACAGTATAAGACCATCGCCTATAGTCTGACTACAGTCAGTTTTCTGATATATTATTTGTTATTGCTTTAACTTGTCAGACCTTCTAAGTCTCTCTGTTATATTGTCTTAAAAATGACTGCAGAATTTTCACTTTTTAAGCTGCTTAAATTGCATGTGTTCGTTTTCGTTCGTTACTCATAGTTTCAAACAATCCCTCATAAGACAGACATAAAGTGTCAAGCTACTTTATTTCATTTGTCTTCTAGAAAAAATAGAATATTTATTTTTTTACTATTTAAAAAAAATTTAATGCTGAGATTATTTTTGAATTTTATGTTTGCCGATAAAAATGATATGTCTTTTAGAAGTTTTACTCAAAACCTGAAAGACAATAGTCTTTCAGGTTTTGAGTAAAATTGGAAAATCTTTTAAAAAATTTAATAATTTTGATTTAGATTAACTTTGTCTTTTAAATTGTTTAACAAATGTCAGAGATATCGAAATAAAAAGTATATATTTTAGACAACAACCATAAGTACCTATATATACATTGCCTTATAAAGATGAATTTTTTGTGGTTCTAAAAATAATATTTTTAAGTGTAAAAAGATTTGTGTTTCTAAAGAATTTAATGACATCGGTTTAAAAATAATAAAGATATAGATAATAGCATATCAATATTTTTTTATCGCAGACAACAACTATTTTGCATAAATACGCATTCAGGAGATATACTGACGCTATTGCAGATGTTGAGCTTTATATATGAATATATTCCTTAACATATTTACAATTTTTATATTCTGTTTATTAATCAAACAATTTCTTTATTTAAAACTGCCACAAATGCAATTACATCAATCGATAATGTTTGACAATGTCCTTGTCTTGTCATGTCTCCATAATAGACATGAAAAATTATATCATTTATGTATTCAACCCCTTCTTCCTCATCATCCATAAACTTAACAACGTTCTCAAGTAGCTAGAGAGAGGGAATTCATTTGATTAAGCAGACGCTTGACCAGGGGTATTCAGGTGATAAGTACTATTTTGAAGCATAATTAAGAAATAACTGTGGTGGCAGAGGAAACGTGTAAATTGTATCTGTCTACATGCGGTGGTACCTGGTATTGTATGAGTAAATTTTTTCGTAATTGCAAAACGACTCTATGAGAAATATTTACATGCAAAACAGAGAATGGGTTGGAAATAATAAAGCCATATCAGGAAATACAGATATTTTAAGATACAATAGAGGGCAAAAAAACGTCTAACTTTCTTCAAAGTTCTACTAGTCCAAACTGCTAATTTTTCGATGATTAGAATATATACTATCGAATATTTGATGTATGTTCGATCAATTCTAACAAACAAATTTTAAATTTGGTACCAATCTATATAATTCTGTTCACTATTTGTGTCCATTATTGCCATTAACTGTTTGTTCGATGTTTTAAATTAAATTGTTATACTGCAGTCTGCAGTTTGACACGTTAATACAAACGTCCCTATGTATACAAGAATGATGTATATGTGTTTGCGTATGGATAGTCAAATGTATGTGTTTACAAGTGTAAAATAACGACCACAATAATTGCAAACAGTTACAATAAACTGAGAAATCGACTACAAATAACTTGTACTTTTTTTGAAGCAAATTTATACTCTACACCAAAGAATGACTAGACTATGACTAGACTATGACTAGACTATGACTAGACTATGACTAGACTATGACTAGACTATGACTAGACTATGACTAGACTATGACTAGACTATGACTAGACTATGACTAGACTATGACTAGACTATGACTAGACTATGACTAGACTATGACTAGACTATGACTAGACTATGACTAGACTATGACTAGACTATGACTAGACTATGACTAGACTATGACTAGACTATGACTAGACTATGACTAGACTATGACTAGACTATGACTAGACTATGACTAGACTATGACTAGACTATGACTAGACTATGACTAGACTATGACTAGACTATGACTAGACTATGACTAGACTATGACTAGACTATGACTAGACTATGACTAGACTATGACTAGACTATGACTAGACTATGACTAGACTATGACTAGACTATGACTAGACTATGACTAGACTATGACTAGACTATGACTAGACTATGACTAGACTATGACTAGACTATGACTAGACTATGACTAGACTATGACTAGACTATGACTAGACTATGACTAGACTATGACTAGACTATGACTAGACTATGACTAGACTATGACTAGACTATGACTAGACTATGACTAGACTATGACTAGACTATGACTAGACTATGACTAGACTATGACTAGACTATGACTAGACTATGACTAGACTATGACTAGACTATGACTAGACTATGACTAGACTATGACTAGACTATGACTAGACTATGACTAGACTATGACTAGACTATGACTAGACTATGACTAGACTATGACTAGACTATGACTAGACTATGACTAGACTATGACTAGACTATGACTAGACTATGACTAGACTATGACTAGACTATGACTAGACTATGACTAGACTATGACTAGACTATGACTAGACTATGACTAGACTATGACTAGACTATGACTAGACTATGACTAGACTATGACTAGACTATGACTAGACTATGACTAGACTATGACTAGACTATGACTAGACTATGACTAGACTATGACTAGACTATGACTAGACTATGACTAGACTATGACTAGACTATGACTAGACTATGACTAGACTATGACTAGACTATGACTAGACTATGACTAGACTATGACTAGACTATGACTAGACTATGACTAGACTATGACTAGACTATGACTAGACTATGACTAGACTATGACTAGACTATGACTAGACTATGACTAGACTATGACTAGACTATGACTAGACTATGACTAGACTATGACTAGACTATGACTAGACTATGACTAGACTATGACTAGACTATGACTAGACTATGACTAGACTATGACTAGACTATGACTAGACTATGACTAGACTATGACTAGACTATGACTAGACTATGACTAGACTATGACTAGACTATGACTAGACTATGACTAGACTATGACTAGACTATGACTAGACTATGACTAGACTATGACTAGACTATGACTAGACTATGACTAGACTATGACTAGACTATGACTAGACTATGACTAGACTATGACTAGACTATGACTAGACTATGACTAGACTATGACTAGACTATGTTGTTGTGATTGTAGCTCAGATATTAGGACTATTTTCTGGTAGTTTAATATAACTGTTTCATAGTCTGATCGATTAATGATGGTTGCAGCCACTCGAATTGCTTTTTTCGCTGCTGATGCTCTTGGTGCTGCTTCTGGTAATATTTTTGTTGCTTCTTTACTTGGGCATAGCGTAAAAATGGATATGAAATAATAAAGTATTTACTGATATTTAATAGTGTTAATAAATTAAGATTAAAAAGAATGAGGCTTAATGAAATTTAATTTTTTTTATCATCATTTTATATAGAATTTACAATTATACATAAGCAAAGATGTCCAAAGAGGAGAAATGTCAAGGCCTAATATATGAGAGACCTCAAATAGAATGTGATTTTGCTTTTTGAAAAGCAATATATTGTCACTTTGCATTAGTGTAGAAAAGTCCTTATTAGATATTTCTAAATTTAATGTATTTATTAGTTTTAATTCTAAGTAATGGGAAGTACTTTTTTAGTGAGTTCACTTTTATTATAGGCCTGGAACTGCGTAATTTTCTTTTTGTGACCAATTAAATTTTTACAAAATTATTATATACCTATGAATGTGTGTGTGTAAATAATATAATACTAAAGTACTTTTTTCATGTCTATAAATAACAGAAATAAATTTTTACACACTGCGTATGAGTGATATTAAAAATATTTATTAAAATTAATATTAATCATACGATATGATGAATATATTTCATACTTTTTTTATTTACAACATTTTTTCCTTTTACTTTATTGGAATAATGAATACAAACATGTCATTTATTTCGATCATTTAATTAAAAGTACTTGTAAGGCAATTTGAAACTGGGTATTATGAAATATTTATAAGTATTTATTAATAATTATTTATTTTTTTTCAACTATAGGCAAAAGAATAATGCGGTGAAAGTGTTTATTTAGTTAAAATGGCTGTAAATAATTGTTTCATGTAAAAAATGTATATTTATGGTGTTTATTTGTTATATGTAAACTGTTTATTATACATAAACACATATATAGGTTTATTGACTATTTATAGAAAGTTTTTCGAAAATTGATTATTTATAAGAAATTTTTTGAAAACTGACTATTTATAGGAAATTTTTCGAAAATTGACTATTTATAGGAAATTTTTCGAAAATTGAAGATTTATAGAAAATTTTTCGAAAATTGACTATTTATAGGAAATTTTTCGAAAATTGACTATTTATAGGAAATTTTTCGAAAACTGACTATTTAGGAAATTTTTCGAAAATTTATTATTTATAGGAAATTTTTAAAAATTTTATTATTTATAGGAAATTTTTCGAAAATTTACCATTTAAAGGAAGTTTTTAGAAAATTGACTATTTAAAGAAAAATTGACTATTTAAAGAAAAAATTTCGAATATTTATTATTTTCCTATAAATAGTAAATTTTTAAAAATTTACTATTAATAAGAAAATTTTTAAAAATTTACTTTTTAAAAGAAATTTTTCGAAAATTGACTTTTTATAGGAACATTTTTCCAAAATTCATTATTATAGGAAATTTTTCGAAAATTTTCGAACATAGACTATTGACTATTTTTCGAACATTGAAATTTTTCGAAAATTGATTATTTGTAGGAAATTTTTAGAAAATTGACTATTTATAAAAAATTTTTCGAAAATTGACTTGTTGTAGGAAATTTTTTGAAAATTGACTGTTTATAGGAAATTTTTTGACAATTGACTGTTTATAGGAAATTTTTCGAAAATTGACTATTTATAAGAAATTTTTCGAATATTGACTATTTATAGAACATTTTTCGAAAATTGACTATTTATAGGAAATTTTTCGAAAATTGACTATTTATAGGAAATTTTTCGAATATTGACTATTTATAGAACATTTTTCGAAAATTGACTATTTATAGGAAATTTTTCGAAAATTGACTATTTATAGGAAATTTTTCGAAAATTGACTATTTATAGGAAATTTTTCCAAAATTGACTATTTATAGGAAATTTTTCCAAAATTGACTATTTATAGCAAATTTTTCGAAAATTGACTATTTATAGCAAATTTTTCGAAAATTGACTACTTATAGGAAATTTTTCGAAAATTGACTATTTATAGGATATTTTTCGAAAATTGACTATTTATAGGAAATTTTTCGAAAATTGACTATTTATAGGAAATTTTTCGAAAATTGACTATTTATGAGACATTTTTCGAAAATGTGATTTTTTTAGGAAATATTTAGAAAATTGACTATTTATAGAAAATATTTCCAAAATTGACTATTTATGGGAAATATTTCAAAAACTAACTATTTATAGGAATTTTTTTGAAAATTGACTATTTATAGGAAATTTTCCGAAAATTGACTATTTATAGAAAATTTTTCGAAAATTGACTTTTTATAGGAAAATGTTCGATTATTGATTATTAATATGAAATTTTTCTAAAATTGACTTTTAGTAGGATATTTTTGGAACATTGACGTTGAATATCAATTTTTTTTGAAAATTTACTATTTATGGGAAATTTTCGAAAATTGACTATTAATAGGAAATTTAAAAAAAATAATAGGAAATTTAAAAAAAAATTGTCTATTTATAGGAAATTTTCGAGAATTGACTATTTGTAGGAAATTTTCGAGAATTGACTATTTATAGGAAATTTTCGAGAATTGACTATTTATAGGAAATTTTTTGACTATTAAGAAAAATTTTAGAAAAATTTCCTATAAAAATTTAATTTTCTAAATATATCCTATAAATAGACAATTTTCGAAAAATTTCCTATAAATAGTCAATTTAAAAAAAAAAATTCCTTCAAATAGTCAGTTCTCGAAAAATTACATATAAATAGTCAATATTCAAGAAATTTCCCATAAATAGTCAATTTTCAAAAACTTTCCTATAAAAAGTCAATTTTCGAAAAATTTCTTATAAATAGTCAATTTTTAAAAACTTTACTAAAAATAGTCAATTTTCGAAAAATTTCCTATAAATAGTCAATTTTTGAAAACTTTACTATAAATAGTCAGTTTTCGAAAAATTTCCTATAAATAGTCAATATTCAAGAAATTTCCTATAAATTGTCAATTCTCGAAAAATTTCTTATAAATAGTCAATTTTTGAAAACTTTCCTATAAATAGTCAATTTTCGAAAAATTTCTTATAGAAAGTCAATTTTTGAAAAATTTCTTATAAATAGTCAATTTTCAAAAACTTTCCTATAAATAGTCAATTTTTGAAAAATTTCCTATTAAAAACAATTTTCGAAAAATTTCCAAATAAAAATCTCCTATAAATAGTCAATTTTCGAAAAATTTCTTATAAATATTCAATTTTCGAAAACTTTCCTATAAATAGTCAATTTTCGAAAAGTTTCCTATAAATAGACAATTTTCGAAAAATTTCCTATAGTCAATTTTCGAAAAATTTCCTATAAAAAGATAATTTTCGAAAATCTTTCCTATAAAAAGATAATTTTCGAAAATCTTTTCATAAACAGTCAATTTCCGAAAAATTTCTTATAAATAGTCAATTTTCGAAAAATTTCCTATAAAAAGTCAATTTTCAAAAAATTTCTTATAAAAAGTCAGTTTTCAAAAACTTTCCTATAAAAAGTCAATTTTCGAAAAAAAAAAATCCTCTAAAAGTCAATTTTCGAAAAATTTCCTATAAAAAGTTAATTTTCGAAAAATTTCTTATAAATAGTCAATTTTCGAAAAATTTCCTATAAAAAGTCAATTTTCGAAAAAATATCCTATAAAAAGTCAATTTTCGAAAAAATTTCTATAAATAGTTAATTTTTGAAATATTTTATATAAATAGTCAATTTCCGAAAAATTTCCTGTAAACAGTAAATTTTCGATAAGTTTTCTATAAAAAGTCAATTTTCGAAAAATTTCCTATAAATAGTCAATTTTCGAAGAATTTACTATAAATACTCAATTTTTAAAAAATTTCCTAAAAATAGTCAATTTTCAAAAAATTTCCTTTAAATAACCAATTTTCGATAAATTTCCTATTAATAGTTAATTTTCGAAAAATTACCTTTAAAAATTTACTTTTGCTACTTTTGCTTTCTTTTGCTACTTTTTCTGCTTCTTTTCTATTTAACCGAAAAACCTCAAGCAGTAGAAAAAATGTAATAAAATAACACTTCACTAAAATCTAGCAAAAAAAAAAGAGACCTAGACATTGAATTTAATTATAGAATTAATTATAGCACAAAGTTTTTTTCATATTTTACATAATAATAATTAAAAGGGAAAATTAAAATGACTCTAAAAGGGATTAGGAAATTAAAAATAAAGAAAAAGTTGTTTCTATTAAAATTTTTTAAATTGTAAAATTTAAAATTCATTAAAATGTTTCTATTGTATATTAAACGAATGTATTATTTTAAACAAAGACCTTTTTCCCAACATCTATTTAATTTTATCTAGTTCATTAGTGTTGTCATGTATCTTTAGAAGAGTCGTACGGTCTAAACTCTGTATGTTCTAACAATGACAACAAAATTAAATGAAATTAAAGTTTGTTTTATTGTTCTAGAAAAAAAAATTCTCTAAAATGAAAATAGAAATAGATTTTCTCAAATAACTAAGTATTTGCCAGAAAAACCAATACTAGAGACAAAGTGTACCACATACCACTCTAAAGGCTTTACAATTCAACTCACTACTACACATACATACATATAGCAAATTTACTCAAACAACTCTAGATTCATTTGTATTGTAGGTATTTATATCGATTCTATAAAATTTGATAGACCACAATCCAATGACATCTACATCCTCATTCTCATGATCATCATCATCATCATCATCAATGATTTTCCAAATGTATATGGATTTGCGACAATTTCTATTGCTATTTTCTATTTTCTAATGCTTTCCAAAAATATTTGTATTGGCTACAAGTAACAAAATACTAAATTGTAAAAAACGTGACAAACATACAAAAAAGACACATGTTTAGCTTTTATCTTTAGTTTTCCTGGTCGTTCTTTTTAAATTATGTTGCCTTTTTGTTTCTGTCTGTTTTTTTGGTAAAATAATGTCAACATAATATAAAATAAACACACACATACACACACACATAAAAAAACGTTTTACATAATCTACTTTTCTCTTAATAACTACCAAATGCACTGCAATAGTTTCAATTTAGCCCCAGCTCTATATCAGGGTTTGGCTGAGGGAACACAATTTTTGAAATAGTTTTCCAATAGATTTTACTTGTGGTGGATGCCAAAAGGAAGGGTTGATTTAAGTACTAAGGGAATTTATTTAGCTTAGAAATAATTTAATTTATAAGTAGATACAATTTATAGTTTCAGCTAAAAAAAAAGTAATCATGAGGGTGAATAAGTTATAATTTTTAACAATGGATATCACAAATTTAGAGGATGAGAATAGTTGACATACAATCACTAATTAAAGGCAAGTCAAAATCAAGTAAAAAGTCAAAACCTAGTTCTAAACTAAGTCATAAAACAAGCCACGAAAATCTTAAAAAAATGTAAAGTCTTGAACAATCACTATAAAATTTTGATGTATTGTAGATCCAGTAGTACAAGTTTATAGAAAATGTTTAGAAAATTGACTATTAATAAGAAAATTTTTCGAAAATTGACTATTTATAGGCAATTATTCGAAAATTGACTATTTATAGGAAATTTTTCGAAAATTGACTATATATAGGAAATTTTTCGAAAATTGACTATTTATAGGAAATTTTTCGAAAATTGACTATTTATAAGAAATTTTTCGAAAATTGACTATTTATAGGAAATTTTTCGAAAATTGACTATTTATAGGAAATTTTTCGAAAATTTACTATTTTTAGGAAATTTTTCTAAAATTGACTATTTATAGGAAATTTTTCGAAAATTGACTATTTATAGGAAATTTTTCGAAAAATGACTATATATAGGAAATTTTTCGAAAATTGACTACTTATAGGAAATTTTTCGAAAATTGACTATTTATAGGAAATTTTTCGAAAATTGACTATATATAGGAATTTTTTCGAAAATTGACTATTTATAGGAAATTTTTCGGAAATTGACTATTTATAGGAAATTTTTCGAAAATTGACTATTGATAGGAAATTTTTCGAAAATTGACTATTTATAGGAAATTTTTCTAAAATTGACTATTTATAGAAAATTTTTCGAAAATTGACTATTTATAGGAAATTTTTCGAAAATTGACTATTTATAGGAAATTTTTCGAAAATTAACTATATGTAGGAAATTTTTCGAAAATTGACTGTATATAGGAAATTTTTTCGAAAATTGACTATTTATAGGAATTTTTCGAAAATTGACTATTTATAGGAAATTTTTCGAAAATTGACTATTTATAGGAAATTTTTCGAAAATTGAGTATTTATAGGAAATTTTTCGAAAATTGACTATATAGGAAATTTTTCGAAAATTGACAATATATAGTCAATTATAGGAAAATTTATATATATATAAAAATTTCATATAAATAGTCAATTTTCGAAAAATTTCCTATAAATAGTCAATTTTCGAAAAATGTCCTATAAATAGTCAAATTTCGAAAAATTTCCTATAAATAGTCAATTTTTGAAAAATTTCCTATAAATAGTCAATTTTCGAAAAATTTCCTATAATCAATTTTCCTGTATATAGGAAATTTTTCGAAAATTGACTATTTATAGGAAATTTTTCGAAAATTGACTATTTATAGAAATTTTTCGAAAATTAACTATTTATAGGAAATTTTTCTAAAATTGACTATTTATAGGAAATTTTTCGAAAATTGACTATAGGAAATTTTTCGAAAATTGACTATTTATAGGAAATTTTTCGAAAATTGACTATTTATAGCAAATTTTTTGAAAATTGACTATTTATAGCAAATTTTTCGAAAATTGACTATTTATAGCAAATTTTTCGAAAATTGACTATTTACAAGAAATTTTTTTAAAATTGTCAATTTGTGGTAAATTTAACAAATTGACTATATATAGGAAACTTTTGGAAAATTTACTATTTATAGGAAATTATTAAAAATTGAACTTTAATGGAAATTTTTCGAAAATTTAATTTTTATGTGAAATTTTGGGAAAATTGACTATTTATAGGAAATTTCTAGAAAATAAGCAATATATGGTAAATTTAACAAAAATTTACTATTTATAGGAAATTTTTCGAAATTGATTATTATAAAAATCAATTCTGGGAAGTGGAACCTATGGGAGTACCATAAATAATGAAAAGATTTTGACGAATTTCAATAGCCTAATTTCATCAAATTATATTTAGAAATGCGAACTGTAGTTTGATTACACGGTTTACATTGGGGTCCAGCCAGCCAGCCAGACGGACAAACGGACTCAGAAAGAGATTCTAAGTCTATTTTTATGCTAAAAGGTATGTCTAAGATAAATATTTCTTTGTGTTACATACATCAGCACAAACTTATTATACCCTTTCCACCTATGGTGGTAAAGGGTATAATTAGACAAATTTTGGTCAATGCTGTACGTAGAGTGATTGCTGTACTGACTAAAAATTTGGTTTGAATTCATTCTAAAATTCTATTCTCTGTGAATATATAATAAAACATTGACTTTTAATAAAAAACTTCTTAGTAAAAAGTAAAAAATTTATACCATTTTTTTGAGAAAAAAATGCACTTTTTTTCGATCAGCGAAAATATTTGACTTTGGAAATTTTTCAAGATATTTAAAAAAGGTTTCCACTGTTTTATTTCCTGAATTGTTGGCTATATGTCAGTATTTTATAATTGGTTTAATATCGAATGCATAATGGGTCTAAAACTAAAAAAAAATCGAAGAGAAAAATTATTTTTTTGATTTTTAAAATGAAATAACTTAAAAGATATAACAGTTATTATAATAAAGTAAGCATGTTTTTTCTTTGTTTCTTCAAGCTCATTCCAAAATGTAAAAAACCAAACATTTCTGACAATAATTGAAAGAGCTACACGGTACAAAAGTATTTTTACTTTTGAGCTGGTCTACTTTGAAGTCCAATTATTCACCCTTTGTATACACAGAGTAACCATAATCCAAAATTCAGAAAGTTTGGGTACTCCTAAGCAATTCTCTCGTACATACTGATGCAATCTGGCTTACAGTTTAGAAGATACAGATTTATTACCAATTTTTTTTGTCTCAAACCACTGTGCGGTATTAGGATGATCAGGAAGAAAAAATAAGGTCTATTAGATATTGATAGAGCTAAAGAAGTCGGGCTTTGATGTCAGAAAAGCAGACTATAAAAAAACTAACAATAAAGTTCCAAAATTTCGGGATTATAACGCGGTAAAAAAACTTAGGAGATAACAAGTAAGAAAGTGCTATAGTCGGTCAAGCCCGACCATACGATACCCTTCACCACTAAGAGCAAAGGTGTTCTTTTTCCTGTACAAAGACAAATATTTGCTAAATTTTGCCATCATACAAACATATTCTCAAAACTTGTACATTTAAGCTATTTCCGCCATTTGGACTTATATGAGAGGTAGGGTCAAATGTGGACCGATTATCTCGAAATTTGACAAATTCATTACAGTTGTTACAAAAATTATGTATAAAAATAAACTTAAAATTCTCATTATCTTCGGATTTACGAGCGTTTTAGTGAATTTTGTCTTATTTAGTTAATTTTGAGAAAAAAGTTTGTATGGGAGCTATGGTCAAACGTGGACCGATTTCAACGAAATTTGGTACAGTGATTTAAGTTTACATAAGCAGTATTTGTTTTAAATTTCAAGAAAAACTATTGATTTTTTTGGCCAATATATCAATTCCGGGAAGTGGGACCTATGGGAGGTACCATAAATAACGGACCGATTTTGACGAATATCAATAGCCATGGTCCCATTATCAAAAAAAATGATCTGTGCCAAATTTCTTTAAATTATCTTTAGAATTGCGACCTGTAGTTTGATTACAAGGTTTACATGGGGGTCCAGCCAGACGGACGGACGGACATCGCTAAATCTACTCAGAAAGTGATTCTAAGCCTATTGGTATACTAAAAGAGGGTCTAAGACAAATATTTCTATGCGTTACATACATCAGCACAAACTTATAATACCCTTTCCACCTATGGTGGTGAAGGGTATAAAAAAGGCGAAAAAATTGAATTGAAGCACTTATTGCGTGGTATAAGGTAGAGTAAACTATTCTCTTCAATGTGATATATTGCAAGACAGTTTCGCCGTAACAGTGAATGACTTGGGAGCTGCGTTAGTCGGTGGAAGTCCGACATAATTCTTCAAGACGG
Source organism: Stomorhina lunata (assembly GCA_933228675.1). Lineage (NCBI taxonomy): Eukaryota > Metazoa > Arthropoda > Insecta > Diptera > Rhiniidae > Stomorhina > Stomorhina lunata. Next base: position 23,544,817 of record OW121741.1, read on the forward strand.
GTATTTCTAAACTCCACCTACCATTGACAAAAGGCTCTGGTCAAACCTCTACTTCTAGCTTTAAAAATGGTTCAAATATTTATCCTTCTTCTACCCTCAATCTAGTCGTAGCTCAAATACAAATATTTTTAGTATAATTTTAATTAATTTAATTACAATATTTTTTCATCTTGAGCTTTAACAATTATAACTAATTATTTTAATTAACACTATATATTTGCATAAATAATTTATTTGTGTCTAGATTTATAATTTATTTAAATAAAATATTCAATACATTTCACAATTTTACAAACATTTTGATTAAATAATTGCATAAAAGTTTTTATCATAAATATAACACAAACAATTTTTAAATACTTTATGAAAAATGATACTTATGATGTTAAAGGTTAAAACAATTTTCCAAAAAAAAAAGGGAGAAAAAAACAGTGAAACGATTAATATTAATTTGTCATTTTAATTAAACTAATTATTTACACTTGCAGAGCGAGAAAAAAATTAAAAAAAAAATGAAATGAATTACAAACTGTTGTAAATTTTTGTCAAGGGATTTAATATATGCAAATGTAAAATAAAACAGTGGATGGAAGCCAAAAGGGACATTTTTAAGGCTACAATAGTTTTGGGAAATATTTTGAATTTTTCAAAGTTTTTACTGTCTTTTTTTTAAATTGTTCATTTAACCGAAACATTGTTTCCTTGAATTTTATATTTTCACACTTTTTTCCGACATTCTGAGCTAATTCTGCTGTTATTTTTCATTTGTCATAAAAAAAGAGTATGCATTTTATTTATTACAGAAATTCTACAATTCCGAGGTTTTGATTGCTTAAATTGTACAGTTAAAAGATTTGTCAATGGCATTTTTTCTGGAAATTTTTTAGTGACATGTAAAAAAAAATTTGTTTTGGTTATAATGGAATGAACGAGAAACGAGCGATGATTTACATCGGAAATAAGTTTTGGCATTTTTAGGTTCGCAATTTTTGGTAAATTTAATTAATATTTTTTAGTTTCATATTTTATCTGAATATTTTATTATACTCACCATCAAAAAAAAAAAATTAGTTTATATTGAAATTGTCATTTCATTTGTAATTCCCAAAATGTAAGCTTAAGACCCAAAAAGTATACTATATCGTTCCTTCGATGAAACAATAGTGTATATTTTTTTAACACAGTGGTTATAAATCTGTATCTTATAAACTGTAAGTCTGATTGCATCAGTATGTATGAGTGAATTGTTAAGAAGAACCCAAGCTATCTAAGTCTATGGATCTATGGTTACCCTGTAATTACACACGCTGAATCATTGGGCGTCAAAATAGACTTCGGGTTTCTTTACAGAAGCCCAAACGCGAATAGGGACACAACTTTATCGGGCTTCGATTCCCTTTCTGACTTAATATCGAAGATCCTCGAGAGTTGCCCGAACACTGAAATCGTAATTGCTGGTGATTTCAATGTTCACAATTTATCTTGGCTTCGCCATTCGAGCCACACGACTTCTGAAGGCCAATATGTTGAGCTATTCGCTGCGCATAATCACCGAGCGCAACTGGTGAATGAACCAACACATACCAACAAAACACCCTTGACCTTTTCCTGACTTCGCACCCAAACAAGTATAAAGTCAAGGTTCTTGTGCCTCTTGGAAATTCCGATCACTGTACAATGGTACAGTGAACTGAATTTCTAAGAGGCGTTCTCCGCACTTCGTAACGTCTCACAAACAGCCACGAAACGTTCAACTTTCTTATACGAAAAAGGTCGCTGGGCTGAGCTCAGCGAAATTTATAAGCACTTTAAATGGAAACTTTGTTTCCTCGAAAATAATGTCTGTGCCTCCGCGGAAATGGTATCCAATGTTATTAAGCAGGGAATGAAAATGGTCATCCCAGCGAAAAATATTTCGATTAAACCAAAGTTAAAAACTTGCTTCAATCAGACGTGTAAACAGGCAGTCAGATCCCAAGAGGTAGCTTTCAGTAACTGGCGTAATAACCAAAATCCAGTTACTGATTTGCAGCGCAAACAGGCAAGACATATGTACATGTGCCAAAGTATTGAGACGTCAAAAGGCTCGTTACGAGCAACTTCTTCGTACTGAAATTCTTGCTGCTCCTCGGGGCAGTAAGAGTTTCTGGTCGTTCGTTAAACGAGTTAAGAATAATGCTAGTTCTTCAATTTCTTCTCTTTTAAAGGATGATCAAACATTCACAGACCCCGTTAATTAGGCGAAAAGCACTCAACCTCTGCCCCAGCTCGCAAGAGTATCTGTAACTATGCCAAAGACATTCTTTCGCGGCTGCGCTGTAAAACGGGTCTTAGCGGAATTCACTTTCTGAATTTGTTTATATATTGGAATTAGGGTATAAGGTATGACGATTGTTTACATTCTAATAGGCTGCACTTCAAAGCAGCCAACATATTCCAGTAAGAGCATTTAATACCGATTGTAGTAGGAAGGGAAAAGGTCTGGTCTAAAAGGCGGATGAGAAAAAAACTTACAATCCACTATTTTTTTCAAAATAGTTTTTGGCAGGTCTTGCAACGTGCGGCCGAGCGTTTTCGGAATGAAAGATTATGGCCTCGTGTCTGGACGGACATACTGGTCGTTTTTCGTCAATCGCTTTCGGTAAAAGTCCCCTGTGATTGTGTGACCCGATTTCAATAGCTCATAATACAAATATTCAACTTCGGTGAAGATTTTTCTGGTTAAATATGAGTTTTTGCCCTTAAGGGTTGTTGTAATATACTTGTAGGAGTTAAGTATCATTTTAGACTTTCAAAATAGCCTTTCAACGTCTACAGGCTTCAATTCCATGTTTGCTTTTTAACGCATTCCAATGCTTAGGTGTTAGAGACTCTTAATAGTTAATAATCCAAGTTCTTTTTTTGCATTTGATAACAATCTTCTTCAATCGTTCAATTTCTCATTTTTACACTTTTTCGGCTGACCAGGTTTACTTGTTTTCTGTGTCGAAGTCACAACTTTGGAGTTACCAACTTTTCGAGTTGGTGCAGGAAATGAAACCTGGTATAAATTTCTAATTTTTTCCATTAGAGTACCTCATTAATGTTTTTACCCTCAAAATAGCAGATTCCATACCAAAGTACAAAAAAGAATAAAAAAAGATTTGTATACCATCAAAAAGATTGTTATTTCGTTCTTAATTTCTCTAATATTGGTTCAAAAACCAAATATTCTAAATCCTTATGAAATTATAAGACGATTGAGAGATGTCTGTCTGTCTATCTGTTGGCGGAACTATAAAGTACTTAACAAAAGGATATAGGTCACTGAAATTTGGCATAAATATTCTTCATTTCTTGGAAAAGTTTGGTATTGAAATCGGAAGAAATGGGTATAACCTCGTATAACCTCGTCTAGGCCAACCGCTTATTTGCTGTAAATAAATGATAAATTATAACATCTAAGATGATAAAATATGGTATATAGAAGTTTTACATAAGCACCAGGCAGCATATAAAATTTCATTAAAATTGGTTTACATTTAACCATAGCTCCCATAGCTTTATGATAAGCATTTTGAGGCAAATTTTAAAGTTTTTATATATTTTATTTTATACAGTTACAGTTTAACTCATTTTAAATAATTTTGAAAATTGGTCATACCAACAGAAACCTCCGTCGACTCATGTGCAACAACTTTGCTAAAGATTATAGTCTGATCAAATGCACAGTTTACGATTTAATTCATTTTGAGTAGTTTTCAGTGGCGCCGTCTGAAGTCGTTCATACCACTAAGAAACCTTCATCTGCTTATGCGTAACAACTTTGCTCATGATCATAACATGATCAAATGCACAGTTTATGATTTAATTCACTTATAGTCTGATCAAATGCACAGTTTACGATTTAATTCATTTTGAGTAATTTTCAGTGACGCCACCTGTCGGACTTTGGTCATTCCAATTAATAAACCTTCGTCGGATTATCCGCAATAACTTTGCTAAAAATTATAGCAGGATTAAATGTACAGTTTACGATTAAATTGACTTTAAGTAAATTTCAGTGGCGCCACCTGTCGAAATTTCTTCATGCCAACTAAGAAACCTTCGTCGGCTCATGTGCAACAACATTGCTAAAGATTATAGCATGATTATATGTACAGCTTACGATTAAATTGACTTTGAGTAATTTTCTTTAGCGCCACCTGTCGGAAATTATTCACACCAATTAAAAAGCATTCGCCGGCTCATGCGCTACAACTTTACAAAAGATCATAGTATGATCAAATGTACAGTTTACGATTTAATTAATTTTTAGTAATTTTCAGTGACGCCACCTGTCGGAAATTCGGTTTACCAACTTAAAAACCTATCCGCAACATCTTTGCTATAGAGCATAACATGATCAAATTCACAATTTACTATTCTATAAAGAACATACATACAGACAAACATTCATTTGTTTTAAAGTTATTACATTACTAATTTTTTCCCCTTTTTATCGCCTAATTTCAAATAGTTCCATATGCATAATTTGTACTTCCTTGGTACCAATTGAATTCGGTACATTTTATTAGAAAGCAGTTAACATAATTTTCCTATTCATATTACTTTTGTAGATGTTAAGTCATCAGTTTATCCCTTTTTTACACATTTTGGCCACAAAATCAAAAAAGTACCAAATACGTGTTCAATATTTCTTTCACATCTATTGATTGCAGTACAAAGTTTCTTTCTATATTCCTTAGTTTAAAATATAAGAGTGGGTTAAAAGGGTACCAAAATAAACTATTTTCACCCTTTTTTACCCCTTATCGGACATAGTTTCAAAAAAGTACCAAACACCTGTCCGTTTATTTTCATAGCTGTTTAAAACGTAATTTAAATTTTGTTTCTATACCTATTACATAAGGAGATATAGCGTTTTCGAGTTTTTCCCCTTTTTACCCGTTTTTACCCTCTTAGAGGCAAAGGTTCCAAAAGTCCCTTCTTCTTCGACCTATACATCATAAAGATATCCACTGTCCAAATTTTATCAAAATCGTTAGAGCCGTTTTCGAGATAGTCATTATATATATATATATATATATATATATATATATATATATATATATATATATATATATATATATACATACAATTATTGCTCGTTTAAGAATATAAGATAAGATAATAGCTATGTCCACTAAATTTAGCACAAGAAAGTCTTATGTGAAAACTAGCCAGTGTGCCAAATTTTGTTACAATCGGTCATCATTTGGCCATAGCTTCCATATTAAAGAAATTACGGAAACACAAAAATACGAAAAGTATAGGGGTTTGTGTCCGTCTATCCGTCAAATGAAAGCACGATAGCGCCTTAAAAAAAAAGCTGAATGACAAAATTTTACAAAAGTTTTTTCGATATCTTAAAAAAGTTGTGTGTTGAAAATGGGCAAAATCGGTTCACATTTAGTTAGAGCTTCCATATAACCCCGCACCGCGAATCACATTAATGCTGATAACTTGGGTACTATGGGTGAGCTATGACGACTAAATTTAGAATAGAGAAGTTTTATGCAACTATTGTTCAGTATATCAAACTTTATAGGAATCGGTCTATATTTGACTATAGCTTTCATAAAAAAACACTCCCGGAAACAAATAAAAAATGTAGCAAATGTCAGTTAAAAGCTATTAAATTAGAAACTATGACAGCTATGGCTACTAAATTTTGCAAGCTTTATATAAATACCAGTCAGCCTGTAAAATTGTGTTACAATAGGTCAACATTTGACTATAATTCTAATATATATAACATCCCCTTTTTATATATACAATCAAAAAGATTCGGAGGTACAAGCAGCATATTAAGATTGAACCAATGTCCCGACTTTAACTGCATTAGAAACTCCTAAGAAAAATATATGAACCTGTCGTATAACTATCAGCATGTTTATCCCAACTAAATATTAAGCTAAACGAAAAGCATTTAATAACTTAATAATGTAAAACCATACCAGGGGCCAAATTACCACATTCGATATCGATCGAAAACTCAGACTTTTAAGCAAATATTGTGAAGTATACTTTAGGGATGTTCAAAGTTACTTTGATGCAAAAATTTTATTGAAATTTGGTATCCATTTTGATTCATTTTTAAAAAACATATTGTTCAATTAAAACTCTTTTACTATTGTTCATCTTTTGGCAAATAACTTAAAAAAAAATATAGTAAAATGTGCATCTTTTAATCTATTTTGATTATCCTTAAAGTATGCTATACAAATGTTTTGAAAATATCTAAGATTTCAATCGATATCGAATGCGGCAGTTTGGCCCCAGGTTGCGATATCGAATTTTGTTCAAAGTAAATACTAGAGAAACCACTTACATTCTTTTAAATTTTGAACTATAAAGCTTCTGCAGCCGAATTTAGTTCAAATATTTTATAAATAATACCAACTAGCGTAACAACTTTTTTTGGAATTTGGTCCATATTTTGAATTAGCTGCACCCTCTTAGATATATGAGAGATATTTCTAAATCTAACACAACTTGATGGTGGGTATATAAGATTCGGCACAGCCGAATACAACACTCTTTCTTGTTGCTCTGTGTATACTCCAATCGTGACAATTTTGATATTTCAAACTTACGTGTTTGAATGACTGAATCTTAGCACTTTATAAAGTCCATTATATTTTAAAATCATCTATTTATATAATCCAATCGTGACTTTTTAAACTAAAGGTGGGAAAATGTGGCTTTTGACTCAAAAACAAATTTTCTAAAAATTAGCTAAAAATTTCGAAAAATTTCGAAATATTGTTTTTGAGTCATAAACTTTTTCATAGACCGCGTCACATATAGTCCTATATCTTACATCATAAATCTTTCATCAACATTTGTTTCTTAAACTATTAGTAGATTCATGTGCATACAAATGAGTATGTCTGCATGTCTGTATGTGTGTTTTGTAAGTGTGTTAAATTTATGTATTTGACAGTTTGTTTAATTTAAATTAAAAATTCTTTATACTCATTCATGTCAGTAGGTATATGAGTAATTTATTTGAATATTTTTTGCATATGTGATGCATAATATTTATAAATGAAGCGAATTTTTTCATTATTAGTAAATCCAAACAGGTAAGAGTAAAATTATTAGGTTCATATTTCAAAGTATTTTAACAAATTTATTTATTAACAATTTCCCTATAATTCTCGCCACCACTGCTGGCTGCATAATTATCATATTAATAATAAAATTCACACTCTTTTAACTCAATTTTTGTATTTATCAACAATTTAAAACTGTTTTTTCCCACAATAATAAATGTTTATATTCAAAAATATATACATATATAAAAATAAAATTCATTAATCAAAAAGAAACAACGAATTTATGCCATAAATATTGAGGAAATCTCTGTGTTTGTTATAAATTAATTACATTTCTTTGTAGTCGTAGTCATTATGAATTTTAAATATTTATTTTATTTTTATTAAATGCATTTTGTAGTAGTTGTTATATTATAAATATGCTCTACTTATCATTTTTATTATTATAACAATTTCATTGCGTTTATTGTTATTATTAAATTATAGAATGAATGGAATTTAAATTGTTAAACAATTCAGTATATTATTAAAAATTTATGTATAATAAATATTATTAACACAATTCATTAAAAATCTGTTTGAAAATGTTTAATTTTTGTAATTTAATTGTAACCGTTTTCTTCTATTGTGATTATTTTTTCGTATATTCTAACAAAAGTATCCGAAAAGGGGGTTGTATTGAATAAGAATGTTTTAGAACAGGAGATTTTCTTTGCTAACTGTTGTACCTAGCATTTATCTAATACACCAACCGGAAGTTGTAATGTCTTAGAACTTGTAAGAGGTGGATATGTAAAAACAAACTAACCACAATTTAACTAACTTATAAAAAAAGGAAAAAATTTTGAAAATTTCCTATAAAAATAGGAAATTTTGAAAATTTCCTATAAAAATAGGAAATTTTGAAAATTTCCTATAAAAATAGGAAATTTTGAAAATTTCCTATAAAAATAAGAAATTTTGAAATTTCCTATAAAAATAGGAAATTTTGAAATTTCCTATAAAAATAGGAAATTTTGAAAATTTCCTATAAAAATAGGAAATTTTGAAAATTTCCTACAAAAATAGGAAATTTTGAAAATTTCCTATAAAAATAGGAAATTTTGAAAATTTCCTATAAAAATAAAAAATTTTTAAAATTTCCTATAAAAATAGGAAATTTTGAAATTTTCCTATAAAAATAGGAAATTTTGAAAATTTTCTATAAAAATAGGAAATTTTGAAAATTTCCTATAAAAATAGGAAATTTTGAAAATTTCCTATAAAAATAGGAAATTTTGAAAATTTCCTATAAAAATAGGAAATTTTGAAAATTTCCTATAAAAATAGGAAATTTTGAAAATTTCCTATAAAAATAGGAAATTTTGAAAATTTCCTATAAAAATAGGAAATTTTGAAAATTTCCTATAAAAATAGGAAATTTTGAAAATTTCCTATAAAAATAGGAAATTTTGAAAATTTCCTATAAAAATAGGAAATTTTGAAAATTTCCTATAAAAATAGGAAATTTTGAAAATTTCCTATAAAAATAGGAAATTTTGAAAATTTCCTATAAAAATAGGAAATTTTGAAAATTTCCTATAAAAATAGGAAATTTTGAAAATTTCCTATAAAAATAGGAAATTTTGAAAATTTCCTTAAAAATAGGAAATTTTGAAAATTTCCTTAAAAATAGGAAATTTTGAAAATTTCCTATAAAAAAAGAAAATTTTGAAAATTTCCTAAAAAATAGGAAATTTTGAAAATTTCCTATAGAAAAAAGAAAATTTCCTATAAAAATAGGAAATTTGGAAAATTTCCTATAAAAATAGGAAATTTGGAAAATCTCATATAAAAATAGGAAATTTTGAAAATTTCCTATAAAAATAGGAAATTTTGAAAATTTCCTATAAAAATAGGAAATTTTGAAAATTTCCTATAAAAATAGGAAATTTTGAAAATTTCCTATAAAAATAGGAAATTTTGAAAATTTCCTATAAAAATAGGAAATTTTGAAAATTTCCTATAAAAATAGGAAATTTTGAAAATTTCCTATAAAAATAGGAAATTTTGAAAATTTCCTATAAAAATAGGAAATTTTGAAAATTTCCTATAAAAATAGGAAATTTTGAAAATTTCCTATAAAAATAGGAAATTTTGAAAATTTCCTATAAAAATAGGAAATTTTGAAAATTTCCTATAAAAATAGGAAATTTTGAAAATTTCCTATAAAAATAGGAAATTTTGAAAATTTCCTATAAAAATAGGAAATTTTGAAAATTTCCTATAAAAATAGGAAATTTTGAAAATTTCCTATAAAAATAGGAAATTTTGAAAATTTCCTATAAAAATAGGAAATTTTGAAAATTTCCTATAAAAATAGGAAATTTTGAAAATTTCCTATAAAAATAGGAAATTTTGAAAATTTCCTATAGAAATAGGAAATTTTGAAAATTTCCTATGAAAATATGAAATTTTGAAAATTTCCTATAGAAAAAAAGGAAATTTTGAAAATTTCCTATAGAAAAAAAGGAAATTTTGAAAATTTCCTATAAAAATAGGAAATTTTGAAAATTTCCTATAGAAAAAGGAAATTTTGAAAATTTCCCATAGAAAAAAGGAAATTTTGAAAATTTCCTTTGCATAACATTTCAATTATTAATTAAGCATAATTTTCTCATATCTACCAAAAACATTTGTTTGCAACATTTGTTAAGCAATATCAAGAATAAATACCACTTACAAAACCCAATTCATTTGATTTAAATCTTCATAGTCGTACATATTTGCACCTCATTAATTACTCCATAGCTTCTACTTTTGTTTGTGATTTCAAAATTTACCTCAATAATCATATCATCATAATAGTCGTAATAACAAAATTGCATATTAAGCAAAAAAGTCAAGTAAATTCCCATGTGTGTATTTTTACAAATTAAATATTTATTCGAAGTTTAACAAAATATTATTGTACTTATGTTATGAAGATGTTGATGATGATGAGTTAAATTGTTCCTTAATTGTTAAAGAATACAAATATAACAAATGGAAAACAAATGATTCAGTTGAAATTTGGAAAATGTTAATACTCCAGGAATAAGTAAGAATAAAACTCAAAGTGCTTATAACAGGAAATCAAGACAAGTGTCTAAGGGAAGGTATGGTCTCACCTTTAAAGTGTTTAAAATTTGGTTAAGTGTTGCTCTTAGTCGCAATATACATACATATACGAGTATATTTACTATATCATTAAATTTTTGGGTAAATTCTATGTAGATAGATTTTAAACATACTTTACACTACATATAAAGATTCAAATGTTTCTTCCCTCATGCTAAAAACCCCAAATCTTCACACTTTTATTTGCTGAAGACATTTATGACTTAAATTAGGGAAGAGATAATTTAAAAGGTCAAACAAAACAACCACACTTTTATATAAATACACACTCATTCATAAAAGTACATTCATTCATACTTAAGTTTACTTTATGGTACATATTTAGTTAGTTTTAAAACGTTATATGTCTTCATATGAAAACACTTCATACATGTTTCATAGTTCAGCAAACATGGCTTGGAAACACCCTTTCAATCTAAATATATGAAACTACATACATATGTATATCAATGCTGACTGATGTATCATCGCTTAGTCCAAATTAATGGGTGTTTTTTTTAGAGGTATAGAACTTCGAATTGAAATAAAACACAAGAAAATCGTTTTAATGTCCATCAATTTGGCTTTATTGGAAGGATAATTTTATGCCATTAATGTTTAAATATGATTTCGGGCATGTGGCCGCCGCGGCTGGCTCGAATAAAGCCAATTCTACAGGTCCAATTTTCAACTACTTTTTCAAGCATATGGGGCCGTATGTTGGCAATAACGCCACGAATGTTGGCTTCCAAGTCCCCTAACGTTTCTGGTTTGTTGGCGTAGACGAGCGACTTCACATATCCCCATAAATAATCCAGTGGTGTCAAATCGCACGATCTTGGTGGCCAATTGACAGGTCCATTCCGCGAAATTATGCGCTCATCGAATGTTTCCTTCAATAAATCAATTGTGACGTGCGCTGTGTGGCATGTAGCGCCGTCTTGTTGAAACCACAACTCATCCACATTCATGCCATCCAATTGGGAAACAAAATAGTCGGTTATCATGGCTCTATACCGGTCTCCATTTATGGTAACTGACTCTCCAGCATTATTTCTGAAGAAGTATGGCCCAAAGACTCCACCAGCCCATAGAGCACACCAAACAGTCAGTTTTTGTGGATGTAATGGCGTCTCAAGGGTCTCATGTGGATTCTCTTCACTCCAAATGCGGCAATTTTGCTTGTTGACGTAGCCATTCAACCAAAAATGAGCATCATCACTGAACAAAATTTTGCGATGAAAATCAGCATCAATCTCATTTTCGGCCCATACACCAAAATCACGACGCACTCCATGGTCTCGCGGCTTTAATTCTTGCACAAGCTGGATCTTGTAAGGTCGCAAGCCAAGATCTTTGCGCAAAATCTTCCATAAAGTTGATGGACAAAGCTAAAATTGCTGTGCACGGTGGCGAATCGATTCATTCGGGTCCTCTTCAACACTTTGCTCTACAGCGGCAATTGTTTCTTCGGTGCGCACTGTTCGACGTCGCTGCGGATGCGTATTATCACATAGAGTAAACGTAGTGCGAAAACGATCCATGGTTAACCGAATTAATTGCTCTGATGGACGATTATGTCGACCATAAAATGGACGGAGCTTGCGGTAAACTTCGCGAACTGAACCATTATTTTCGAAATAAATTTGCACGATTTGCAAGCGTTGTTCTTTTGTCAACCTGTTCATGATGAAATGGCAAACCAAACTAAATATTAATCACTTGACAGCTGACAAAATGGCCGCCAGTTAAAAAAGTGATGCCAACTTAAAGTTCTATACCTCAATAAAAAACACCCGATACAAAAGTGAAAGATCTTAAATATAATAGAAAAGTATATTTGATAACTCGGCCTTAAAGTGCCTAAAAATCGTAAAAAAGTAAAAATCGTTAGCGTTATAACTTGGAAACTAAAATTCATAGACACAAAATTGTAATTGCCTTAGATTTCTAGACGACCAATGGGAAAGGCCTAATAAGTGTGTCTATCTTTCAATAGATCTGGGTCCACATCGGCGCATTCAATATTGATCGAAAACTCAGACTTTTAAGAACATACCTTAGGGATTTTCAAAATAATAAGATATAGTAAATGGTTCATGTTTGCTTTGAAACTAAACAAGTGGTTTCAGTGTAAGAAGTGTATATAGATTGCCTTATTAGCGATTTGCAGGCGGATAGCGGTAAACAGATATATTTTCCTGACTAAGGAGAGTACCAGATTTAGCAAGTTTATCCGCAGTAATGATTTCAGGTACATTATTATGGCCAGAAAAATTCACTATTCCAATGTCTCGCCATCTCAATGAGGGATGAGAGAGAGATTTATGGCGCCCTGACTTAGCTTACTTAATATTTGCAACCTGTAAGGGTCAAAGGATGTGCATATTTTAGAATTACATGCTCTTCGATCTTGTGCGCACATTCTCTAATTTCAAAGGCCAATCATTGAAAGATTTGTCTCTACTTGGTTTTTCCATCGAAGTTTTAAATTATTATAATTTAAACTTTTTCATAGTAATTGTTTTTTCCAGAAGTGGATTACTAGCCCTACTTCCTGACCCATATTCTTTTCGTTCTTATGGCAGAACTCGCAACACATGTTAACGTTGTTCTCCGAGTGATATTACAAGGAGATCAATGTACACAGTTAAGATGAAGGGCTTACCAAGTTAAGACCAATCGAAACCGTTGTTTGGTATTCAACATCCATCCTAACTGTCGATGAAAAATCAAATTTCCATATTTAGGTGCTATCGTATCAGTATATTGCCTATATCTCATCTTGAAGAATTCTTCAGATATCAGGGAACTTAAAACAGATTTCCTTCCCTAACAGAGGAAGAAAGAACATCGCTTATACGCTTTGTTAAGTGCATGACACCAAACAAACGCTCCCTTCATTAGTATAGATTAGATAGATTAGATTGATTGATATATTGACGACCATTCAGACGGTAATTGTAGGGCTTAGGCCGCCAAGTATTGCCTGGAGCTCTTTTATATGAGTAGAGTGCATTTAGACAGTTTCATGTCCAGAACGACCACGAGATATGTATTTGGCATTGTCAGTGAGCATAAGTTTTATCCCATCCAAACATGGAAGAAATCATCATAGATTCATATGCAGTAGGATTTGCGGTTGTCAACTCATTGTTGAGAGCTTTACAGACTAAAAAGTGTGTTTCTATAGGACCTCTAAAGTTGCGGATCTATTAGTCGTCTATCTGGGCAAGGTTGCCAGTATTTTGCGAGGTCTGCAAGTTTCGAAAGAGATTTCTACGGAGCTTCAAAAGTTTCTTAAATCTGTTCAAAAAAGCTCAGTTTGGGCAAAGTTTGAAGTCCAAATGGGTTTATAAAACTGACGCCGATATATTTTTCTGAGTGTCGCAATATATATTTACCTTTCCTGATGGTAGATCTGCAAACTAAAATCGTAGCTTGCTCGAGAGTGCTGATTAAGAAGTGTACCTCGTGATCGATATCATCTCGAGTGTTGATACTGTGATACTGGGCAGTTGTGGTAAAAGACAAAATGGGGAGCCCACAATTATTTATCAAATAGTTCTTTTTATCACGATGAAAGGAGTGACTTTCTCCTTTTGTAACTAAATATCAAATTCAATACAGCTATGATCAAAAAAGAAGCAGTCATGGGATACTTTCTAGTTCTTGATCAAAGCTAGGTGCTTGGTAATAACAATCGTATTGACCAGAACCTCCTGCCTATTTACAAATACAAACGAGGGTTTAGACCTAGAGTTAAGTACCTCTAAATTGATGTAAATCAAATATTGACTTACATCTAGCGTTTACGTCGGAGCTTTACCAGGTTGCAGATCTTACGTATTGACCAGTAGTGCTTTTTCCCCAACCAAGATGTTTGGTGATGACTCGGGATCATGGCCCATGTAAAACGAGGAGACCTTTAAAGAACGGTCATTAATGTTATGCTGTGGGTTGGGATTTGAAAGGAAATTTTAGAACCTAGAAAAAGGTTATTTAACTCTCTACTGTCAACCACAAACCAAATTAGACCAGGAAAAAAATCGTTATTGTATTCCTCCACAATTCCATACTATACACATCTTTGATGACAGAGCTTGGCAGGGAAGTTCCAGTCCTTGCAAAATTTCTTTGATAGAACAAAAGAGCATCCGAAGACAACGTCGCAATGATTATTACACAGTCCGAAAAAAGACAGAAGATCATTGATACTAGTAACAACCAGAGTAAGAAAAGAAACGAAACTTTTCGCAAACGTTTGTAGAGTGTAAAGACAGATTTAGCTTTACTTCAATCTTTTGTTTCATGAACTTCTTATTCTTCTTCTATTCTTGACTTCCAGTGGAGCATTGGGCCTTAACCATCCTTTTATATCTGATTCTATTGCGAGATGTTAGGCTTCGTCATTCCAAGAATAACTTGCTGCTTGCAACTCCGCATCAATTGATCTTCTTCTTGTTCTGGCAGGTGCACCAACACAACAACCTCTTCTCTGTGGTTTTCAACGAAGCGCTTGTCGAGCAATGTTGGTATTTGGGCTTAGAAGTGTGTGGCTCATCCATCACCATTTCCATTGAGCAACCTCTATAGAAGCAGGGATTTGATTTGTCGCGTTAAATAGATTTTCATTTCTAATGCGGTTCGGCAACCATATATTAGGGATTTGCCATAAGCACTTGCTTGCAAAGTTTTGTAGACGCTTATCGATGGCATTTGTGCGTTTCCAAGTTTCGCAGCCGTAATACAAAATGGACTTGACATTCGATTTGCATATTCCTTACTTGGTTGTTGTTCATATTTGCTGAGATTTCCAAACAGCTCGGAGAATGCCGAATGCAGATTTTGCCTTGGTAGTAAGCTATTCAATATCCTCGTCGGCGCCACCTTTTGCAGATACCAAACTTCCAAGATAATAAACGGTTTGTTTCATGAACTAAACAAAACAAATTCATTTGAAAAGTCAAAGAGCTCTTTTTCTTTGCTTCAGTTTACCATACCAATGTACGTTTATGTACAAACCAGCCTCAGAAACGTTTGCGAATAGTTTTTTCTGGCTTAAGCTAAGATAGGCCAGGAGCCGAAGACTTTTTTTAATTTTCATAACTATCACGATCATTAATGAAACTCGTAAACATTAGTATCAAAACTGTAAAATTAAAGATTATTAAGATCAAATCATTCAGATTATTAAGATTAATAAGATTAATAAGATCAAATCATTCAGCAAACGTTTGTGAAACGTTTTTTTTTTTTTGAGTTTTTAGGTTTTGCTTCCTTTATTTTCATCTCTAGCTGAGTAAGTTTAAATAACATTCGTGTTTAGTTCGAATACAAATAAAAAACAAATCACTTTAGCAAATTTAATAGCATTTTTCGTATTTTGTTTCTGATTTGCTCACTGTAAAGATAGAATTACAACAAATTCAAATGTTTTGTTCATTTTCATACTCTGTTAATAACACTAAATAGTTCAAAGTTGAAATTTTTAAGTTAATTTCATCACCACAAAATGTAATTTTCTTTAAATTGTTTGATCTTATTGCCACTTTTGAAATGTCCGATATATTGATTTTTCATATCTTAAAGTAGCAGTTAAAACAATTTTATAGCTTTAACCGATTTGGATTAACACTTCAAAGTGAATAAATATTTTTTTATAATAAATTTCCATATATCTTTTTTTTAAAAGGGTCCAATTTTGTATTAAAATCATTTCCATCAAAAGGATCCAATTTTGTATTAAAATCATTTCAATCATATGGTCTTATATGGGAGCTATAGTCAAATGTAGACGATTTTTCTCAAAATATAGCAATTTGATTGCAGTTTATAACTTATATATTGCTGGATAGCTAACACTTTAAACTATAATTTTACTTAAACTAAGATTTTGATGATCTTATGAAAAGAAATTATATTGTAATAAAAATAGTAAAATTTTTCGCAAAAAACTATGAAGCCACTATCCTATCGAATGGACTTTCTAATAAGAAACATGAACATTTTAAGCTAAATATGCAAATATAAGCAGATGATTAAAATATTATTGAGAAGACAAAATTGCAAGCATTAATTTGACACCATTTTTTTTTTTTTTTTTTGAGTAAAGTATAATAATAAGTAGTATCACCTGTCTTTGATTTTAAGCTAAATATGCAAATATATGCAGTTAACATATATATTGCTGGATACTTTATACTATAATTTAACTTAAACTTAGACTTAAATGATCTTATTGAAGAAAGTTATATTGGAATAAAAATAGGAAATTTTTTTTTTTATATGAAGCCAATATTCTAAAGTATAGAATTTAGGACAAATATGCAAACATATGCAGATAGTTTATATATTCTTGGAAAGCCATAATTTTAAACTATAATTTGACTTAAACTAAGATTCAAATGGTCTTACTGGATTTCGGACTAATTTTTTCTAAAAAAAATGGCAGAATGTTAAAACTTACTGGAAAGATGTAAAATCTGCCTTTATTGAAACTTCTGTCAGCGAAATTGGTTATAAAAGAAAGTCAATTAAGCAATTTGATTGCAGTTTATACGAAAAGTATGTCTGCAACAAATAGATATGAAAGTATTATAATTTTCCGATAAGAATTTGCGAATTTCGACGAATTCAAATATTGACTGATTTCATATTTGTATTTATTTAACCAATGGAACGACAAACTTATGTCACCTAATCGTTAAGAGTAGGATACACAAAAAAAAATAAGAACTCCAAAGATTTTATGCTTTATAAGCATAAAAGCCATTCAAAAACTTTCTTAAATGTTTGAGCACAACTGCTTAGAACCTTTAAAATTGGGGGAAATCTACAGAAATTTCAAATGAACACATTAAAAATAAAGAACTAAAAATTGAGTAAAATAAATAAATAAATGTATTAACAATGAAATAATTAGTTTTTAAACAATTTCGAATTCCTGAGTATAATTTCTAAAAAGTAAGAAAATGCTCATGATTTATTACCAACATCAAACATGTTTTAACTGAACACTTCATTCAAAGGACTTGAAGCCAAGAAAAGAATCCAAAGCTAAAACAAGCACGTGGTCACGCGACTAAAATTTTGAGAAATTAACAAGGATTTTTTTTATGATCGCCATAATATTCAATTCAATTTTGCCGGTTTTAAAAATAATATACCCAAAATGAAGTGCATTTGCTTGAGAACGAAACACCTTCCAAATCCCTCTTGAGATTTTTGTTGATAGTAAAAATATTTTCTTTATATCCTTTTCCTGTTTCTGTTGGCGTTTTATTACAGCAAACATGCGCTTTACTTATATGATGGTTTTTTTCGCTGACTTTTTCTTGTTTCTTTCAAATTCCTTCTCTAGGACATTACAACATCCACTACTTACATTTAAAGTGTCGGCTTATTATCCTCATCATGCAATTTGTTGTAAGCAAACATTTTAACATTTGGCGGTTGTTATTTGTTTTGTTGCCTCGTGCTTCTTGTATCTTCATTTGTTTTCTTTCGTTCAAATTTCACCTTCAAATTTATTCTAATATTTGAAATTTGATTGCGGTATTTTTTCATATTTTCATTTACTTCTGTTATTTTATTCCATACAAAATTTTAACTTCTTTTGGTGCTTTTTATCTTGAGTCTTTTGGCTGCTTCAGTCAGTCTTGAATGTTTAGTTCTAGTGTTTGGTTGCCTTTTTCGAAAAGTTCGGGCGTGAAAAGTCTTGGCTTTACTAATTATTCAAAGCGGTATAATTTGAAAAGGATTTATTAAAAAAAAGTGTTTGAATTGCAATGAAACTCTTTAAAGGATTTATAATATTTTTGCAGCTGATTGGCGAATTGTTAGCCACAATAGCGGAATTGAATAATTGTAAGTGATATCAGTAAAATGGATTCCGTTTAATTTCTACTCTACAAACTTTACAAATATAATAACTCAACTTATTTTCCTTATCTAAAAAAAACATACAAATTTTAAGGCAATCTTAAAAATATTTCCCTATTAGGTCTTGGGACTAACTACTCATTTTAAGCTAAATATGCAAATTATTAAAATATTATTAAGAAGCCAAGATTTCAAGTATTAATAAGACGGAAATTTATTTGAGTAAATTATGAAACTAACAAAAAAATTTTCAAAATTTAAAAAAAAAATCGAATAACTCATTAACAATCATGTCACCTGTCTTTTAAGCTAAATATGCAAATATATGCAGATAATTTATATATTGCTGGAAAGCTTATACTTTAGACTTTAAATTGACTTAAACTTAAATGATCTTATTGGAAAAAGTTATATTGTAATAAAAATAGAAACATTTTGCGCAAAAAAATATGAAGACAATATTCTATAGAATGGATTTTCTGCTTAATATGCAAATATAAGCAGTTGATTAAAATAATATTGAAAGCCCAGATTTCAAGCATTAATTTGATAGATTTGTTTTGAATAAATTAATAAATAAATTAAAAAAAAATTGATTATGAGCTAAATATGCAAATATATGCAGATAATTTATATACTGTTAAAAAGCTAATACCTTAAACTACATTTTCACTTAAACTTAGACTTAAATGATCTTATTGAAAAAAGTTATATTGTAATAAAAATAGGAACATTTTTCGCAAAAAATAAATATGTGGCCAATATTCTATAGAATGGAATTTAGGACAAATTTGTTTTTAAAAAGTTAAATTTGGGACAAATCTTAGTTGTCTACAATAGAATCTGGAAAACTTTCGTTCTATAGAATCAAATTTGAGACTAGAGATGAATTTTATACTTTAGAAATTCTATGCTAACTCTGAGTCAATTTTGTTCAATAAAAGAGAATTCGAAACAAATTTTCCAAAAAAAAATTGATTTTAAGCTAAATGCAGATAATTTATATATTGCTGGGAAGCTAGTACCTTAAACTTTAATTTGACTTAAACTTAGACTTAAAAAATTTTATTGAAAAAAGTTAAATTGTAATTAAAATAGGAAAATTTTTCGCAAAAAAAATATATAGCCAATATTCTATAGAATGGAATTTAAGGACAAATTTGATTCTAAAAATTTTATTTGGGACAAGTTTTGCTGTCTCAAATAGAAGTTGCACATATTTTAATAAGCAAATATATGCAGATAATTTATGTACTGTTTGAAAGCTAATACCTTAAACTACATTTTTACTTAAACTTAGATTTAAATAATCTTATTGAAAAAAGTTATATTGTAATAAAAAAAGGAAAATTTTTCGCAAAAAAAATATGAACCCAATATTTTATAGAACGGAATTTAGGACAAATTTGTTTTTAAAAAATTAAATTTGGGACAAATTTTGGTTGTCTAAAATAGATTTTGGAAAACTTTTGTTCTATAGAATTAAATTTGAGACTAGGGATGAATTTTATACTTTAAAAATTCTATACTAACTCTGAGACAATGAGAGAATTCGAAACAAATTTTACAAAAAAGCTAAATATGCAAATATATGCATATATATGATAATTTATATATTGCTGGAAAGCTAATACCTTGACATAAACTTAGACTTAAAAGATTTTATTGAAAAAAGTCAAATTGTAATTAAAATATGAAGCCAATATTTTATAGAATGGAATTTAGGACAAATTTGTTTTTAAAAAATTAAATTTGGGACAAATTTTGGTTGTCTAAAATAGAATTTGGCAAACATTTTGTTCTATAGAGTCAAATTTTAGGCTGTGGATGAATTTTAAACTAAAAAAATTCTATGGTAACTCTGGGATAATTTTGTTCTATAAAAAAGAAAGCATTATAAATGAAGATCTCCTTAACGCGACAAATCAAATCCCTACTTCTGTAGAGGTATGTCAATGGAAATGGCGACGGATAGGCACACACTTCGAAGGCGAAATACCAACATTGCTCGTCAAGCGCTTCGTTGTCGTGTGTATCTGCTAGAATGTGGAATGACGTATGCCTAACATCTCGTAATAGAGTCCGATATAAAAGGATGGTTGAGGCCCTATGATCCACTGGGAGTCAAGGATAACAACAGAATAATCACCACAACTCGAAGCCGCTAATGAATGAGTAGGGCGATCTGATTTTATCCAAAAATCAACAGATGAAACTCTGAGAGAATTGCTATCAGCCAATCCAGCTGAATATTTCAAAACATGTGATTGCGATCCTATAGTTTATACGTTACCACCTTAAAATCTGAAAAGTGTGGGTTCTGATGGAATACCAGCCGTATTATTAAAAGCTAACACATCTCAATCAACAATGTTATTAAAGCATCTGATTGCGAATTATTGGCTGGATGAAAAATTGCCAAATGTTCCTAAAGAAAGTCTAATTATAAAACTACCAAAAAAGGAAAATTTCCAGGACTGTTCGGATCCTTCTTAATATAGTCAACAAAGTTATAGCCCATATATTTTACTGCCGCATAGCGAGTATTGTCGAACCACAGCTAAGACTCGAACAAGCAAGCTTTAGACCAAACAAATCGTATATTGATCACATTAACAGTTGAATGGCTATCCCCCATTACCTATTATTTATCTCGGAAGCTTTAAAGGTTTGTAATGGAGTCCCCAAAAAGATTATACGACTCATCAAAGAGCTTTACAAAACCATAGTCGGTTGAATGGCTATCCCCTATTATATTCGTTGATAATTATCTACTATTTATAGGCTTTTGATACATTATAAAACAGCGTGATCTGGGAAACTTTAAAGGTTTGTAAAGGAAAGGATAATACGACTCATCAAGGAGCTTTACAATAACATGAAGGTTCACAGAGCAAGCCCATTTGTGTTAAGGTAGGAGTTCGCCCAGGTTGTGTGCTATCTCCACTACTTTTCACTAAGCGCTTGATGTTGTATTGAGTCACTCGATATCTGGGCAACATAATTGGGTCTAAATGATAGATTAGATGACATTGATTATGCTGATGACGTATGTATTGTTTCTTAATATTTCTGTAGCATGAAGTCAAAAATCGAAACTTTTGCCTCCAGTGCTCAAATTACCATTCAGGTCATTGCCATCCAGGTCATTGCAAAGTAAGCTTTTGGCATTAAATAGATATTACACTCCAGACATTAGTTTTCTGTCAAAAGTGAAATTAAAGGGGATAAAGAATGATGAAAAACACATAAAAGCACAAACAAACATACATTTTATGAGCACGTGTGTGTGCCTAAGCTTTCTCTCATTGGATAATCGTCCCCATTAGTTGTTTCCGAATAAGACTAAAAGCGGTACACTAATTTTTCTATGGGGATTATTGAAAAGACCATATAGCAAATCAATGTATGGAGGTGCAACATATTATAGAGTCTATGCTTTTGGTATTCTCAATAAGTTCTGGAGATCTCAAAATTTCTCGACTATCACCAAACTCAATGTTGTTAATACTAATGTTACATCCGTGCTCTTTTATAGTTGTGAGGCAAGGAATATTCCCAGTCGAGAGATGAACGAACTACAATCATTTGTCGATCGATGCCTAAGGAGCATTCTAATGATGTACTGGCCCGTTACAATTACAAATCAAGATCTATGTTTACCCACCGACTAAGATCCGCTACAAACAAGTATTCGTAATCGGAATTATGATGGGCTAGGACATTTATTAAGAAAACCAGTTAGTCATATAAATCGTCAAGACGTCAAATATATTCCCCAAAATTCCAGAAGGTCTAAGAAGGAGTCGCGTGAGTTTGAAGTGTAATGGAACGATTTAAAAGTCTTAATATCTTATCTTTCAGTAATACCTGTAGCCTTCAGATACTCTTTCAGCATGGCAGTCTGTCAAAGTTTCTTCAATTATTTTGAGACTAGTTCTCTGCTTATTGCATCTCGTTTTGAACGTTTAGATCTTTTAACTTAAATGACTTAGGTCTCAGCTAAGGTATCGGTTTCGGTTTCTGATGAAGAAGTCGAATCACTGAACTAAACACTGAAATGTTCTACATCAATTTGTATTTCTTTTACATCGACAGCGTGTTGTGGGGCTTACTACCGATGGAGGATGCTATGCTTGGCTGGGACAAGTATATGTAGAAAAGCCAGCTGATATAAATCGTAAAGAGATCGAATATAATTCCCAAGATTCCAGAAGGTCAAGAAGACCTGCAAACACGTGAAGGCGGCAAACTGAGAACAAATTGCGGGAGTTCGGGGTATTAGTAAAAGGAGAGATAAAGCTATTCAATACCGTAAATCCACATCATGTCTATTTAGTTATTTTGATGCATTTTATAAGCATTTTTATCTACACCCATTTTTACTTCTTTCACATCGACGGCGTGTTGTAGAGCTTACTACCGATGAAGGATGCTGTGGTAATAAATAATTTTAATAGAAATTACAAATTACATAAATTGATGTTGCCATGGCTGGGGCCCGAATCCGAATCAAATGAATAAATGTAATGTATTGCATGCAATTTCCAAATTATTATATCAATATCATAATATCATCATAAATGGCTTGCATGAAACAAAATTTACTTTCTCCTAAAACAAATTCAAATTCCAACGAAAACAATCTACCACTTTCATTTACCTTAACTAACCGATAAAATCATAAATAATCTAAATATAACTGATAATAATCAAATATTTATATTTTTCATTATTTTTAATATCTTTTCATAATACAAAATGCAATATGTTTATTTCATTTTGTTTCCTTTACATCCTCGAATGTCTATTATCCTCATACCCCTTATAATAAAACCTCATAATAATAATGAAATTGAAAGTTCGTTTCCTGTCTATTCACGTTTGCATGTCTCCTCGATATGCACCAATGTCTGTCTGTCTGATGGTCTGCATGCGGTGCAGAAAAATTAAATCGGAAACCGGAGGAAGTCAACATTGTCTATATCCAGACATAAAGTGGTAAAAAAATACCTTTGGTAAATTGAACATGTAGCACAAAATACCATACAACAGTCAATGATAGAAGGCAGTTGGTGCAGCCAATAGTTGTAGCCAATATTTGGAGACAATTTAAATAAAAACTCAAATGTTAAGGCAAGGGCAAGAAATATTATTGTTAAATTAGATTTCTGTCTGACAACAATTGCAATGTAAGGTTACATTGCAATTCAATTACAACTGAACTAGAACTGAACAAAAACTGAACCTGGAATTGAATCTTAAACTAAACCTAGAACTGAACCTAGAACTTAGATAAGAACTGAACGTAGAGCTGAACCTAGAACTGAACCTAGAACTGAACCTAGAACTGAACCAGAACTGAACTAGAACTGAACCTAGAACTAAATCTAGAATTGAGCGTAGAACTGAACCTAGACCTTAACCTAGAACTGAACCTAGAACAGAACCTAAAACTAAACATAGAACTGAACCTAAAACTGAACCCAGAACTTAACATAGAACTGAACCAAGAACTGAACCTAAAACTTAATCTAGAACTGAATCTAGAACTGAACCTTGAACTGAACCTAGTACTGAACCTAAAACTAAACCTAGAACTTAACCTAGAACTAAACCTAGAAATGAACCTAGAACTGAACCTAAAACTGAACTTAGAACTGAACTAGACCTGAACTAGAACTTAACTAGAACTGAACTAGAACTGAACTGAACTAGAACTGAACTAGAACTGAACTAGAACTGAACTAGAACTGAACTAGAACTGAACTAGAACTGAACTAGAACTGAACTAGAACTGAACTAGAACTGAACTAGAACTGAACTAGAACTGAACTAGAACTGAACTAGAACTGAACTAGAACTGAACTAGAACTGAACTAGAACTGAACTAGAACTGAACTAGAACTGAACTAGAACTGAACTAGAACTGAACTAGAACTGAACTAGAACTGAACTAGAACTGAACTAGAACTGAACTAGAACTGAACTAGAACTGAACTAGAACTGAACTAGAACTGAACTAGAACTGAACTAGAACTGAACTAGAACTGAACTAGAACTGAACTAGAACTGAACTAGAACTGAACTAGAACTGAACTAGAACTGAACTAGAACTGAACTAGAACTGAACTAGAACTGAACTAGAACTGAACTAGAACTGAACTAGAACTGAACTAGAACTGAACTAGAACTGAACTAGAACTGAACTAGAACTGAACTAGAACTGAACTAGAACTGAACTAGAACTGAACTAGAACTGAACTAGAACTGAACTAGAACTGAACTAGAACTGAACTAGAACTGAACTAGAACTGAACTAGAACTGAACTAGAACTGAACTAGAACTGAACTAGAACTGAACTAGAACTGAACTAGAACTGAACTAGAACTGAACTAGAACTGAACTAGAACTGAACTAGAACTGAACTAGAACTGAACTAGAACTGAACTAGAACTGAACTAGAACTGAACTAGAACTGAACTAGAACTGAACTAGAACTGAACTAGAACTGAACTAGAACTGAACTAGAACTGAACTAGAACTGAACTAGAACTGAACTAGAACTGAACTAGAACTGAACTAGAACTGAACTAGAACTGAACTAGAACTGAACTAGAACTGAACTAGAACTGAACTAGAACTGAACTAGAACTGAACTAGAACTGAACTAGAACTGAACTAGAACTGAACTAGAACTGAACTAGAACTGAACTAGAACTGAACTAGAACTGAACTAGAACTGAACTAGAACTGAACTAGAACTGAACTAGAACTGAACTAGAACTGAACTAGAACTGAACTAGAACTGAACTAGAACTGAACTAGAACTGAACTAGAACTGAACTAGAACTGAACTAGAACTGAACTAGAACTGAACTAGAACTAAACTAGAACTGAACTAGAACTGAACTAGAACTGAACTAGAACTGAAATAGAACTGAACTAGAACTAGAACTGAACTAGAACTGAAACTAAAACTGAACCTAAAACTGAACCTAAAACTGAACCTTATACTAAACCTAGAACTGATCCTACAACTAAAACTAGAACTGAACCTAAAACTGAACCTTAAACTGAACCTAGAACTTTAAAATGTCTATAAAACCTCATACATACAACCTTTTGTATGTTGCTTCATACATGTTTGGTTGGTATGTACTTTAGCTTTCAAACATGCATGTGTTTACTCTCACCCACATTGAGATACCAACGGAAGTTTGGCAACACTTTTTTGAGTTTTTCCTGCGGACCGTTTAACAACTTCCGTTAAAAAGCCAATTTAAAATAATAAATTTGTGGCTTTTATAGAAAATTGAAATGATGAAGTGCTTTTTATTCTATTTATACCTTATAAGGTGTTAAAGAATTATGTTAAAATAACTTATAAAGAACTTATAAAGGAACAGGGTTCATTAAATTTAAAGGGCCTGCGAATTTGCAATTTATATGGTGACCATAAATGACCTTGTATGTCTGGCTGAACTTAAAAACTTTAATTAAATAACATTTTAAGCTGTAATTTTATTTGACAGATTCTTATCTCTGACATAAATACACATACAAAGATTGAAATTATTCCTAGAGTTTGTGTATTCCAGCTAACTTTGGCGCCCATTGCAAATTGCTCAATTTTACAAACCACCCTCTAACGTCTAGACTTGAGAAATGCAAACTTTTTCAAATATCTATAATTATTAGCAAAAATAACAACATACAACCATTAGCAACATAAATAAATGAAATATTTCTATGTTTTTTTGGGTTTATAAAAAATTCCCTAAATATTTCCGGTAGACTTCAATAATACCTAGTCGTAATAATCGCACACAAAATATTTAGCAAAGTTTCCAAAATTTTAAAATTCGGAAGGAAGGAACAATTTTTAACATACAAAAAATACTTCTTACATTGCATTAACATTATGTAAACACAATACATTGTTGGTATTTTGGAATTATGTTATTCACATTCCCAAACTGTTAAAATTTAATACATAATAGTTTTTGTGGATATGTTGCAAGAAATATTTTATAATTTGTTCGTTGCATGATATCCAAAACCATTGGTTTTTGAAGAAATTTACTTCTAAAAAGGAGTTTGTCGTTTTCCCACACTAAAACACACAATTTTAACTTTACCCAATTAAAGTAATTTCCATTCTAAATTTTAAATTTGACTGAATAGTGACAATAAGAGCAAAGGATTTCAATTTTCTTTAAATGTCCATCAATAGCAATTTTTGCGTTGAATATAATTTGAAAAATCTTTAGAACTCTACTTAACTTTGAGGATTCTCTGGCTTAGTTGTTTTTTATTTTTTTATTTAGGACCAGCACCAGGGAATGACCCCTGATGTTGGAACTATTAAAATAGGTTATGGGAAGGAGGATAGAGGGGGAAGTGTTTGTGGATATTCGATTTAAACTTTTTTATATTATAACTTTGAGAAAACATTTCTGCGGGAAGTTTACTCCATATGGTTGGTTAAATTTCAAGGGCCGATGTTGATTTTGAATAAAACACAAACTATTTAGGAAATTATTGTAATTTTATTTTATTATGATATATTGGTATTACTCAATTATGTATGGAACAAAATATTGGCCATCCGATGGTCTAAATTTTCGATGATCCTGAGGCATAAAGGAGGTTCTATGCCGTTAATGTGCCGAATTATCTCATCCTTTAGCTCTTGAATTGTTGCTGGCTTATCGACGTACAACTTTTCTTTCAAATAACCCAAAAGAAAAAGGTCCAACGGTGTCAAATCACATGATCTTGGCGGCCAATTGACATCGCCATTACGTGAGATAACACGGCCATTGAATTTGTTGCGCAAAAGAGTTATTGTTTCGTTAGCTGTGTAGCAAGTGGCACCGTCCTGCTGAAACCACATATCGTCCACATCCATATCTTCCAATTCAGGCCATAAAAAGTTCGTTATCATCTCACGATAGCAATCACCATTCACAGTAACTGCCTGACCGACCTCATTTTGAAAAAAAATACGGCCCGATCAGCCCATAAACTGCATCAAACAGTCACTCTTTGTGGGTGCATTGGTTTTTCGACAATCAATCTTGGATTCTCATTCGCCCAAATGCGGCAATTCTGTTTATTGACGAATCCACTGAGGTGAAAATGTGCCTCATCACTGAAGATGATTTTTTTCGAAAATTGATCATCCACTGTTGCCATTTCTTGCCACCATTCTGCCCATTCACGACGCTTGGAATGGTCAAGAGGCTTTAGTTCTTGAGCCAATTGCACCTTGTAAGCGTGTAAATGCAAGTCTTTATGCATAATGTTCATCAACGACGAGCGTGAGAGGTGCAATTGTTGGGCACGACGACGAGTTGAGGTGGACGGCTCTTCAGCCACACTATCGCGAACAGCAGCAATATTTTTAGCAGTACGAGCATGCACTGGTGTTCTCACATCTTCTACAGACCGATTGTACGCACATTTGGACGATCAAATTGACCAAAAAAATCACGAAGTGCACGATATGCATTTTGATTTGAACGCCCATTTTCATAATAAGTCTGGATAACTTTAACACGTTGTTGGATTGTGTATCTCTCCATGGTTCAAATTGAGTAAGTCTGAAATAGAGAAATGTCAAATAAAATTCGGAAAAAAACTTGGCGTTTAGGTGTGGTTCACATTCAACATCGGGCCTTACAATTTAACCACAAAGTGTTCGACCAAAAAATGAGTTTTCCCTATAGTGTGTACGATTCATTGGACAGTCGACCACAAATGGATGAGCTCTAGTTGAAGTGCGAGTATTACGTAAAAATGAGCGTGTTTCAGGATAAAGTTTCCTAATTTCATTAGAGCATTTTCCATTTGTAATAACGATAGAACAGTGAAACGCATCCCACATTGCGACGATGCTCCAGTGAAACAATAAAATTGGCTACCCTACTGTCACCGATAAGCACCTTCTTCTGTAGGCAGTAGAGAAGCTCCTAAATAGACTTTGAAGCACCGGCCTTTACATAGAATTGTATTCCATTTTGGGCCAAATGTAAGTAGTATAAATATTAAGGAGATCAGATGAAGTGAAGTTCAAGAAACCATGGCACTTGATTGCTTCTTTCGACACATGAAAGATGTGTTGAGTCCTGCGAACATCGCACTTGACAAAGAAGAAATATAAGAAAAAGTGTTTAATAATGCAAAACTTTATTAACCTTTTCACCACTCGACTATACCCTTTTTAAAGACAATTACCCAATTCGTATATACCTGAGTATTACTTCTCTTAAGTGATACTACGAGAGCGAACAGAATGCACATCACACGTTTTTTCAAGCTTATCTCTACTTCCTACTTCCTTAATGGCCGAAACTTATTCCTAAAAAGCACTAAAGTTTGCCCAAGTGCAATTTTCATTTTTAGATCTTTGAATTTAACCCTAAGCCTTTTCGATTTTTAAGTCAAGAGCCGTGAGTAGGCATACATCTTAGTTATATACCATAGTAAAAGAAGAGGCATTTAATAGCATATATCCAGGCGCTATAGCTAAATCTCTATCAAATCTGAAAGTTGACATTTAGAACTTGTGTAAGATCTTCTTAGAAAGAGACATTAAGGACCAAATATTTAGGGTTCTTATGATATTAAAAACAAGTAAGAAAGCGCTATAGTCGGTCAAGCCGACCATACAATACCCTTCACCACTAAGGTCAAAGGTGTTATTTTTCCTGTGTAAAGACAAATATTTGCTAAATTTTGCCATCATACAAACATTTTCTCAAAACTTATATATTCAACCTGTTTCTGTCATTTGGACTTATATGAGAGCTAGGATCAAATGTGGACCGATTATTATTTGGCAGATTGACTACAGGTGTTACAAAAATTATGTATGCAAAAAATAGACTCAAATGTGGACCGATTTCAACGAAATTTGGTACAGTGATTTAAGTTTATATAAGCAGTATTTATTTTAAATTTCATGAAAAAATATTGATATTTGTGGCCAATATATCAATTCCGGGAAGTGGGACCTATGGGAGGTACCATAAATAATGGACCGATTTTGACCAATTTCAATAGCCATGGTCCCATTATCAAAAAA
The DNA here is from genome assembly GCA_933228675.1 of Stomorhina lunata. Taxonomy (NCBI): domain Eukaryota; kingdom Metazoa; phylum Arthropoda; class Insecta; order Diptera; family Rhiniidae; genus Stomorhina; species Stomorhina lunata. The sequence goes on from OW121741.1 coordinate 23,574,014, forward strand.
ATGATCTGTGCCAAATTTCATCAGACTATCTTTAGAATTGCGACCTGTAGTTTGATTACAAGATTTACATAATACAGCTCTCATATAAGTCCAAATGTCGGAAGCAGCTTAAATATATAAGTTTTGAGAAAATGTTTGTATGATGGCAAAATTTAGCAAATATTTGTCTTTATACAGGAAAAATAACACTTTTGACCTTAGTGGTGAAGGGTATCGTATGGTCGGGATTGACCGACTATAGCACTTTCTTACTTGTTTTTTTTTTAGATATTATTACAAAAACTTTTAAATTGACCTACGCACTTTTAATTCAAATCTTATAGTAAGTTGACTTTTATAAACTATTCTCAAGGTTTTAAATAATAACAAATACAATATTTCCTTCCGAAGTATCAAGTAAATATCGGGTGTTTTTTATTGAGGTATAGAACTTTAAGTTGGCATCACTTTTTTAACTGGCGGCCATTTTGTCAGCTGTCAAGTGATTAATATTTAGTTTGGTTTGCCATTTCATCATGAACAGGTTGACAAAAGAACAACGCTTGCAAATCGTGCAAATTTATTTCGAAAATAATGGTTCAGTTCGCGAAGTTTACCGCAAGCTCCGTCCATTTTATGGTCGACATAATCGTCCATCAGAGCAATTAATTCGGTTAACCATGGATTGTTTTCGCACTACGTTTACTCTATGTGATAATACGCATCCGCAGCGACGTCGAACAGTGCGCACCGAAGAAACAATTGCCGCTGTAGAGCAAAGTGTTGAAGAGGACCCGAATGAATCGATTCGCCACCGTGCACAGCAATTGGAGCTTTGTCCACCAACTTTATGGAAGATTTTGCGCAAAGATCTTGGCTTGCGACCTTACAAGATCCAGCTTGTGCAAGAATTAAAGCCGCGAGACCATGCAATGCGTCGTGATTTTGGTGTATGGGCCGAAAATGAGATTGATGCTGATTTTCATCGCAAAATTTTGTTCAGTGATGAGGCTCATTTTTGGTTGAATGGCTACGTCAACAAGCAAAATTGCCGCATTTGGAGTGAAGAGAATCCACATGAGACCCTTGAGACGCCATTACATCCACAAAAACTGACTGTTTGGTGTGCTCTATGGGCTGGTGGAGTCATTGGGCCATACTTCTTCCGAAATAATGCTGGAGAGTCAGTTACCATAAATGGAGACCGGTATAGAGCCATGATAACCGACTATTTTGTTCCCCAATTGGATGGCATGAATGTGGATGAGTTGTGGTTCCAACAAGACGGCGCTACATGCCACACTGCGCACGTCACAATTGATTTATTGAAGGAAACATTCGATGAGCGCATAATTTCGCGGAATGGACCTGTCAATTGGCCACCAAGATCGTGCGATTTGACACCACTGGATTATTTTCTTTGGGGATATGTGAAGTCGCTCGTCTACGCCAACAAACCAGAAACGTTAGTGGACTTGGAAGCCAACATTCGTGGCGTTATTGCCAACATACGGCCCCATATGCTCGAAAAAGTAGTTGAAAATTGGACCTGTAGAATTGGCTTTATTCGAGCCAGCCGTGTGTGTTTTATTTCAATTCGAAGTTCTATACCTCTAAAAAAACAACCTTTACTAGTGAAAACTTTAACAAAAACAAAAAAAAAAATGTATATATAATTTTTGTCCCCAATTTTTGCTGATTGGACATAATTTCCTTTTTTTTTAAAGTCTATAAATTATTTCTTAAATTTGTACCCAATTTAGCAGAGTTTATTAATTTAAGTGTTAATCTTTAAATTTATGGTATTTTCCTTTTTGAAAACATCCTCTGGATTTAAATATTGTCTTGTTAATAATTTCCTTAAATGCCTTAATATTTTTTTAATTTTAATAAGTTAAAGAATCTGTTTAGTGTTAAATTTTCATTCGTTAATTTCGTTTTAAGATTTTTGGGCTTATTTTTCTTAACATGGGCCATGTGGTTTTTCAGCGGCTATTTTTTAGGATCATTTTTAAATGAATAACAAAATTTCATAATTGTCATCCCTTTTTTAATTAAATTTAGTCATTTGTAGAAGATAAGTAAGAAATCGTTATAATTAATTTGTTAAATTGGTAAATTTTGTTTACAAAATTTTTAGGTTAGGGTCAGTCCATTAAAGTAATAAGGCCATTTGGTGTCTATTTTTTCTTTTAAATTTATATGAAGTTTAAATTTTCTTGAAATTTATATATTCACTTGAATGTAATTGAATATAATTTGTTTAATTTTCTTATGCTTTCTTTTTAGCTGATCCAAAATTTAGTGGCCCCATAAATAATATAACAGTTCCGGTTGGACGTGATGGTACATTAACGTGTGTAGTACATGATTTATTGGCATTTAAGGTAATTTGTTTTATAACATAATCAAATCAAAAGAGTTATCATACACTACTAGCTTAAGCCCGATATGCTTCGCTGCCATACAAAGTGTTAAGAGGACAGTTTTCTGCCAAAGTACATCTAAATTAAAACATTTACTATTTATCACTTTTTCTTATATCAGATAGCCTGGCTACGCGTCGATACCCAAACGATATTGAGCATACAAAATCATGTGATCACCAAAAATCATCGCATTAGCATCAGCCATACGGAACATCGTATTTGGCAGCTACGCATACGAGATGTCCAGGAATCAGATCGTGGCTGGTATATGTGTCAAATCAATACGGATCCTATGAAATCACAAATGGGCTATTTAGATGTCGTCGTGCCGCCCGATATAATAGATTATCAGACCAGCAATGATATGGTGGTGGCAACGGGTCAAAATATAAGTTTAATTTGTACAGCAGCGGGACAACCTAAGCCCTTAATAACATGGCGACGAGAAAAAGATTTACCTTTATATTCGGAAAATGGTCGGCATATTTATAGCACCGAAGGAGCAAATTTAACTCTATATCAAGTATCGAGAGAGACCATGGGTGCCTATTTGTGTATAGCCTCGAATGGAGTGCCGCCCACAGTTAGTAAAAGAATCAGCCTAATAGTAAATTGTGAGTTTAATATTTTTTATATATCATTTCCTTTTTGATATAATTTTTTTTACCCATATTCCCAGTTTCTCCTGTTATATGGACCCGTTATGATACCATTTATGTGGGCTTTGGTCAGAAAGTTATTCTTGAATGTATTTCTGAATCTCAACCTACCTCTGTCAATTATTGGCTTAAGGATAAAGAATTTTTGCAAGGCGGTTCCTATGAGACGATTTTGCAAAATAATGTTTATAAAATGGTAATGCGTTTGGCTGTAAGGCCCAGCAAGTCCAAGGATTTTGGGGAATATAAATGTGTGGCCAAGAATATGATGGGAGAAATGGAACAGTCGATAATATTGCATCGTAAGTCAATTAAATAAATACCCCAAAATATAGATCAAATTAGTTCTAGTTCATTTCTAGGTTCAGTTCCAGATTCAGTTCTAGGTTTAGTTTTAGGCTCAGTTTTAGGCTCAGTTTTAGGCTCAGTTCTATGTTCAGTTCTAGATTCAGTTCTAGTTCAGTTCTAGTTCAGTTCTAGTTCAGTTCTAGTTCAGTTCTAGTTCAGTTCTAGTTCAGTTCTAGTTCAGTTCTAGTTCAGTTCTAGTTCAGTTCTAGTTCAGTTCTAGTTCAGTTCTAGTTCAGTTCTAGTTCAGTTCTAGTTCAGTTCTAGTTCAGTTCTAGTTCAGTTCTAGTTCAGTTCTAGTTCAGTTCTAGTTCAGTTCTAGTTCAGTTCTAGTTCAGTTCTAGTTCAGTTCTAGTTCAGTTCTAGGTTCAGTTCTAGATTCAGTTCTAGTTCAGTTCTAGTTCAGTTCTAGTTCAGTTCTAGTTCAGTTCTAGTTCAGTTTTAGTTCAGTTCTAGTTCAGTTCCAGTTCAGTTCTAGTTCAGTTCTAGTTCAGTTTTAGTTCAGTTCTAGTTCAGTTCTAGTTCTAGTTCAGTTCTAGTTCAGTTCTAGTTCAGTTCTAGTTCAGTTCTAGTTCAGTTCTAGTTCAGTTCTAGTTCAGTTCTAGTTCAGTTCTAGTTCAGTTCTAGTTCAGTTCTAGTTCAGTTCTAGTTCAGTTCTAGTTCAGTTCTAGTTCAGTTCTAGTTCAGTTCTAGTTCAGTTCTAGTTCAGTTCTAGTTCAGTTCTAGTTCAGTTCTAGTTCAGTTCTAGTTCAGTTCTAGTTCAGTTCTAGTTCAGTTCTAGTTCAGTTCTAGTTCAGTTCTAGTTCAGTTCTAGTTCAGTTCTAGTTCAGTTCTAGTTCAGTTCTAGTTCAGTTCTAGTTCAGTTCTAGTTCAGTTCTAGTTCAGTTCTAGTTCAGTTCTAGTTCAGTTCTAGTTCAGTTCTAGTTCAGTTCTAGTTCAGTTCTAGTTCAGTTCTAGTTCAGTTCTAGTTCAGTTCTAGTTCAGTTCTAGTTCAGTTCTAGTTCAGTTCTAGTTCAGTTCTAGTTCAGTTCTAGTTCAGTTCTAGTTCAGTTCTAGTTCAGTTCTAGTTCAGTTCTAGTTCAGTTCTAGTTCAGTTCTAGTTCAGTTCTAGTTCAGTTCTAGTTCAGTTCTAGTTCAGTTCTAGTTCAGTTCTAGTTCAGTTCTAGTTCAGTTCTAGTTCAGTTCTAGTTCAGTTCTAGTTCAGTTCTAGTTCAGTTCTAGTTCAGTTCTAGTTCAGTTCTAGTTCAGTTCTAGTTCAGTTCTAGTTCAGTTCTAGTTCAGTTCTAGTTCAGTTCTAGTTCAGTTCTAGTTCAGTTCTAGTTCAGTTCTAGTTCAGTTCTAGTTCAGTTCTAGTTCAGTTCTAGTTCTAGTTCAGTTCTAGTTCAGTTCTAGTTCAGTTCTAGTTCAGTTCTAGTTCAGTTCTAGTTCAGTTCTAGTTCAGTTCTAGTTCAGTTCTAGTTCAGTTCTAGTTCAGTTCTAGTTCAGTTCTAGTTCAGTTCTAGTTCAGTTCTAGTTCAGTTCTAGTTCAGTTCTAGTTCAGTTCTAGTTCAGTTCTAGTTCAGTTCTAGTTCAGTTCTAGTTCAGTTCTAGTTCAGTTCTAGTTCAGTTCTAGTTCAGTTCTATGTTCAGTTCTAGTTCAGTTCTAGTTCAGTTCTAGTTCAGTTCTAGTTCAGTTCTAGCTCAGTTCTAGTTCAGTTCTAGTTCAGTTCTAGTTCAGTTTTAGGTTCAGTTCTAGGTTCAGTTCTAGTTCAGTTCTAGTTCAGTTTTAGTTCAGTTCTAGTTCAGTTCTAGTTCAGTTCTAGTTCAGTTCTAGTTCAGTTCTAGTTCAGTTCTAGTTCAGTTCTAGTTCAGTTCTAGTTCAGTTCTAGTTCAGTTCTAGTTCAGTTCTAGTTCAGTTCTAGTTCAGTTCTAGTTCAGTTCTAGTTCAGTTCTAGTTCAGTTCTAGTTCAGTTCTAGTTCAGTTCTAGTTCAGTTCTAGTTCAGTTCTAGTTCAGTTCTAGTTCAGTTCTAGTTCAGTTCTAGTTCAGTTCTAGTTCAGTTCTAGTTCAGTTCTAGTTCAGTTCTAGTTCAGTTCTAGTTCAGTTCTAGTTCAGTTCTAGTTCAGTTCTAGTTCAGTTCTAGTTCAGTTCTAGTTCAGTTCTAGTTCAGTTCTAGTTCAGTTCTAGTTCAGTTCTAGTTCAGTTCTAGTTCAGTTCTAGTTCAGTTCTAGTTCAGTTCTAGTTCAGTTCTAGTTCAGTTCTAGTTCAGTTCTAGTTCAGTTCTAGTTCAGTTCTAGTTCAGTTCTAGTTCAGTTCTAGTTCAGTTCTAGTTCAGTTCTAGTTCAGTTCTAGTTCAGTTCTAGTTCAGTTCTAGTTCAGTTCTAGTTCAGTTCTAGTTCAGTTCTAGTTCAGTTCTAGTTCAGTTCTAGTTCAGTTCTAGTTCAGTTCTAGTTCAGTTCTAGTTCAGTTCTAGTTCTAGTTCAGTTTTAGGTTTAGTTCTAGGTTCAGTTCTAGATTCAGTTTTAGGTTTAGTTCTAGGTTTAGTTCTAGGTTCAGTTCTAGGTTCAGCTCTAGGTTTAGTTCTAGGTTCAGTTCTAGGTTAAGTTCTAGATTCAGTTCTAGGTTCAGTTTTAGGTTCAGTTCTAGGTTTTAGGTTCAGTTCTTGTATAATTCTAGGTTCAGTTCTAATTCAGTTCTTGTATAATTCTAGGTTCAGTTCTATGTACAGTTTCAGATTAAGTTCTACGTTCAGTTCCTGGTTCGGTTTTAGGTTTAGTTCTATAAATTTTCAAATATTTTTTTAATTTTTCAGACAAGGCCAAAAAGAACCAACAGCATGCCTATCAAAACAAGGACAATCAATTGATAATCATAGAAGGTAATTTCAAATAATTTTTATAAAATATTTTAGAGTTATAAGTTTTATATTTTCAGAATTTATTACTGGCCACCAAGAAATCCTGAAACCAAATTTATGGTATTTACAATGTATACTAATGAAAACATTACTATTTTCAATAAAATTTTAGATTTTTCTAAAAAAAAAAACTGACTAGAGTCAAATCAAGAATTATTTGAAGACTGAATTTTACCAATTCCGATTTCGTTAAAATTTTTATCTTATTTGATTTAAGTTCTTTTCCAAAGTAACTTTTTTAAGATTTTGAATCAAAGCTAATTTGAAAAGTTGTTTAAAAAATTTTATTCCTTCAAAAATTTTTGATTTGATTCAAAATTTTGTATTAATTTTGGAGAAAATAAAATACTTTTAGTATATTTTTTTTTTTTGTTGTTTGAAGACATTTTTTTAGTGTGTTTATTAATATAATTTAAAATTTATTAAATTTTTTTAGAAGAAATATCTTAAAATAGTAAAATTTTGCTAAACTTAAGCTAAGATTGGTTTGTTTTAAAATAAAGCTAAATGACAAAAAAATTAAGATTCAAAAAGATTTTTAAGGTGCTCTTTATATCAAGCGATTAGTAAAACTTTGGATTTTTTTTAACTTTTGGTGAAATTTTAAAGGCTTTATTTTTATTTATTTAAAATAATTTCAATATCTATTAAAACTTTAATAGAATACAAACATTTGTTAAAACTCAATTATAATACATTTATTTATTAATTTATTTAGTAATAATTTATTTAGTAATATACAATTTATTGATAGAATCCAAAAAAATGTTGGTGAGGACAACAAATTTCTACACGCGTCATGATGCTATCTTCTTCATTAGGAGTATCCCTATCTTCTTCAGGAGGAGTATCCCTACTTTTAGTTAGATCAAAAAGCTTGCATTATTACCTATTTTTGGGCTTTTATCAACAAATTGTCTATTACATTAATAACTAAATGTATTAGAATGGGATCAAGTGCAAATAATTTTTCATTTTGAATAATATTTTGTTATTTTTTGATTTGTTAAAACCTTAAAAATTTAGGAATAATTTTAAGAGATTTTTTTGTTTTTGTTTAAATGTAAAATGTTTAAATTACACTTTAAGGGTTTTGATTATTTAGACATTTAGAGTTGAATTGAAACCTTAAAGAAATTTATTGTATAATAAAAAAAAGATTTTGAAATAAACAAAATTTTTTACTAAAGAAAAAAACTTAAACATTTTAATTAGAAATTTATAAAAGCGAGGTAGTTTTGAGACATTTCTACTCTCTCTTCTTTTTTGGGTTTATTATTTTTTTGTTAAAATTTTAAAATTAACAAAATTAAGATTTTTAATTTTTATCCCAATTTTTTTTAACTAATTTCAACAACCTTTAACTAAGTCAAACATTAAATAAAATTTCTTAGAATAAAATCTTAAAGAAAATAATTTAAAAACTTGTCTTTAAAATAGGGTTAGAGGATTTCAAGATTGATAGCAAATTTGCAATGGTTTTGTAGTAAATATAACACAAAATAATAGCCCAGTTCGATCCTAAAAGCCCCTTTTCAAATAGTCTATCATCATAGTAAGTCCCGTTTCACAAGAATCAGGTTTACTTGATCAGTTTTTCCTTAAATTTCTTTTGAACCTGCATTGACGTTCACACACAAACATTTTCTTTATCAGTTTTCATTTTATTTTCCTTAAATTTCATACAAATTTTCAAAATTTTCGTAAACTTGACTTTGCTCAATTTTAATTATGTCAGTTTTTTCACAAACAAATTCAAAACTTGATTAGCCAAATCTGACTAATATAAAAGTAGACTAAGTATTTATTATTTCATAATAGCCCAGTTCACAATCTGTTGTAAATAATCTAGCATTGTAGGTAGCATTTGCAAATCGGCATAGCAAATAAAAAATTTACTTTTGAAACAAAATGGAAATATTTTTATTTGCTATACCGATTTGCAAAAGCTACGATTCTAGATTATTTGCAACGGATTGTGAAATGGGTTATTATTTCAATTTAAATTGTTAATTTGCTACATCGATTTGCATTTGCCAAGATGATTGACTATTTGCAAGGGATTGCAAACTAATGGGATCTCATCAAACGAGTTCAAGCTAAGTTCAGGGGTACCGCAAGGCTCCGTTCTTTCCCCTACTCTATTTCATATCTTTATAAACGATCTTCTTCCAATCGTATCTACTTTTTTGCAGATAATAGTTACATTTCCCATTCGTATTCATTCCATCATAGACAAAAACTTTTAGAGATTGGCACTATGAGGCAAAACATGAATGAATCATTAAACCGCGATTTAGAAACTATCAGGAATAGTGCAAAAAAACTCAATCTTGTTACTTCATCTGTTTTCATGGATTGTGTAAATATTCACAAAGCAGATGCTCTTGATGTTCTGGGCATGAGAATTCAGTTTAATGTTCTAACCACATTTTTTAAGTGTCGAAAGAAGCATTCAAGTGCCTAGGTTTTCTAAAACACTGTAAGAGTTATCGAACTATTACACCACCTATATCCGTCCGAAAATGGAATACAACTGTCATGTATGGGCCGGTGCTTTAAAGTCTATTTTGGAGCTTCTCGACCGAGTACAGCAGAGGGCGAAGGTGCTTATTGGTGACAGTAGGGTATCCAACTCTATTGACTAACTTGAACACCACCGCAGTGTGGGTTGTGTTTTACTGTTCTATCGTTACTTTTTTGGAATGTGCTCTAACGAAATTAGGAAACTTGTTCCCGAAACTCAAATTTTCATACGCAACACACGGCTGTCTGTTAGAGCTCACCCCTTCGTAGTCGATTGGCCAGTAAACAGAATAACACACTACAGAGAAAATGCATTCTTTAGCCGTACAGTTCGTATGCAGACAATTTCCCTGCCAGTTGCAATATAGGGAAGTTCAAATTAAATGTCCATAACCACTACTCCATCTATCCACCCTCCCATAACCTATTTTCCTAGTTCCAACACAATGCATTGCATAAGTAGGGGTTATCCCTGAGTGGTGGTTCTAAATAAACAAAAGAAATCCGGTACGATAAACTTGTTGAGAAATTGAAGGCGATGAACTTGGTACCTTGGAAATGCGATGAAGAAAATTGGTAGAAGTATCACACTCATCGCAATTTTTGTTGATGATCTCGTGGTAGCTTTCAACGATCAGAATATGCTAAAGAGCCTAAAAGGAGAACTATCCAACACCTTCGAAATGAAGGACCTATGACTAGGAGTATCGATAGTTTTATTTTTTCTTTTTAAATCATACAAATATGTTCGGGTAATAAAAGTTAAAAAAAAGACACATTTAGCCGGAGGCTGCGAATAAATATGACCTTAATATAATCGACTTCGTTTTTCGATAATGAAATTACATTTATGTTAGGGTAAAATTTTTCGAAAGAAAAATACGAATTTTGAACCTCACCAACTCCGATTTTTATGAAATTTTGTATATATGTAAAATTAGCTAATTTTTAGAAATTTTTAGCAAATTTTTCAAAATTTGTTTATGAGCCACCTTTTCATAGACCGGGTCACATATTAATCCATATTTAACCTTCGCTGTTATATAAGAATCAATGATGGAAATATATTAATTATACAATTTAACAAATACACGTCCGTATGCATAAAGTGGAAACTTTTTACTTTGTTTGATCTTACTAGTGTAGGGTATCATACGGTCGGGATTGGCTTACAATTCTTATTTATTTTATTTTGCCGGAAATAGCTCATAAGAAGATCCGATAGTATCGATTGCTTTAATCAAATTATCGATTATCGATAGTTTTGCAGTTCTACCTAGTACCCATTAAGTACTGCCTTGGAGTTGAGTTCAATCAAGACCTAGGAACAGGAACTATACGTTTGCAACAATCAAAATACATTCAGAACCTACTTAAAAGGTTTGCTATGGCAGATTAAAAACTCCGATGAGCGCCAGTAAAAAAACTTTCAAATTTTCTCAATTACAATTGAAAATGGTGTAGTTATACCAAGTTTGCTACATTTACAAGGGTATGTTACTATTGTAAATTGCATGAAATAACAAAAATGTATTTTAGATAATTTTTCTAATAATGTTTATTCTTTAACATTTTCTAGGTGTTAAATAAATAATTGCACCATCAATTTGTTATCAATCTTGAAAACAATTTTTGATTTTTCATCAAAATTTTTTTATAACGTGTTCTTTCTTCTTTTAAACTTAATTTATATGATTAAGGTACTCACAAGGTCTTTTATGTAGTCATATTGTCATAAGCTATAATTTTATAATTTAAAAAAGTCGAAAAACTTTTGAGTAAAGACTTTAGATTTTTTTTTTTTATTTCATTAATTCTGTGGCTTGATGCTAAAAGGGGCAATGTCAATTTTTTGCTTTTAATCATTGCATTAGATTCCCTTCCCTTTGGCTCTAACAGCTAATCTCTAACTTAACTTAGAACAAATTTATAAGGGTTTTTCTGGGCAGCGTTACTATGACTTTACATGGAAAATAAAAACTTTAAATTAAATTTTCTCAAAACAATTTTTTTGACATTGGCCCTTTTAGTACCAAGCCACAGAATTAATTTAAAAGCTACAGCTTATGAAAATATGACGTTCCCTTGTGATTACCCTAAAATAAGTGTATAGATATATAATTTATCTACTACTAACTAGGAGACTTAAAATGATAATAGCTTAAAACAAATATGTAACTAGGATCACACTAAAACTTATTATTTTCGAATTCCACTTTTCGCTCTCACTCCCTCTCTCTGGTACAAGCTCGTCTTCAGTTTACTCTAGTGTTTTTCTCATTTTGTTAAGGTTAATTTTTTTTTAATATTTTCTTTTATTTATAAAAATAAAGGCCTCCATTTTATCAACTCGTCTTAGTTGTTTCATTAGTCTTTTCTAAATCGTCCCCGTTTTTTGAACAATGACCATTTGTGGTTGTTGTTGTGATCTCTTCCATATTGGGTACCTCGATTTTTGGTGGAGGTACAGCGCCCTTTGCCTTAGCCAATTTATCACGTTGTTCATAGATTTCATTGACTAATTTCTTAACAAAGGGATGGTTGAATTTGCCAGCAGTAGAATCAAAAAATTCCTGATGTTTGAGTAGACAATCATCGCGTTTCTCATATTCAAATGCCTGCATAACCATATCCAAACGATCCAAGTCTTTGACAAATTTGGATTCGGCACTTTCGCCATGCTCGTATTCCTAAAAAGGGGAAAAAAGCAAAATTATATAAAAATTTAGATTTTGTAAATTTTTTGAACCAACCTCAAACAATTCCATCATTCTCTTGCCTCTGGGCTCTATCAATTTGCATATATCCTCCATGGCCTTAAGCTCCATATGTTTTTTATCCTCTTTGGAAACGCCACAGAAGGGTGTTATATCACCCACTAAACTTTCAGCCAAATCGTGAACCAAAGCCAATTCCATGCATCTGATTTGATTGAGACCCTCTGATCCATCCAATAGGAAAGTTAAAATGCTCATGCGATACATATGACCCGATATGGATTCACAATCATTGACATCGCGCAAAACCCAGCCAGTACGTTTGGTGTGCTGGAAAGAGATAGAGAGAAAAGAAAGAAATTAGTAAAATAATTGAATAAACAAATTATCAGGAATTATGTAAAATTTATCAATCAATTTTAATTGAAAGTTGTCTCATAAATATTCATAGTTCTCTACATGAGATTCAAATCATTTTATTGTCTAAATTAGATCAATGTTTACCCCTACCCATCATCTCCCTTTGGAATGTCGAGGACACGGGAACGAACACATTTTGCGGTTTGAAATTTTATTTAGATTTTTTTTTTTTTTTTAATTTAATTATAACACGTGAAGGCTGGCAATATAGCGTTTATAATTTAATTGTGTGTTTGACAAATTATAAAACAATTTTATTATATTTAAATTGTCTCGAGAATTTTTATCTAACTTGACGTCACTGACATAAAAGATATTGCAAATCAAAAGATAAACGACTAGCAAATATTGCAAATCTAGTAAAATTTTACAATTTACTGTTCCCCAATAGGAAAATGTAACAGATGGGATGAAAGTAGGTGGCCTAATACATAGATGGCGCTAATTGATTAGCATGCATCACTTTTTCCGTCAGTACTAACCTTCAAAAGACAGAATTTTTATTTTACTTGAAGTCACTGATATAAAAGATATTGCAAATTAAAAGATAACCGACTAGAAAATATTGCAAATCTAGTAAAATTTTACAATTTACAAATTCCCAATAGGAAAAAGTAACACATGGAATGAAAGTAGGGGGCCTTATATATAGATGGCGCTTTTTGATTTGCATGCATCACTTTTTCCGTCAGTACTAACCTTAAAAAGACAGCCGTCGAAATTTCATGGTATTTTATTCGTTAGTTTTTTTAGTTTGGGAGATACACGTGAATTTAAAAGAAATATCCCTAATCGTCCAAATCTTTCTTCGCTCTGCTCTTTAAGTAGATTTTTCCGTCTAGATTTCGATAAAGCTTTTGTTGATCTAAGTACAGTGCACAATTTTGAAGATAAATCGAACTTTTTAGAATACCAAATATTTTAAAGATCTCAAAAGATATGTATATTAAAATTTCAAATATTTACCCCCATAATATGACCCTAACCCACGATAACCTTCAATATTTGTTCTTTTATTTCCTTGGAATAAATCCAATAATTTTTGGTGAAAAAAAATTCAAAATATCTCTTAATGAATACGTAATTTGTTTAAAAACATATGAATTATATGCATATTTAAGCAAAAAATAATATAAACAATAAATTCTTAAAAAAAAAAAGTATTTAAAAATTGAAATTTGTTTGTATTGTACGGTTTTGCATAAAAATGTGTCATAATAACAATAAATTATCACTCACGTGAGTTTATTTATTTAAACAAAAATTTTTGGCGATTAAATTAAAATTTTTAGCAATTTTGTTAATAATCTCAGACTTTATATGACTTCAAAGTACAAAAGTTGATTAATAATAAGTAGTGCAATTCAAAGTAGGCTGCAAATGATCTTGCAAAAATTTGCAAGTGCATAATTTTTTATATATAAAGTATAAGAACGAGCCCCTAAGTGCGAGCATGAAGCCTACTTATGCTATGCACTGGGTTGGAAATATGTTTAAGGGAAGAGGAAAAGAACCTTAAATAATTTCTTAGTCAGTTATAGAATATCTGGCTTTTTTTAAATAGCATTGTTCTTAACTCGCTTAACGAATAACCAGGAACGCTTACTGCCCCGATGAGCTGCAAGAGTTTTAATTTGACACATGTACGCCTTGCCTGTTTGCGTTGCAAATCAGTAACTGAATTTTGGATATTACGCCAATTACTTAAATATTCATTTTGGGATCTGACTGCATGTTTCAACGTCTGATTGAACGACATTTTTAACATTTTCATTTCCAGCATAACACATTTTATAAGTGACACGTACTAGTACGCTTTCTGATTGATACTTGAGCGGTGGTCACGTTGTAAAGGGTTTCTTGGTTTTAAAAGTATAGGACTGTCATCTGACATCTGTCACACTAAGTTGTTAAACTAATTTTTTTCTTTTCAGTTGAAAGTCTGACATTGACGAAAATGGATCACTTAAGTATTACTCAATGTATAAAAATTATCACAACATACTACAAAAATCGTGATGCTGCAACGGTCACATATCGTATCGATTTTTTGTCGTTCTCAGAAATGGTCATATGATAACCGACTTTTTTTGCCTCCTATTGAAGAATACGACCTGGGGAATATGTGGTTTCAACATGACGGTGGCACATGCCACACAACTCAAGCGAATATGGCTTTATTGCAAGAGACATTTCCTGGATGCGTAATTTCTCGTCATGACGATATCAACTGGCCACCAAGAACATGCGATTCGACACCATTACACTTTTTTGTGGAAAATAGTGGAAAACAGGGTTTTACCCAAGAAAACAGTTTTTTTAATTCTATAATTTGTTATTTTTTTTACATTTTCTTGAATTTTTGTTTTAAGATGCAGATTTTAAATATGCAAAACAGATTTTTTCCGAAATTGTCAGTTTTTGCAAAAAAATAAAAAATAAATGGCGACACTGGCTACAACGGTGGTCGGTAGTCGTGTAGCTGTCTCGACTCTAAAATAATCATTTCCATTTTAATGCGTGTATTCTAAATTTGACAGGTTGTAGCTCGTGGCCTGCAGTCGTGATTGTGTTTATTGCATAACAGTGAAAGTAAATGCAAAAAAGTAAAAGCAGACAATAATGGACGCTTACGGCATATAACCCTGAGGATCACTCTAGATCAAATCTATGGTCCTGTGAACCCTTCCCACAATTCTGTGGAATTCTCTCTTTAATCTAAGATCCGACGATCATGGGTCTCGATTAAATCGGTCACTAGGTAGATCGGTCATGGAGAGCAAAAGAAAATGCAAAAATTGTCAAATTTAAGGTACACTTATGTTGTAACCCACAAAAAATTGCTTTGAGTTATATTACACATGAAATCAATAAAAAAAAACAAGTACGAAAGTGTTAAGTCGGTCAAGACCGACCATACGATACCCTTCACCATTAAGGTCAAAGGTGTTCATTTTTCTGTATAGAGACAAATATTTGCTAAATTTTTGCCATCATACAAACATTTTCTCAAAACTTATATATTTAAGCTTTTTCCGTCATTTAGTCTTATATGAGTGATTGGCGAATTTATATGAGAAATTTGGCGAATTTATTACAGTTGTTACAAAAATTATTATCTTCAGATTTACGAGCGTTTTTTGTCTCATTTAGTGAGTTTTGGACAGAAGAGTTTGTATGGGAGCTATGGTCAAATGTGGACCAAAATTTTGTACAGTGATTTAAGTTTACATAAGCAGTAGTTGTTTTAAATTTCACGAAAAAATATTGATATTTGTGACGAAAATATCAATTCCCGGAAGTGGTACCTATGGGAGGTACCATAAATAATGGACCGAATTTGACGAATTTCAATAGCCATGGTCCCACTATCAAAAAATTATCAAATTATCTTTAGAATTGCCTGTACTGTACTTTGATTACATCGCTTACATGGGGGTCCAGCCAGCCAGCCGTCCCTCCAGCCATATGGACGGACTGACATCGCTAAATCGACTCAGAAAGTGATTTTAAGCCTATTGGTATACTAAAAGATGGATTTAAGACAAATATTTATATGCGTTACATACATCAGCACAAACTTATAATACCCTTTCCACCTATGGTGGTGAAGGGTATAAAAACATGAAATAAAAATATTAATTTTTGTGCAAAATGTACTACCAATGCTTAATGTTGCTTATAAGCAACACCTCATAACAGTAAAACCAAAAGTGTTAGAGATCTAAAATTAATATAAGTTCATATTTACAATAATCTAATATAATTTAAATATTTTTAGCCACGTTCACTTTAATGATGACATGAAAGGGTAAATAATAAGTTACCCAAAAATTGCACGTGCCCACCCCCCGTTTTATTATGTTCCATAAAATGTAATGTCATGCTGAATAACAAAAAATAATATCAGTCATTAAAATCAATTGGATTCTGATATAGTTTTTGCGATTAGGTTGTCACTGTTAGACATGCAACAAATTGAATTTTGAAATTTAATAATAAAATTATAAAATTACAAACAGAACAAAAAAAAATCGTATTCCTTTTTAAGCCAATTCAAACTAAAAATTTTAATGAGTAAATATTGCAAATCTTGCAAAAATACTACAGTTTGCAAGACCAGCCAAAACAAAAAAGTTTTTTGTAATGTAAATAATATTTCAAACCCCATTTGTAAAACTGTAACCGCACGAAATTTGATATCCCACAAAATTGTTGTCGTAATTAACAGCAGACAGTGAAATACGTCAAAAAATCAGATAACAAAATGCCACAAGTTTCAATCGTGTTGACAAAATACTGTACAGTTCAGAACAATTTAATCCAAATAAAATAACATTATTATAGCAAACTTTTGTTATTATTAAACAGTTGAAATTTATGTAAATAAAATTAGTCAATTGAAATTAGGCATGAGGGAAAAAACGAATGATTTCTGACAAACTATTGATTGAATGATTAGTGAGCGTTGGGTTCACCTAAAATAAATTTCCATATTTATTTTAGAATGGTGTAGAATTTTGCTTCCGCCGTTTTGCAATAGATGGCTGCAGTGGTAAGTAGAAGTCGAAATAAGTAAATCGTAGATGTCATACCATTAGCTTAGCTATTTGTAAACATAGCGCCACTGAAATATTAGTCGATTTGTATCTGCAACTACAACAGCAAGTACTAGATTCATGAAATTTTGTTGATGTTTTCTTTAGTCTAGTACTAACTGTCGTAGTCGTTTCTTCGGCAATCGTAATAAGGCTGAAAGATATTTTCGTTACGAGTGAAATTCTCGCCATTTGCAGGAGGTTTTTATTTTCTACTTTTATACTCGTATGAAGAAATCTGCGGCTGAGGCTCATTGCCGAGTGTAGTTTGATCGAAGACCGTTTTTGAAGATGCGGAATTTGAGGAATTACTATAACAAGATTCATGTCAAACGCAACATAAAGAGTGTTCTAAAAAAAATATGCATTTACTATTTTAGACAAAATTTATCCATAGTGCAAGAAATAATTTATTTTTTGATCAAGTTAGTTTCTATAGATATGTCAGATACTATTATTTTAGAAATTATTAATTTTCAATAGTTATTTCAATCAAAATGGACTGCGAAAAAAAAGTTCGTGAAAATATAATTAAAACTTTTCAAAAAAATCCGTCATGGACTTTTAAAAAAATAGCTTAAAATTTGAAAGTTGACCCTCGAACGGTTTCTAATGCTATCAGACGGTATAAGGAAAACCTGAGCATTGAAAGAAAACCTGAATCAGGGAGGAAAAAAGGTCCTACAGATATTGGTAAGACAAAAGAAGTCGAGCGACTCTTTCGAAGAGCGCCTAACACTTCTTTAAGAAAAGCAGCTCGTACGGTGAAATGTTCTACGAATTTTGCACATAGAGTCAAAGCTTATGCTGAACTGAAGACATACAAAGTCCAAAAGGTTCCAGATCGCAATGCTATAAAGAACTTAGAAGCAAAAAAACGAGCGAAAAAATTGAAGTCTGATTTTATAAAAAAATACACCTGTTGTGTGATGGATGATGAAACATACGTACTGGCATACTTTTCTCAACTTCCTGGTCAAGATTTTTATGTTGCTGATAAACGGGGCAATGTTCGGCAAGAGTTTCGCACAAAAAAACAAAAAAAATTCCCTAAGAAGTTTCTCGTGTGGCAAGCTATTTGCAGTTGTGGCAAAAGAAGTAAAGTATTTGTGGCATCTGGCACAATAAACACAGAAATTTATATAAAGGAGTGCCTACAAAAACGGTTGTTACCCTTTTTAAGAGAGCACAGAGTGACTACCTTTTTTTGGCCCGATTTGGCATCATGCCATTGTGGAAAAAAGGCACTTGAGTGGTACTCAAAGAATAATGTCATTTTTGTACCACGAGAGGCAAAACCGCCTAACTGTCCAGAACTTCGGCCTGTGGAAAGGTATTGGGCTCTGGTAAAAAAGGAATTGAAGAACAGAGGAAAGATTTCCAAGAACATGTCCGATTTTAAGCGCAGGTGGAACACATGCTCCAAAAAGGTATCAGAAGCAACTGTAAAATCTTTAATGGGAGGGTTTCCGAAAAAAGTAGATAATTTTGCAAAACCCGAGTACTACGTAAACATTTTAATGCTAAATGATTTTGTATAATATGTCATTATATTTGCGTATTTTGTAGAGTTTTTATATTAAAAGGTTTGATTTTTATTTAAGAAAATCCAACTACAAATTTTATTTAGAGCACTCTTTAAGTTTGCACGTTAAATGACAAGGAAATTGGGTGCCGCACGAGTTGAACGGCGTTTGTTTGCTTGAGAACTGCTGCCTGCAAAGCAAAGACGGAAGGAATTTCTGCATCGCATTGAGACTGGGGACAAAAAATGGGTTCATTACCACAATCGCCAGCGCAGAAAATATCCCGGCCATGCTTCCACGTCGACGGCCAAACCGAATATTTTCGGTTTGGAGAGGCTAGCTCGGCTCAGTATTATGAGTTATTAAACCCGACTGAAGCAATCACAGGCGATCGTCATCGAACACAATTAATGCGTTTGTGTCGAGCATTGAAAGATAAACGGCCGCAATACAAGGAGAGACATGATAAAGTGATTTTACTATACATGCTCGACCCCCATGTTGCGTAAGCGGTCAAGACACACTTGGAAACGTTGAAATAAAAAATTCTACGACACAATGATATTTCTTGATACATCGAAGTACAAAAAATAGAAGGAGGAACCCTACAGCGATGAAATTTTGCACAATTATTCACTTTTATATAGATAATAAAAAATAAAAAAAATTGTCGAAATCCGTCGACTCTATGGGGTACCTGCCTTGAACACTCATTTTTTCAACTATTTTATTTATTTATTTATTTTTAATGCACAAGTCGCAATTCTTAACAGAATTTGATGAAGGCACAAGTCTATGTATTACTTCAGAAAAGAGCTCTACAAATTTTGGTTGAAATTAGTCGACTATTTGGCGTACATACCTGTCTCCCAATTTTTCTTCTTAATGTGCAATCCGCAATTCTCAACAGAATTTGATGAAATTCGGCACAAGTTTATTAGTTTATTATTAGACTTCTGTTAAACCCCCATTTTGCAAAATTTTTTTTTTTTTTCTCAACAAAATTTGAAAAAATTCGGCACAAGTCTTTCCACTGATCCAAGAAAGACATCTATTGGTTGACCTGTTCCGAATTATACTAATTTTGGTGGAAATCCGTCTACTCATAGGGGCCTTGGACTTACACTTAAATGCAATTTTATCCAAAAGTTAAGCCCAAACGACTGCAACACTTTTTGCTTAAATTATGCGTAACAATTTACGTGGCTTTTTTTTCAGAAAATTTTTAACTTCGTTCTATGAGCGGTAAATTTTTTTCTCTTAATCTAAAGAAGAGACTTTCGCTTTTCACGTGGATATGGTGGGAGCACCGAGCGAAACCGAGTCAACTTAGTTTTTGTCCAAGGAAAAACGAAAACACTGAATTTTGTAGAGCTTTTTTGGTTTTCTGATATCTCCTAAACTATATACGCGATTAATTTATTTTCTTCTGCAGACTTAAACCAAGGTTCTGTATCTTAATTAAATCAAGATTAAAGCTGTGAAACTATATTAGATGCATGAGCTACTGAGTTTAATGAAAAATTTCATCACTTTTCGTTTTAGAATATTAAGCACATCTCAATATGGCAGAATTAAGATAGTGCGCCACCCACCGTATTTTCCAGATGTTGCACTCTCAGACTACCACTTGTTTCGATCAATGGAACACGGTCTGGCTAAACAGCACTTCCGGTCTTATAAAGAAGTAAAAAAATTAATCGATTCGTGGATCGCTTCAAAATATTACCAGTTTTTTTCAACGCGGGATTCGTAAGCTGTCCGAAAGATGGATGAAAGTAGAGGCTCGCGATGGAAAATACTTCAAATCATAAATTTATAACCAGTTTATAATAATTAAGCCTGTTATTTCCGGGGAAAAAATGGAAAAGTTTTACACCCTATAGTAATAATTTAAACTATTATATTAAAATTAATATCCGCGAATTCTTTCTCCATTCACAACATTTTGGTCATTCGAGCCGGATTCTTTGAAATTTTTTAAAAGATATAAGAAGTAACTAAGCGAAAACTACTGTCATTTCATTAAACATTTGCTTATTCACATAAACTTCTTTCAATTTATTCCCTGCGTAATATGTTAACAATTCATATCAATGTTTATATTTACTTAACACAAATTCTGCAATTATTATTAATTTTCCTAACAATATTTTATGATGTCAACTTATTCATATTAAAACAAAATTTATTACTACTACTCTCATAATAATTTAACGGTAACATTTGCGTTATGAAAACAAATTATTGATCAAATAAATTTCTTTAAAAATAAACGACAAATTTTGTGAAGGCTTCTTTTCTTCCCTTTCCTGTTTAACACATTCAATAATCAAGGATAATAGAAATAAAATTTACAAAGGAAAAAGCATGTTAAAAAGATCTAGGGAGTAGATTAAAATAAACAAGGACTCAAGTAACTGTCAAAAGTTTCAAATGCTAAAACAAATTTGTTTAACCTTAAACAATAAAAGTGAAACATTTGACTTTTAATAATACAAAATATTTATAAACATTTGCCAATAAATAATTCTTTTAAATAAACCCACATCATAAAATAACACATAATACAAGAAAATAAAGAAAATTTTGAAAAAAATATAAAAAATTTAAAAATAATATAAACAAACACTAGTTGACTATGTCGTGACGGACTGACAATAAGTATGTGACAATGATCTTGGCCTTGACTGAGTGAATGACTAAATAAATAAGAAATACCCGACAAATGAAAAAAAAATATAACATAACAAAGTCGTCACACCCATCATGGCCAGACTAAGGCACCTGTACTTTAAATCATAACAAGAAATTAGTTAAATTGAATATAAAATTTTTTAAGTAAATTTTGCAAAAAAAAAAAAAGAGGTCTACATAATTTTATTAAAGCTCTACTAAATTCTGGTCATAATAAAGACAAAGCCCTAGTCACAGATCAAGTCATAAATATACAAAGAAAAGTCATATTCAGGTCAGGCTATAGGTCACACACATCAGCTGAAACAACGGGCCCAACCAAACCTAGATCTTAATTTTATTCTCAAAAGATAATAATAAATCAAAATTAAACATTTTTTTTCGAAAATTGGTTCACAAGTATTATGAAAAAGTATTACCTAAATTGAAAAAGCAATAAAGTACTTAAGTTAAAGTTAAACTAAATGAGAATTATATTATCAGTCTATAATAGTATTTAGGATTTGAACAAACTAAAAGCCAAACTACTTTTTAATATTTTCGCAATTTTATAGGAAAAGGCCTCAGAAATAAAAAAAATGTAACACAAAAGATTTCAGATTTTCGAATTCCATAAAAATTTGTGATTCAGTTAATTGTCAAGATAAGAATTTAATCTTATACATGACGATTTCATTTATATATAGTCTCACTATAAGTTCTAATGTCTGAAAACAAAAGATTTAGTTCAACGCTCTTTTAAAGATTAGAAATTTGATAAGCGGCGTGACAAATGTGGTCAAATTATACCATAGTGAATTTAAGATCATAAGTTCGAGAAATAAATCTAACATCAATCAAAAACTGTTCATTAAAGTGTCCCAGAAAAAGTGAAAGTCATTGTATCAAAAGACGTACCCCAAAATTTGTTACATTTGACCCCAATAATCCAAATACAAAGTTTCATTCAGATCAGATATCGGGAAAGTGGGCCGACTTGACGCCAAAGTTTGGACATCCCAGTTATGTGGAAAACTGAGGGTTTTCTTTAGATTTCTTCAAAATGTTTCTACTTAGAATATCTTTTTAAATCCATTTTTAACAGCATCCTACAGATAACAAAATAAGCTATCGAACGAAATATAAGACATTAATATCGGTTTCCTGATTATTAAGGGTTTCCCAAAATATTTTACGTCCTTGAAGCTTCTGAAAATATGGAATAAAAAAATTTATTATTAATAAATTTTAAAAAGTTTGACTGGTTTTACTTTTTTAAGACCTAAAGATATTTAACTATCCATTTTTGTTGCAATGGACTAACATTAAATCACTTTTGCATAGGACGAAAGAATTTTTTTTCATACCGTTTTCAAAACTCCTTGTTTGGTTTTTTTCAATAGTTTGTTAAACGAATTCGAAAAAAGTAAAAAAAAAATCCAGAGTGTTAGTAAAAACACCCTGCAGATTAGCACAAAAGAAGAATTAAATCGATATCTCTAACGGCTTAGCCGTGCCTGCGATTGAAAATCAAAGGTTTTGGACAAAAACCCAATTTTTCACCAAAGTTACAAAAAAAAAAACACGCTAATTGTTATATATTAGCAATTTTTATAAACAGTACTATAATTACTATTGTTTCGATTGGTAGAAATATATATATGAACTTTGGTTGAAATCGGATGTCATTAACCTTATTATTACCAGGATCAAAAGTAAAATTTTTAAAATATGCAATTTTTTTTTAAAAAGGTACTAAAAATTACATGTTTTTATTATTATATTTGAATAAAAATTGTAACAAATCGTTTAAAGAAGCCTTTAGTTACATTTTTATACAAATTAACCCTTGCGTACCCATAGGCTCATAATGGTTTATATATATATATATATATATATATATATATATATATATATATATATATATATATATATATATATATATATATATATATAATATGCGTGCTAAAATATATTTTCAAAAGCTTCTTTCTGTCATTATTATTATTTTTTAGAAATTAACCCTCAAATAACCAGGGGAAAATTTACTTTTTTAAGAAATTTTTTAAAAATTTACTTTTACCACAAATATTGTTACCACATTTTAAGTAATGTCGTATAGTAGAAAATTTTACCATACCTAAAAAGCTTAGACCTAACCCTGATTGGGCTTTTTGCGAGTCCCTGACTTTTCTAGATTTAACCATCAGTAAGCCGATATACAATCGATAATTCTGAAATTATTTGTATACATATATATATATATATGTATAACCCCTTAAAGACTGTTGTTGACTTATTAAACCTAAAATAATTACCATTATTTCTTTGAAATAAATGCAATTTCTTGCAATTTTGAAAAATATCCTGTTTTTATACCCACCATCAAAAAGAATGGGGGGTATATTGAGATTGTCATTCCGTTTGTAATTTCCTTAATATTGGTTCAAAAATCAAAAACGATATATATTCTGAATCCTTATGAAATTCTAAGACGATTGAGCTATATCCGTCTGTCTGTCCGTCTGTCTGTCCGTCTGTCTGTCTGTCTGTCTGTTGAAATCACGATAACGTCTACACGAAAAGAGCTAGTTAACTGAAACTTAGCAAAAACATTCTTTATCTATGAGAAAATTTTGGTATTGAAATTGGGCAAAATCGGTTAGCATTTGACCATAGCTCCCGTATAACCTTGTCTAGGCTAATTGCTTATTTGCTAATAAATGACAAATTATAACAGTTATGATGACAAAATTTGGTATCTAGAAGTTTTAGATAAGCACTAGGCAGCATATAAAATTTCATCGAAATCGGTTCACATTTAGCCATAGCTCCCATACAAAAAACTTACGAAAACAGCCTAAATTTCACCCAAAATACACTTAAATGCCAATAAATCTAAAAGTATAACAGATATAACCACTAAATTTGGCACAAGAAAGTCTTATATCAATGCCAGCTAGTGTGCAAAATTTTGTCGCAATCGGTCACCATTTGACCTAGCTCCCATATAAAAAACTTACGAAAACACAAAAATTCAAAAAGAAAAGGGGATTTATGTCCGTCTGTCCGTCAGATAAAATCGTGATAGCTCCTTAACTACAAGAGCTAGTAAGACTAAATTAAGCACAAGGAAGTCTTATGTCAATGCCAGCCAGTGTGCAAAATTTCGTCACAATCGGTCACCATTTGACCATAGCTCCCATATAAAAAACTTATGGAAACACAAAAATACATAAAGAAAAGGTTGTTTATGTCCGTCTGTCCGTCAGATAAAAGCACGATAGCGCCTTAACGAAAAGAGCTAGAGGGACAAAATTTTACAAAAGTATTTTGGATATCTTGAAAAAGATGTGTGTTGAAAATGGACAAAATCGGTTCAAATTTAGTTAGAGCTCCCATATAACCCCGCCCCGGGAAACACATTAATGCTGATAAATTGAATACAATTGTAATAGCTATGACGATTAAATTTAAAATAGTGAAGTTTTATGCAATTTTTGATCAGTTTATCAAATTTTATAGGAATCAGTCCATATTTGACTTTAGCTTTCATGTGAAAAACACTCACGGAAACCAAAAATTTTAGCAAAGGCCAGTTAAAAGCTATTAAATTAGAAACTATGATAGCTATGGCCACTAAATTTTGCAAGATAAAGCTCTCTATATATACCAGCCAGTGTGTAAAATTTTGTTATAATCGGTCAACATTTGGCTATAATTCTTATATATATAACATCCCCTTTTTATATCTACAATCAAAAAGATTTGGAGGTACATTCATTATATTAAGATTGCACCTATGAAATTATATAGGCATCAATCAATGTTCAGCCCAGACTTTATATATGATGAATGCATTAGGAACTCATAACGAAATATATGGACCTGTCGTATTACTATTAACGTGTTTAGCCTAACTACATATTAAGCACAACGAAAAGTATTTAACAACTTATTAATGTAAAACTATACCTGGTTATGAGACCGAATTTTGATCAAAGTAAATACTGGGGAAACCACTAAAATATTTTTGAATGTTGAACTATAAAGCTACGGAAACCTAATTTAGTCCAAAGGTTTTACCAACAATACCAAATAGCTTAGCGATTTTTCCAGTTTTGGTGCAGATTTTGAATTAGCTGCACCCTTGTAGATATATGAGATATGTTTCTAAATTTAACACAACTTGATGGTGGGTATATAAGATTCGGCACAGCCGAATATAACACTCTTACTTGTTTTTTTTTTTATATTCTATAGAAAAGTGACAGAATATTAGAAAAATCAGGTTATATTCTTAATTTCTAGAGGCACCCTCACAAGCCTGTAAAGATTTGGCCTTAACCTTAAAAATTTACCGTAATTCCTTTAGACGAAATGGAAACTCTTTAAATTTTAAAAAATAAACTTTAAACTAATTTGTTTAATGAAATAAATACAAAATTCTATACAAATTTCTTTCAAAATTCTTTTGCATAATTTAATACGTTCATTGACGTTTTCGAACAAACATTTTTATATACAAACTTTTTCGAAATCAAAATAAAATTCAAAATTTTTTTTTGTTAATCTCTCTCTGTTTAGTATAAAGAGCGACATTTAAAATTTTCACATCAATATATCCAAAGAGAGAGAGAGTGAAGAAAACAATTTTGAAAATATTAGACATTTCACATTGAGTTTTTTTTGTCGATTCAAATATTGCAAGAAAGTATTGCATATATATACAATATATAGTATATAGTATTGTACATATATCTACAATGTATACGAATTGTTTATACAAAATATTGCATAATTATTGTTTATGTTATATTTTGTTAAATATTGTTATTTTTTAGCAGCCGAAATTTATAAGAAGTTTATTAAAAAGAAATAATTTGGGACTATGTCTTAAGAATAACAATTATTTCCAGCTAAACCCTTTCGCTATTTGGTTGCCAAGTCAATATGAAATGTTTTACTACCTTAGTTTCATACAAATCTGATAGCCGTGTCAAAAGTTATATGCATATTATATGGGTATGTTTTGAAAAAAATCTTGAAAAAAACTAAATTTGGAAGGCCATTTAAAATTTTGAAGAACTCTAAAAATTGTATAAGTTATACAAAATTTCATCAAAATCAGAGATGGTAAGATTCAAAATTAGTATTTTTCGTTTGAAAAATTTTGATTTGACCCATAAACATAGGTCAATAAGTTTAAATTTTAATTTTATTAAAATACATAGTACAAATATATTAGTTTTGGAAATACAACATTACTGAAATTACTCATTTTTAACCCCTTAACGACCGAATTTTCATATCGCCTGTTAAGACATTTTTCAACTACTTTTCGTTAAGCAGTAAAGTAATGCAGTAATCAAAAATTATGAATATAAAAGAAATAGATTTAAAAAGTAAGAATATTGGATTTATTACAGTTAGGCCCAAAAGGGTTCTTTATAGCTAAGGGTAAATAATAAGTAAATAAATAAACGTACACCTTTATCATATATCCGTTCTCCACACCCTATTCATATACAAAAACATTTGAATAAAAACCAATCCATAGATAACAGGGGCTAATAAAAACCCTTTGAAATTAGAAATTTTAGATATTTCAAACGTAAAATAAATTAACCGCAACTTTTTTTGATTGGAATTTCATGTGATTTCGATTCTTGTTACAATGAAAACAAATGTTAGCAATAAATAACTATTATCATTAAAAACTAAAAAAATAACTATAACCACAAAACAAATTGAAATGAAAAACAACAAACATGAAAGCGCTATAGTCGGTCAAGCCCGACCATACGATACTCTTCACCACTAAGGTCAAATATGTTCTTTTTCCTGTATAAACCAAATATTTGCTAAATTTTGCCATCAAACAAACATTCTCTCAAAACTTATATATTAAAGCTGTTTCCATCATTTGGACTTATATGAGAGCTAGGTTCAAATTTTGACCGATTATCTCGAAATTTGGCAAATTGATACAGTTGTTACAAAAAAATAAACTTAAAATTCTTACATCATCAGATTTACGAGCGTTTTAATGATTTTTGTCTCATCTTTTTTGACAGAAGAGTTTGTATAGGAGCTATGGTCAAATGTGGACCGATTTCAACGGAATTTGGTACAGTAATTTTAGTTTACATAAACATTATTCGTTTTAAATTTCATGAAAAAATATTGATATTTGTGGCCAATATATCAATTCCGGGAAGTGCGGTCAATGGGAGGTACCATAAGTAATGGACCGATTTTGACGAATTTGTGGCAAATTTCAGCAAATTATCTTTAGAATTGCGACCTGTACTTTGATTACATGGTTTAAATGGAGGTCCAGCCAGTCAGGCAAAACCTACAGCTAAATACAATACGAAGGGAGTATACTTGGGACAACCATAAAACCTGCAAATTCATACTGCGAATGAGTGTATCTATGGTCTCATATAGAAAGTTCCTAACTCACATTTTCTTCGAAATTGATTTTTTTGTGATTCCAATGCATTTAACGTAAATACACCTCCTCACAAAATTTTAAGGCAATTTTATCTAAATTAGCGCTTTTTTAAGTAATTTTCTAAAAAGCCCTAACTTATTCCTAAAAAAATATATTTTTTAAAAGCCTTTTTCGCCAAATTATGTGTCGTTGCATCAACAAATAATAGAAAACTTTTGAATCTTAAAGCTTTCGGTTGGATGTATAATGATTTCTTATATTAAACTTTTGTCGACAACATTTTTCGGAGAGAAAGCTTTCAATATCAAAATCTTTCCTATAGGTAACTTTTAATATTAAAAGCTTTCTACTAAAAATATTTCACATAAAAAGTTTTCTAATGCAAAACTGCCATTATTTATCTAAAGTTTTCTTGTATAAAACTTTCGATATCGAAAGATTTCTTATATTAAACATTTGTCGTCAAAATATTTCAGATAGGAAACTTTTTTTATAAAAGTTTCCTTTAGAAAAATTTCAATATCAAAAGCTTTTTCTATAGATAACTTTAATATCTAAAGCTTTCTTAAAAACTGTTTATATTAAAAATTCCTGTACAAAACTTTCAATGCCGAAAGGATTCCTATAACAAACATTTGATATCGAAAGATAAACTTTCTTATAAAACTTTCCTATAAAAACTTTCAATATCAAAGCATTCCTATAGGTAACATTTGATATAAAAAGCTTTCAACTATGAAACATTCCATATCGAAAGCTTTCCGAGAAAAAAGATTTTCTATATAAGACTTTCGATGCCGAAAGTTTTCTCATAATAAATTTTTGTTATTAAAAAAAAAGGTAGATATCAAAAGGCAAAACATTTCGGATTAAAAACCATTTATTTATATCAACAGATTTCCTAAAGGTTATTTTTAATATTCAAAGCTTTCTACTTAAAGCATTCAACATCAAGAGCTTTCCAATATAAAAATGCCAATATCAAAAGATTTAGAAAACTCTTTATTTGAATATCGAAAGATTTCATATAAAAAACATTCCAAGTCAAAATTTAATATCGAAAGCTTTCCTATAGAAAATTTTTAATATCGAAAGATCTCTTATAAACACTGCAATCGACATAAATTAGATATTGCCGAAGTTAGGGATAGAACCCAGGTAGAATTTGATATGTTATTGCTTGGAAGTTGATGTTATTATCAACTCTGATACATCACCATCAAAATTTTATGAAAAGGGAGAAAGTCTACTGATGTTCTCAAGGTGAACATTAACCTGAAGTGATATTCCAATTAACCTAAAGTGATATTTCGGTAAGAAAAGTGTTCGAAAATGATCCCGATTGAACTAGTAAAAGAGGACGTCCATCATTTTGATGGAAAGATAAAGTAGAGGAAAATCTTTCAAAGCATGACCTACAAATTTGGAAAGATCCAAGCACATGGAAGTCTAATATATGCTCGACCTTCGCCCGTAACAGGTTGTACATATACACATATGCTCAAAATAATAGATACACATTCATACATAATATTAAAATAACGTTAACTCTGGAAATTCCCTCCAAAACGAGCTCTGTAATTTTTTTTCATTATGGT
Source organism: Stomorhina lunata (assembly GCA_933228675.1). Classification (NCBI taxonomy): domain Eukaryota; kingdom Metazoa; phylum Arthropoda; class Insecta; order Diptera; family Rhiniidae; genus Stomorhina; species Stomorhina lunata. The sequence continues at coordinate 23,602,842 of OW121741.1, forward strand.
TGCATTTGTACAAATCATTTTAACGAAAAATATGGCAACTTCTTGCCTTTATTTAAATACAATAACGAATGTTCTGGTCAAACCATAAAATTGTTTGATCATAATAATAGATACACTTGATTTATTAATTAAGTATGTAAGGAAGATACGAGTTTGAGGATCGAATAGTGGCGGAATTTTATACGATTTTGCTTAGATGTCGACGTGCTGACCAACTTATTACCAACTAACATTTCCATTAACATTTTGTGATAAGGGAGGAAGTCTGATAATGTTCTAATAGTGATAATTCCCATATTTCAACTTTAGATTCGTATCGATGAAACAGAATTTGTGAATTTACATCCCAACCTCAAATGTGTCCACCCTATCTTTCTATACGTTACAAACAACAAGACAAATCCAACATACTTCTTCGTTCTATTGCGGTAAAGGGTATAACAATTCAAGCGTAAAGAAAGTAACTAGTATTTCATTCAATCTTTCAAATAAACAAAAACAAAATTGACCCAAAGAAACATGTGATTAAGAGTAAGAAAAAGAAAACTTCTAAAGAACAAAGAAAAAACCTAAAGGAGAAAAATCAATATTTTTTGGAACCATATGTGTTCGAGATTCAAGTTAAATGTACATACAACAAAAATCTCAAATGAAAAGAATTTTTTAAAAAGAACACGTACAAAAAAGTTTAACGAAATATTTAGAATAATTTCACTTAAAATAAAGGCCGGAATTGTTTTAAATTTATTGTTAAAATAAAACTTACCTTTAAATTTCCTATTAACTCCATAAATTGTAAAATATCACCTAAACCTGCATTGAAACAGGGTTTTCCAGTTTTGGAGTTTTCTTTTTTGGTATCTGGACATGAAGCCGATGCTGATGACGATGATGCAGCTGCTGAAGACGAGGAAGAAGTTTGTTCAGAAGATAAAGATGTTGGGGATTCTGGATGGTCTGTATTGGTATCATGACCATTAGTTTTTTGTAGACTTAAGGGCTCTGCAGCTAAAGAGGACATGGCAAATTGTGTTTGCTTTTGTTTGGTATTTAAATTTTGATTTTGTTGAGTATGAAATTGATGAAAAATTTGCTGTTGAAAGAAATTCTGTATGCGTTGACTACGTTGGGCCTGATGATTATGACAATGATGGTTGGGATTGTGATGATTATTAAATGTCTGATGATGTTGTTGTTGTTGAAATTTTTGTAAATGTTTTGTTGAAGTTGTAGTAATAGTACGATTATTCACTGTACTATAATTTACTGTGGCTTTATTATTTGTAAAATTTGGATCCTGCGTATTAGAGTCAAACGTTTCTCTATTGCATTGTATAGACGAACTATTTGCGTTCAAAGACGAATACAAACTAAAACATTTGTTATGACTAGCATGAAAATTTCGTTGAGTTTGCTGGCTCCGCTGCTGCTGCTGCTGGTTCTGCTGCTCCAATGACAGCTGACTAGAAGTATCGTTTTTGGTATAAATAGTATTGCTGCTATAGCTGCTAATGTTCGGATTTGTTTTTTGCTGTTGCTCTGACAATGACGTTCTTGTTGACTCTGGCGTTTTCGTATCTACTTCTATATCTTCAATATTTTTCGTATTGTGTAATGACGTCATTAATGTTGTTCCCATTGGTATGATTGTATTCGTTTCGTTGGTATTATTTGCACATACCGCCACATGCTTAATACTCTTTACCAACTCTCCACCAGCTACATTAGTATTTTGTAGCTTTCGCAGCGCTTTGATCAATTGCTGAATGGAGAGCATTTTGGTATTATTTTGAGTTTTTTTTTATTTGTTATTAGAGCGTAATATTTATGTGTAATTTGCGAGCTCACGAGTATAATTTAGTTTAACTGAGAGATCAAGTCACTACCAGACGTTATGATCTGAAAATAAATAGATAAAATAATTGAATTAGTATTTTATAAACGACTATATGAAGCGACTCGGCGTTGGCAGTGTAACTGACATTTTTTTAATAATTCATTGAATATTTATATTTTATATAATTTAATTTCTTTCTAATTTTGTTCAAACTTTAGGTTTTCCGTTGGGGGAACCTAATCCCTTGAGGGCGCATCCCCAGGTAGTGGATAATGGAACGCCTCCAACGCAGGGTTGGGGAACCAGCCACTGTTTAGATGACTGCTTCCTCAACCATGCGTGGGCGGTAAGGGAGCTATCCCTCGGGAACCAAATAGGTAGTTGTAGGTAATACTCTAAAATTATCCCCCATCCAAGCCCGGTGTCATTGCAAAAGCCGTGCCATAAGCTTCTCGGTAAGCAGTCGGTGTTACCAGGGAATTACTGCACACTTCGGAGACTGTGTTTCAAAGGTGGACTGAGGATACTTTGACGCCTCCACTAGTACCAATGTTATTCCCACGTTATAGGGGGCTATGATGTGTCCGACCTTCTTTCCCCCACACTCGTGGGATTCAAAATTTCTAACAAGAATAACAAACTAAAAAGACAATGAAATGGACGGGACCATCTTGTAGTATAGATTTAGGGTTAGACAGGGCACAGTAGCTAGGGACGAAATAGACGAACTGATTCTTCAGCAGAAGCGACATTTACTGACGGACCTAGAGGAGATTGTGGAAACGATAGAGGTTCTACCGGATTTCTCCCTCTCCACCGAGCACTCAGTCGCTGGCGGATGTCAATATCGAGTCTGACTTGGAACTTGAGATAACGGTGATCTCAGCTTAAAACCAGCTTCAAGCGGTATCTTCTACCAGGAACTCGGGAAACGGTGGATAGGGCCACACCAACGGAACGACCGGATCCCACTTCAACCACTGAGACAAACAGGACTCGGAGGGGTTTGCTGGACCATCCAGAGTCCAGCAAGATCAGCTTCGAGTCCTCGGGACTTAGAGGGGGAAGCGAATCGGGACGAACCGCCTGAGGTAGAAAGGGAAAATATGTTGGTTCAACCTGAACATCATCATCGTCATTATCATCGCCAAGACCAGACAAACATCGAATATGGTCCCGTTGATCTCCGATAGGGTGGTCGATAAATGTCCCCGATCCTTTTATTTTTGTCTAAAGAGTTGAGTTTTCGGAAGTTTGGTCAAAGTTGCCCAGATGATAATCTCTAAGTTCTGCTAGGGAGTGTAAATGCAAGTTGACCGTCAGTTTCTCTTCAACATTATAACAACTTCTACTCTATTGATTTCTTTGTAAGATTGTGTCATCTAGTATGTAATATAAAAAGGATTAAGATTGCGAAGTCTCTGGCGCAGGAGGAATAATAAGACCGCTAAATGTTAAATATTATAAGTAGGCCAAAATTACTTTAAAAGATAATATGTACGGGTTTCTGTGGTCCAGATGGTACGTTAAGACTGGGTATCCAGAAAAGTTGTATAGTGGAATGTCTCGCCCTATCATCGAGAGATTTTCGCCATTCACAAGTTAAAACAGATGTAGTGAACACATACTATGTAATTCCCACGACATTCCAATTCGATTCTATTTTAAGACTCATTGAAAGGGACCTACTTTTTAGCTCCGGCTCCGAACGGCAAATGCATTAGTAAGAAAGGTTTAACATAGCCTAATACTCAATAACCGGTGGGTAGCCGAGTTATAAGGTGAACCGCTTGTTTTTGAAAATTTATTTTTTTTTTCAAATGGGTCTGGCCGGGGATCGAACTTGGGAGCTCTAGTAAGCTAGACGGATGACTAACCTGCTATTTCGACCTAAATAATACTCCAAAAGTCAGGAAGCTGGAAAGAATTTTTTTCCCTTAGATCCATGCGTGTATAACTCTAGAAACCTTCACAGATGTTCACAAAAAAGGATCGTTCAAAGTTAATAAAGGCCTAATGGTCAATTTTCCATATTATTTCAATGTCAAAATTTTTCATTTGCAAGACCGATTTGCAAATGCAACGATGCTAGACTATTTAGAACAGATTGTCAACTAATTGAGCTAATTTGATTTGCGGTTAAATATTTATACTATATAGTTTTTAATGATAACAACAAAAATTATTTATTGCAAACATTTGTTCTCATTGTAATAAAAGTAGAAATAACAAGAACTTCAAAGTTTATATTAGAAATTGCGGTTTATATATTTTACTTTTCAAATATCTAAAATTCCACTTTCAAAGGTTTATTATTAAACTCCATTATCTATAAATTGGCTTTTATTTGATTGTCTCCATATATAAATAGGGTGTGCAGAACTGATGTATGATTAAGGTGTTGTTTTACTTATACAGTGATTTTCACCTTTAACAGTAAGGGGCCCTTGTGGACCTATCAGTTATCGTGACGAATAAAGAAAACTTTTTACTACTCAAAACTAATTACATATTTTACATTCATTGTAAGCGTGCATTTTTTGTTTCGAGATAAGAGAAAACAAATAAATATTTTCTAACGAAATTGCTTTTTAAAATATTCTCAATGAGAATCATCGAAAAACATTCGACATGGCAATTTTGTATAAGTAGAGAAATTAAATGAAGTCATTAGTTGTGAACCGCATACCAGAGGTCCCAAGTTCGATCGCCGGCCAGACCCACTTGAAAAAAAATAAATTTTCAAAAAAGCGGCGGTTCACCTCATAACTCAGCTAGCCACTGGTTATTGAGTATTAGGCTATGTAAAACTTCTCTAACTAATGCATTTGCCGTTCGGAGCCGGAGTTAAAACGTAGGTCCCTTTCAATGAGTCTAAAAATAGAATCGGATGCAGGTAGTATCGCACAAGTAGCAGTCCTTAGTCAGAATCTTACGATTTCAGAGTCGTTCCGGTACGAAGAACCGACTGCCGTGGCAACGAGTAATAGTTTGGTATACTAAGACAGTTAAGAGAGTAGCTACATAAAAAAGTAACAGAAAGGATGAAAAAGGGACTCAAAGCTTATTACTTCTGCAGACACTTGGTAGGCAAGACATGGGGCTTAAGACTTATGGTTGTGTATTGGATTTACACAACCATTGTCTGACCCGTTCTAACACATTTGCAGTTTCATTCTTGTGACCTCTTAACAAGGTCCAGCATTGTGCTAGTATTGGGATAAGATAAAAGCATTATGCAGGTTGCCCTTCACACTATGTCGCTATGGCAACGAAAAGTCTAGTAAGGCTACATGTATCGGGTATACTCAAATACAGACGGGTAGGTTAGGTACACCAGACTACAGATTTTAACAGATCCCTATGGCTTGGAGTCAGGCTTACCAGGGTCTGACTATTTAGTGAAGGATCTACTATTTAGCACAGCACCGGAGGTTTTTGTTGTAACTGCGATATAATTGGTAATATCACAGAAGTGGAAGATCTCGATCGGAATCCTAAGATATCCGGGTCGCTTCGGTACGAAGAACCGACACTGAATGTCGTAATCCCTGATAGAACCGCCTGGAAGGGTCGTACATCGCTTTTTAAAGGCAATTGGATCTTTACAGTTGGTTCTTTAATGAACAGCGGCAATGGGTCGGGTGTTTTTTTTTTTTTTTTTTGGGTAAAACATTAAGAAATCTTAAAGTGCCTCCAAACTAGTCAAAAAATGTAGATTGGCCCTAATAGACCTATCACATAGTAATAGGTGTTTCTTTCGAAGCCGCAAGACATGGCTCAAGCCAAAACTTGAGCTAGAAAGTAACAGACATATTAGATCCCACTTAAGGCGAGCTACTTAAGGCGCTGCAAGCTTTGCCTTTGCCAGCTTTAAACTAGTCAAAAAATGTAGATTGGTCAGGTCATTATACCTACACTCAGATATATGTTTAGACTGTTTTACATTCTGGGTGTTGCGATGGCAACGAAATTGCTCACGAAGCCGCAAGACATGGCTCAAACCAAAACATGAGCTAGAAAGTGACGGACATAGTAGCTAACCCTATCTGTAACCAAAGACTTTATAATAAAAAGATGTTGCACTTCCATACATTGATTTGCCATATGGTAATTTTGAAAAGTCCCATAAAAAGCTTAAAACCTATTTTAATCGGATAAAAACTACAATTAAACAAGTAAGAAAGTGCTATATTCGGTCAAGCCCGACTATACGATACCCTTCACCATTAAGGTCAAAGGCGTTCTTTTTCTTGTATAAAGGCAAATATTTGCTAAATTTTGCCATCATACAATCATTTTCTCAAAACTTATATATTAAAGCTGTTTCTGTCATTTGGACTTATATGAGAGCTAGGGTCATATGTGGACCGATTACCTCGAAATTTGGCAAACTAATAACAGTTGTTATGTGTACAATAAATAAACTTGAAATTCTCATTATGTTTAGATTTACGAGCGTTTTAGTGATTTTTGTCTCATTTAGTGCGGTTTTAAAGAAGAGTTTGTATGGGAGCTATTATCAAATGTGAGAATGAAATTTCAATTCAGGAAGTGGGACCTATGGGAGGTACCATAAATAATGGACCAATTTTGACGAATTTCAATAGCCATTATCAAAAAAATGATCTGTGCCAAATTTCATCAAGTTATCTTTAGAATTGTGACCTGTAGTTTGATTACAAGGTTTACATGGTGGTCCAGCCAGCGAGACGGACGGACGGACATCGCTTAATCGACTTAGAAAGTGATTCTAAGCCTATTAGTATACTAACCGGTGTGTCTAAGACAAATATTTCTATGCGTTACATACATCAGCACAAACTTTCCACCTATGGAAAGTTTGGAGTGCCCTAATAACCGCACCACCTCTATATATTTTCTTTATAGGTACATTGTTGCCTTAAAAATGCAACAGAAATTCGGTTTCCAACGCAACAAGGTTTATATGACTAAAATTAACTAAATATTTAAAAAAAATTAATTTTTTTTACAACTTTTTTAAAAATTGTCAATTATCTAAGTAATTAACATATACTAGCAAAGTATACTAAAGCATTAAGTCTTGCAAACAATTGTTAATTTCTAAAAATGCACTAATATAATTAGAATAGCATATATAAAACCTGTTAAAGTCATTCAAATCCGACTATATTATACCCTACACTAATACAAGAGAGTGTCACTTACTTTGGATTCAGATATCACTATACAAAAAAATAGTTTCATTTTTATTCTAGGTATTACGTAGAAACCACTCTAAATTTTATGTAATTTAACACTTTTTAAAATTAGTTTTTTTTACTTCTTCCTCTTAAGGGTTGACTTGTCAATTCACGTTTCTATAGCAGTTTAAAAGAGCTTTATTAACATGGTTAACTATTTTTAACTATATATTACATTAGCTAAATACTCATAACCCATTTACATAGAAGTACAGAAGAAAAGGTTAAGAAAAGTATGAATCACATAACAAAATTACGACACTTACCAATTAATTGTGTGATATCACGTTGAAAATAGCGGTTACATATAAGCGGACATGCGTTCATTTGTTGGTGTTTCCCTTTCCGTTTGCTTTTGCTTTTTGTTTTTATTATATTATATTTGATTTTGAACTTTGCTCCTTTTGTTAATATAATTCATAGACTTTTTGGCGATATATTAAATAAGAATAGACGGCAAATGTGTGAAATGTTTTAGAAATATTATACTATAATATATATAATTTATTATTGCATTTGTACAGCAAAGATAAAATTTTATTTAATTTTCTGCTTTAATCAAATATTTAAGATTTGATGTGTGGTATGCGATTTACAAAGTCTCAACGTCAAGGCGACAAAGAAAAATGTTAACGAAATTTTTAAATAAATTTTGTAGACGTTTTTGTAAAACAACAACAAAAACAAAGAATATAGACGTTTAAAGTCTATTAGCGTTGTCAATTTTTAAATTTCAAAAAGCCGTAAAAATTTGTAAAAACCACTTAAAGTGGAATAGTATATTTTCTATTAAAATATTAAATTTTCTACACAAGAAATAAATACATTTTATAAAATTTTCTATAAAAATAGAAAATTTTTGAAAAACTTTCTATAAAAATAGTCAATTGAAAAAAAAAATCTACAAAAAATTTCCGATATTTTAAAAATTTACTATAAAAAAAATTTTTAAATTTTCTAAAAAAAATAAGAAATTTTTCAAAATGTTGCTATTAAAATAAAAATTTAATATAAAAAAAGACATTTCTTAAAAATTTCCTATAAAAATAAGATTTTTTCAAAAATTTCTTATAAACATAAGAAATTTTTCAAAAATTTCCTAAAAGAAAGTAAGAAATTTTTTTAATATTTCCTATAAACATAAGAAATTTTTAAAAAATTTCCTATAAAAATAAGATATTTTTAAAAATTTCCTATAAAAATAGTAAATTTTTGAAAAATTTGCTATTAAAATAAAAAATGTAAAAATTTTCTATACAAATAAGAAATTTTAAAAAATTTCCTATAAAAATAAAAATATGAAAATATGAAATTTTTTAAAAACTTCTTATAAAAAAAAAGAAAATTTTAAAAATTTTCTATCAAGAAAAAGAAAATTTTCAAAAATTTCCTATCAAAATAAGAAATTTTTTAAAAATTTCCTAAACAAAATACGAAATTTTTAAAAATTTCCTATAGGAAATTTTAATATAATATAAGAATGAAACTTTTCAAAAATTGCTATAAAAATATAAAATTTATCAAAAATATCCTATAAAAATAAAAAATTTTAAAATTTCCTATAAAAATAAAAAAATTTTAAAAAATTTCCTACAAAGAAAAAAAAAATTTTAATCATTTCCTATAAAAACAAGAAATTTTTAAAAATTTCCTATAAATATAAGAAAATTTTAAAAATTTCCTATAAAAATAAAAAATTTTTAAAAATTTCTTATAAAAATAATAATTTTTTTAAAATTTCCTATAAAAATGAGAATTTTTTTTTAATCTTTTTTTTAAATTCTTTAAAAATTTCCTATGAAACTAACAAATTTTTAAAATTTCCTATAAAAATAAAAAAAAAATTTTAAATTTCCTTTAAAAAAAAAAAGAAATTAAAATATCCTATAAAAACAGGAAATTTTTAAAAATTTCTTATAAAAATATAAAGTTTTTCAAAAATTTCCTACAAAATAGTAAATTTTCTATAAAAATAGTAAATATTTGAAAATAATTCCATAAAAATAGTAAATTTTTTTTAAATTTTCTATAAAGCTTAAAAAAAATCAAAAATTTCCAAGAAAAATTGGAAAATTTTTCAAAAATTTCCAAAAAAGAAATAAAAAAAACAATTTGAAAAATTTTCTATAAAAACAAGAAATTTTTAAAAAACTTCCTATAAAAATAAGAAATCTAAAAATCCTATAAAAGTAAGAAATTTTTAACAATTTCCTATAAGAATATGAAATTTTTAAAAAATTGTTATAAAAATATGAAATTTTTCAAAAATTTCCTATGAAAACATGAAATTTTTAAAAATTTGCTTTTAAAATAAAAAAAAAATTGAAATTTCCTATAAAATAAGTAATTTTTAAAGATTTCATATGAAAATTTTTGAAAATTTTCCTATAAAAATAGTAAACTTTTGAAAAATTTCCTATAAAAATAGAAAATTTTTCAAAAAATTCCTATAAAAATAGTAAATTTTTGAAAAATTTTCTATAAAAAAAAAATTTTGAAAAATTTCCTATAAAAATAGTAAATTTTTGAAAATTTTCCTATAAAAATAGTAAATTTTTGAAAAATTTTCTATAAAAAAAAAATTTTGAAAAATTTCCTATAAAAATAGTAAATTTTTGAAAATTTTCCTATAAAAATTTGTAAATATTTAAAAATTTTCTATAAAAATAGTAAATTTTTGAAAATTTTCTTATAGAAAAAGCAGATTTTTGAAAATTTTTCTATAAAAACAATAAATTTTTGAAAGATTTTTTAAAAATTTCCTAAACAAATAAGAAATTTTTAAAAATTTGCTGTAAAAATATGAAATTTTTCAAAAATTTCCTATAAAAATAAAAAATTTTAAAAATTTTTTATAAAAATAAGAAATTTTTAAAAATTTTTTATAAAAACAAGAAGTTTTTAAAAAATTTCCCATAAAAACAAGAAATTTTAAAAAATTTCCCATAAAAACAAGAAATTTTAAAAAATTTCCCATAAAAACAAGAAATTTTTAAAAATTTCCCATAAAAATAAGAAATTTTTGAAAAATTTCCTATAAAAATAGGAAATTTTTGAAAAATTTCCTATAAAAACAGGAAATTTTTGAAAAATTTTCCTATAAAAATAGTAAATTTTTGAAAAATTTCCTATAAAAACAGTAAATTTTTGAAAAATTTCCTATAAAAATAATAAATTTTTGAAAATTTTCCTATAAAAATAGTAAATTTTTGAACAATTTACTATAAAAATAGTAAATTTTTGAAAAATTTCCAATAAAAAAAGTACATTTTTGCAAAATTTCCTATGAAAATAATAAATTTTTGAAAAATTTCCTATAAAAATAGTAAATTTTTTAAAAAATTTTGTGGATGACCTCAAATTTGACACACAGTGTAATCTTAAACTTTACTCCATTCTTTTTGATTGCGGTTATGAAAAGCACTACAAATTTTTAATAAAAGCACTATGTTGGCAACTCTGGTTTTTGTATACTAACGTTTTTGTTGTAAGTAAATTTATTTATAAATTTTTCTTAATTTGTTGCCGTGAGATTTTTGTTTATTGTTAATTCTTTTTTTTGTGTAATATTTATTTAAACAAGACTGTTTTAATTTTGATTTTATTTTTGTCTGAATGACCAAAAAATTCATGTGACTGAATGAAATTTTGTTAAATTCTTAGAAATAAAAAAATATTGCACACTTTTCAAAATGTATTACATTTCTTTAAAAGAATATTTTGTTAATATAATAGGCCTTTTATTATTTATAATAAAACTTTTTTATTGTATGTTTATAATTTTTGATTTTAGTTTTATTTAACAACAACCTTACATTCCGTTGGCAAAAGTGCGAATGCGGAAGAAATGAATGAAAACTTTTTACGAAAATTAAAAAAAAAAATCCATTCAAAATACGCAAACGGTTACACAAATACCAAGCAAGAATTGTTTTAAAGTATTTGTTGAATTGTTAACAAAAATACAAGAAGAAAATTACGTTATCCACTAGCGAAGCAAAAAGGAAAAACTTAATTATTTTATTTGGAAAATCTACAACAAATACAAGACTTTCTTTGCCTTTGTGTCTTAATGTTTTTGTTGTTTTGTTATTGCCACGCGCGAGGGTGAGTTTTTTTGTTTTTGTCGTTTCTCCTTTCCTCGTTGTTTTGTAATCATCGCACAGCAACAACAAGTACACAATAACCACAAATACAATAAAAACAGCTGTTGTTCTTTTTTATTGAATTAAAAATTCCCTTTTAACTGTTATCTTCTTTTTCCTGTTACCACTTTATTTTTCTCAAACCATCACTTTTTTAACTTATTTTCATTAAATTACAACACAAAATTAAACTTTTTCTTGATTTATTAACACTTTTTTAATTAATTTTTTCATCTACCATTAGCAGATAATGAAATTCTTTTAATTTTTGAGTATTTTTTTTCGTCAACCGTACTCGCACGGTGTTTGTGTGTGAAAAAATTTAATTTACCTTGAAAAAAATGTCACTAATATTGCCAGATGATCTCAAAAAATTAATGTCATTTGTTGCTATTGATGAAATGATAGGGTAGCATTGCCAGTTGTAAGAATTTATGGCATCTTTATAGCTAAGTGTTGTTAATAAAATTTAGTAAAATCCGTTAATTTGTTATTAGCTTTGCGTAATCTGTTAGGTTAGGTTTGAAAGAAACGACAACTTCAATCGGAGACCCATGGGATCTATTGTAATGCCTCAAAGATGAGGAGAGAAAAAGCAGAAGAAGGCTAAGAGTTTAGGAAGATATTGAGTTAAAAGTGTAGTATGTAAGATAGAATAGTAGGAAGAGACTTATCTAAGCCACCTGAGTCCAGTTAAAAACCTTACAAGATCAATTGATTTGCACTGCTGCAGATCCTGAAGTTCATCATGGAATCTATTACCTAGATGTTTTAGCCTCTGATTTTGGAGCATTGGACAGCGACAGAGAATGTGTTCCACCGATTCGGACGAGTCATCATCAACTATAATCTGCAGAAGTCCGGAATGCTACCATCCAATCTATTTAGTCTAGAGTTTAAGGCACAGAGTCTCTTCAAAATTCCTATTCATATACTATATACTTGACCTATTAGTCTTAAACTTGACCTATTAAGGTCCTAGATGTTCTGCAGGTAAACATGTTATCCCATGACCTTGCTGATCCAAGACTTAATATCCAAATAGAAATGGAAGATAGATTAAGTAATATCAATCACTCATTAACTCAAGTCTTGACTTGAATCCTATCTAGCGGCTTCGTTGCCAACGATGTCGCAATGACCCAGAACGCAGCACAATTTAATTCTATAACTGAGTGATAGATCTAAAAGGGCAGTTTTAGACTAACAGTTTTGCTTTTAGATAACGTGGTATCACCTGGTTAGCTACCTTAACACCCATTAAAGTAGTGAGCTAACAAGTGCCACTAGTTCTCCCATGAGAACTATAAAAATATGGATAAGTAACCCACTCCTGAAAAAAATAATTACTAAAATAAGGTAAAATTATAATAAAAAAGGACACCGATACTTCGATGGAAAGAACAAGTAGAAGAAAAACTTTCAAAGTCTACAAAATTGGAGAATAGCGCAGAAGATCCAAGCGCATGTAATTCTAAAACATACTCGGCCTTTGATCTTAACGGGTTGTAAATATAGACAATTTAAGTAACTAGTATCCAAGAAAACTAATAAAATTTTTTCCTCTGATTCTAGTTTTTAACTCTCCCCCAATAAATTTTAATATATTATTACGGTACCAAAGTAAGGATGACCAAACTAACGTTTTCTATGAAGCAACATGAAGTTATAGGAAATTCATAAATTTTGGAGTAATGTATACCCGTTTATTCTAGTTGCTTACATATATAAAAAGTGAAAAAATACAACAATTTTAAAAAACAAAGTTATTTAAGGTAAATCCGCCAGCAAATTATCCATATTCGAATCATCCATTTCCATGAGTCCGACATCAATTTTGCTCACAGAACTTTCACCATCACAGAATTCCAAACTATAGAATTCCTTTTCTTTAATCTGTTCATCCAAGGAAGGTTCGCCAACAAAACACAAACCCAGCTCATGATGAACAATGACATTTTGCCAAAATTTCATCATACGACGATTAACAACTTCTGTTTTTATCGAAGAAATCCAGGTATTGTAATCATCAAATGCATTAAAGATAAAGCAACGTTTACGGTAAGCGTTCAAAGCTGCAGAGATTTTATCAATCTTAATTTCATCATATGTTTGAGGTTTGAATATAAGATCCTTGATAACGGAACGCATTTGTGAGGCGTAGTGATTAAATCTAACATCACGCTGTGTACTATTCTTAATAGGAAATACACAGCTTTTTAGCAATTGTTCAAAATCATCTGCAGGTGAGCAATGACGAATATGGTCGAATCCTAGCTGACTTCCAGATGTAGTGGGCTCATCACCAAAGGTTTGCGTTTGGGTTATACGTTCAATTTTGGCTTTTTCTTCTGCTTTAAGCTTTTCTAGCCAAACCTTGCTCTCTTTGAGGGGAAATAAACGTTTAACCTCTTTGGCAGCTTCTTTGGCCCTTTCTTCTATTTCATCGGGAACTTTTACAAAAATTTCGGAGAAATTTTTATCTTTTAAAATTTCATCAAAAAAGTCATCTTCTTCACTGGCTTTGCACAGAATCTTGCGTTCCATTACATCCATAAAGTTTCTCTCGAATATATGAGGTAAATTATCAAAAGGTAAGAGATCCTTTTGTCTTGTATTCCGGGGCTTTTGGTTATCTTCTTGCTCCATAGTTAAGTCCATACTATCGATAAGTTCATCAATGGCTGCTAATTGCTCCTTAGAGCATTCAGTATTTTTGGAAGCCAATTTGGGAAATTGATAGTAGAGATATTGATCATGATAGGCCAACTCATACATGTGGAATGAGGCAGGATTATCCTCTTTAATAGGATTTGGCAACAGGACCACGATTTTAGGCTTATTAAACTTTTCACTATAAACCTTCCAGCATAATATAGCTCTTTCGGCTTTTAATAGAACCTTTACCAAAGCATCGATAATTTTTGCCGAACGTGTGGCTCCACGTTGGTGTAAAATCATATAACATGTATCCCCACTTAAATACTCTTCATGAATAGTTTTGCGTGCTATAAAACCCATAAATGTCAAGCCAGGCGGTAAGATTATTTTATCATCATCAGTCGATTCATCATAAGCTATTGGTGTGCCACCTAACATATAGCCCTCAATCAAATCATCCTCCGTTAGGTTAACTCTATTGCCTGCAATCGAGTAGGCCCATTCACGTGTAAGTGTTTCATCTTCTTCCGTCCAAACCTTCTTCAATTTAATTGTGCTTTCATTTTTGGCAGCAATAATACCAGTTATCTTTATATTAATAAGTGTACCAATACGCAATTCACTATTCCAGGTCCAGGGACGTTTATTGTCACTTTTATTCATGAAATATTCAGCATCTTTTGTGTTACACAAGGAGGCGTTACACTCCGAGACCAAGCGTAAAGCATATTTTTCATTTTGTACCTGCTGTTGATCTCTCTTGCCTGAATTAAATATCGCTTGGGGTAAAAAGTTATTGGCCTCATTATCTACAAATGCTATAGTGGGTGAACTTAAGGAAAATAAAAAAAAAGTAAAAATTGACAATCTTGAAATTTGGTATATTATTATTAACACTTACACCACTGTCAAGTTCACATTATGTTCCAAAAGACTTTGTGCCACATCCTCAAAGCAATCATATGAATTATAGCCATCATTAAAATCATAGAATAATGTCATTCTCAAACGTTGTACCTTTTTGTTCCTGAAAACCAAATTAACTTATAATTTAGGTTCTTTATAATAATTGTACAACCCTTCAAAACCTACTCTGAGCCCTTTTTCAGCATACTAAAAGCCACCACTACAGCATCTAGCCATTCCCCTTTAGTCGAAGCAGTATCATTAACAAATTGATAGAAATTCATTAACAACTCCCAAGAAGGTATTTCCATTTCACCAGCATATTGTACGATATTTAAATAGCCATCGTGATCATTTTCATTGACATCGTTGAGAGTACGTTCGGTGCCCACCAACACAAATGATACAAAATCCTTTTTAGCGGTACAGATCTGGAAAGAAATTAATTAGTATAATAGTAAAGTTAATTAACTTGTAGTTGTCAATTTTGAGTTGAATATTACTTTGCGTTTCATAAATTCTGCACAACATTTAATGGATTTTTGTTTGAATTCTTCTGGTGTATTCTGACGAACATCTAAAACCATAACCATATATTCCTGAAAAGATAAGAAAAAAATTGTATTGTTATTAGAGAGAAAATAATTGTATTGGTAAATATTAATGACAATTTAAAACGCCGCTTGATATTAGCATTTCAGAAAATTAAACGTGCCCAACCAGTTGTCTATAACAATATGCTGTTGGGTTCAGGTAGGGGGTTCTACATTCTTCATCTTTACTTGCATATCCGCTATTTGGATAATAGCGAATAATAGTTAAGTTATAACAAAGACTATAATATAAAGACGTTGCACTTCCATATATTGATTCGCCGTATGGTAGTTTTGAAAAGTAAAATAAAAAGTGAGTATACCGCTTTTACTCTAATTCGGAAACTAATGGAGACGATTATCCAGTGAGAGAAAGAAAAGGCACTCACACGTGCTCAAGAAATGTATGTTTATTTGTGCGTTTATGTGTTTTTCATTGTTCTTAATCCACTTTAATTTCACATTTGACAGAAAAAAAATGTATGGTGAGCAATGTCTTTACATTAAGAGTCTTTGGTTATGAAAGTAGAGGTTTTACATGGACACACTACGGTACAAGGCTATTCCACGGTGCGCTCAACACCGAATACACATCCGTACCAAATTGAAACCATGCTTTTTGGACAAGTTTTCCCCTTTGGTGGAGGCGGAGCTATGTAATCTCCTTCTGATGGGTACGACACCCGGTTAAAATGCAACTCCACATCGAACATACGTTCTACCCGCGATATTAGGTATTAACCGCAGTCACCGCGATGCTCCCAACAGGGGCCTAACCAATAGTCAGGCTGGAACCGAAGTTCCAGGGGTCAGACTCCGTGGTACCAGAAAGTCTTTGGTCGGACTAAAATACATGTTCCTACAAAATTTTAAGCTTCTACGTTCAAGAACATTGATTTTATTTAAGAAATGGAAAAAAACGTAATATCATAAAACTCTATATACAGTGTTATAAAAAACCATGTCCAACTCTTAACTATTGTGGCTCTTTAATCATATTGTTTTCACTGATCTTTGTCATGCAGTTCATTGTGAAATTTGCTAGCTAGAAACTTAAGTGTCATACTTTGTAACTTGGGAATATGATGAAGAATGAGTTTAACAGATTTGAACGTATCCTCATATACACCTAATATACATGTATCCGCAAGTCAACATGCCAATGCGTCAATTAACATTCGTCCTACTTAGACCTAACAAAATGTTGGACTTTTCTATGTCCAATTTCCCAACATGGTCGTAGATATTCCAGGTCTTAGTGGTTTCCGCATTAGTGCCGGCTCTTAGAATTCCTCAAATTATAAATTTTTCCCGCCCTAAGATTACTTTTGCTGGTCATGGAAACCAACTCAATTTTAAAGTAATTAAATTACCTTAAATTAAAATTAACAATATTTCTTGCCAATTTACCTTATTATAAGCCATCTCAGGATATTCGTTTTGTTTAATTTGTTTGAAAACTAATTGTAAACAATAATGTTGTGAAATTGTGCAAAATGTTTAAATGAAAATAATGCTGCCGTATCGCCCAAATGTTGCAATTATCAGCTGTTTTTGCAGAGTTCCCATATCTACAATGTTGCCAGCTTATAATGTCATCTAAGTTACCAACTATTTATAAAAAGTTTGTTACTTTTGGATTATACGCCAATATAAATTATTTTGTGTAAATAATAAAAACAAATTTTCTTTTTACTTTAAATTGTTAAAGAAAGTCCATTTTTAAAACGTTTTTATGAATAATTGATTGGTATTTTTACTATTTAATTTAATATAACTGTAAAATACAGTATATAGAATAAACTAGCATCAATAACTCATTTTTTTTGAAAGGAATTGTTACGTTTTGTTGCGAATGTCTACTCATTTATTTAATAATTCTATTTTTATCAAATAAAATTTTTAGTATTTGCAAAAAACTCGAACTTCGTAGGTTTTACTTTAGAAACCGAAATTAAAGCACAATGTCATTAGTAAAAATTGGATGTTTTTAGTTTAAAACTTTGTAATCATAAATTTTCCTATCCAAAGTTGCAATTTTAACACAATATTTTTATACAAAAAGGGTGTTCTCTTCTGTGAACAAACAAAATTGCGGAATATATGATGATACAATTGCACGTAAGATCTAAGAGCGCACAATGAATGCATCCCGAAAAAGTCAATGTTTAGTGAGGATTTTAGTGATGACGAACACTACATAATATGTAGTACATATTTTATTGTGGTGATGTGGATGGGCTATTAAATTTAAATTTGTTTTCATAATTTTTATATTTTTCTATTAAGCCTTATTTTCCAGAAATACTAAAGCTAAAGGCTTTATAAGACTCGACGCAGTCAAATGTTTATGTTTAAAACCCCCAGATTATAATAATTTGCTATGTCTTTCAAGTAATTAATGCAATTTAGCTCCATCTATATGTCAATGAATAGTTAAAACAAGGTGATACAATAAAGATTTTTCAAAAATTTCAAAATTTTAAAAATAACGGTCATATCTTGATAGATTTTTTTAAGTTTCATCAAACCAAGGTCATTATAATTGTTTACACAGCCGTTTTGTCTTCTACCTAAGCTTCTAAGGAAAATATTCTGAATCATCAGACTTTTTCTACGAATAATGAAACTAAACCAAATTAAATTTTTTAGTCAACAATTTTATTGTTAATATCAGTGTTTAAGCATATTTAAAAATATATAGTAAATGTGTTTGTATACATATTTATAAAAACAAGAGATTTTTAATGATTATAGGTACCTTTAAAATAATATATTTCTATTTTTTGTGCTGCTTAATAAATTCCTCACCCACTTTGTAAAACTCCATAGGAGCAGGATCATCCATATTGTCAAAGTAGTCAGAATCACGTGCCCAGCACAAACCCAACTCATTCTTAACCACAACATCCTGCCAGAAATCAAAATACTTTCTTTTCAATAGTTCATCTCTGACGCCAGGAATCCAATCATTATAGTCCCAGGGACAATAGAAACAGGCATCTCGTTTGCATTGCTCCAAGAGTTCGGCAGCTTTTTTACTGTTTTCTGTTGATAAAGAAGATTCGCCAAACAAGAGCTGCCATATGACTTCACGGGCCTCGGTTAGTAGTTTTAAATAGCCGTCATTTTCGTCGGAATTCAATTGATCAAGGGCTTCAACATTGTCATTATAATCGTTTAAAGGTGTTTCTAGGGATATCTTCTTTAAAGACTTGGAGCTAGTTTTATTAGTTTCTGTTGTCAAAAGAGCTGATGCTACTAAATCTGCTGCATTTTGCGCATTATCATTTTGTTTCTTCTTAAGCCAGGCCGCCTCACAGTCAGCGTATTTATAAAACTTGGCTGGCTCTGGATCTTCTGGGTCGTCAAACAAATCTGAGTCCCTGGCCCAACAGGGACCCAACTCTTTGGCCACCATTTCATTCTTCCAGAAATCCAACATCTTACGCTTCAACACTTCATCTCTTACGGTAACAATCCATTTGTTGTATTCTCCTGCCTGATAGAAACAGGCATCTTCCTTGTGCAGTTTCAATAATTCCGAGGCCTTATCCAATTGCTCTTTGGACGGCACTTTGTTGTCCTCAGGAAACAGCATTTTCCATATTGTCTCACGGGCTGCGGCAGATATTTTCCTCCAACATTCATTGTACACCTCATGCGGCATTATGACGTCAGCCCTCATTTTCTCGTCCATCCATTTGTTATAATCCTCGAGAGCATTTGTGGGTGATAATTTCGCCTCGAAATTAGCAAATTCAAGGGTTACAGTTTTAGCCATTTTTCTGGTTATTACCGGTGTAAATGGTTCGATGGTTTTAAATATTTTAAATTTCTGATGGAATTGTATAAATATTTTTGTTCTATGACGCAGAAAATGAGAGAACATAACAAAATGACAAAAACAAAAGAGATTGTGAAACACAAGGTGACCCATATAATAACAAAATTATATGGGTTTAGTGTTGCCAAGTTGCTTAGCTTATTTAAAGGTGTAAAGGAAATTAAGAGAGTTTTACAATTTTAATCTATTTTATATTATCAAAAATTCATATTGCAATATTGCAAAAATTAACAAAGGCATTTAAATAAATAACAAATAATAGAATTTTTTAATTTACTGATTTTTAACACGAAATTTTCAAAGCATTCACATATTTTAATATAAATTTGTTTAAAATTCAACTATTTTTAAACCGAAATTTTAAAAATGTTTTCTATTTTTTAATAGGAAATTTAAAAAATAATTTTTTTTTAAAAGGAAATTTTTCAAAAAATTTTATTTTTTATAGAAATTTTTAAAACATTTATAAAAATATTTATAATAGAAAATTTTCTGAAATTTTTTTAAAAATTTACTATTTTTAAATAAGTTTAAAATTTTTTAAATTAAAATTTTTTTTATTTTTTAAAACAAAATTTTCGAATAGGTAATTAATAGTCTTTCAAAAACTTTACATTAAAAAAACTATTTTTAAAGGAATTTTCAAAAAATGTCTATTATTTATTGGGAAATTCTTCAACATTTTTAAAAAATTTTCTAGTATTTTTTTTTAAATTAATATTTTAGCAAGAAGTTTTTTAAATATTTACTTTTTTATATAAATTTTTATTAAAAGGATTTTCTAAATTAGCTAACACGAAATTTTTAACACTTTTTATAATAGAAAATTGTCTAAAAATTTAATTTTTTTTAAATTTTACTAAAAAGAAACTTTAAAATTTTTCCTATTTTTTAAAACAAAATTATTTTAATTTTATAATTTTTCAAAATTTCATATTAAAATAAAAAAAAACTTTTTTTTTTAATTTTAAAAATTTTCTTTTATTTATTGGGATATTTTTCTACATTTTTCAAAAATATTCTATTTTTTAAAATAAGATCTTATAATTATTTAGCAGTTAATATTTTAAAGTTTTTTTTTTAGTAGGAAATTTTCAAAATACTTAATATTTTTTAACAGAAAATTTTTCAAAAATTGTTTCTTCATTTTAAAAAAATTTTGTATTAAAAGAAAAATCAAAAACTTTTTTTGAAAAAAAAAGATTTTTAAAAATTTTCCATTTTTTTATTTTATAATAATTTTTCAAAAATTTTATATTTAAAAAAAAAATTTAAAAACTTTTTTGAAAATTAAAAAAAAAAAATATATTTTTTTAAAGAAAAATTTTTAATTGTTTTGTTGGTAATTTAAAAGGTTTTTTAGTAAGAATTTTTTAAATATTTAATATTTTTTAATAGAAAATTTGTCAAAAAATTTGTTCTACATTTTTGAAAAATCTATATTTTTTTTATGGAAAATTTTTTACTAGGAAACTTTTCAAAAACTTTATATATTTTAAAAGGAAATTTTTCAAAAATTTAATTGAATTAAAAAAGAGACAATTTTTTAAATTGTTAATTAAAAAAAACTATTTTTGATAAACTTCAAATTAAAAAAAATATATATTTTTAGTACGAAATTTTTCAAAAATTTATATTTTTTTAAAGATTTTTTTTTTCAATTTCATATTTTTTAATGGGAAAATTTTCTATTTTTTTAAAGGAAATTATTTTAAAATTTAATAGTTTTAATGGGAAATTTTCTATATTATATAGAAATTAAAAAAAAAAACTTGACTTTAAAAAAGATATTTTTTAAAATATTCTATTTTTGACATCAAATTTTAAAAATTTTATATTTTTATAAAAAAAAATTTTTTAAATTTTCTATTTTTATAGGAAATTTTTCAAAAATTTCCTATTTTTATAGGAAATTTTTTAAAAATTTCCTATTATTCTAGGAAAATTTTCTATTTTTATAGGAAATTTTTCAAAAATTTACTTTTTGTAAAGATAATTTTTCATATATTTACTATTATGCTTTAGTAAATTTTTAAAATATTTACTATATTTTTAGGAAATTTTTCGAAAATTTTCTATTTTTATATGAAATTTTTGAAAAATTTATTTTTTTTATAGGAAATTTTAAAAAATTTACTATTTTTTATAGTTTTTTTTTTTAAATTTACTGTTAAAATCCATTGTTTTCCATAAAATTACAATTTGTGTAGGAAAGTGGCAACTCTAATTTCAATTCTTTTAAACATTTTATGAATCATTTTGTCTAATACATTTTGTATGTTTTGTTTTCTTGTTCATATATTATCATTATACTTAAGTTAAATAATGGATTTACCGGTAACCCAAGATATTGAAAACTTAAATCTAAATTATCCGCCAGATTTGACAACCATTGTTCTCCGACAATTATCCACGGAAACTCCCTTGGAAGATTACAAATGTAATATGAAAACTGAGGGAGAAGTGGTTGAAGACGATGACAAGTGGGCCTACATGGATACATTTGAACAGGCGAGGAACATAATATGGCAGCTATTATTTGGTGAACCCACATTAAGTATTGAAAATAGTAGAAAAGCTGGTGATCTTTTGGAGGCCTACAGGCAAGATGCTTTATGTTATTGTCCCTGGGATTACAACGACTGGATACCCTTGCTAAAGGAACAACTTTTGAAATGTAAATACCTGGATTTTTGGCAAAATGTTATAGTGAAAAAGCAATTAGGCCTGTGTTGGGCGGAAGATTGCGGCTATTTTGAAAATATTAATGATCCAAGGCCAAAGAAGTTTTACAAGGTCGATGAAAAGTTGTTGTAGGTGTAGTAAATTAATAGAATGAACATATCTTTCTTGTAGAGAATAATTTTTAAACTTAAGCTTAGAATAAATTTTTTATATATAAAATGTAAACATTTTTTAAAATGAATCGAATATTGAATTTCATCACAAATGAATTTTAATATAAGTGGGGGCGATGGCAACACAGTAATATTTATGTTTACCTTTTCTTTTTGGCATTTGTTTTGCTCGTAATTTCGTATTTTTAAATGATGATTATAATTTTTGAGTCAACCTGTTAAGTATTTTAATTACAGTGTTGCCGTTGATGATTTGGAAAATCTCTCAAAGTTACGTGTTTTTCGAAAAAGGTCAGTCATAATGCAATATTTTGACTTATTTTTGTTTTTAATAGAGCTATGACTAAACTGAATTAATGACTTCAATTATGACTTAATTATTAGTATTTAGACTCGACTAAGAGCTATGACTACACATTTTAAATTTGGACTAGACTATGTCTTAACTTCCTAAGACTCCTCTAATGGCATCTTTTGAACCATGGTTCCATGTCGATCTGCCTATTGGAAATTGAAGTATCTTGGTAAACACGCTAGACTTACTCCTGAGGAGGCTGTAGCCAAAGACAGGGCTCCGAGGAAGATGTTTGCTCTTTATGTCAACTAATTGTTGGATAGATTATATAGAAAGATTTCCAAAGGCCATCTCGAGAGGGATGTCATTAATAATGATA
Organism: Stomorhina lunata; assembly: GCA_933228675.1. Lineage (NCBI taxonomy): Eukaryota > Metazoa > Arthropoda > Insecta > Diptera > Rhiniidae > Stomorhina > Stomorhina lunata. Next base: position 23,625,588 of record OW121741.1, read on the forward strand.
ATCTAGTGGATGTAGCTAATCCACTGAAAAGTGCGAGATAATCAGCGTAAGGATATTTCTAGAACCCTCAAACTGCGACGATTCTGGTACCAGAGTGGCGTAAAGCTGATGACTTGCCAAAATGGGAGGTCTGCTGTTCTCCAAAGAAGGCTTTCTAACTAATTCAAGGCATATGGAAAGGAAATAGACTTGACGTGGGAGAAATTCGAATTAGGCTTAGATCCACTGCTCCGGTGCTTAACGGTTTGCATCAAACGGATAGATTCCCACATATAGAAGGTAGATAGGCCATACACTTAGAAGGCCAAATACCAACATTGCTCGACAAACGCTTCGTTGGAATCCATAAGGAAGAGGCCGTCGAATTGGTGCACCTGCTAGAACGTGGAGAAGGTCAATTGATGCGAAGCTGCAAGCAGCAAGCTATTCTTGGAATGACGTATGCCAAGCATCTTGCAATAGAGTTCGATATAGAAGAATGATTGAGGCGCTATGCTCCACTCGGAGTCATGGATAACACATGTTCGATTCTAGAGCTCCTTTTCAGCAATCCTTATCTACCTTTAACTGGAGGAGAAGTCCTTAGATAGGCAAGGGCTGGGCAGTGACAAAAGACTTCTCAGCACTATGGCAGAAGACTCCTCAGCACTATGACAAATCCTACAGCTTCTGTAGAATTGTCAGTCAAGAGACTCTTTTTTTTCTATCCCTTGCAGGTAACGCAAAGAGATCAACTTCTAAGTGACGCGGACTTTGTGGTCAAACATTAAGTTATCCTTAAAGTTGTTAAGATCGTAGAAGAGGAACATTGCAATCGGGACCGTTACTAAAAGCTGTTTCAACGGGCGTAGTTTGGAGAAAAGTATTTAGGCTCGTAAAATATAGAAACGTTTAAAATATGCACAATTTTTAATTTTTTAATCAAAAATATCTGTATGATATGATAGGTTAGGTTAGGCAGGCAGCCGATGTTAGGTTAGCATCACTTGGGTCCTAAAAGCGGTCCCTTTGTGGTACCTGCAAGGGATAGACTGGAAGAAAAGAACAAAAATAGTTATTCCAGGCTATCAGTGAGAGGCTTATCAAGCCATCCTGAAGCCCTAATAAATGAGTCTATTTTACGAATTGAAGATTAAGTCATAGAATTGAAGATTAAGTCTTCTAGCCCAAATGCGCAATGACCTGTTAGGGTTGAGACAAGGTTGCGGAGTCTGTGTCGAGGTAAAGTTACCAAGCTATTTAAACGTCTAGTGTTGTAAGTGGGCCATGTTTGCCTAGATATGGAACTAGTGGTTTCCGAAAACCACTTGCTCTGCGCTGACGCGAAATGAAATTGCATAATTATTGATTTGCAGGCAGATAGCGGTAAGCCCGTAAATTGGTCGATGTTATTCTGACTCAGGAGAGCATCGGATTTAGCAAGTTTGTCCGCGGTGGAGTTACCAGGTATGTTGTTGTGCCCGGGTACCCAGAAGAGTTCGATCTTGCAATGTCTCGCCATCTCGTTAAGAGATGCCCGACATTCGCGGGTAAGAACAGATGTCGTGTGGACATTAGATAGGGATTTTATGGCAGCCTGACTGTCGATACAGAAACGAATATCCCTGTCGTATATTCTGTGTTATCTCAACCATTTGACTGCTTTATGAATAGCCGATATCTCGGATTGTAGGACACTACATTGATCAGCTAGGCTAAAGCAAATTTCCTTCCCTATATCCATCAGTGTATACCTCCAGACAGCCGTCATCTAAAGATGGGGGTTCTCCAGAGATAGTCACAGTAAAAGATTTATCAAAGATAGGGGTGGATAATACTGCATATCCATATGATGAGTTTTGAAAATTCCAAGTGAACTCTTAAAATCCCCATTCCACTGTGTGCTAATATGATACCATAGTGGCAGACATTTAACACCAGAAATAAACCATCCAACTTGTTAACATTTACGAGATATCTTAAAAGAGTTATAACAATTTTCATTAAGTGTGAAAATGACAATTTTGTAACGAAGAACAAGCAATCATTGGCTTGAGAAAACGACCGTACCGCCGCAAATGGCAAGAGAGAGAGGGCGCAAAAGCAAAACTTTAAATCAGCAGTAGCAAATGGTAACGAAACTATTTAACATGCCAAACAATTGTAGTTGGAGTCAAAGGAGAGACAACAAAAAAAACAGAAACGAAACTTAAAACAAACATCATGAGATGTTAACAAAATCTGTTAAAGAAACACGAAAACTACTTACAACTTGATGGGCAAGAATGTGGGAAGAGCAGCAACGATTGTCAGGTGCACTATACTTGTTAGAGAATAGATAAAACTCGTTTTTTAGCCGCATAATTTCTAGCCCCAGTTTTCCCTTCTAATTATGATATCCAAAGGTTCAAATCGAATATCTATAACTAATCCCTTTGTGTTTCTTCAAAAAAACTTTTTTCCTAGTTCCAATGCAATGCATATCTCCTGAATGATGGCCCAGTACAAAAACATAGCCGGCCTCTATCCTCGAACATTAGATTCAGAGATTTCCGAATATGTACACAGATAATAATGATCCAAGTCGACTTGTTTGTGAAAGCTCTTCTGTAAATAATTATGGTAGGCCATTTATTGGAAGAATCGTTAAAAACTAATGGTAGCACTTACAATACCGCAAGACTATACAACTCTTTTCTGTTCTTCCAAGTATTAAAGAAATCCTTGCAGTGCCTTCAATTCTATTATAATTTAAACATACAAAATCTTCTTCCAAGATTAAGTCCCCTTCTGTACGTCAGAGCAAGGCTAGTGTAGGAAAGACACTTTTTGGACTAAAAGTTACTTATTACAACCTTCAGCCTAACCGTGTGCATTCTGTCTGGATGGAATAAATTCTTAAACAGATGCCAACCTATCATTTTCTGAATTACGTGAACTTTCCTGCCATACTTTTTGGACTAAAAGTTACTTATTACAACCTTCAGCCTAACCGTGTGCATTCTGTCTGAATGGAATAAATTCTTAAACAGATGCTGAGCTATAATTTTCTGAATTACGTGAACTCTCCTGTCATAGAAGTTTGCAGGTGGCTATATGAATGACAAGAGATCTTAATTGTCAGGTAGTCGTTTGCTCTATAGTCCTCTGGTATATTCCTGATGATGGATACTGGTGCTAATACCTAAGATGTATAATGAACTTGTTGAGAGATCTGAAGCAATTCGGGATTGATGTTGGATTTATGAAAACAATAATCGAGAAACTTAAGATAACATCTCAACCATCTTGTTACTTCTTTAATGTAGTTTTCATGCGATATTTAGTTGTAGACCTTTGGAGTATACCTCAGAACCTATCTGTTTATTGAGTCTAGAGCAGTTAGTGTAGGATTTTCGCATACTTCTGCAATGCCTCGAATTTCGGATTGAAAATCCGAAATTCTAGAGCAGTTAGTGTAGGAGTTTCGCATACTTCTGTAATGCCTAGAATTTCGGATTGAAAATCCGAAGATAAGAAAGCTTTTTAGCGTAGGATTTTCGCATAGCGACGATTCTTTTTTGAACTGTCTAGAATTTCGGCTTAAAAATCCAAAGATAAGATTGCTTTTGAGCTTTATTTAGTTGTATAAATTTGGAGTATACATCAAAGCCTACCTGCTTATTGAGTCGAGAGCTGTCAGTGCAGGATTTCTGAAGAGCCACGCTTCTTTATATGCAAATGAAGAATTATATTAAGTGCATGATATGTGGGAGATTTAGGGGATATTGGATACCAAGCAACGGTTCTGACTGGTCATAACTTAGTAAGCCCAGACTTATCTTGGTTATCCTTCATCCCAACTGTGGACACCAACCTCCTCGTGGTATCCACGGGGAACTACGTTAACACCGGATAATGTAGTGAGCTAACATATACCGCGAGTTCTCCCATACATACATAATTCCCACGACATTTTAATTGGAATAAGGAGTACTTCTCTCAGACAATGAGCTGCACCCGATTCTATTTTTAGACTCATTGAAAGAGACCTACGTTTTAACTCCGGCTCCAAACGGCAAATGCATTAGTTAGAGAAGTTTTACATAGCCTAATACCCAATATCCAGTGGCTAACTGAGTTATGAGGTGAACCGTTTTTTTTTTTTTTGAAAATTTGTTTTTTCAAGTTGGTCTGGCCGGGGATCGAACTTGGGACCTCTGGTATGCTAACGGATGAGTAACCTGCTACACCACGGTGGTCCACAACTACGTTAACGCCCGTTAATGTATCGAGCTAACATATGCCTCGAGTTCTTCCACTATAAAAATATTGGTTAGGACGTCGGTCTCCTGGAAAAAACAATTGCATACTATGAAAAAGCTAAAATTAGAATAAAAACGGCCCCATATTAGAAGAGGATGTCCGAAACTTCGATGAAAAGGCCAACTAGAGAACAATTTTTCAAAGCTCGACCTACGAAATTGAAGCATATGCGCACAAGATCGAGGAACATGGAGTTCTAAAATGTGCTCGATCTTTAACCTTAACAGGTTCTAAATATAGGCCATTAAAGTAAGTAAGTAAGCAATTACAATTTTATATTATAGTTTTTATGGAGGATCTGTTTGGAGATCAAGGCCAAGAAATTGTGCTACTTCTACTGGATGACTCCACAAATCCTCAGGACTAAGTGAAGTAGGGTTGGCGGTACAGTTGAAAATATGGGGGGTATCATGAGGACCCTGACCACAAGCTGGACATATGTTCTGGACGGCACGGTCTATGCGGGACCAAAAGATATTTAATCTATTGCTTCATCCCGATCACAGTTGAGCCAGAACGACTCTTGTTTTCCGCGGCAGGTTCTTTTCTTCTTCTGCTATGGGCGGTGGGCGACCTCCTAATACAACATGCATGCGATAACCTGGTGGCGTCTTTATGAATGTTGTTTAATGCTGCCATGTACGAGGTATGATCTAAAGGATCAAGTACATATCTTCGAAAGCTATCCTCATACACGCGAAGATCTTTCCTGACCTGCCTCGGGGAAGATGCCAACTGTGTGATATTAAAGTTTGGATGATTTCTCCGATGACATCCCAAAAGGAACTGCAGAGATAGTATAATCTTGTGTTCCTTTACTGGAAGGATCTTTGTTTCCTAGTGAAGATGAAGATGGTAAGGTAATTTGTAGGCAGCCTGTTATAGTTTTTAGGGCTGCATTTTGGCAGCATTGAATATTTCTCCACTGAGTATCACTTAGCGACGCTGACCATACTGGAGCAGCATAATTTGCCAATGACCGACCAATCGCTTTATAGGTAGACAGCAAGGTTTCTTTGTCCATTCCCCAAGTACTGCCGGCTAGTGCTTTAAGGACCTTGTTTCTACATCGCAATTTATGCCCGACAGTTGTGGCATGTACTGACGAAGTAAAAAGGCTGTCGAGTGTGATTCCCAGGATTTGCGGGTGGTTCACTGTCGGAATTGGTACACCATCGATCTCGACGCCAATTTGTAGGCTTACTTCTTTTGTTCAGGTGGTAAATAGGGTCGCTGAGGATTTAGTTGGTTGTATCTTCAGGTTACGTTTAGTGAAGAAGTTGTGGATGATACCGAGGTAACGATTAACCTTAACGCATAGGTCTTCCATATTATGGCCGGTTGCCATTATCGTGCAGTCGTCTGCATATGATATCACTTCGACGTCTTCAAGTAAGCATGATATGTAGTGCTTCAAAGCACACACGTGATAGACACTCCTGTCTTTAACTCGACCCTTTCGAGTATCTTGCGGTACTTGAACTTTTGAAGAGCCTTTCACTTAATAATAACACCATGTACCATTATCGGCCTTTCTATCGCTATGTGCAACCAGTGAGCAGTGCCAGAACGCTTCAATCCACATTGCTTTCCAGTTGCCCTCTTGAACACGTATGCATATTGCAACACTGAATTTTTTAGTCAAGTCTTCGAGGTTGAACCTGGAATTCTGATTTTTATCCAATAATACTTTAGGGTACACTATGTTACCGAATGTTCCCTGATTAAAGTCTGCTTGATGTAGCTAACATATGCCTCAATCAGCAACATCTTCTAAGTTCAGACACTTCATTATCCTGTAGTAGCATCCACTTAGCATGTCTCAAAAGAGTGTTGGCTTGGCTAAAAGAAAAACCGAATTGAACATGCCATTTGTATAAAGTAGAAGTCAAAAGAACACCTCGAATTACATGTCGACATAAATGTTTTGTGTCACCATTTATGAACACCACTCCAAGCATTAAACTAACAAATAGTTAAAATTGCTGCTGCTGCTGCGGCTCATGTTGTTGATGCCTCAGATGTTGGTGTAGTAGTTGTTTTTATTTTAACTATTTAAACAACAACATCTAATAACGACCTCAGTTGTATTCGAACCTAAAACAAAAAAAGAACCAGAAGTTAGTTTAAACAATAGCAACATTGGTATGGCATGAATAGAAATTTTACTACTGGCAGTGGTGCTACAACATCCAAACAAATGAACATGCTCTTGTAAATGTGAACATTAACATGGACCATTACTTGGAACAACAAAATTGTTAAACTATACAAAACGTTAATATGAATAGAGCTAGGCCAACCTATGTAGCTAGCTCATCTTAACCATGATCATGTTAGAAATATCAACTGAAATTATCATGGACAAAAACTTAAGCAGCAGCACCATAAGGCTGATGAGGCTACCCAGTGCATACAATCGCATTTGTGTACTTTAACAACATTTTAAGATGTCATGTTTTGGTCTTTTGCCTCTTCCACTGGTAGCTCTTAACACGAATATTGTATGTTGTTGTTTGGTGTCTTCTACACATTGTCTTCGTTCGCTACAGATCACCTAACTCACCTTACACCACCTGCATGATAAGTAGTCGTATTTTGGCAAAACGATGCTGGTGGCTTTAAGACCACAAATAATCTCAAGCTGTACTGTTGGAGTACAAGGGAGAATAGTAAAAAAATGAAAACACTTATTGTTATTTTGTTGGAACTGACAGCATCATGTTGATACAGATAGAATTTTCTACTGGCTTTTTCATGTTTTATGGTGGCAGATATTTTGTATATGTTTTGGAGTGGGTAGATTGAAAAGAGATCTGACACTTCACACGACTCAATCATTAGCTAACGTTCCGGGTCTACTTGAAAGATGTACAGCTAAATATTGCACTAAAGCTAGCTAATCACTTAAGTCTTTTGGAGAACGAATCTCTGGGCATTAAGGAAGTGGAAAATATCTTTACATCGAACGGCGCTATTAATAAAGAATCTCACAGATTGTGCAGATTCAAGCTAAAGGGTGTCCCAACTAGAACGCAATTTTTAAATTTTAAATAATACACAGATGTTAAAAAAATCATGAAACTTTATTATATCGTAAAGTAGACAGAATGAGGTTATGTATGGAACAAGATATCGTGCAGATGGCCACCGCGACTTTGCTGGCACATAAGCGATCTTTTAATGAAATTTTCAATGGCATTTTTGCATAAATGCTGCGGTATTTCATTAATGCAGCGTCCAATTTCCTCTTTAAGGCTTCAGTCTTCGTCGGCTTATTCGCGTAAATCACCGACTTCGAAAAACCCCAAAGAAAAAAATCTAAAGGTGTTAAATCGCACGCTCCAAAACGCTAAATAATACGACCGGAAATGACTAAATTGAATTGAATTGTTTCTCTGGCTGTATAACATGTGGCGCCGTCTTGTTGAAACCACATGCCCTCCACATTCATTTCTTCAAATATAGACAAGAAAAAACCGAACACCATTGACTGTTTGCGCTTGAACTGCCTCATTTTCATAAAAGAGGTCCAATGATTCCTCCAGCCCAAAAAGCACACCACACAGTGACACGTTGAGGATGCATTTGCTTCTCGGAATCACTCGAGGATTTTCCTCACCCCAAATGCGACAATTTTGCCTATTGACGAAGCCATTAAGATGGAAATGGGCCTTGTCACTGAAGATGACTTTATCGGCAAAATCAGCATTTTCATATTGTCTCTCCAATACCCAATTAACGAACACCCTTCGCTGTCCGTGGTCATCTGGCTTCAGTTCCTGAGTCAATTGAACTTTGTATGCATGAAGATGGAAATCTTTCGTCAAAATTTGCTGCATAGTAGATTTGGAAACACCAAATTGCTGAGCTCGGTGTCGAATTGAGGTGGATGGATGGTCGATCGACCTGGTCGAAGGCGCGTTGTTGTCTTAACATCATTAACAGAACCAGTTTCGACAAATTTATCCATTAATCTCTTTACAGTTGACTCTTTTGGAGCAATATTGTGACCCCAAATTGATCGCAATTTGCGAACTGTAGCCGCAAAACGTTCACCATTTTGATAAAACAATTTCACAATGAGAATGCGTTGTTTATTCGTGTAGCGCTCCATTTTGACTAACCACGTACCTTCTACTAGCAAACGATAACAATTATTCAAATGTCAAACAATAACACTTCAAATCGCGCCAAATTTAAAAATTACGTTCTAGTTTAAGGGACTTCAAAGTCCAAGTAGCTCCGATCACCAGCTGCTCATAATGCTTGGAGACGCAAAGCAGCAGGACATCAGTAGCCGCCTTAGAGTGTAGAAGATTAATCTGAGTAATCTTCTTCATCCTCAAAGGGGGGTATAACGGTGACTTTGAAGTCATCCTGATCCACTTCATCATGATAGGGATTCAGTCTTCCAGTCTTGGATTACTGAGCCGAAGAAGCTCTAGAATCTCCTCTTTGGATGACACACCATCGCGTACAAGGGCAGTGGATCAAGGCCTTTGTAGGATCTTTTTATGAGAAACAACTTCGAATCCGGCTCCTTCCCATATACCTTCAATGAGCGGGACCACCCTCAAGAGAAGTGCGAACCTCTCATTATGGCATGCTAACAGTTTAATACAACGCTTTAACCAGCCAACGTCGTCACAGTCTGGGGGTATCAGGGTTATTCCTAAGGACTCTGATGAAAACCTCCAACAGTTTTACCTGGAATATATTCCACTTTTCGGCAGTCATATTTCAGTCAGGGTTACCTCTGTCAAGAACAGCCTTTCAAGGAGAGGAGACCAAAATTTTGCTTCGTTAGAGTATGTTACGAATTCTAAAAATTTCATCTAGAGAAAAGTGATGAGATTCTTACGACTTTCATCCCCTAGACGATATTTTTGCCTATCTTCATAGCCTGCTCAACACTTAACGTCTTACTATTGGTCCTTTTCAGCCGCTTTTGGTAACCATTTTGTATTTTGTGGCTTATTTCGGGGACTTTAGTTGTTGCTCCTGAATTGTACTTATGTGCCTTGGCTTCCAACATTCGTTTTATTTTCAATCAACCTACTCATAACCTATGCCTTAATATTACCCATATGAATCAATAGCTATGATAACACACATGACTTACAGCCTTACTTAGTACCTAAACAACCCAGAAGTTCAAGTGAATGAAATGTCTCCAATGACTAAAGCTTTTGCACATGCTTGTCTTGGAATAGATCGGTGGGTTACTCCCAGACTATCCCAAACTGGCTCTACCCCATCTCTTAGATTAAAGTCACTGTCTCCACCTGCAAAACTTTGCGAATCGTTATATAAAGCTCTTAAGTCGGTAAATATCTTTTTAGTGAGCTCTTCTAGGTCTTAAAAGATATATAAATACTGATTTAGTTCCCTACTTTACACCCTAGCAGGGGTAGTGCAGAAAGTTTTATGGACTCGTACTTGTTCCCACAGCTTCTGCCAAAGTCACTCGTGGCAATCTTTAGCATAACCATGCTCATTAAAATTAGACAATATTTCGTCATGACGAACAATAATCAGGTCTTGATAGTGACAGAAGTCATTTAGAAAGTTTTCTTTCCGGTTCGGGCTATGTTTGTCTTAAATGGTGGTAATCTGGCCGATTTTTCTATGAATTGCATGTACTATTTATAGTAGGAGAGGCAAGGGACATGCACCGATTCTTGCTCATCTGGAATTCGTAATGTAGTATATTATTGCGGCCTGATACCTGGAGATTGAACTGGTAAGCCATCTTATTGAGAAGTCCGCAGCAATACAGAGCTGGTTTTGAATACAGACAGTCTTGAGAATTAATAGCAGCTTAGCTTCCAGAGAATGTATTACTCGTAATCTGTTGTGAGAACATTAGTAATGAGTTCTTGGGTATTGGAGATGGTTCTTTAATTTTTAACTACTGGGAAATGATCATACTCATGTCTTGTATGAGTATGATGGTCTAGTAGCTAACAATATGATTCTGTTAGATCTAGCATGAATCCATACAGTAGCTATTGGTACAATATTGAGGTAGTTGCTGCTGTATTGCTGACTCCATTTTTTTCCTAAACATTTTTTCTTCTGCATAAATATGTACATATTTATTTGATATTGTCTCGATATGTTTCGATTTTTTGTTGGTTTCAGTTGGTGTTATTTCTTACAATATCGTTTAGAGTTGTTGTGTCATTTTGTTAATACACAGGATCAGACATAGACAATTACAATTTTATTGATCAAGTAGTAACTGCAGTAGCACCAGCAAAAGTCATATCTATTGTAGCTATTGGAAAATGCTAATACATACTATACAATCTAACTAGTTGTTAATGCTAAATCGTTAGTTTAGTATGTTATTTAAAGTGATTAGAGTGTAGTATTGCTGTTGTAGTCTAGACGTTATTGCTGCTACTTTTTATATGTTGTTGATTGTTATAGTTGTATCTAATTTGATTTAACATTTTGTTGTTTCAGTTTGTTGGTTTAATTGTAACAATTTGTTATCAATTATGTTCTACTGATTGCATTAAATGTTACTTTGATTTTTTGCTTAAAACTAAATCAAGTTTATCTCAAGAAAATGATACATGTTCTATGTTCAGTTGTAGATCAGTTCTAGTTCAGTACTAGTTCAGTTCTAGTTCAGTTCTAGTTCAGTTCTAGTTCAGTTCTAGTTCAGTTCTAGTTCAGTTCTAGTTCAGTTCTAGTTCAGTTCTAGTTCAGTTCTAGTTCAGTTCTAGTTCAGTTCTACTTCAGTTCTAGTTCAGTTCTAGTTCAGTTCTAGTTCAGTTCTAGTTCAGTTCTAGTTCAGTTCTAGTTCAGTTCTAGTTCAGTTCTAGTTCAGTTCTAGTTCAGTTCTAGTTCAGTTCTAGTTCAGTTCTAGTTCAGTTCTAGTTCAGTTCTAGTTCAGTTCTAGTTCAGTTCTAGTTCAGTTCTAGTTCAGTTCTAGTTCAGTTCTAGTTCAGTTCTAGTTCAGTTCTAGTTCAGTTCTAGTTCAGTTCTAGTTCAGTTCTAGTTCAGTTCTAGTTCAGTTCTAGTTCAGTTCTAGTTCAGTTCTAGTTCAGTTCTAGTTCAGTTCTAGTTCAGTTCTAGTTCAGTTCTAGTTCAGTTCTAGTTCAGTTCTAGTTCAGTTCTAGTTCAGTTCTAGTTCAGTTCTAGTTCAGTTCTAGTTCAGTTCTAGTTCAGTTCTAGTTCAGTTCTAGTTCAGTTCTAGTTCAGTTCTAGTTCAGTTCTAGTTCAGTTCTAGTTCAGTTCTAGTTCAGTTCTAGTTCAGTTCTAGTTCAGTTCTAGTTCAGTTCTAGTTCAGTTCTAGTTCAGTTCTAGTTCAGTTCTAGTTCAGTTCTAGTTCAGTTCTAGTTCAGTTCTAGTTCAGTTCTAGTTCAGTTCTAGTTCAGTTCTAGTTCAGTTCTAGTTCAGTTCTAGTTCAGTTCTAGTTCAGTTCTAGTTCAGTTCTAGTTCAGTTCTAGTTCAGTTCTAGTTCAGTTCTAGTTCAGTTCTAGTTCAGTTCTAGTTCAGTTCTAGTTCAGTTCTAGTTCAGTTCTAGTTCAGTTCTAGTTCAGTTCTAGTTCAGTTCTAGTTCAGTTCTAGTTCAGTTCTAGTTCAGTTCTAGTTCAGTTCTAGTTCAGTTCTAGTTCAGTTCTAGTTCAGTTCTAGTTCAGTTCTAGTTCAGTTCTAGTTCAGTTCTAGTTCAGTTCTAGTTCAGTTCTAGTTCAGTTCTAGTTCAGTTCTAGTTCAGTTCTAGTTCAGTTCTAGTTCAGTTCTAGTTCAGTTCTAGTTCAGTTCTAGTTCAGTTCTAGTTCAGTTCTAGTTCAGTTCTAGTTCAGTTCTAGTTCAGTTCTAGTTCAGTTCTAGTTCAGTTCTAGTTCAGTTCTAGTTCAGTTCTAGTTCAGTTCTAGTTCAGTTCTAGTTCAGTTCTAGTTCAGTTCTAGTTCAGTTCTAGTTCAGTTCTAGTTCAGTTCTAGTTCAGTTCTAGTTCAGTTCTAGTTCAGTTCTAGTTCAGTTCTAGTTCAGTTCTAGTTCAGTTCTAGTTCAGTTCTAGTTCAGTTCTAGTTCAGTTCTAGTTCAGTTCTAGTTCAGTTCTAGTTCAGTTCTAGTTCAGTTCTAGTTCAGTTCTAGTTCAGTTCTAGTTCAGTTCTAGTTCAGTTCTAGTTCAGTTCTAGTTCAGTTCTAGTTCAGTTCTAGTTCAGTTCTAGTTCAGTTCTAGTTCAGTTCTAGTTCAGTTCTAGTTCAGTTCTAGTTCAGTTCTAGTTCAGTTCTAGTTCAGTTCTAGTTCAGTTCTAGTTCAGTTCTAGTTCAGTTCTAGTTCAGTTCTAGTTCAGTTCTAGTTCAGTTCTAGTTCAGTTCTAGTTCAGTTCTAGTTCAGTTCTAGTTCAGTTCTAGTTCAGTTCTAGTTCAGTTCTAGTTCAGTTCTAGTTCAGTTCTAGTTCAGTTCTAGTTCAGTTCTAGTTCAGTTCTAGTTCAGTTCTAGTTCAGTTCTAGTTCAGTTCTAGTTCAGTTCTAGTTCAGTTCTAGTTCAGTTCTAGTTCAGTTCTAGTTCAGTTCTAGTTCAGTTCTAGTTCAGTTCTAGTTCAGTTCTAGTTCAGTTCTAGTTCAGTTCTAGTTCAGTTCTAGTTCAGTTCTAGTTCAGTTCTAGTTCAGTTCTAGTTCAGTTCTAGTTCAGTTCTAGTTCAGTTCTAGTTCAGTTCTAGTTCAGTTCTAGTTCAGTTCTAGTTCAGTTCTAGTTCAGTTCTAGTTCAGTTCTAGTTCAGTTCTAGTTCAGTTCTAGTTCAGTTCTAGTTCAGTTCTAGTTCAGTTCTAGTTCAGTTCTAGTTCAGTTCTAGTTCAGTTCTAGTTCAGTTCTAGTTCAGTTCTAGTTCAGTTCTAGTTCAGTTCTAGTTCAGTTCTAGTTCAGTTCTAGTTCAGTTCTAGTTCAGTTCTAGTTCAGTTCTAGTTCAGTTCTAGTTCAGTTCTAGTTCAGTTCTAGTTCAGTTCTAGTTCAGTTCTAGTTCAGTTCTAGTTCAGTTCTAGTTCAGTTCTAGTTCAGTTCTAGTTCAGTTCTAGTTCAGTTCTAGTTCAGTTCTAGTTCAGTTCTAGTTCAGTTCTAGTTCAGTTCTAGTTCAGTTCTAGTTCAGTTCTAGTTCAGTTCTAGTTCAGTTCTAGTTCAGTTCTAGTTCAGTTCTAGTTCAGTTCTAGTTCAGTTCTAGTTCAGTTCTAGTTCAGTTCTAGTTCAGTTCTAGTTCAGTTCTAGTTCAGTTCTAGTTCAGTTCTAGTTCAGTTCTAGTTCAGTTCTAGTTCAGTTCTAGTTCAGTTCTAGTTCAGTTCTAGTTCAGTTCTAGTTCAGTTCTAGTTCAGTTCTAGTTCAGTTCTAGTTCAGTTCTAGTTCAGTTCTAGTTCAGTTCTAGTTCAGTTCTAGTTCAGTTCTAGTTCAGTTCTAGTTCAGTTCTAGTTCAGTTCTAGTTCAGTTCTAGTTCAGTTCTAGTTCAGTTCTAGTTCAGTTCTAGTTCAGTTCTAGTTCAGTTCTAGTTCAGTTCTAGTTCAGTTCTAGTTCAGTTCTAGTTCAGTTCTAGTTCAGTTCTAGTTCAGTTCTAGTTCAGTTCTAGTTCAGTTCTAGTTCAGTTCTAGTTCAGTTCTAGTTCAGTTCTAGTTCAGTTCTAGTTCAGTTCTAGTTCAGTTCTAGTTCAGTTCTAGTTCAGTTCTAGTTCAGTTCTAGTTCAGTTCTAGTTCAGTTCTAGTTCAGTTCTAGTTCAGTTCTAGTTCAGTTCTAGTTCAGTTCTAGTTCAGTTCTAGTTCAGTTCTAGTTCAGTTCTAGTTCAGTTCTAGTTCAGTTCTAGTTCAGTTCTAGTTCAGTTCTAGTTCAGTTCTAGTTCAGTTCTAGTTCAGTTCTAGTTCAGTTCTAGTTCAGTTCTAGTTCAGTTCTAGTTCAGTTCTAGTTCAGTTCTAGTTCAGTTCTAGTTCAGTTCTAGTTCAGTTCTAGTTCAGTTCTAGTTCAGTTCTAGTTCAGTTCTAGTTCAGTTCTAGTTCAGTTCTAGTTCAGTTCTAGTTCAGTTCTAGTTCAGTTCTAGTTCAGTTCTAGTTCAGTTCTAGTTCAGTTCTAGTTCAGTTCTAGTTCAGTTCTAGTTCAGTTCTAGTTCAGTTCTAGTTCAGTTCTAGTTCAGTTCTAGTTCAGTTCTAGTTCAGTTCTAGTTCAGTTCTAGTTCAGTTCTAGTTCAGTTCTAGTTCAGTTCTAGTTCAGTTCTAGTTCAGTTCTAGTTCAGTTCTAGTTCAGTTCTAGTTCAGTTCTAGTTCAGTTCTAGTTCAGTTCTAGTTCAGTTCTAGTTCAGTTCTAGTTCAGTTCTAGTTCAGTTCTAGTTCAGTTCTAGTTCAGTTCTAGTTCAGTTCTAGTTCAGTTCTAGTTCAGTTCTAGTTCAGTTCTAGTTCAGTTCTAGTTCAGTTCTAGTTCAGTTCTAGTTCAGTTCTAGTTCAGTTCTAGTTCAGTTCTAGTTCAGTTCTAGTTCAGTTCTAGTTCAGTTCTAGTTCAGTTCTAGTTCAGTTCTAGTTCAGTTCTAGTTCAGTTCTAGTTCAGTTCTAGTTCAGTTCTAGTTCAGTTCTAGTTCAGTTCTAGTTCAGTTCTAGTTCAGTTCTAGTTCAGTTCTAGTTCAGTTCTAGTTCAGTTCTAGTTCAGTTCTAGTTCAGTTCTAGTTCAGTTCTAGTTCAGTTCTAGTTCAGTTCTAGTTCAGTTCTAGTTCAGTTCTAGTTCAGTTCTAGTTCAGTTCTAGTTCAGTTCTAGTTCAGTTCTAGTTCAGTTCTAGTTCAGTTCTAGTTCAGTTCTAGTTCAGTTCTAGTTCAGTTCTAGTTCAGTTCTAGTTCAGTTCTAGTTCAGTTCTAGTTCAGTTCTAGTTCAGTTCTAGTTCAGTTCTAGTTCAGTTCTAGTTCAGTTCTAGTTCAGTTCTAGTTCAGTTCTAGTTCAGTTCTAGTTCAGTTCTAGTTCAGTTCTAGTTCAGTTCTAGTTCAGTTCTAGTTCAGTTCTAGTTCAGTTCTAGTTCAGTTCTAGTTCAGTTCTAGTTCAGTTCTAGTTCAGTTCTAGTTCAGTTCTAGTTCAGTTCTAGTTCAGTTCTAGTTCAGTTCTAGTTCAGTTCTAGTTCAGTTCTAGTTCAGTTCTAGTTCAGTTCTAGTTCAGTTCTAGTTCAGTTCTAGTTCAGTTCTAGTTCAGTTCTAGTTCAGTTCTAGTTCAGTTCTAGTTCAGTTCTAGTTCAGTTCTAGTTCAGTTCTAGTTCAGTTCTAGTTCAGTTCTAGTTCAGTTCTAGTTCAGTTCTAGTTCAGTTCTAGTTCAGTTCTAGTTCAGTTCTAGTTCAGTTCTAGTTCAGTTCTAGTTCAGTTCTAGTTCAGTTCTAGTTCAGTTCTAGTTCAGTTCTAGTTCAGTTCTAGTTCAGTTCTAGTTCAGTTCTAGTTCAGTTCTAGTTCAGTTCTAGTTCAGTTCTAGTTCAGTTCTAGTTCAGTTCTAGTTCAGTTCTAGTTCAGTTCTAGTTCAGTTCTAGTTCAGTTCTAGTTCAGTTCTAGTTCAGTTCTAGTTCAGTTCTAGTTCAGTTCTAGTTCAGTTCTAGTTCAGTTCTAGTTCAGTTCTAGTTCAGTTCTAGTTCAGTTCTAGTTCAGTTCTAGTTCAGTTCTAGTTCAGTTCTAGTTCAGTTCTAGTTCAGTTCTAGTTCAGTTCTAGTTCAGTTCTAGTTCAGTTCTAGTTCAGTTCTAGTTCAGTTCTAGTTCAGTTCTAGTTCAGTTCTAGTTCAGTTCTAGTTCAGTTCTAGTTCAGTTCTAGTTCAGTTCTAGTTCAGTTCTAGTTCAGTTCTAGTTCAGTTCTAGTTCAGTTCTAGTTCAGTTCTAGTTCAGTTCTAGTTCAGTTCTAGTTCAGTTCTAGTTCAGTTCTAGTTCAGTTCTAGTTCAGTTCTAGTTCAGTTCTAGTTCAGTTCTAGTTCAGTTCTAGTTCAGTTCTAGTTCAGTTCTAGTTCAGTTCTAGTTCAGTTCTAGTTCAGTTCTAGTTCAGTTCTAGTTCAGTTCTAGTTCAGTTCTAGTTCAGTTCTAGTTCAGTTCTAGTTCAGTTCTAGTTCAGTTCTAGTTCAGTTCTAGTTCAGTTCTAGTTCAGTTCTAGTTCAGTTCTAGTTTAGTTCTACTTCAGTTCTTGTCCTATTATATTATCTATATATTATCCTATCTATTCCTTTCCAACAGTTTGACGTTTGTAATATGTGGAGAAATTTAAAGCTTAAGAGTAAAATTCTGTCATTTAAGAAAAGAGGTGTTTTCACTCCAAATCATTGATTCCTCTTTACGAAAAAATAAAAATCTAAAATTTAGATTATAAATTATTAAGTGTTTTCTTTATTGCTCGCCTTAACTTTTATTTCTATAACATCACTTTCCAACATCGACATCAAACCATATTGCACTCATAGCAACAAATCTTCTTTAGTCAAACGCGCATGCATTGAAGCCATAAATCAAATAATTGGCAGTGAAAATGCGTAAACATTTGCCAACAGTGAAAACACTAAGTAATGGATTGCGTAAATT
This sequence comes from Stomorhina lunata, assembly GCA_933228675.1. Taxonomy (NCBI): domain Eukaryota; kingdom Metazoa; phylum Arthropoda; class Insecta; order Diptera; family Rhiniidae; genus Stomorhina; species Stomorhina lunata. The sequence continues at coordinate 23,642,391 of OW121741.1, forward strand.
GTCCTTTCAAACATTTTAAAAGCTGATATCGTTAAATATTTGTAGTGCAACTTGTCTGTTTGTACATTGCCTGACATTTGCTCTGTTCACATGTAGAGTTTTATTGGCCTCCTCCATTTAGTTTGTCTGTATTCGATGGGATTTATGTTCATTCAGAGAAACGTCCTCCTTTTAAATGTAGTCTGATGTCATGATTTCGAGAAAGCAAAGAAAAACATTTGATAAAGAAAAGTGTAAAGTTAATATGTATGAACAAAAAATTCCTTTGATGCCCTACCCCCTAGATTAAGGTATATAAAGTTTATCGGTTGGAGTGATGTCTGAAGTATTAGAAGATACCGATTGGAGTGTATATGGATCCATGGTAGAAGTATTTGAAGATCGTCTATTTTAGTACATAAAGACTCACGATTGGAGTATTTGAAGACCGTCTATTGGAGTATATAAAGACCTATGATTGGAGTATTTGAAGACCGTCTATTGGAGTATATAAAGACTCACGATTTTAGTATTTGAAGACCTACTATTGGAGTATTTAAAGACCCACGATTTGAGTATTTGAAGACCGTCTATTGGAGTATATAAAGACCCACGATTTGAGTATTTGAAGACCGTCTATTGGAGTATATAAAGACCCACGATTGGAGTATTTGAAGACTACTATTGAAGTATATATAGACCCACGATTGGAGTATTTGAAGACCTTCTATTGGAGTATATATAGACCAACGGTTGGAGTATTTGAAGACCTTCTATTGGAGTATATAGACCAACGGTTGGAGTATTTGAAGACCTTCTATTGGAGTATATATAGACCCGCGATTGAAGTATTTTAAGACCTTCTTTTGGAGTATATATAGACCTATGATTGGAGTATTTGAAGACCATCTATTGGAGTATATATAGACCTACGATTGGAGTATTTGAAGGCCTTCTATTTGAGACCCACGATTGGAGTATTTAAAGACCTTCTATTGGAGTATAAATATACCCACGATTGGAGTATTTGAAGACCTTCTATTGGAGTATACATAGACCCATGATTTTAGTATTTGAAGACCTTCTATTTTATATATAGACCCACGATTGGAGTATTCGAAGACCTTCTATTGGAGTATATATAGACCTATGACTGGAGTATTTGAAGGCCTTCTATTGGTGTAATAAAGACCCACGATTGGAGTATTTGAAGACCTTCTATTGGAGTATTTGAAGACCTTCTATTGGAGTATTTGAAGACCTTCTATTGAAGTATATAATGATCTGCGATTGGAGTATTTGAAGATCTTCTATTGGAGTATTTGAAGACCTTCTATTGGAGTATTTGAAGACCTTCTATTGAAGTATTTGAAGACCCACGATTGGAGTATATGAAGACCTTCTTTTAGAGTATGTGTAACCCACGAGTGGAGTATTTGAAGACCTTCTATTAGAGTATATGTTACCCGCGATTGGAGTATTTGAAGACCTTCTATTGGAGTATAAAAAGACCCACGATTAGAGTATTTCAAGACCCTCTATTTTAGTATTTGAAGACCTTCTATTTTAGTATATAAAGATCAACGATTGGAGTATTTGAAGACCTTCTATTGGAGTATTTGAAGACCTTCTATTGGAGTATTTGAAGACCTTCTATTGGAGTATTTGAAGACCTTCTATTGGAGTATTTGAAGACCTTATATTGGAGTATATAAAGATCCACGATTGGAGTATTTGAAGACCTTCTATTGTAGTATTTGAAGACCCATGATTAGAGTATATTCTTCTGTTATCCTTAACTCCCAGTGGACCATAGGGCCTCAAATTTGATTGGAGATTGGAGTATATGAAGACCTTCTATTATATAACCAACGATTGAAATATTTGAAGACCTTTTATTAGAGTATATATAACTCACGGTTGGAGTATTTGAAGACCTTCTATTGGAGTATTTGAATTATAACTGGGTATATTAAATTGTGTAAAGATCTTCGCTAGACGAGGTATGTTCAGACCAACGATTTGGGCATATAATACCTCTTGGTTGGAGTATAAAAGCCCTATGGTAGAGTACTTCCAAATTTACCACCACCTAACATTTTATAAAGCCCATTCGTCCACACATCTCTTGAGTTCGTTCGAATAAATGACGATATTGATTCGGCTGCTGCTGTTGTTGCTGGATGGATGATGTTGTTGCCGCTCACGTCAATGTTAAGATGGTGTTGATGCCAGGCGTTTAGTCTTCGCTCCAAGAAGCAGAAGAGTGTCTGTTGATTGTAATTATAAATTGTTTTCTTATTAATGCCTCTTCAGTCCTGGGTTTTTTTATTTTCGAACATTTTCATTTCGAAGTTATTGGCTGGTTGTGGTTGCTGTTAAGTTTTTATGCTTGAGTTCTCATTGTAGCCTCTTGTTGGGTTATTGGGGCAGTCGTCGACAACAACTTTATTGCAATTGCAATACAAATTTAAAATTTTGTTAGAGGAGTTTATTTGTTATTTCTTGGCTCAAATATTTATATGAAGTTGTTCACGTTGATCGTTTAATCGAAAATCACTAATTGAAATCGTGTACACTCATAAATTGTTTTATTTATTGCTAATGTTTTATTTTTGGTGTTATTTTTTATTAAATGAAAAAATGGGGGGAAATTAATTTCTGGTATTTGGCAGTTTTGAAGAAGAAAGATTTATGGAGTAATTTGAGTTTGAAAAAATGTGTGCTTTAAGAGAAAGTTAAAAGTAAAATTAAGGAATTACAAAAAAAAAAAAAATTTTATTGAAAATTTTTCAAAAATTTTCAATTTTTATAGGAAATTTCGAAAAAAAAAATTTTTATCGAAATTTTTTAAATTTTTTTTTTTTTATAGAAATTTTTTTTAAAATTTTCTATTTTTTAATGAAAAAAAAATTTCCAATAAAAATAGAATATTTTAGGAAATTTTTCAAATTCATTTTTTGTTACTTTGTAATAAATTTATCTAATTTTTATTCTGAAAATCTACTATTTTCAACACTTGCTATTTGGTTTTCGCAATTGAGTCACAAAACATTTGCCATAAAACGTGAAAAACGACAAATATGTTATTGCCAGTTTTAACAGCATTCGAAACAAATCTACCAACCGATCGACCATTAAACCCGCAGTCAAAGTCACAGCAACAAGACAATAATGAATGACATTTAATCATGATCATTGATCGCAAAAAGAAGGCAATTACTCAATTGATTTATTATCACCTTGTGCAATAATTACAAGACTTGATTGACACTTTAACGTTTCAAACCAAGAGCCAGCTTTGAAAGAATTACAGCAAAACTTGCCTCTACTTGCAAAAGACAACAACAGTTCATTGCTTTTAACAAGAACATTAAAGCAGATCTTTTGTAAAATTATAACCATTTGAGATTTATTTGAATAATTAATGATTTGGGCTGCTCGAAAAAGATATTATTCAAATAATGTTTTGTAATAAAAACTTTGAGTTCTTAAAATTTTAATAGTGCTATAAATTAAGCTATAAAATTGAATAACTGATCGTTTTCGATCAGTAAAACTTGATGTTAGGATTTCATGCTACTAATGCATATTCAGTACAAATTTTTACAGAAAAATTTTCAGTACAAAATTTTTGCAGAAAATTTTTCAGTACAAAATTTTTATAGAAAAATTTTTAGTATTAAATTTTTATAAAAAAAACTTTCAGTACAAAAATTTTACAGAAAAATTTTCAGTACAAAATTTTTATGGAAACACATTCAGTACAAAATTTTTACAGAAAATTATTCAGTACAATATTTTTATAAAAAAAACTTTCAGTACAAAATTTTTTTAGAAAAATTTTTAGTACATAATTTTTATAAAAAAATTTTCAGTACAAAATTTTTATAGAAAAATTTTCAGTACAAAATTTTTATAGAAAAATTTTCAGTACAAAATTTTTATAGAAAAATTTTCAGTACAAAATTTTTATAGAAAAATTTTCAGTACAAAATTTTTATAGAAAAACTTTCAGTACAAAAATTTTAAAGAAAAATTTTCAGTATAAAATTTTTTTAGAAAAATTTTCAGCATAAAATTTTGATAAAAAAATTTCAGTATAAAATTTTTATACAAAAATTTTCAGTACAAAATTTTTACAGAAAAATTTTCAGTACAAAATTTTTACAGAAAATTTTTTAGTACAAAATTTTTATAGAAAAACTTTCAGTATAAAACTTTTATAGAAAAATTTTCAGTATAAAATTTTTTTAGAAAAATTTTCAGCATAAAATTTTTTTAGAAAAATTTTCAGCATAAAATTTTTTTAGAAAAATTTTCAGTATAAAACTTTTATAGAAAAATTTTCAGTATAAAATTTTTTTAGAAAAATTTTCAGCATAAAATTTTGATAGAAAAATTTCAGTATAAAATTTTGTTAAAAAAATTTTCAGTATAAAATTTTGATAGAAAAATTTTCAGTACAAAATTTTTATAGAATAACTTTCAGTACAAAAATTTTTACAGAAAAATTTTCAGTACAAAATTTTGAAATACAAATTTTCAGAATAAAATTTTTATAAAAAACTTTCAGTATAAAATTTTGATAGAAAAATTTTTACTACCAAATTTTTATAGAAAAACTCTCAGTACGAAATTTCTATAAAACATTCTTATAGACAAACTTTCAGTAAAAAAATTTTGTAGAAAAATGTTCAATACAAAATTTATGTAGAAAAATGTTGAGTACAAAATTTTTATAGAAAAATTAAAAATTAAATTTTCAAAGGAAAATTTTCAGTGTTAAATACTTATAGAAAATTTGCAAAGAAAAACATTCAGTATAAAATTTTTATAGAAAAATTTTTGGTATAAACTTTTTATTCAAAAAGAAAGAATTTAGAAAAAATTGTCAATTTTTATAGAAAAAATTTCAGTATCAAATTTTTAAAGAAAAAATTTTAGTGTAAAAATTTTATAGTAATTTTCAGTATAAAATTATTTTAGGAAATTTTCAGTATTGAATTGGATAGCATTGACACATGACTTCATTGTGCCAATGAAGGAAAATTTGCAGTGTTAAAGTCTTATAGAAAATTTGCAAAGAAAAACATTCAGTATAAAATTTTTAGTATAAAATTTTTATTCAAAAAGAAAGAATTTAGAAAAAATTGTCAATATAAAATTTTTATAGAAAAAATTTCAGTATCAAATTTTTAAAGAAAACATTTTAGTGTAAAAATTTTATAGTAATTTTCAGTATAAATTTTTTTTAAGGAAATTTTCAGTATTAAATTGGATAGCATTGACACGTGCTAGTATAGTTTATCATTTATTGGCATTTAAGTGTATTTGAGGTGGAACTTATTATGTTTGCGTAAGTGTTTTGTATGGGAGCTATGGTTAAATGTGTACCGATTTCTATGAAATTTTATACTCTGCATAATGATAATGTGCTCAATTTGATCATCATATCTGTCATAATTTGTCATTTATAAGCAAATAAGCGATTAGCCTAGGCGAGGTTATACGGGAGCTATGGTCAAATATGAACCGATTTCTCCCAATTTCAATACCAAAATTTTCCAAGAAATAAAGAATGTTTTTACCAAATTTCCTAGCTCCTTGCGTTCGGGCGCTATCGTGCCAACAACAGACATACGGACAGACAGACAGACAGACAGACAGACAGACAGACAGACAGACAGACAGACAGATAGACAGACAGACAGACAGACAGACAGACAGACAGACAGACAGACAGACAGACAGACACACAGACAGACAGACAGACAGACAGACAGACAGACAAACAGACAGACAGACAGACAGACAGACAGACAGACAGACATCGTCTTAGAATTTCATATGGGTTCTGAATATTCATCCATTTTGGTCTTTGAGCCAATATTAAGAAAATTACAAACGGCATAACAATCTCAATATGCCCCCCATTCCTTTTGATGGTATGTATAAAAAATTAAGTATGGAAAAAATATTCAAATTATCTGTGTTATGGTAGTTTTTTCTAATTTAATTACTTTTTGAATTTTAACATAAGAAATTGCTAAGATATGGGTGTTTTGCTTCATATATTGGATTGATGTAGTTATTTATATTAATTACTTTAATAACATTCTTAATTGCTTTAATTACTATAGTTAATAAATTATTAAAATTCGATACCACTACCTTTTTTATTACTCTCAAACATTCATTATATGTAAATATCTTCTCAACCTCTGCTATCTAATATTCTTAGAGAACTTTCCATCAATTATAACTTCCGGTTTTTAGCATTTATTTTCCACTCACCTCAACATGCAACAGCTAACATGTTGTGCTAAAACCCCTCTATTCAACAAAGATCGTGTGAGAGTGTCAGTTGGCCGCAGTTTTGTGTGTTGCTCCTAATAAGAGCCAACAAATCAAATTGACTTTTTATTTCTTTTTATCGCTTTCAAACAAAATGATTTAAAACCATGTTCGTCGTCCAGTTAATTCATTGAACAACTGCAATATTTCTTTCTGGTATATTTATTTTTTAGATTTTAGTTTTTTGCAGCATTCGATATGCAAATATTTGTAAATTAGAGCCATAATAAATTGTATTTTATGTTTGCATTGATGCCTATTAAACTTTGGGTAAGTAGAAGAAGAAAAAAATATAATATTTACACACGACCAAATGTGTGATGGTTGAGTTTTTTTTTTTATTTAGGACCAGCACTCAGGGGATGACCCCTACTTATGCAATGCATTGTGTTGGAACTAGGAAAATAGGTTATGGGAGGGTGGATAGATGGAGTAGTGTTTATGGACATTTGATTTGAACTTCCCTATATTGCAACTGGCAGGGAAAATTTCTGCGGGAAGTAAATTCCACATACGAACTGTACGGCTAAAGAATGAATTTTCTCTGTAGTGTGTTGTTCTGTCTACTGGCCAATCGACTACGAAGGGATGAGCTCTAACAGACAGACGTGCATTGTGTAGAAAAATTCGAGTTTCAGGAACAAGTTCCCTTATTTCATTAGAGCACATTCCAAAGTAGTAACGATAGAACAGTGTGACACAACCCACATTGCGACGGTGCTCTAGAGAATCAATAGAGTTGGATACCCTACTGTCACCAATAAGCACCTTCGCCCTCTCCTGCACTCGGTCGAGAAGCTTCAAAATAGACTTTGAAGCACCGGCCCATACATGAGAGTTGTATTCCATTTTCGGTCGAATATAGGTGGTGTAAATAGTAAGGAGATCAGATGGAGTGAAGTATCTCTTACACCGTTTAAGAAAACCGAGACACTTGAATGCTTCTTTCGACACTTGAAAAATGTGATCAGTCCAACGGACATCACATTGAATTCTCATGCCCAGAACATCAAGAGTATCTGATTCCTCGATATTTTCACCACCCATTAATACAGATGAAGTAACATGATCCGCCGTGCGTTTGTGCGTAAGCATACAACACTGAGTTTTCCGCGCATTAAAATCGACTCTATTCGCACGACCCCATTCTGAGATTGTTTCTAAATCGCGGTTTAATGATTCATTCATGTTTTGCCTCATAGTGCCAATCTCTAAAAGGTTTGGTCTATGATTGAATGAATACGAATGGCAAATGTTACTATCATCTGCAAAAGAGTAGATAGGATTAGAAGTTTGACGTAGAAGGTCGCTTATAAAGATAATAAACAGAGTAGGAGAAAGAACGGAGCCTTGCGGTACCCCTGAATTTAGCTTGAACTCGTTTGATGAGATCCCATCTACAACAACTCTTATAGTGCGATCTCTGAGAAAGCTCGATATAAATCGAGAGAAGTTATCACCGACACCAAAAGCAATAAGTTTTGATAGAAGTGCTACGTGCCACACAATCAAACGCCTTGGAAATATCTAGAGCCACAACTTTACTTTCGCCAAAACGGTGTATTGAATGACACCATTTTTCCGAAAGGAAGGCTAGCAGGTCTCCAGTAGAGCGTCCCCTACTAAATCCATACTGGCGGTCGCTTAGTAGGTTGTTAGATTCCAGATATTTAACAAGATGGTGGTTTACCATGCTCTCCAATACTTTGGAGAGTGCAGAACAAATTGCTATTGGGCGGTAATTTTCAGGGTTGGTAGCCTCACCCTTTTTAGGGATTGGCGTTACATTAGCAACCTTCCAACACCGAGGAAATTTACCAGCATGGTACAAGGTGCTGAAAAGGTTAGCTAATGGACGCGAAAGCGTCGAACAGCACTGCTTCAAGACCAGTGCTGGAATACCATTCGGCCCTGGCGACTTGTTTATGTTGAGATCTGCTAAAACCCTTTTTACAGCACGGGCGCGAAAGAATATCTTTGGCATAGTTACAGATACTCTTTCGAGCTCGGGCGGAGGCTGAGTGCTTTCCGGCAAGCGGGAATTACTTGCAAATACTTCAGCTAAAAGGTTAGCTTTATCAGCCGGGTCAGTGAATGATTGTCCATTCCTTAAAAGAGAAGAAATTGTAGAACTAGCATTATTCTACAAAACCAAAAACTCTTACTGCCCCGAGGAGCAGCAAGAATTTTAGTACGAAGACGCTGCTCGTACAGAGCTTTTTCACATCTTAATACTTTGGCACATGTATGCCTCTCACGTTTGCGTTGCGTATCAGTAACTGGATTTTGGTTATTACGCCAGTTTCTGAAAGCTTCCTCTCGGGATCTGACTGCTTGTTTGCACGTCTGATTAAACCAAGTTTTTACTTTTGGTTTAATCGAAATATTTTTCACTGGGATAAACATTTTCATTCCCAGCTTAATAACATTTGAAACCATTTCCGCCGAGTTTCCAGTTAAAATGCCTATAGAATTCGTTGAGCTCTGCCCAACGACCTTTTTCGTATATAAAAGTTGAACGTTTCGTGGCTCAGTCTTTTCTACAACTGGGCTTTTTTAATATTTAAAAGTATAGTTTTTTTGTATGAATATGGCTTAATGTATTGGCTTAACTTTAGTATGCAAATGTTGCCAAGATTAATTTGAATGCATGCAAACTAATATAAAATGTTCATGTCTAAGGTGCTACGACCAAACGTTTCTAGCATTTTCCCCCCTCTTTGCTTTTAAGGCTAAGCCAATAAGCAAGATATAAAATTAAGTACACTGAGAAAATTTTTATAAGTTTTAAAAATAAATAAATTGATTTGAATAAAAATAATTACATTAAGGGCTTCAAGTTTTGTTAAAAATTTCTAAAATTTCTTCGTTTTCTTTTTTGACTTTCTTTCTCTGAGTGCATCCCTCGACAACTTCGTTTACTTCTGCAGCCATTTAGTGTCCAACACACTCGTTAAACTTGTGAATGGACATTCAGACTGACAGAGTAATAAGGCAGAAACTTGTGTATGTCTCTGCCTTGTGTGTATATGCAGATTGACATTATCTCGTTTTAGTCAACAATCTTAAATCTCTTAATAATAAGATCATATATAAAGATAACAAGTTTGTTATTTTTCATTTGTAAAATGTTGTATAATTTAGATAAATTAATGTGTTTGAAAAGATAAAACAACAACTGGCGGTATAAAATTGGTATTGGCGAGTTTAGATTTGACAGATGATACATTACTGAACTGGGAAAACTGAAATAAAATGGACATTAGAATGAAAAGAATTTCAAAATTAGGTAGAAAATTAAGCAAAATTTTGGAAAAATTACACTGCTCTGCAAAAGTTAATTTTTTGTCTTTCCTTTTAATAAAACTAAGCGAACTATATGGATCTTGTTGCGCTTAACTCAGATCCGCTGTCGGTTTTTTTCCATCAGATCTAGATTTTTTTTATGGGCGTGGCAAATTTTTCCCCTTAAATTAGTCAGGTACGGAGACCTATTTGGTCCTAACTCGAGAACGACTCATCCAATTTTCAAATTTTATAACACTTAAAGATGCATAACAAAATTGCATTTATTTTAGTCTAACATAATTTTTCTGTATCTCTTATCGTTTTGGAGTTATTTAGAAATTAATGGAGAACAAATTTTTTTTTCGTGCAAAATTCGTAATTTTTTTCAGGTTAAAAATGTAATTAAGAAAAAGATAAAGTAAAATTTTAACATTTTAAACATTTTTCTAAGAGCTACATATCTTAAGAATAAAATAAGCTATAAATCATAAAAATCGGTTTCAAAATTTGAATTTTATTACAAATTTACCGATTACCAATTTTTATAAAAAATACGGTTGTATTTTAGCTTCCTTACCTAATGAAATCTTATGGTCATATGTAAGGTTGGTTGCATTGCAATATTGGGTATCTGCGGTAAATTTGTAATAAAATTCACATTTTTAAACCGATTTTTATGATTTATAGCTTATTTTATTCTTAAGATATGTAGCTCTTAGAAAAATGTTTAAAATGTTAAAATTTTACTTTATCTTTTTCTTAATTACATTTTTAACCTGAAAAAAATTACGAATTTTGCACGAAAAAAAATTTGTTCTCCATTAATTTCTAAATAACTCCAAAACGATAAGAGGTACAGAAAAATTATGTTAGACTAAAATAAATGCAATTTTGTTATGCATCTTCAAGTGTTTTAATTTTGAAAATCGGATGAGTCGTTCTCGAGTTAGGACGAAATAGGTCTCCGTACCTGACTAATTTAAGGGGAAAAATTTGCCACGCCCATAAAAAAAATCCAGATCTGATGGAAAAAAACCGACAACGGATCTAAGTTTAGCGCATCAAAATCCATGTAGTCCACATAGTTTTATTAAAATTAGGATTTGGCTGCAGAGCAGTGTTATCAAAAACAAAATGAAGTTCCTCAAGGTGGCGTATGATTGATATGAATATGAAATCTTTAATTTTATATTAATTATACGTTATTTATTATATAATTGAATAAACTGGGAAACCTTAATGTATATATTTGTTTAAATTTAATTTTGCCTTCAATTTCCCTTTACTATTTATGTTAAACAATCCATCTCAAACTGAAACGTAAACTGACTTAGAGAACTTGACAGATGGTTTGAAGCTACCATAAATGAAACAAGTCAGACACTTAAGTTTTGTAGCAAGTGCCTGTTTTAAATAAATGAACTGTCAGTCATTGTCAGTAATTTATTTGCTATTTGCTTTAACTGCACCCTACATAATATTTATTGCTCTGACATGTTTGGTAATAATTTAAAATAAATTAAAGGGAATTATAATTTATTTTATAAAGAGCTGGATTGACTTTAACATGTTTAGAATAACACTGGTCAAAATTACAATCAAGTCAAGCTATTTTTTATATGTTATAAGGCATTTACATTACCTCATAATCTAGTACTTACGAGATTTTGTTCAAAATCTAGTTGATTTTGACTAGATTTCCCATACAAAAATAAATCTAGTTACGAAGTAGATTTTGGCAAAATCTACTTGAAATCTAGTATTACTTATTGATGCAACCATGTTTTCTTCCAAAAGTACTAAAAAATACTACGCTGTGTAAATCAAAATAACATTTCAATTGAAAAGGAATCAAAACAAAAGAAAAAAGTGAGCTTATTCTTGCGGAAAAAATTATAAAATTCCATTCATTTTTTTAACTGAAATTAAGTTTAATTTATAACTTAATTTCAGTTAAAAAAATGAATGGAAAAGAAAAATATATTGAAAATCAAACATTATTTTAAAATACATAATTATTTGTGTCAACTGATGCATTAAACACATAGACAACAGCAGACTACGGGCTACAACCTGTCAAAATTAGAATACATGCATTCAAATAGAAATAAATTTTTTAGAGTCGACACGGCTACACGACTACCGACCACCGTTGTAGCTGTAGCCAAAATTAAACTATTTTCTATTTTTGTTGGCGACAATAAAAGATTTAGTGCTGTCAACACCATATAATATTGAAATAAATGAGCGATTTAAACCACTTGAATTTATTTACCACAAATACAATGGGGAGAATTTGTGTAAACAATTTATATACTTATAAAATATGTATATATTTAATGTATATAATAATATCTAATAAAATATTATGTAAAAATTTATATTTATATAACTCTAACTCAATAGAAGTAAATTTTTAAAAAGTTATTTTTTAAACTGTCTAACTCACACGCTACGTGTGCTAGAGCTACGTAGTTCATGTTATATAAAAGCCCAGTATGTCCTTTATAAAATTCATTATATAAAAGAGCATACTTATATCTATATTGTTTTAAGATATACGAATTTTTATAAAAAAAAAGTTGGTTGCAGAAATAAGTTTATAGTATATTAGCTCCTTATCCATTATAAAGAATATTATATAGAATATATAAGAATATAAAAGATATTTTCAGTAGCTTTTGATTGATACCAAAAAAGTTAATATCGGATATAAACTTCTAAAGTTATACCGTATTATTTTTGAAATTTAAAAAGCCCATAACTCTTAAACTATTAGAGATCACACCAAAATCTTTCTATAAATTTTTTTTGATATAGACATACCATCAGGTACAGGAAAACCGTTGATTTCGGAGGTTAATTAATAAAATGAATTTATGTCGTTTTTATCAAAATTTAAATTGTTATTTTGTCCATCTTATAAACGCGATATTGGCACCACTCATAAACAGGTGTTTCGATATGTAGCTGCCATCTTAAATGTAGCTGCCGTCCCCAAAATAATTAAGTAGCTGACTACGAGGCGACGATTGCAGCCAACGACTTTTGTAGTCGGTGTTCGTGTAGCCTGCTGTTGTCTATGTGTTTAATGCATGATTCTGTTATGAAATTTAGCTCACATCAAAAAAATGTAGTGTAAACGGTGTAGATTTGTATTGAGATTTAAAATCAAATCTACTAGAATTTAGAGTAGTGTAAATTGCCTATTATGAATTTCTTAGTACAGAAACGATCGAAATTTGAAATGTTTAAAAATATTTTTTCTAAAGTTGATGTCAACTAGTGTTATCTAAGATATACATACATATCTATTCTAATACTAACACTAATACTAATTTTTGCAGTCATAGATATAGTTCTAGTAATTGTTCCAGTGATAGTTAATATCTAATCTAAATTTAAGTCATTGCTCTAGTTCTAGACTGCTTTTATAAATTTCAATGACAATCCGTTTCATTATATTGATTTCGCTGATTTCATCTCAACTATTGTTGACGTTTAAATAAATGACAAAAAACATCTGAAAGAGAAACAATAAGTTTTAACATGCAACACCAAAAACTAAAAAAAAAATAAAATATATTATCAACTTTATAAAAATTGTATTTTATTGACATAAAATAAAGACCCACAATTTGTTAAATGTCAACAGCAAAACAACACACTAACAAAAATATAACAAAACAATGTCAAGTCAGCAGCAACAACAACAGCAGCAAACAATTTGTAACAAATAACACCATAAACAACAGTTGAAACAAACACCATTTGTTACGTTCAAACAACCACGACCGACAAAATTATACAGGCACACACGCTCACATATACATATATCCTGACATTTTAAAGCTTTGAGAAAAAATAATAAAACAACAATAATAAAGCTAAAGTTTAACAAAATAAAACTAAAAGGATATTCTAACAAATACATCCAAAAAACATTTCAACACACTCACATACATTCCCTCCAAACAGTCTACCGGAAATCTTTGACACTTTTCAACAATCAGTTCAACTTGAACAAAACGTAAATTTTTCTCTGTTTTTGCACACAACTAAACAGCGGAAACGGAAGAAAAATACGTTTCGCTTCTTTTTTTCTGAAAGTTATTTTTGTTCTTATTTTTAAGGATTTATTTATGCCACACAATTGTTTTGCTGGGTTATAAATCTGTTTTCCGAAGTTGTGTCTGTGTGTGTATTAAATATACTGCGAATGTGTTGAAATGTTTCTGTTATTGTTCCATGAAATAAATAAGAATGAAACCAATAAATACATTTTAAGAGACAATAACATCTGTCTTTTTCTAGACGTCTGTACATCTCAATCATGAAAGAATTACGCAATTTTGACTAGGCTATGACTAGACTATGATTATGACTATGACTAGACTATGACTAGACTATGAGTAGACTATGACTAGACTATGACTAGACTATGACTAGACTATGACTAGACTATGACTAGACTATGACTAGACTATGACTAGACTATGACTAGACTATGACTAGACTATGACTAGACTATGACTAGACTATGACTAGACTATGACTAGACTATGACTAGACTATGACTAGACTATGACTAGACTATGACTAGACTATGACTAGACTATGACTAGACTATGACTAGACTATGACTAGACTATGACTAGACTATGACTAGACTATGACTAGACTATGACTAGACTATGACTAGACTATGACTAGACTATGACTAGACTATGACTAGACTATGACTAGACTATGACTAGACTATGACTAGACTATGACTAGACTATGACTAGACTATGACTAGACTATGACTAGACTATGACTAGACTATGACTAGACTATGACTAGACTATGACTAGACTATGACTAGACTATGACTAGACTATGACTAGACTATGACTAGACTATGACTAGACTATGACTAGACTATGACTAGACTATGACTAGACTATGACTAGACTATGACTAGACTATGACTAGACTATGACTAGACTATGACTAGACTATGACTAGACTATGACTAGACTATGACTAGACTATGACTAGACTATGACTAGACTATGACTAGACTATGACTAGACTATGACTAGACTATGACTAGACTATGACTAGACTATGACTAGACTATGACTAGACTATGACTAGACTATGACTAGACTATGACTAGACTATGACTAGACTATGACTAGACTATGACTAGACTATGACTAGACTATGACTAGACTATGACTAGACTATGACTAGACTATGACTAGACTATGACTAGACTATGACTAGACTATGACTAGACTATGACTAGACTATGACTAGACTATGACTAGACTATGACTAGACTATGACTAGACTATGACTAGACTATGACTAGACTATGACTAGACTATGACTAGACTATGACTAGACTATGACTAGACTATGACTAGACTATGACTAGACTATGACTAGACTATGACTAGACTATGACTAGACTATGACTAGACTATGACTAGACTATGACTAGACTATGACTAGACTATGACTAGACTATGACTAGACTATGACTAGACTATGACTAGACTATGACTAGACTATGACTAGACTATGACTAGACTATGACTAGACTATGACTAGACTATGACTAGACTATGACTAGACTATGACTAGACTATGACTAGACTATGACTAGACTATGACTAGACTATGACTAGACTATGACTAGACTATGACTAGACTATGACTAGACTATGACTAGACTATGACTAGACTATGACTAGACTATGACTAGACTATGACTAGACTATGACTAGACTATGACTAGACTATGACTAGACTATGACTAGACTATGACTAGACTATGACTAGACTATGACTAGACTATGACTAGACTATGACTAGACTATGACTAGACTATGACTAGACTATGACTAGACTATGACTAGACTATGACTAGACTATGACTAGACTATGACTAGACTATGACTAGACTATGACTAGACTATGACTAGACTATGACTAGACTATGACTAGACTATGACTAGACTATGACTAGACTATGACTAGACTATGACTAGACTATGACTAGACTATGACTAGACTATGACTAGACTATGACTAGACTATGACTAGACTATGACTAGACTATGACTAGACTATGACTAGACTATGACTAGACTATGACTAGACTATGACTAGACTATGACTAGACTATGACTAGACTATGACTAGACTATGACTAGACTATGACTAGACTATGACTAGACTATGACTAGACTATGACTAGACTATGACTAGACTATGACTAGACTATGACTAGACTATGACTAGACTATGACTAGACTATGACTAGACTATGACTAGACTATGACTAGACTATGACTAGACTATGACTAGACTATGACTAGACTATGACTAGACTATGACTAGACTATGACTAGACTATGACTAGACTATGACTAGACTATGACTAGACTATGACTAGACTATGACTAGACTATGACTAGACTATGACTAGACTATGACTAGACTATGACTAGACTATGACTAGACTATGACTAGACTATGACTAGACTATGACTAGACTATGACTAGACTATGACTAGACTATGACTAGACTATGACTAGACTATGACTAGACTATGACTATGACTAGACTATGACTAGACTATGACTAGACTATGACTTGATTTTTATAAATTAAACATTTTCTAATAAAATCCGCTTTTTAACTATGGGAAAACTTCCAGATAAGCCTGAAAATATGTAGAACATATGTATATATTTTTAAATTCCCACATAATTTACCTTAACTACGTGTGAATGCGTCACAAATTGCCACTAACGTTTTTTATCTTAATTATTTAATTGAATTGAAATCTACAGTTAAAGAAAATTAATTGAAAACAGGAAATATACATATACTTACAATTATTGGAATTAGTATGATTTATTACATTTTTGTCATAGATATTGTAAATCATTGGGTCCCATTAAAAGAATGAGTGAGAATATTTAATTTACCTTAAAAACTTGTTAATTGTTACTTGTCTTTAGAAAAATTGTCAATATTAAAATTTTTCTACAGAAAAATTGTCAATACTGAATATCAATATTGAAATTTTTCTATAGAAAAATTGTCAATATTGAAATTTTTCTATAGAAAAATTGTCAATAATGAAATTTTTCTATAGAAAAATTGTCAATATTGAAATTTTTCTATAGAAAAATTGTCAATATTGAAATTTTTCTATAGAAAAATTGTCAATATTGAAATTTTTCTATAGAAAAATTGTCAATATTGAAATTTTTCTATAGAAAAATTGTCAATATTGAAATTTTTCTATAGAAAAATTGTCAATATTGAAATTTTTCTATAGAAAAATTGTCAATATTGACAATTTTCTATAGAAAAATTGTCAATATTGAAATTTTTCTATAGAAAAATTGTCAATATTGACAATTTGAAATTTTTCTATAGAAAAATTGTCAATATTGAAATTTTTCTATAGAAAAATTGTCAATATTGAAATTTTTCTATAGATAAATTGTCAATATTGAAATTTTTCAATAGAAAAATTGTCAATATTGAAATTTTTCTATAGAAAAATTGTCAATATTGAAATTTATCTATAGAAAAATTGTCAATATTGAAATTTTTTTATAGAAAAATTGTCAATATTAAAAATTTTCTAAAACAATTTTTAAACAAAACCGAATATAATTTATTTTATAATAAATATTTAATAAATAATAAACAAATTTATAGAGATGGAATGCGATAAATAAAATAAAATTGAAGCGTAAAGAAGTTAAAGCAGGTGCTAGCTAAGCAAATAAAAACTTTTAATTTTTTACTATAAAACCCATAGAGCTCTGGCATCATCAGTACCAGTGACCAAGAACAACATCCTAACAAATCGTTAATGTAATTTTTGAAAAAAAAAAAACACAAGATGATGAATTTCATTAAAATTGCTAATTTGCTAACTTATGTCATTATGATATTGTTACCGAAGACAACGACGCGGAGCTCTTTAAGCTTCTTAGAACAAATTGATGAATACGAAGAAAAATTACAAGATGGTTATAGATTTCATTTCTGATGTGATTATCGAAGACAAAGACGCGACGCTCCATTAGCTTTTTAGAAATAATCGACGATAAGTTGCTTATAAGCAACATTGTAAATTTTTGTTCACAGTTCCTTTAGTTTTTATGGTTTTTGCTTACTTTTTGTTTAAAATAGAAACTAATATTTGTGACCATTTAATTGCGAAAATATATTTTTAAAAGCTTTACAGATATTAATTTGTGTCCTGCTTGAGGTGGTTAAAAAAAAACTTATATAAACAAATAGTTTTTTTTTTTCTATAAAAAAAAAAATTCTATAGAAAAATTTCAATATTGACAATTTTTCTATAGAAAAATTTCAATATTGACAATTTTTCTATAGAAAAATTGTCAATATTGAAATTTTTCTATAGAAAAATTGTCAATATTGAAATTTTTCTATAGAAAAATTGTCAATATTGAAATTTTTCTATAGAAAAATTGTCAATATTGAAATTTTTCTATAGAAAAATTGTCAATATTGAAATTTTTCTATAGAAAAATTTCAATATTGACAATTTTTCTATAGAAAAATTTCAATATTGACAATTTTTCTATAGAAAAATTTCAATATTGACAATTTTTCTATAGAAAAATTTCAATATTGACAATTTTTCTATAGAAAAATTTCAATATTGACAATTTTTCTATAGAAAAATTTCAATTGACAATTTTTCTATAGAAAAATTTCAATATTGACAATTTTTCTATAGAAAAATTTCAATATTGACAATTTTTCTATAGAAAAATTTCAATATTGACAATTTTTCTATAGAAAAATTTCAATATTGACAATTTTTCTATAGAAAAATTTCAATATTGACAATTTTTCTATAGAAAAATTTCAATATTGACAATTTTTCTATAGAAAAATTTCAATATTGACAATTTTTCTATAGAAAAATTTCAATATTGACAATTTTTTTATAGAAAAATTTCAATATTGACAATTTTTCTATAAAAAATTTCAATATTGACAATTTTTCTATAGAAAAATTTCAATATTGACAATTTTTCTATAGAAAAATTTCAATATTGACAATTTTTCTATAGAAAAATTTCAATATTGACAATTTTTCTATAGAAAAATTTCAATATTGACAATTTTTCTATAGAAAAATTTCAATATTGACAATTTTTCTATAGAAAAATTTCAATATTGACAATTTTTCTATAGAAAAATTTCAATATTGACAATTTTTCTATAGAAAAATTTCAATATTGACAATTTTTCTATAGAAAAATTTCAATATTGACAATTTTTCTATAGAAAAATTTCAATATTGACAATTTTTCTATAGAAAAATTTCAATATTGACAATTTTTCTATAGAAAAATTTCAATATTGACAATTTTTCTATAGAAAAATTTCAATATTGACAATTTTTCTATAGAAAAATTTCAATATTGACAATTTTTCTATAGAAAAATTTCAATATTGACAATTTTTCTATAGAAAAATTTCAATATTGACAATTTTTCTATAGAAAAATTTCAATATTGACAATTTTTCTATAGAAAAATTTCAATATTGACAATTTTTCTATAGAAAAATTTCAATATTGACAATTTTTCTATAGAAAAATTTCAATATTGACAATTTTTCTATAGAAAAATTTCAATATTGACAATTTTTCTATAGAAAAATTTCAATATTGACAATTTTTCTATAGAAAAATTTCAATATTGACAATTTTTCTATAGAAAAATTTCAATATTGACAATTTTTCTATAGAAAAATTTCAATATTGACAATTTTTCTATAGAAAAATTTCAATATTGACAATTTTTCTATAGAAAAATTTCAATATTGACAATTTTTCTATAGAAAAATTTCAATATTGACAATTTTTCTATAGAAAAATTTCAATATTGACAATTTTTCTATAGAAAAATTTCAATATTGACAATTTTTCTATAGAAAAATTTCAATATTGACAATTTTTCTATAGAAAAATTTCAATATTGACAATTTTTCTATAGAAAAATTTCAATATTGACAATTTTTCTATAGAAAAATTTCAATATCGACAATTTTTCTATTGAAAAATTTCAATATTGACAATTTTTCTATAGAAAAATTTCAATATTGACAATTTTTCTATAGAAAAATTTCAATATTGACAATTTTTCTATAGAAAAATTTCAATATTGACAATTTTTCTATAGAAAAATTTCAATATTGACAATTTTTCTATAGAAAAATTTCAATATTGACAATTTTTCTATAGAAAAATTTCAATATTGACAATTTTTCTATAGAAAAATTTCAATATTGACAATTTTCTATAGAAAAATTTCAATATTGACAATTTTTCTATAGAAAAATTTCAATATTGACAATTTTTCTATAGAAAAATTTCAATATTGACAATTTTTCTATAGAAAAATTTCAATATTGACAATTTTTCTATAGAAAAATTTCAATATTGACAATTTTTCTATAGAAATATTTCAATATTGACAATTTTTCTATAGAAAAATTTCAATATTGAAAATTTTTCTATAGAAAAATTTCAATATTGACAATTTTTCTATAGAAAAATTTCAATATTGACAATTTTTCTATAGAAAAATTTCAATATTGACAATTTTTCTATAGAAAAATTTCAATATTGACAATTTTTCTATAGAAAAATTTCAATATTGACAATTTTTCTATAGAAAAATTTCAATATTGACAATTTTTCTAAAGAAAAATTTCAATATTGACAATTTTTCTATAGAAAAATTTCAATATTGACAATTTTTCTATAGAAAAATTTCAATATTGACAATTTTTCTATAGAAAAATTTCAATATTGACAATTTTTCTATAGAAAAATTTCAATATTGACAATTTTTCTATAGAAAAATTTCAATATTGACAATTTTTCTATAGAAAAATTTCAATATTGACAATTTTTCTTAAGAAAAATTTCAATATTGACAATTTTTCTATAGAAAAATTTCAATATTGACAATTTTTCTATAGAAAAATTTCAATATTGACAATTTTTCTATAGAAAAATTTCAATATTGACAATTTTTCTATAGAAAAATTTCAATATTGACAATTTTTCTATAGAAAAATTTCAATATTGACAATTTTTCTATAGTAAAATTTCAATATTGACAATTTTTCTATAGAAAAATTTCAATATTGACAATTTTTCTATAGAAAAATTTCAATATTGACAATTTTTCTATAGAAAAATTTCAATATTGACAATTTTTCTATAGAAAAATTTCAATATTGACAATTTTTCTATAGAAAAATTTCAATATTGACAATTTTTCTATAGAAAAATTTCAATATTGACAATTTTTCTATAGAAAAATTTCAATATTGACAATTTTTCTATAGAAAAATTTCAATATTGACAATTTTTCTATAGAAAAATTTCAATATTGACAATTTTTCTATAGAAAAATTTCAATATTGACAATTTTATTATAGAAAAATTTCAATTTTTCTATAGAAAAATTTCAATATTGACAATTTTTCTGTAGAAAAATTTCAATATTGAAAATTTTGCTATAGAAAAATTTTAATAATTTCAATACGGTTATAGATCGAATAAAAAAATGAATCAAAAAATACAAATTTTTATAGACATGGAATGCGAAAACTATAATTAAATTTAAGTGTAAAAAATTAAAACAGGTGTCAGCTGGGCAAATCATTGACTTTCTAAATTTATACTATAAAAACAACCTATGTATTACTATGAGCTACAGACATTGCTGAAGCTTTTGAATCATCAGCACAACTTTTTTTGAATTCATTACTAAATTTTTTTGAGAAGAAGGATCTGAAGATGAGCTTAAATTTCGCTGCATTCGCTGTTTTGCTATCTTATGGCATTTTACTTATGGGACAGATAAATATTGACCCACCCCCTATTATTCCTGAAGATGTATATCGAGAAATTATTGATTTAATACCTTAATAAAGTTGATAATTAAATAAACCAATATTTTAATTTTTCAAACTGTAGAAAGTGAAATTTTAAACCAACTGAACTAGAATAGAACTAAAACTTAACTGAAACTGAAGTAGAACTGAACTAGAACTGAACTAGAACTGAACTAGAACTGAACTACAACTGAACTGAACTAGAACTGAACTAGAACTGAACTAGAACTGAACTAGAACTGAACTAGAACTGAACTAGAACTGAACTAGAACTGAACTAGAACTGAACTAGAACTGAACTAGAACTGAACTAGAACTGAACTAGAACTGAACTAGAACTGAACTAGAACTGAACTAGAACTGAACTAGAACTGAACTAGAACTGAACTAGAACTGAACTAGAACTGAACTAGAACTGAACTAGAACTGAACTAGAACTGAACTAGAACTGAACTAGAACTGAACTAGAACTGAACTAGAACTGAACTAGAACTGAACTAGAACTGAACTAGAACTGAACTAGAACTGAACTAGAACTGAACTAGAACTGAACTAGAACTGAACTAGAACTGAACTAGAACTGAACTAGAACTGAACTAGAACTGAACTAGAACTGAACTAGAACTGAACTAGAACTGAACTAGAACTGAACTAGAACTGAACTAGAACTGAACTAGAACTGAACTAGAACTGAACTAGAACTGAACTAGAACTGAACTAGAACTGAACTAGAACTGAACTAGAACTGAACTAGAACTGAACTAGAACTGAACTAGAACTGAACTAGAACTGAACTAGAACTGAACTAGAACTGAACTAGAACTGAACTAGAACTGAACTAGAACTGAACTAGAACTGAACTAGAACTGAACTAGAACTGAACTAGAACTGAACTAGAACTGAACTAGAACTGAACTAGAACTGAACTAGAACTGAACTAGAACTGAACTAGAACTGAACTAGAACTGAACTAGAACTGAACTAGAACTGAACTAGAACTAGAACTAGAACTGAACTGAACTAGAACTGAACTAGAACTGAACTAGAACTGAACTAGAACTAGAACTAGAACTGAACTAGAACTGAACTAGAACTGAACTAGAACTAGAACTGAACTAGAACTGAACTAGAACTAGAACTAGAACTAGAACTAGAACTAGAACTGAACTAGAACTGAACTAGAACTGAACTAGAACTGAACTAGAACTGAACTAGAACTGAACTAGAACTGAACTAGAACTGAACTAGAACTGAACTAGAACTGAACTAGAACTGAACTAGAACTGAACTAGAACTGAACTAGAACTGAACTAGAACTGAACTAGAACTGAACTAGAACTGAACTAGAACTGAACTAGAACTGAACTAGAACTGAACTAGAACTGAACTAGAACTGAACTAGAACTGAACTAGAACTGAACTAGAACTGAACTAGAACTGAACTAGAACTGAACTAGAACTGAACTAGAACTGAACTAGAACTGAACTAGAACTGAACTAGAACTGAACTAGAACTGAACTAGAACTGAACTAGAACTGAACTAGAACTGAACTAGAACTGAACTAGAACTGAACTAGAACTGAACTAGAACTGAACTAGAACTGAACTAGAACTGAACTAGAACTGAACTAGAACTGAACTAGAACTGAACTAGAACTGAACTAGAACTGAACTAGAACTGAACTAGAACTGAACTAGAACTGAACTAGAACTGAACTAGAACTGAACTAGAACTGAACTAGAACTGAACTAGAACTGAACTAGAACTGAACTAGAACTGAACTAGAACTGAACTAGAACTGAACTAGAACTGAACTAGAACTGAACTAGAACTGAACTAGAACTGAACTAGAACTGAACTAGAACTGAACTAGAACTGAACTAGAACTGAACTAGAACTGAACTAGAACTGAACTAGAACTGAACTAGAACTGAACTAGAACTGAACTAGAACTGAACTAGAACTGAACTAGAACTGAACTAGAACTGAACTAGAACTGAACTAGAACTGAACTAGAACTGAACTAGAACTGAACTAGAACTGAACTAGAACACTAGAACTGAACTAGAACTGAACTAGAACTGAACTAGAACTGAACTAGAACTGAACTAGAACTGAACTAGAACTGAACTAGAACTGAACTAGAACTGAACTAGAACTGAACTAGAACTGAACTAGAACTGAACTAGAACTGAACTAGAACTGAACTAGAACTGAACTAGAACTGAACTAGAACTGAACTAGAACTGAACTAGAACTGAACTAGAACTGAACTAGAACTGAACTAGAACTGAACTAGAACTGAACTAGAACTGAACTAGAACTGAACTAGAACTGAACTAGAACTGAACTAGAACTGAACTAGAACTGAACTAGAACTGAACTAGAACTGAACTAGAACTGAACTAGAACTGAACTAGAACTGAACTAGAACTGAACTAGAACTGAACTAGAACTGAACTAGAACTGAACTAGAACTGAACTAGAACTGAACTAGAACTGAACTAGAACTGAACTAGAACTGAACTAGAACTGAACTAGAACTGAACTAGAACTGAACTAGAACTGAACTAGAACTGAACTAGAACTGAACTAGAACTGAACTAGAACTGAACTAGAACTGAACTAGAACTGAACTAGAACTGAACTAGAACTGAACTAGAACTGAACTAGAACTGAACTAGAACTGAACTAGAACTGAACTAGAACTGAACTAGAACTGAACTAGAACTGAACTAGAACTGAACTAGAACTGAACTAGAACTGAACTAGAACTGAACTAGAACTGAACTAGAACTGAACTAGAACTGAACTAGAACTGAACTAGAACTGAACTAGAACTGAACTAGAACTGAACTAGAACTGAACTAGAACTGAACTAGAACTGAACTAGAACTGAACTAGAACTGAACTAGAACTGAACTAGAACTGAACTAGAACTGAACTAGAACTGAACTAGAACTGAACTAGAACTGAACTAGAACTGAACTAGAACTGAACTAGAACTGAACTAGAACTGAACTAGAACTGAACTAGAACTGAACTAGAACTGAACTAGAACTGAACTAGAACTGAACTAGAACTGAACTAGAACTGAACTAGAACTGAACTAGAACTGAACTAGAACTGAACTAGAACTGAACTAGAACTGAACTAGAACTGAACTAGAACTGAACTAGAACTGAACTAGAACTGAACTAGAACTGAACTAGAACTGAACTAGAACTGAACTAGAACTGAACTAGAACTGAACTAGAACTGAACTAGAACTGAACTAGAACTGAACTAGAACTGAACTAGAACTGAACTAGAACTGAACTAGAACTGAACTAGAACTGAACTAGAACTGAACTAGAACTGAACTAGAACTGAACTAGAACTGAACTAGAACTGAACTAGAACTGAACTAGAACTGAACTAGAACTGAACTAGAACTGAACTAGAACTGAACTAGAACTGAACTAGAACTGAACTAGAACTGAACTAGAACTGAACTAGAACTGAACTAGAACTGAACTAGAACTGAACTAGAACTGAACTAGAACTGAACTAGAACTGAACTAGAACTGAACTAGAACTGAACTAGAACTGAACTAGAACTGAACTAGAACTGAACTAGAACTGAACTAGAACTGAACTAGAACTGAACTAGAACTGAACTAGAACTGAACTAGAACTGAACTAGAACTGAACTAGAACTGAACTAGAACTGAACTAGAACTGAACTAGAACTGAACTAGAACTGAACTAGAACTGAACTAGAACTGAACTAGAACTGAACTAGAACTGAACTAGAACTGAACTAGAACTGAACTAGAACTGAACTAGAACTGAACTAGAACTGAACTAGAACTGAACTAGAACTGAACTAGAACTGAACTAGAACTGAACTAGAACTGAACTAGAACTGAACTAGAACTGAACTAGAACTGAACTAGAACTGAACTAGAACTGAACTAGAACTGAACTAGAACTGAACTAGAACTGAACTAGAACTGAACTAGAACTGAACTAGAACTGAACTAGAACTGAACTAGAACTGAACTAGAACTGAACTAGAACTGAACTAGAACTGAACTAGAACTGAACTAGAACTGAACTAGAACTGAACTAGAACTGAACTAGAACTGAACTAGAACTGAACTAGAACTGAACTAGAACTGAACTAGAACTGAACTAGAACTGAACTAGAACTGAACTAGAACTGAACTAGAACTGAACTAGAACTGAACTAGAACTGAACTAGAACTGAACTAGAACTGAACTAGAACTGAACTAGAACTGAACTAGAACTGAACTAGAACTGAACTAGAACTGAACTAGAACTGAACTAGAACTGAACTAGAACTGAACTAGAACTGAACTAGAACTGAACTAGAACTGAACTAGAACTGAACTAGAACTGAACTAGAACTGAACTAGAACTGAACTAGAACTGAACTAGAACTGAACTAGAACTGAACTAGAACTGAACTAGAACTGAACTAGAACTGAACTAGAACTGAACTAGAACTGAACTAGAACTGAACTAGGATGGAAGAGTGGTTTAGTTCAGACTCAAAAAATATGATATTCAGCTTCAAAATCAGACTCCACCTTTAATAGTAGTTCAGACCAACTGTTTTTTTTGTTTGCTTACCCCTCAACTCCAATTAAGTCCCAACTACCGAAAATGAGTCTGTTTGTAATGAAATATTGTAATATTTTTTTCCAACTGACACTAACAAATTTAGCGCTGCATTTGCGCCTTACGGGGTATTTAGGTTTTCTAAATTATAACAGTATTTAAAGTTGTACTCGTGTGTGAATCAAACTATTGAAATGTGTGTGAGTTGGTGGCATTTGTTGTGCTGTTGACATGTTGCAAGTGTCTGGTATTACATAGCAAAAAAAATTAAAAATTTATAAATTAGACTAGAAAATTTCAAGTTGAGGTTATGTTAAATTTTATATGTAGTTTTAGTATACGAATTATTTGTATGTTAATTCAACTAACAAAAAATCTTTTTTCTCTAAGTGTACAAATTTAATTTTATGGTGACTGTATCACTATTTTGGCTCTTTTTGCAAAAAAATTTAACATATTTCGTTAAGAGGCCGGGAGTGGTACAAAAAATAACAAAAAAAAAAATCAAATTGATATATTATGGCGCTTTATATAATGAATGACAGTTAAGGTTAAAGTTGTTGATTATTTGACAGATTGCTAAATGTTGTGTTCGGCTATTAAGTCCAGACAAATCAAATGATTTCGAAAATAACAATTTCAATAGAAGCCGCCTTCAATTTTTAGGAAATAAATGGACAAAATAAAAAGATTAGAATGATAAGATTTGTTAACATTAGTTTTGAAAATTTTAAAAATTTAAAAATTTGTTTTAAAAATTGCTATATTCATGGTCTGAAAAAAATGGACCGTTTTGATATTTGAAATTTCTTAAAACAAAAATCAGCACAAAAAATTTGAAACGGAAATAAACCGAATAAAATTTGATTATTGTTGAATATTTAACAAATAATACAAATTTTTATGGAGAAGGAAATTAAAATTTTTTAAACAGGTGTCACTTGTTCGAAACATCTACTTTATAATTTTTTTACTATAAAAGCAACCTATGTTTCACTAGGCACTGTAGACTTTGTTGAAGCTTTCGAATCATCAGTACCACTGACCTAGTACAACTTCCTAAGAATTTATTACTAAAATTTTTTGAAAAGAAGGATCTAAAGATGATACTAAATTTCATTGCATTCGCTGTTTTGCTATTGTATAGCATTTTACTTATGGGTAGGAAAAATATTAACCCACCCCCTATTAATCCTGATTATAACGTCCCACCAATTATTGATGAAATGCAATCTAATCAAGATTATTATTAAAGGCAAAATAAAACTTATTTTAATTTTTTAAGGAAATTTTAAACTAGAATTTTTTTATTTTATTTATCAAATTTTTTTTTCTAAAATTTTTAATTTTTGAATAGGTTGTCCTTGTTACTTTGCTATATCTTAAAAACGTTTTGTCAGATCTTTTCGAAAAGTACATCAAATGATTAAAAACAAAATTTACTTGAAGATGTGCTAATATAAAATTTTTGTGTGATTAAGGGTTTTGGAGTTATTCATATTACAACGTAAAAAAATATTTTTTTTTGTGAAGATTTGAAAAATTTTATTTTTTTAGAAATTCATAAAAAAATCGAAAGTGACAAAAACTTACCTTTGTTTTACGACGATTATAAAACTGCAAATATTTAGAATAATATAAGCCTCATATTATGAATATCCATGTAAAACTAATGATTTTATTACGAAAAATATGAAAATACCCAATTTCACAGAAAAATTTGCTATTATAAAAAAAATGCAAAATACTTTTATTAGACTTGAAATATTTTTTTTGCTACAAGGACAAATTCTGCTAAGAATAAACAAAAGAGTTCAACATTATGGGGTACCTCCTAAAGACTTTTCTTCCCGAAATATAGTTTTACTTTTAAATTGATACCACCTTTTTGATAAAAAATGCACTTTTTTCGAAAAGTAAAACGCGTCGAGGAAAGGTTTCCCCACAAACATATTTTGGTTTTATCAAAAAACTAAAAACAATAATAAATAATTGTAATAAATTGGGATCTTAGTGCAATATACTACAGTAAAACTTTTTAATGAAATATATTTGATTTTGGAAATTTTTTCACATTAAACTGTTCAAAATATTTACAAAGTTTTCATTGTTTTATTTCCTGAACTGTTGGCTGTATGTCAGTATTTTTTAAAATTAAAAAAAAATTATAGGTTTAATATTGAATGTACATTGGGTCTAAAACTAACAAAAGGCGAAGGGAAAAATATTTTTGTGTCCTTCAGAATCACTTTCTGAGTCGATTTAGCATTGTTAGTCCGTCCGTCTGGACGGCTGGCTGGACCACCATGTAAGCCATGTAATCAAAGTACAGGTCGCAATTCTAAAGGTAATTTGATGAAATTTGGCACAGATAATATTTTTGATCGTGGGACCATGGCTATTGAAATTCGTCAAAATCGGTTTAATATATATGGTACCTCACATAGGTCCCACTTCCCGGAATTGATATATTGGCCATAAATATCAATACTTTTTCATGAAATTTAAAACAAATATGGATTAAGTAAACTAAAATCACTGTACCGTTGAAATCGGTCCACATTTGACCATAGCTCCTATACAAATTCTTCTTTAAAAGCTCACTAAATGAGACAAAAATCAGTAAAACGCTCGTAAATCTGAAGATAATGAGAATTTTGAGTTTATTTTTTGCATACATAATTCTGTAATCAACTTGCCAAATTTCGCTGAAATCGGTCCACATTTGACCATAGGTTTCATACAAATTCTTTTCTCAAAACGCACTAAATGAGACAAAACTCACTAAAACGCTTGTAAATCCTAAGATAATGACAATTTTTATTTTTTGCATACATAATTTTTGTAACAAGTGATAATCGGTCCACATTTGACCCTAGCTCTCATTAAAGTTCAAATGACGGAAACAGCTTAAATGTATAAGTTTTGAGAATATGTTTGTTTGATTGAATGAATTTAGCAAATATTTGTCTTTATACAGGAAAAATAACACCTTTGACCTTAGTGGTAAAGGGTATCGTATGGTCGGGCTTGACCGACTATAGCTCTTTCTTACTTGTTACTTGTTTTTTAAATAAATAAGACTACAAAAAATTGTTGTTGGTTTTATATTGTTTATAAAGACTTTATTAAGAATGTTCTCTTAAATCAATTATATTATCCAGGATGAACTGGGTATGGGGCGATTTCCTTCATTGCCGTTAGGATAACGCCATAAGACAACAAAATGTCGAATGTAAATAAATTTAACATCTTTAGGTATTTCCGTTACTAGCTCTTTGTCACTTATGTTGATAAGGCAAAAGCTTTACGTCTATCTCTGACGACTAGTAAGACCTTTTATAGTAGGAATTAAAAAAAAAATAATAATAAAATAATTTATCCAGCTGACACCTGTTTGAAATTTCTTACGCCTAAATTTAATTATAATTGTCAAATTTCACTGCATAAAAATTTGTATAATTTAAAAAATATATATACATATAATTTAATTATATTCATTTTATTCCAGAGACCGAATATTAATACTTTTAAAACAATATTTTCATATTTTAATCCATACAAAAACAATCATTGAAGTTTAAAAAATAATAAATATCCCCAAAGATTTTTAATTGTTCA
This sequence comes from Stomorhina lunata, assembly GCA_933228675.1. Classification (NCBI taxonomy): domain Eukaryota; kingdom Metazoa; phylum Arthropoda; class Insecta; order Diptera; family Rhiniidae; genus Stomorhina; species Stomorhina lunata. Next base: position 23,672,242 of record OW121741.1, read on the forward strand.
AAAAATTTTTTATCGTTTTTCAATCCGATGAAAATAAAAAATAAAAAAATCGTTTGGGATATTTATCAGTTCAAAATTATTTTTATCTTTTTTCATCCGATGAAAAAAAAAATTTGGTAGAAAATATTCAAATTTTATTTCTGTATTTGTCCTGGTTTCATTCATCATAATGTTCTTGCATAGATTAGGAAACTCCAAAATCCTTGCGCCAACTGCCGTAGCAGGGGGATTTCTCGCATGATTACCCCTTGGAGTAGTATATTCTGTAATATTGTTTCTTTTAATGCTTAAAACATCGTGAGTGCTAAGTCGTTGGGTGATGGGTCCAAAGACACAAGGCACGTTTGTATAGCGAGCCGCTCGATCCGAGACTGAGGCCCGCTTGCAGCCGCAACTAACATGTTGAACATACGCTGCATTTTCGTACTTTAGGAAGTACAATTATCTTAGACCCTTAGACCATATACGTTGGTATGGTTCTTAGATAACTCCCTTTTATATTAGCCCTGACCTAGAATCCCACACCGCATCTAAAACTAGGTTGCTAAGGTTTCCAGGATGTACCACGAGAAGGTTAGAGTGGGATTTGGACACAGTTCTTACCTGGTAGCTAGAGACGTCAGGCAATTCTGCATCCTTCCATTCCCTATGCTCCACTGGGAGCCAAGAATGACAGAAGAAGATTTGTCCTGGTATAAAAAGTCTTTAGGACGTTTAAATAACAATAAATTCAATTATTGTTGCAAATTATATGTTGAAATGGTTTTGCGAGTCAAATAAACCACCAATAGTTCCATTAGGATTATTAGGTTTAACTTCGATGTCCTAAAACATTGCAATTAATTGGAAATATATTCATACATTCATTGTTAAAAGTTTTATAATTTCAAAAATATTTTATTTTTCAAAGTCAAAACAGAAGTTCAAAAATAAAACAATCAATAAAATATTTTTCTGTTCGGATATTTATCGTTCAAGATATTTAAAATTTTCATCATGAGGGATATTTATATTTCAAATATAAATCCCTCATTTTTATTCATCGATCGAAATGAAAATAAATTTTCATCGGCAATGATATTTCGGCTGTGCCGAATCTTATATACCCACCATCAGGTTGCGTTAAATTTAGAAACATATCTCATATATCTACGAGGCTGCAGCAAATTCAAAACATGGACCAAATTGGAAAAAAGTTGTTACGCTAGTTGGTATTGTTGGTAAAATATTTGGAATAACTTCGGTTGCAGTAGCTTTATAGTTCAACATTCGAAAGTGAGTAAGTGGTTTCCCTAGTAATTATTTACTTTGAAAAAAATTCGTTATCGTAACCGGGTATGGTTTTACATTAATAAGTTGTTAAATACTTTTCGTTTAGCTTAATATTAAGTTAAGATAAAAAAGTTGATAGTAATACGACAGGTCCATATATTCTGATAGGTGTTCCTAATATATCTACCATATACATAATCTTAATATGCTGCTTGTACCTCAGAATCTTTTTGATTGTAGATATAAAAAAGGGGATGTAATATAAATATATAAGAATTATAGCCAAATGTTGACCGATTTTTTGGTTTCCGGGAGTGTTTTTTATATGACAGCTATAGTCAAATATGGACCGATTCCTATAAAATTTGATATACTGACCAATAGTTGCATAAAACTTCTCTATACTAAATTTAGTCGTCATAGCTATCACAATTGTACTCAATTTATCAGCATTTATGTGTTTCCCGGGGCGGGGTTATATGGGAGCTCTAACTAAATGTGAACCGATTTCGCCCATTTTCAGTACACAATTTTTGTTACATATCGGAAATACTTTTGTAAAATTTTGTCTCTCTAGCTTTTGTAGTTAAGGAGCTGTCGCGCTTTTATCTGACGGACAGACGGACATAAATCTCCTTTTCTTTTTGTATTTTTGTGTTTCTGTAAGTTTTTTATATGGGAGCTATGGTCAAATGGTGACCGATTGTAACAAAATTTTGCACACTGACTGGCATTCACATAAGACTTGCTTTTGCTAAATTTTGTTGCTGTAGCCCTTTCAGTTAAGGCGCTATCGCGCTTTTATCTAACGGACAGACGGACATAAACCCCCTTTTCTTTTTGTATTTTTGTGTTTCCGTAAGTTCTTTACATGGGAGCTATGGTCAAATGGTGACCGATTGTGACAAAATTTTGCACACTGGCTGGTATTCACATAAGACTTATTTGTGCTAAATTTGGTGGCGAAAGCTATTACATTTTAGCATTTATTGGCATTTAAGTGAATTTCAGGTGGAATTTTGGCTGTTTCCGTATGTTTTTTATATGGGAGCTATGGTTAAATGTGAACCGATTTCGATGAAATTTTATATGCTGCCTGTTGCTTATGGAAAACTTCTAGATACCAAATTTTGTCATCATAGCTATTATAATTTGTTAGTTATTAGCAAATAAGCGACTAGTCTAGACGAGGTTATACGGGAGCTATGGCCAATGTTAACCGATTTTGCCCAATTTCAATACAAAAATTTTCTCATAAATGAAGAATGTTTTTGCTAAGTTTCAGTGAGCTAGCTCCTTTCGTTTAAGCGTTATCGTGATTTCAACAGACAGACAGACATACGGACAGACAGACGGACATCGCTCAATCGTCTTAGAATTTCATAAGGATTCAGAATATATATCGTTTTTGATTTTTGAGCCAATATTAAGGAAATTACAAACGGAATGACAATCTCAATATACCCCCCATTCTTTTTGATGGTGGGTATAATAAAACAATATTCAGTCTCTGTTTTATTCCCATTAATTGAATCATTTACAAATAAACAGATTTACAAACACATTTATATAATATATCTATATAGAATATATAAATATATTTATATATAAATTACATAAAAGTTGTATAGCTAATATATAAAAACATTTTTTAGAATGTTACCGTCCTCCACCAAGTAAATAATAGCGTTTAGTGTGAAACTCCTTCTCCAGCATTGCAGTTAGGATAACGCCATAAGACAGCAAAATGCCGAATACAAATAATTTTATCATCTTTAGGTAATTCTTGTTACTGGCTCTTAGTCACTGATGTTAATGAGGCAAAGGCTATACATCTGCCTCTGGCGAGTAATGAGACTTGGGTTGCTTTTATAGTAACAACATTTTGATTTGTCCAGCTGACACCTGTTCGAAATTTTTTACGCCCTAATTTAATTAGAACTTTTGCATTATATAACATTTTCCATTTTATATAACATTTTCCATTTTCAACTGGTTCAAATTTGCAATTCTTGGGTTGTATACGAGTTATGGACAAGAAAAACGGGTCAGCAACTGAGTATCTCGGGTACGCTTCATATCAACCCAGAAAATTGTTCTGAATTTGATAGTGTGGTGGCTTAGTTGTTTAGCACGTCGACTACTAATCACAACATATCAAATTCTACCTGGGTTCGAGCCCCAGCCACTTCAACATTAAATTCTGTTGTTACTTATTTCTATTAGAATTAAAATTATAATAGCTTAAACACGCCCTCGATGTAAAAATATAAAATTGGCAGAAGAACAAAGAATAATGAGCCAAGCTAAAACAATAGATGGCGCAACTGATCTAAAAAAACATCACGTCCAATTACAGTGTTAAATAATATAATACTTTATTTCTCAAGTTCATCACATTTTAGTTCTCTACTATCCACTTTTATATATAAGACTTTATTAAGAATTTTACAATCCATCAAGTACATAATAGTATGAAGGAAATTCCGACTTCTGACTGGCAATTAGGATAACGCCATAAGATAGCAAAATGCCGAATGCAAATAAATTCATCATTTTTAGGTACTTCTTGTAACTGACTCTTAGTCACTGCTAGTGATGAGGCAAAAGCTTTAGATCCGTTTTTGGCGCCTACTAAGACTTAGGTTGCTTTTATAGTTGCATTTTGATTTGCCCAACTGACACCTGTTTGAAATTTTCTACGCCTAAATCTAAATATTATTCTCGCATTCCATCTTCATATAATTTTGTTTAATTTAACCCTTTCCATTTTCAATTGTATTGCAGTTTGGTCATGGAAAAAGGGCCAGCAAATGAACATCACGGATACGCTTCGCTTATCAGAGGCACAAAATATTATTCTAATTTTTTCGGTTGTTGATGTTTAATACGTCGAGAATTTAGACTTTTACATTGACTGCTCTAGACTCTATTATCCTATAGGTTTTGGTGTGTATTCCAATGTTTTACAGCAAAATTTTGGTTGAAGGCTAACTATAGCCTTCTTATACCCTTCACCACCATAGGTGGAAAGGGTATTTTAAGTTTGTGCTGATGTATGTAACGCATAGAATTATTTGTCTTAGAACCATCTTTTAGTATACCAATAGGCTTAGAATCACTTTCTGAGTCGATTTAGCAATGTCAGTCCGTCCGTCTGGACGGCTGGTTGGCTGGCTGTACCCCCACGTAAACCTTGAACATTTTTATAAACATTGGGAATATTTTTGTAAATAATTTTATATTAAACAATTTTAGATTTTTATATATTTTTGGATATTTTCCATTTAAAACATTTTCTATAGAAAAATTTTTGATAACAAAATTTTCTATAGAAAAATTTTTGATAAAAAAATTTTTAATAGAAAAACTTTCGATAGAAAAATTTTGATAAAAAAAATTTCTATAGAAACATTTTAAATAAAAAAAATTTCTATAGAAAAATTTTTGATAAAAAATTTTCCATAGAAACATTTTTGATAAAAAATTGTCCATAGAAAAATTTTTGATAAAAAATTTTGATAAAAAAATTTTCTATAGAAAAATTTTTGATAAAAAATTTTCTATAGAAAAATTCTTGATAAAAAAATTTTCTATAGAAAAATTTTTGATAACAAAATTTTCTATAGAAAAATTTTTGATAAAAAAATTTTTTATAGAAAAATTTTCGATAAAAAAATTTTCTATAGAAAAATTTTTGATAAAAAAATTTTCTATAGAAAAATTTTTGATAAAAAAATTTTCTATAGAAAAATTTTTGATAAAAAAATTTTCTATAGAAAAATTTTTGATAAAAAAATTTTCTATAGAAAAATTTTTGATAAAAAAATTTTCTATAGAAAACTTTTTGATAAAAAAATTTTCTATAGAAAACTTTTTGATAAAAAATTTTTCTATAGAAAAATTTTCTATAGAAAAATTTTTGATAAAAAAATGTTCTATAGAAGAACTGTTGATAAAAAGTTTTCTATCCTAAATATATAAGTTTTGAGAAAATATTTGTAAGATGACAAATTTTCGAAAATATTTGCCTTTATACTAAAAAAAAAAAAATTGACCGCAGTGGTCGGGCTTGACCGAATATAGCACCTTCTTACTTGTTTTTCTCAAAAGTTTATTCCTCAATAAACCTGAATTTAAAAAATCTCAATTTCAAATATTTACTACCATTTGAAAACATTTTATAACAAATGTTAACTTTTATATTATGTGTGTTCCTGTACTTTAACGAAATAACCTAAGCCATTAGAGTCCGGGAACAAAACATTTCTTTCAAATGTTTGACAATTTCTGAATTCAAATTACAATTAAAGTTTTTATTAAAAAAATTTACAGTTACATTTCAAACACTTAAAAACACATTCAAAAACTCTCAAACTTTCTCTCTCTATTAAGCTCTTCTCGACATCTGGTGCCCGTGGACAAAGAACGACTTTGAAGTGTCTCTTATTACTTGCAATTCATGTTAGCCCCGCAAATGAAACATATGTTTTTTTCCGGCCAGTAAGACGACGCTATAAGATAGCAAAATAGCTATTTTAGTTAAATTCATAATCATAATAATTAGGTACTTTTTCTTAAAATATTATGATATCAAGAAGTTGATCCTTAGTCACTGGTGCTGAAGGTGTTAAAAATTTACCAGTATTTCTAGTCACTACTTATTGGTTTTATAGTCTAAACTTTAAAAGTTTTTCTTTGTCCAGCTGACACCTGTTTTCAATTTCTTACGCTTTAATTTTATTATAATTTTCGGTACTATTTGTAATTAGTACTCCCGTATTCAATTTGTTTCAAATTGAGCAAGTAGAAATGTAAAATATTAAATTGTTCTGAGATATTTCAAATATCAAATTGTTCTAAGATATTTCTTTGAGATATTTCTGTATGAGCTATCAAGTATAGACCAGTTTTTTGCTCATAAATACTAGCATACGAAGCGTAATATTTATGTTTTGGGAATAGCAAAAAATTACAAATCCGTTTTTCTTTGCATTTATTTTTCAACTTTATTACGTTATAACAAATTAATCAAATATCTTATTTAACTTTATTTATTAGGATTAAATGGGGGTGAGGCGATTTCCTCCATTGCCGTTAAAATAATGCCATAAAATAGCATAACAGCGATTGAAGCGAAATTTAGTGTCATCTTTAGATACTATATTTTTAAAATATTATGAATTGTAAGGAAGTTGTTCTTGGTCTCTGGTGCTGGTGATGGAAAACCTTTACCAATGTCTGTTGCAACTAGTCATACCTTAATTGGTTTTATAGTCAACATTTTGTTGCAGCTGACACCTGTTTTACATTTCCGCATTCCATCTTCATCAAAATTAGTTTTATTCATCAAATATAAATTAATTATTCTCACTTTTTTTCCGTATCCAATTTGTAACACATTGAACTTTTAAAAATGTCAACTAAAAAATCGGTCTAAAACAAAGATTTATATAGGAGGTATCATATAGGCCACGCTTATAACCAAAAAATATTCTAGTTCAGTTCTAGTTCAGTTCTAGTTCAGTTCTAGTTCAGTTCTAGTTCAGTTCTAGTTCAGTTCTAGTTCAGTTCTAGTTCAGTTCTAGTTCAGTTCTAGTTCAGTTCTAGTTCAGTTCTAGTTCAGTTCTAGTTCAGTTCTAGTTCAGTTCTAGTTCAGTTCTAGTTCAGTTCTAGTTCAGTTCTAGTTCAGTTCTAGTTCAGTTCTAGTTCAGTTCTAGTTCAGTTCTAGTTCAGTTCTAGTTCAGTTCTAGTTCAGTTCTAGTTCAGTTCTAGTTCAGTTCTAGTTCAGTTCTAGTTCAGTTCTAGTTCAGTTCTAGTTCAGTTCTAGTTCAGTTCTAGTTCAGTTCTAGTTCAGTTCTAGTTCAGTTCTAGTTCAGTTCTAGTTCAGTTCTAGTTCAGTTCTAGTTCAGTTCTAGTTCAGTTCTAGTTCAGTTCTAGTTCAGTTCTAGTTCAGTTCTAGTTCAGTTCTAGTTCAGTTCTAGTTCAGTTCTAGTTCAGTTCTAGTTCAGTTCTAGTTCAGTTCTAGTTCAGTTCTAGTTCAGTTCTAGTTCAGTTCTAGTTCAGTTCTAGTTCAGTTCTAGTTCAGTTCTAGTTCAGTTCTAGTTCAGTTCTAGTTCAGTTCTAGTTCAGTTCTAGTTCAGTTCTAGTTCAGTTCTAGTTCAGTTCTAGTTCAGTTCTAGTTCAGTTCTAGTTCAGTTCTAGTTCAGTTCTAGTTCAGTTCTAGTTCAGTTCTAGTTCAGTTCTAGTTCAGTTCTAGTTCAGTTCTAGTTCAGTTCTAGTTCAGTTCTAGTTCAGTTCTAGTTCAGTTCTAGTTCAGTTCTAGTTCAGTTCTAGTTCAGTTCTAGTTCAGTTCTAGTTCAGTTCTAGTTCAGTTCTAGTTCAGTTCTAGTTCAGTTCTAGTTCAGTTCTAGTTCAGTTCTAGTTCAGTTCTAGTTCAGTTCTAGTTCAGTTCTAGTTCAGTTCTAGTTCAGTTCTAGTTCAGTTCTAGTTCAGTTCTAGTTCAGTTCTAGTTCAGTTCTAGGTTAGTTCTAGTTCAGTTCTAGTTCAGTTCTAGTTCAGTTCTAGTTCAGTTCTAGTTCAGTTCTAGTTCAGTTCTAGTTCAGTTCTAGTTCAGTTCTAGTTCAGTTCTAGTTCAGTTCTAGTTCAGTTCTAGTTCAGTTCTAGTTCAGTTCTAGTTCAGTTCTAGTTCAGTTCTAGTTCAGTTCTAGTTCAGTTCTAGTTCAGTTCTAGTTCAGTTCTAGTTCAGTTCTAGTTCAGTTCTAGTTCAGTTCTAGTTCAGTTCTAGTTGAGTTCTAGTTCAGTTCTAGTTCAGTTCGAGTTCAACTGCTTCCTCGGCGCTCTTAAAAAATAATTCACCGAAAATCGTCTCTGGAAACTGAACTGACTGTAAACAAATGTTGTGTTTCCGTACCATAACAAAACTTCCAAAACCAGTCTGAAGTTTAACAAAACTCACCCAATTGTCTTCCCATACTCAGTGCTGGTTTGAGTGTTTACTAAATTGATAGAGTAATTTCCTCTCTAACTCAAAACTACACTGAATTTTTCTTTGTGTAAGTTTGTATTGCTGTACTTCTGTGTATGTTTTGTTGTTTGAGAGCGTAACTCCTAAATAACTCTCATCTGGAATTAGCCCAGAAACAGTAATTATTTTACAAAAATATATTTTTTTTATTTTCCGAAAAACTGATATGGAACATATTCGGTTGTAGACGTGGTACAATATCTCATTTCCCGAAGAGCCAGTAGCAAGAACACAAAAGCTAAATACATGAGTTTCATCATGATTTTTTTAATTGTTTTACAATTCTGTTCAATAAAAGGAAAACCTTGGCATTTAGATAAAAAGTATAGAGTATAACTAATTTAATTTTTCCGATATGACTTATGTAATAAAGCAGGTGTTTATTTTTCTAATTAAGTTATTTGCGGTGAAGAAGTTTTGCTACGCTTAATTTTTTACCATAGAATTTTAATATTTCATAAGATTAGAAATTTTATAGAACACCTGACTTCTGGAAATCTAAAGAGGGCTGATTAAACTTTTAGGGAAATTTTTGTATCAAATTTTTTTTAAGGTTAATTTTGGAAAAAATTTGTGAATGTATCTACTCCCTAGGCAAATGAAGACCGTTTTATCGGTCAGTAAAGATCGCTCGAAAAAAACTTTCCGCTATGGCTGATAAAATTTGTAATAAATACAATTTCCGCAGTATCCCATAAGCGTTCTAGCAGACAAACTGCAAAACTTATGCTATATACGACATTAATTATACCTAACCCTATATATGGCACAGAGTCCTGGAATATTGCGCTGGTAGTTAAAAAAAACCCATACCACTGAAGTAAAAGCCCCTGAAATTTGTTCCAGCTGACTATATGCACCGGAACTGCGGGGATCATCATGGTGCTAGTGGTTTAATTTCAACCGTTTGTCGTGACCCTAGATCGACAAAGAGTGTTAGATAAGCTGAGCTCTTACCTTTGGAGGAGATCATGTGCAAACAATATGATCACAAAATGGTACCTGCAAAATCTGCGTTGGCAGACGCATAATTTCTCTCAGTATTTGAGAGCACCGTGAGCTAGGAGTTCTATTTGTATCACATCTGTAGAAGCTTAGCTTTGCAGAATAGTTACATATCGCATTTTTGTTCGAAGCCTTATACATATAATTCGAAATAAGTTGCAGTTTCACCCCAATTTACCTAGCGTTTATCGACTTCATCAAGGCCTTCGGCAGTACCAACTGAAGCTATTTATGGAGAATTTGAGAAAATCGTAACATGCCAACGGAAATTGTGAACTTAATTCGTTTGAAGTCACTACTGGAGTAAGGCAAGGATTTATCTTGCCACCTATAATTTTTTTCCTTGTCATCGACAATATAATTCTCAAGGCTTTAAATGATAGACGTGGTATCCAAAGGACACATTTTAAACAACTTGAGGACTTGGAATATGCTGATGATGTATGTCTTCTAAGCCAACGCTCAGGCCATCCTCGAGATAATACTAAAGCTATTACTGTTGAATCTCGAGCAGCTGGGCTGGAAATCAATATCTTTAAGACAAAGATTATGCCTGGAGGCTATGGCGAAAACCCGTTAATATACATCAATATGGATAACGAAGTTATTGGATCTGTAAGTGCCTTTAATTATCTTGGAATTTTGGTATCTACTAAAGGTGGCGCTGACAAAGATATTGAGTTGCGTATTAATAAGACAAAATCATATGCATATGCCGATTTCGAACGTAAGAAGCCCATACCTCATTCTACCGCTTGTGGTTTTATCGGAGAAGACGAATTTCATACGAATTGGTCTATAAGCATTCACTAATGCCAGAAACTAACAGCCGTGAACCGCCGCGGTATAGCAGCTTAGTTATCTGCCTGGCATACCTCTAGTATTCGATCCTCGGATAGACCCACTAGAAAAAATAAATATTCAAAAAATGCGGCGGTTCACCTCATCAATGGAGCTCTTTATTCCTGTAAAAGCACGTTTGACGCCATTATTATGTACGGACACGCTGGCAGAAGTCCAGAAGCTGAACCCAATTTTCGACGGCTTTCAAGCATAAATTTGCCGATACTGCAATTTCATATTCCATATACTTACAAAGTTCATCAATCGTCGCAAGCTTGTTGGCATAGACCATAGACTTGATGTAGCCCCACAGAAAATAGTCTAACGACGTCAAATCGCACGACCTAGGCGGCCAATCGACTGGACCATTTAGTGAGATAACACGTTCTCCAAACTTCGTTTTCAATAAATTGATGTTTTTGTTGTTGTTGTAACTGCGATATTATTTTTAATATCGCAGAAGTGGCAGTCGGAATCCTAAGATTTCCGAGTCGTTCCGGTACGAAGAACCGACTGCCGTGACATTCGCTGTGTGGCTTGTGGCACCGTCCTGTTGGAACCACATATTCTCCAAGTCCATATCATCCAATTGGCGCAAGAAATATTAGATTGTCATTGAACGGTAGCGATTCCCACTCACAGTAACGTGCCGGTCTTGATCATCATGAAAGAAGTGCGCGGTTTATGGGCTGACGGCGTCATTGGGCCGTCGGCCCATATACCACGCCAATCCGTAATTTTTTCGGGATGCAATGATGACTTATGGAGTAAGTGTGAATTGCTGCCCGACCAATAACGCATATTATGTTTATTGACGAAGCCTTTTATCCTTAAATGGGCCTCACCGCTGAAGATGATTCGCGCTCTTAACATTGAGGCCACTGACTCTGAATTTCCTTAGTAAATTTTAATAATTTCGACTAGTTGTTGGCTCATATGTCTTTCCATCATGAAATGGCAGACCTTACTGAAGATAAATGTCAAAAGAGCAGCAAAAAATATGGCGCCGTCTGCTTTCCCTGTTGCTGTACTTTTCTAAACCAAAGTCGTATGGTGGTGGTGGTCTCGCACCTAAAGACAAAAACTAATTTGAAACAAATAACACTAGTCAACATTCAAAAATTAAACTATTTTTGTTATGTGTTATGGTCCAGTCTGGTCTATTATGGTCTGGTCAGTTATGGTCTGAGTGTCGCGAAATATAAAGAAAAAGCTATAAGGAAACACAAAATTTTTTTTTAATTCTGACTTCCAGTTGCTTTTTATTTTATTTTTTGAGGAATATATCTAGTTCATTAGCCGTCGTAGAAGAGTACACGTGGTGGCACATCAGTTGGGATTATATGAGTTTGGTAGAGCTGAAGAGTTAATAATAAAATTGGTAAAATATACATTTTTTGACTTTCAAACTGTTGTTATAACAAATATAAATTGACTATTAATTTAGAATTTTCAGTTTATATACAAAAATTTTGTATTCAATTTTACTATATAGAAATCGAAAGAACTGTTAAGGTTTATAAATTTTGTTAAATTACAATATAAAAATATCTATGAAGCGTAGCGAAAGTAACTTAAGCAATTAATTTTCTTTGATACACAAACAAAAAAAAATTCAGGAAACGACCTAGCAAGGGTTGTAGGCCTTATTGAGTACATCACAAATCGTGCAAAAATTTCAAAAATACGTCCAAGTTTAGGAGTTATAAGCAAGAAGCCGATTTTAACGTGATTCATCAACTTATCGACCCATCGCTCAGCCAGTTTGTATCCGGTTTTACCTTTTTACACAAAAAATAGAAGAAAACAGATGGCGCTTTAAAAACGCATATCATTTTTGAGACATGTATGTGTAAATCAAAAGTGTCTTTATATTGAGAATATCAAAAAAAAAAAAAACTTTGTCCACTTTGTTGACTTTAGTAGCCTTTTATTGCTTATTCTTATATGAAAGATCATAAAAGTTTATTCTAATACAATAAGAGAATTAAGTTCCTAAGAAAATGTTGTTTTAATTTTTTTTAATATGACCAAAAATCGAAAAGTTATTATGCTTTTCATAAACCGACTAGGCCATGTACTAAAATGATACTACGCATGTAAACACTTTTACCAGAAATTCATTATAAATATTAATTTGTTTGCAATCGAAAAATTTTGACATTGGAAAAAGTTAAATAACTTTTGTAAACGTAAACAGATATCAATAAAAACTATTTAAAACTAGATTTAAAAGACTCTACAAGACAAACAAGGCTTTTATAGATTTTCAGAAAATCCAAATTTTGACATTTGATCGCGGTGAAGAAAGGGTTAATCTCGTCCAATATTAAAAAACCCCTTTAGCATAGGTTTTCCATAAACGAAGCAATAATATTAATTATCTAGTTTGTTAAAATTGAATACAAGTAAAATTTACCGAGCATTTACTCGAATTTGGCCCAAAAATTTACATTTTCGCGAAATTCTTCAATGTGAAATCGCAGGTACGGCGAAACGGTTCAAGACATACATCTAATTTTTTTTTGGTTTTATTCTCCCATTTGTCTGTTTTAAGACACTGGAGAGCAAATTCTAAATTTGTAATATTTGTTGAACAAAATTTTCAAAAAATTAAAAAATGATTTTTGAAACCGACATGAGAAAAATGTACCTTTTTCTAATATGAAATAAACTAAGTAAATTTGATTATATTTAAACAAAACTAAAACTGAACTATTTACTAGCAACAAGCCATTAAATGATAAATCATGTCTTAATTTGGAATTTCTTTATTTACAATTTACATACAATTTTTGGTGCATATCCTTAGGCGCGTTTTCAGGGACATGAATTTTCGTGGGAAAACTGCAATAACTTTTAAACTACCTCATGGATTTTCGTCTTTCACGATTTGAAATAAATCTGTCTTAGTCCTCTTTAATATTCTATTATTTTTTCTTGTAATAATCATTCATTTTTGGTCTAAATTTCGCAATAACCCATTTTTCCCCATACAAATGGGCTCTTAAACTTAGACTTTAAATCAAATTCTTTTTATAAGAAAAATACAAAATTTTTAAAATAATGGCTTTCAGTTTATTGCTTTTTATTTTTTTAAGGAATATATCTACATAAAGCTAATTATCGTAGTAGACACCACGTGGTGGCTTCGCAAAGACCAAAGGTAGGATCAGCTGTAGTGTTAATACTAAAGCTGGTAAAATATTCATTTTAAGGCTTCCAAACTTCCGTTTCCTATTGTTAAAACAAAATAAACTTAAGATTAATTTTCATAGTAAGTTTATTTGGTTTATATACAAAAATTTTGCAGTTCTACTATATAGAAATCGAAAGAACTCTAAAGACTTAGTAATTTTGTTAAATTATAAAAACATCTATGAAGCGAAGCCGAAAATAATTCGAAACAAGTAAATTATTTAAGCAAAAAATTTTAAAATATTTATATTAATGTTAAGCAATAAATATTATGGTGTTAACAGATTTGATTGACGTAAGTGTTGACAGTTCCCGAAATATCAATAGTACACCTCGTGCTACTCAGACATCTACCTAGTCTGTAAACTTATACAAGATTACATTTTTTGATATTCACACTACAATCAGCATAAAATATAGGGTTAAAAATATGAATTGAGAAAAGATAACAGATGAAAATGTGGGAAGATCCAGCTGAATACTTCGAAATATGTGATTGCGAGCCTATGCGTCACATAAATAATATTAATAATGAGTTTGATATGTCACCATCTGCCTCTGATGCATTCTAAGAATTTTCTGGCCCGCTACAATTTTAAATAAAGATTTATGGCTGCGCACCAATTAAGAACCATTACAAACAACTTTGTACTCGGAAATATGTTTGGCTAGGACATACACTTAGAATATAATCCTCAAGGTTCCAGGAGGTCTGGCAGACCTGCAAACACGTGGAGACGGCAAACTGAGAACGAGTTACGAGAGTTCGAAGTATCATGGAACGAAATGAAAGTCTTGACTACCGATAAACATATATGGTATTCACAAATTTAGCACATTCCTTGTGCTAAATTTAGTGGCCAAAGCTATTACAGTTTAGCATTTATTGCCATTTAAGTGTATTTCAGGTGGAATTTAGGCTGTTTCTGTAAGTTTTTTGTATGGGAGCTGTGGTTAGTGCTTATATAGAACTTCTAAGTACTAAAATTTGTCATCATAGTTGTTATAATTTGTCATTTATTAGCAAAAAAGCGATTAGCCTAGAGGAGGTTATACGGGAGCTATGCTCAAATGTTAACCGATTCTGCCCAATTTCAGTACCGAAATTTTCTCATAGATGAAGAATGTTTTTACTCAGTTATCGTGATTTCAACAGACAGACGGACAGACAGACAGACAGACAGACAGACAGACAGACAGACAGATAGATAGATAGACAGACAGACAGACAGACAGACAGACAGACAGACAGACAGACAGACAGACAGACAGACAGATAGACAGACAGACAGACAGACAGACAGACAGACAGACAGACAGACAGACAGACAGACAGACAGACAGACAGGCAGACAGACAGACAGACAGACAGACAGACAGACAGACAGACAGACAGACAGACAGACAGACAGACAGACAGACAGACAGACAGACAGACAGACAGACAGACAGACAGACAGACAGACAGACAGACAGACAGACAGACAGACAGACAGACAGACAGACAGACAGACAGTCAGAAAGACAGACAGACAGACAGACAGACAGACAGACAGACAGACAGACAGACAGACAGATAGATAGATAGACAGACAGACAGACAGACAGACAGACAGACAGACAGACGGACAGACAGACAGACAGACAGACAGACAGACAGACAGACAGACAGACAGACAGACAGACAGGCAGACAGACAGACAGACAGACAGACAGACAGACAGACAGACAGACAGACAGACAGACAGACAGACAGACAGACAGACAGACAGACGGACATCGCTCAATCGTCTTGGAATTTCATAAGGATTCAGAATATATATCGTTTTTGGTTTTTGAACCAATATTAAGGAAATTACAAATGGAATGACAATCTCAATATACCCCCCTTTCTGTTTGTTGGTGGGTATAAAAAAGTTTTGAACGAATTTCAAACCTGTATTACCTATTAATATTTCTAAAACCTATAAAGCCATTTTAATTTAAAAATCATTGTTATTATTTGCTGAATAGAATAGAACATAAATAGTACCCTTCGTACTATTTACTATAAATAGTACTTTCGTACTTATTTATGTAGATTAAAGTATATTTTATAATTTCTTTGCATGTCCGGGTGTATATGTAAAATGTTTCAATCCATTCTTGTGTTCAATAAATGTCTTTCTCATATAAGCGTGGTAGAACCAGGCTGGTTCCAGAGCCCAACAAAAGCCTTTTTAAAAGAAAGCTTTAAAACTTCAAATACTTTCAAATAAAAAATTAATAAAACACAAATTTTTTATATCTGGATAACAAGATCAATGTTTTATTACTTAACTTTTACGCAAATACATCAAAACAAACACTTTTTACTTTCCCATGCCCATGTCATATGGCGGTGGTTTTGAAGCTGAAGACAGAGATAAGAGCAGCTGAACTGCAATTGCTACAACTGGTAGAATATTCATTTTAAGGCTTTAGAACTTCTGATTCTACTCTTGGTAAGAAGAAATTAACTTAGAACAAATTCCTCGAGTTTATATAGAAAATTTTCGCTTTGAAATCGATAATATAAAAACTTAAAATCTTTAAAAGTTATAAATTATTAATTTATGGTCAATTATATAAGAATTATAAAGTAGTTAAGAAACGCAACGAAATTATTTCGTCACATATAATTTTTTTATTAGAAAAAGCTTAACTAATTTTTTGTTGGCATATAAAATTATATCTGGAGCATTTTACATATCAAATTCGATTCTTGTTAAAACGAATTTTAATGTTTGGAAATCAATTATAATTGATTATATAATTAT
Source organism: Stomorhina lunata (assembly GCA_933228675.1). Lineage (NCBI taxonomy): Eukaryota > Metazoa > Arthropoda > Insecta > Diptera > Rhiniidae > Stomorhina > Stomorhina lunata. The sequence continues at coordinate 23,688,385 of OW121741.1, forward strand.
ATATAATTATAATTATTCAAGGGAAGACTTGTAGTTATTACAATAGCCCCCCTAAAACTTTCTGACCTTGAAGACTTGCCTATGGACACACACAAAATAGCTTTGGACTAAAACTTAAAGTAAGTTTTAATCAACAAATTTCAGACTTAATGTTTTTTTCGTACTCGAACGTAACTACCCAAAACAGTTCGAAGTTGTCAGAAATTAACCAAAAATCAATTTGTATTGAAAATTTTATACGGGATTTATATAAGTTTGGGTTGTTTTGTTAAAGCAAAATAACACACATTAATTTAAATTACATTTTGTTCAAATATTATAATCGTTCATATTCCCCATGAGCACTTTTTCCCCTATTTAAAACCATAGGTCAGAAAGTTTTAGGGGAAAAATTTGAATGACTTCAACGTTTTCCTTGAATAATTGATTGAAATTTTGATAAGTAAAATGCTCCAGATGTTATTTACATGACAACAATTAAGATTCTTATTAAAGAAATTAAATGTGACGAAATATTTTCGTTCTTGTATAATTAACCATAAATTAAATTTCATAGTTTTTTATTTTTTATATTATCGATTTTGAAGCAAAATTTTGTATATAAACTCAAAGAATTTGTTCTAAAGCAACAGAAAGTTTATTTCTTTTTACCAAAATCGAAATCAAAAGTTGAAAAAGTCTTAAAATGAATATTTTACCAGTTATAGCAGTAGCAGTTCAGATGCTCCTATCCGTGGCTTTGGAACGTGAAAATGGACCACCTTTTGACTTTGGCATGGGAAAGTAGAAGGTGTTTAGATGAATGTATTTGCTGAAAAGTGAAATAATAAAACATTGATCTAGTCAATGGAATATAAAAAATTTTGTGTTTTATTTTTATACAAACCATCAAAAAGAATGGGGGTATATTGAGATTGTCATTCCGTTTGTAATTTCCTTGATATTGGCTCAAGAAAAGCGATATATATTCTGAATCCTTATGAAATTCTAAGACGATTAAGCGATGTCCGTCTGTCTGTCTGTTGAAATCACGATAACGCTTAAACGAAAGAAGCTAGCTCACTGAAACTTCATTTCTGAGAAAATTTTGGTATTGAAATTAGCAAAATCGGTTAACATTTGACCATAGCTCCCTTATAACCTCGTCTAGGCTAATCGCATATTTGCTAATAAATGACAAATTACAACAGCTATGATGACAAAATTTGGTATCTAGAAGTATTACGTAAGCACTAGGCAGTATATAACATTTCATAAAAATCGGTTCACATTTAACCATAGCTCCCATATAAAAAACTTACGGAAACAGCCTAAATTCCACCTGAAATTCACTTAAATGTCAATAAATGATAAACTGTAATAGCTTTGTCCCCTAAATTTAGAACAAGGGAGTTTTATGTAAATGCCAGCCAATGTGCAAAATGTTGTCACAATCGGTTACCATTTGACCATAGCTCCCATATAAAAATCTTACGGAAACACAAAAATACAAAAAGAAAAGGGGGTTTATGTCCGTCTGTCTGTTAGATAAAAGCGCTATAGCGCCTTAACTAAAAGGGCTACAGCAACAAAATTTTACAAGAGGAAGTGAAATGTGAATGCCAGCCAGTGTGCAGAAGTTTGTTACAATCGGTCACCATTTGACCATAGCTCCCATATAAAAAACTTACAGAAACACAAAAATACATAAAGAAAATGAGATTTATGTCCGTCTGTCCGTCAGATAAAAGCACGACAGCTCCTTAACTACAAAAGCTAGAGAGACAAAATTTTACAAAATTATTTTTGATACGTAACAAAAGTTGTGTACTGAAAATGGGCGAAATGCGTTAACATTTAGTTAGAGCTTCCATATAACCCTGCCCCGGGAAACACATGAATGCTGATAAATTGAATACAATTGTAAAAGCTATGACGACTAAATTTAGAGTAGAGAAGTTTTATGCAACTATTGGTCAGTATATCAAATTTTATGGGAATCGGTCCATATTTGACTATAGCTTTTATATAATAAACACTCCCGGAAACCAAAAAATATTTAGCAAGGACCAGTTAAAAGCTATTAAATTAGAAACTGTGACAGCTATTGCCACTTAATTTCGCAAAAATAAGCTTTATATAAATACCAGCCATTGTGTGAAATTTTGTTATAATCGGTCAACATTTTGCTATAATTCTTATATATATATATATTACATCCCTTTTTTATATCTACAATCAAAAAGATTCGGAGGTACAAGCAGCATATTAAGATTATGTAAATGGTAGATGCATTAGGAACTCCTAACAAAATTTATGGACCTGTCGTATTACTATCAACTTCTTTATCCTAACTAAATATTAAGCTAAACGAAAAGTATTTAACAACTTATTAATGTAGAACCGTACCCGATTACGATAACGTTCAAAGTTAATAAATACTAGGGAAACCACTTACATACTTTTGATTGTTGAACTACAAAGCTACTGCAACCGAAGTTATTCCAAATATTTTACCAACAGTACCAACTAGCGTAACAGTTTTTTTCCAATTTGGTCTACGTTTTGAATTTGCTGCAACCTCGTAGATATATGAGATATGTTTCCAAATTTAACACAACTTGATGGTGGGTATATAAGATTCGGCACAGCCAAATATAACACTCTTACTTGTTAATTAAAATATATTAAGTGTAATGTTCTCAAGGTCTGTGCAAAAATCTGATATGGCCGGGCCATAAATGGGGTCACACCGCCCGTTTTTTTTTCAAAGAAATACAAATTTTCGAAAAGTGTACTCTTCTGTATTCAAGAATGTTAATTAAAAATTTAGAATTCTTTCTGAAATTTATATTTATCAATTTCCAAGATATTGGTCTATGCTATGTTCAAAAATGGTCATAATACCTTGTTTAGTTTAAGAGATTTTTGCAAAAAAAAAAAAAAAAACTACAAAGTAATGTTAAAAAATTACATTAATTCAATACAAAAAGTGTATTTTTCTGTATTTAAAAATTTTTATTCAAATTTCAGAACTCGTTCTGAAACAAAACAAATAAAACACAAAATTTTGTATATTCTCTTGACTAGATCAATGTTTTATTATTTCACTTTTCAGCAAATACATTCATCTAAACACCTTCTACTTTCCCATGCCAAAGTCATAAGGTGGTCCATTTTCACGTTCCAAAGCCACGGATAGGAGCATCTGAACTGCTACTGCTATAACTGGTAAAATATTCATTTTAAGACTTTTTCAACTTCTGATTCCGATTTTGGTAAAAAGAAAAAAACTTTCTGTTGCCTTCGAACAAATTTCTTCAGTTTATATACAAAATTTTGCTTCAAAATCGACAATATAAAAACTAAAAATTTATAGTTTATTAATTTATGGTCTATTATATAAGAAAAATACTTAAGAAGCATAAAGAAAATATTTCGTCATATGTAATTTATTTAAGAACAAGTAAGAGCTTTATATTCGGCTGTGCCGAGTCTTATATACCCATCATCAAGTTGTGTTAAATTTTAAAACATATCTCATATATCTACGAGGGTGCAGCAAATTCAAAACGTGGACCGAATTGGAAAAAAATTGTTACGCTAGTTGGTAAAATATTTGGAATAACTTCGGTTGCAGTAGCTTTATAGTTCAACATTCAAAAGTATGTAAGTGGTTTCCCTAGTATTTATTTACTTTGAACAAAATTCGTTATCGTAACCGGGTATGGTTTTACATTAATAAGTTGTTAAATACTTTTCGTTTAGCTTAATATTTAGTTAGGATAAACATACTGATAATAATACGACAGGTCCATATATTTTGTTAGGAGTTCCTAATGCATCTACCATATACATAATCTTAATATGCTGCTTGTACCTTCGAATCTTTTTGATTGTAGATATAAAATAGGGGGTGTAATATATATATAAGAATTATAGTCAAATGTTGACCGATTGTAACAAAATCACACACTGGCTGGTATTTATATAAAGCTTATTTTTGCAATAGCTCTCATAGTTTCTAGTTTAATAGCTTTTAATTGGTCCTTGCTAAATATTTTTTGGTTTCCGGGAGTGTTTTTTATATGACAGCTATAGTCAAATATGGACCGATTCCTATAAAATTTGATATACTGACCAATAGTTGCATAAAAATTCTCTATTCTAAATTTAGTCATCATAGCTATTTCAATTGTATTTAGTTAGAGCGGGGTTATATGGGAGCTCTAACTAAATGTGAACCGATTTCGCCCATTTTCATTACACAACTTTTGTTACATATCAGAAATACTTATGTAAAATTTTGTCTCTCTAGCTTTTGTAGTTAAGGAGCTGTAGTGCTTTTATCTGACGGACAGACGGATCATAACCCTCATTTTCTTTTTGTATTTTTGTGTTTCCCTAAGTTTTTTATATGGGAGCTATGGTCAAATGGTCACCGATTGTGATAAAATTTTGCACACTGGCTGGCATTCACATAAGGCTTTCTTGTGCTAAATTTAGTGGCCAAAGCTATTACAGTTTATCATTTATTGACATTTAAATGAATTTCAGGTGGAATTTTGGCTGTTTCCGTAAGTTTTTTATATGGGAGCTATAATTAAATGTGAACCGATTTCAATGAAATTTTATATACTGCCTGGTGCTTATATGAAACTTCTAGATGTCAAATTTTATCATCATAGCTATTATAATTTGTCATTTATTAGCAAATAAGCGATTAGCCTAGACGAGGTTATACGGGAGCTATGGTCAAATGTTAACCGATTTTCCCCAATTTCAATACCAAAGTTTTTTCAGAAATGAAAAATATTTTTACTAAGTTTCAGTGAGCTAGCTCCTTTCGTTTAGGCGTTATCGTGATTTCAACAGACATACAGTCAGACAGACAGACGGATTTAAAATTTCATAAGGATTCAGAATATATATCGCTTTTCTTTTTTGGGCCAATATCAAGGAAATTACAAACGGAATGACAATCTGAATATACCCCCTGTTCTTTTTGATGGTGGGTATAAAATGCTTAACTAATTTTTGTTGTCATATAAAATAGCCAAAATGTTTTTTTTATTAAAGCGAGTTTTTTATATTTGGTAATCAATTATTCAAGGGAAACCTTGAAGTGTTTACAGTTTTCCCCCTAAAACTTTCTGTTCTTGAGAACTTGCCTAAGGATCCAAAAAATACCTTTGAACTAAAGTTATATAAATCTAACTCTTAATCAACTGATTTGATATTTAATTTAAATTAAATTTTATTCACGTATAACTCGCGTATTCACTCTTATACACTGAAAAATTCGGGAAACGACCTAGCGTGGCTTGTAGGCCTTTTTGATTAAATGACAAATCGTGCAAAAAAATAAATCAGAAATACGTCCAAGTTTAGGAGTTTTACGCAAAAAACGATTTTAAGTAGATTTGTCAACCTATCGACCCGTAGCTCAGCCAGTTTGTATCCGATTTTATTATTTTTAACAGCTTTAGAATGGCATTTCATATTTGAAGCATTTGAAAATTAAAAGTATTTTTTTTTTGTTACAGACAATATTGGCTCATATGACCATAGACATCGCATAGGCCTATCGGTTATTCGCTAATAAATGACAAACTATGACAGATAAAATTTGCTATATAGAAGTTGTGCATAAGCACTAGGTAGTATATAAAATTTCATTGAAATCGGTTTACATTTAACCATAGCTCTTATACAAAAAACTTACGGAAACAGCCTAAATTTTACCATAAATACACTTAAATACTAATAAATGAACAGAAATAGCTATGTCCACTAAATTTGGCATAAGAAAGTCGTATGTGAACACGAGCCACTTTGCTAAATTTTGTTACAATCGGTCACCATTTGACCATAGCTCCCATATAAAAAACATACGGAAACACAAAAATACAAAAAAAGGGGGTTTATGTCCGTCTGCCCATTAAATGAAATCACTATAGCGCCTTAATAAAAAGTGCCAGAGGGACAAAATTTTACAAAACTATTTTCGATATCTTGAAAAAGTTGTGTACTGAAAATGGGCGAAATCAGTTTACATTTAGTCAGAGCTCCCATGTAACCCCTGTAGCCTGTCTGTTGAAATCACGATAACGCCTAAACGAAAGAAGATAGCACACTGAAACTTAGTAAAGATATTCTTCATTTATGGGAAATTTTTGGTGTTGAAATTGGGCGAAATCGGTTTACATATGACCATAGCTCCCATGTAACCTCGTCTAGAATAATCGTTTATTTGCTTATAAATGACAAATTATAACAGCTATGATGACAAAATTTGGTATCTAGGAGTTTTACATAAGCACTAGACAGTATATAGAATTTCATCGAAATTGGTTCACATTTAATCGTAGCTCCCATATAAAAAACTTACAGAAACAGCCTAAATTCCACCTGAAATACACTTAAATGCCAATAAATGATAAAATGTAATAGCTTTGGCCACTAAATTTAGCACAAGGAAGTCTTATGTCAATGTCAGCCAGTGTGCAAATTTTATCACAATCGGTCACCATTTGACCATAGCTCCCATGTAAAAAAACTTACGGAAACACAAAAATACAAAAAGAAAAGGAGGTTTATGTCCGTCTGTCCGTTAGATAAAAGCGCAATAGCGCCTCAACTAAAAGGGCTACAGCAACAAAATTTTACATAAGAAAGTCTTATATGAATGCCAGCCAGTGTGCAAAATTTTGTTACAATCGGTCACCATTTGACCATAGCTCCCATATAAAAAACGTACAGAAACACAAAAATACAAAAAAATACAGATAAAAGCCCGACAGCTCCTTAACTACAAAAGTTAGAGCGACAAAATTTTACAAAAGTATTTTTGATATATTACAAAAGTTGTATACTGAAAATGGGCGAAATCGGTTCACATTTAGTTAGAGCTCCCATATAACCCGCCACGGGAAACACATGAATGCTGATAAAATGAATACAATTGAAATAGCTATGACGACTAGATTTAGAATAGAGAAGTTTTATGCAACTAGTGGTCAGTATATAAAATTTTATAGGAATCGGTCCATATTTGACTATAGCTTTCATATAAAAAACACTCCCGGAAACCAAAAACTATTTAGCAACGACCAGTTAAAAGCTATTTAATTAGAAACTATGACAGCTATGGCCACTAAATCTTGCAAATACCAGCCAGTGTGTTACAATCGGTCAACATTTGGCTATAAGTCTTATATATATATATATTACATCCCCTTTTTATATCTACAATCAAAAAGATTCTGAGGTACAAGCAGCATATTAAGATTATGTATATGGTAGATATATTAGGAACACCTATCAGAATATATGGACCTGTCGTATTACTATCAACTGCTTTATCCTAACTAAATATTAAGCTAAACGAAAAGTATTTAACAACTTATTAATGTAAAACCATACCCGGTTACGATAACGAATTTTGTTCAAAGTAAATAAATACTAGGGAAACCACTTACAAACTTTTGAATGTTGAACTATAAAGCTACTGCAACCGAAGTTATTCCAAATATTTTACCAACAATACCAACTAGAGTAACAACTTTTTTCAGATTTGGTCTATGTTTGAAATTTGCTGCACCCTCGTAGATATATGAGATATGTTTCTTAATTTAACACAACTTGATGGTGGGTATATAAGATTCGGCATAGCCGAATATAACACTCTTACTTGTTTTTTCTATTATTTTTCTGTTAAAATATGTTAATAAAATTCTTAATATTAACATATTCTAGGCGCCTCTATTTACTAACTTGCACGCAAGTAAAAAACTTTTTAAAGTTCGGTATTACCAGAAGTTTCAGAACTTTAGAAATAGTGTTAAATGCTCCACAACAAATGTCAAAATGGTAAAGCTGCAGTAAAAGTCAAGTGTAAGTTTTGTCGCAAATCGAAATCTAAGCGACGGAGTCAAACGACCCAAAATAAAGCTACGCAAATCGGGACCTAAACAAAGCGAAACGAGTTGACAAAAGTTGAAATTGCAACGATGTAAATCGATTTTTCAGTTTTTGAAAAGCGAGGCAAGATGAAACTTCGCAAATTACATTAAAACAAGTCGAGACTCTAGTTTACAAAAATAGTACCCTTTGTAATACTTTGCTACTAATTTTGAAAGACCTACATACATTTTATTATTTCTTTGCATGTCCGATATGTATTGAATTGTTTCAGCCTTTTTTTGTATTTGCCTGGTAGAACCAGACTTACTAGCCTTGATCCAGAGTTTCCAGGGTCCCAACAAAAGTCATTTGAAAAGGAAGCTTTCAAAACTTTAAACACTTTCACAAAGAAAAAAAAAAATAAATAAATAAAACACATATTTTTATATCCAATTACTAGATCAATGTTTTATTATTGCACCTTTCAGGAAATACATTAATCTTAACACTTTCTACTTTCCCATGCCAAAGTCATAAGGTGGTCCATTTTCACGTTCCAAAGCCACGGATAGGAGCATCTGAACTGCTACTGCTATAACTGGTAAAATATTCATTTTAAGTTTTTTCAACTTCTAATTCCGATTTTGGTAAAAAGAAATAAACTTTTTGTTGACTTAGAACAAATTCTTTGAGTTTATATACAAAATTTTGCTTCAAAATCGATAATATCAAAAATAAAAATCTATAAAACTTATAATTTATTTGTTTATGGTCAATTATTAAAAAAAAAAAAATGACTTATGAAGCGTAAAAAAAATATTTCATCATTTATAATTTATTTAAGAAAAAGCTTAACTAATTTTTGATGACACATAAAATAACACCTGGATAAACAATTTTTTTGATATCTAAATTTTTAACAGATATCAAAAGTTTTTCTTGTCAAAGCTAGTCTTTATATCTAGAGAAACCTTGCAGTTTTTTAAATTTTCCCACTTAAACTTTCTGTTCTTGAAGACTAGCCTAAGTATACACAAATAATAGCTTTGATTCATATTTAATTTAAATTAAATTTTATACAAATATATTAAGAAATTTTTGAAAAATTTCCTATCAAAATAAGAAATTTTTAAAAATTTAATATAAAAATAAGAACATTTTGAAAAATTTCCTATAAAAATAAGAAATTTTTGAAAAATTTCCTATAAAAATAAAAAAAAAAAATTAGAAAAGTTTCCTATAAAAATAAGAAATTTTTGAAAAATTTCCTATAAAAATAAGAAATTTTTGAAAAATTTCCTATCAAAATAAGCAATTTTTGTAAAATTTCCTATAAAAATAAGAATTTTTCTACAAAAATAAGAAATTTTTAAAAAATTTTCTATAAAAATAAGAAATTTTTAAAAAAATTTCCTTTAAAAATAAAAATTAAAATTTCCTATAAAAATAAGTATTCTATCAAAATAAGAAATTTTTGAAAAATTTCCTATAAAAATAAGAAATTTTTGAAAAATTTCCTACCAAAAAAAAAGTTTTGCGAAATTTCCTATAAAAATAAGAAATTTTTGAAAAATTCCTATAAAAATAAGAAATTTTTGAAAAAAAATTCCTATAAAAATAAGAAATTTTTGAAGAGTTTCCTATACAAATAAGTAATTTTTGAAAAATATCCTATAAAAATAGGAAATTTTTGAAAAATTTCCTATAAAAATAGGAAATTTTTGAAAAATTTCCTATAAAAATAGGAAATTTTTGAAAAATTTCCTATAAAAATAGGAAATTTTTGAAAAATTTCCTATAAAAATAGGAAATTTTTGAAAAATTTCCTATAAAAATAGGAAATTTTTGAAAAATTTCCTATAAAAATAGGAAATTTTTGAAAAATTTCCTATAAAAATAGGAAATTTTTGAAAAATTTCCTATAAAAATAGGAAATTTTTGAAAAATTTCCTATAAAAATTAGAAAATTTTGGAAAATTTCCTATAAAAACAAGAATTTTTCTACAAAAATAAGAAATTTTTGAAATATTTCCTATAAAAATAAGAAATTTTTGTAAAATTTCTTATAAAAATAACAAATTTTTAAAAAAATTTCCTATGAAAATAAGATTTTTTCCTATAGGAAAATTGGGTATTTTCATTTAATCGATCCACATTTAACCCTAAGACCCAATGGCGGAAATGGCTTAAGTACAGAAAGGGTAAATATTTTCATTTAATAGGTACACATTTGACCCTAGCTTCTATTTAAGATCTAATGCAGAAATAGCTTAAATACAAAATTGGTCATTTTAATTGCAATCGGTCCACATTTAAACCTTGCTTCCATATAGGATCGAATCAAGGAATGACTTAAGTATATAACAAGTAAGAGTTTTATATTCGGCTGTGCCGAATCTTATATACCCACCATCAAGTTGTGTTAAATTTAGAAACATATCTCATATATCTACGAGAATGCAGCAAACGTGGACCAAATTGGAAAAAAATTGTTACGCTAGTTGGTATTGTTGGTAAAATATTTGGAATAACTTCGGTTGCAGTAGCTTTATAGTTCAACATTCAAAAGTATGTAAGTGGTTTCCCTAGTATTTATTTACTTTGAACAAAATTCGTTATCGTAACCGTGTATGGTTTTACACTAATAAGTTGTTAAATACGTTTCGTTTAACTTAATATTTAGTTAGGATAAAGAAGTTGATAGTAATACGACAGGTCCATATATTTTGTTAGGAGTTCCTAATGCATCTACCATATACATAATCTTAATATGTTGCTTGTACCTCCGAATCGTTTTGATTGTAGATATAAAAAAGGGGATGTAATAAATATATATAAGAATTATAGCCAAATGCTGACCGATTGTAACAAAATTTCACACACTGGCTGGTATTTATATAAAGCTTATTTTTGCAAAATTTAGTGGCAATAGCTGTCACAGTTTCTAATTTAATAGCTTTTAACTGGTCCTTGTTAAATATTTTCTGGTTACCGGGAGTGTTTTTTATATGAAAGCTATAGTCAAATATGGACCGATGCCTATAAAATTTGTTATACTGACCAATAGTTGCATAAAACATCTCTTTTCTATATTTAGTCGTCATAGCTATTAAAATTGTACTCAATTTATCAGCATTCATGTGTTTGATGGGGCGGGGTTATATGGGAGCTCTAACTAAATGTGAACCGATTTTGCCCATTGTCAGTACACATTTTCTGTTACATATCAAAAATACTTTTCTACAATTTTGTCTCTCTAGATTTTGTAGTTAAGAAGCTGTCGCGCTTTTATCTGTATTTCTGTAAGCTTTTTATATGGGAGCTATGGTCAAATGGTAACCGATTGTAACAAGATTTTGCACACTATCTGGCACTTCCTTTTGTAAAATTTTGTTGCAGCAGCTCTTTTATTTAAGGCGCTATCGCGCTTTAATCTAACGGAGAGACGAACATAAACCCCATTTTCGTTTCGTATTTTTGTGTTTCCGTAAGTTTTTTATATGGGAGCTATGGTCAAATGGTGACCAATTGTAACAAAATTTTGCACACTGGCTGGCATTCACATAAGACTTTCTTGTGCTAAATTTAGTGGCCAAACCTATTACAGTTTATCATTTATTGGCATTTAAGCGAATTTTAGGTAGAATTTAGGCTGTTTCCGTAAGTTTTTTATATGGGAGCTATGGTTAAATGTGAACCGATTTCGGTGAAATTGTATATGCTGCTATATAGTGCTGATGTAAAACTGCTAGATACCAAATTTTGTCATCATAGCTGTTATAATTTGTCATTTATTAGCAAATAAGAGATTAGCCTAGACGAGGTTATACGGGAGCTATGGTCAAATGTTAACCGATTTTGCCCAACTTCAATACCATTTTTCTCATAGATGAGGAATATTTTTACAGTGAGCTAGCTCCTTTCGTTTAGGCGTTATCGTGATTTCAACAGACAGACAGAAGGACATCGCACAATCGTCTCATAGTTTCATAAGGACTCAAAACATATATTTTGTTTTTGATTTTTGAGCCAATATTAAGGAAATTACAAACGGAATGACAATCTCAATATACCCCCCATTCTTTTTGATGGTGGATATAAAAAGTCTTGAGAATTTCTTTGAGAAAATGTTTGCATGCGAATAAAATTGCCTATCTTCTTTTAAAAATTAAAAATTTTTTACAAGAAAACACAAGATTTTGCTAAACTTTAATTTTTTATTATTTATATTTTAAACCATTTTTTATAAACGTATTTTACATACATATATATTTTTATCTTCCTAAACCGAAATTATAACGATACATTTTTATTTCGATTGTAGTTGTCTCTTCATCATCATCATTGGCCATTGCCATAAGAGCCAGTTCCATGATCACACAAGCCAAATACACGAGTTTCATTCTGATTTCTTTAAGTTGTCTTACAATTCTGATTCCTATAAGGTCCAACTTTGGTATTTATATTGGAATTAAAAAGTAGAACTTATATACATTCTTTAGCATGACCTATACAATTAAAACTTTTGATGTTACAGATATTAGTTTAAAGGTCAACTAAAACCAGGTGTTTTTCCTTTAATTATTTGAATTACTAGTGGCGAAATATTTTTGCTACGCTTTAATTATTTTATTAAAAAATTTTTATTTTTTTATAACAAATTTAAAATTTTCGGTTACATATAAAATTTTATAGAACACTTGACTTACATTTTTTTTTAATTTATGTTTCAAGTCCTTAAGCCTTCGTGGGTTAATAGGTCTTATTATCAACAAACTAAAAAGTTGTTTTTTCTACGAGAGTCTATATAAATTTGTAAAATTTTGTAATCATATAAACAATTTCTCAAAACTTTTAAATAAATATTCAAGACAATCCTTCATTTGATCTTATATGGAAGGAATGAAGGTTCAAATGTTCACCAACTGCCTTGACATTTTTATACCCACCATCAAAAAGAATGGGGGGTATATTGAGATTGTCATTCCTTAATATTGAGCGATGTCTGTCTGTCTGTCTGTCTGCCTGTCTGTCGGTCTGTATGTTAAAATCACGATAACGCCTAATCGAAAGAAGCTAGCTCACTGAAACTTAGTAAAAATATTCTTCATTTCTGAGAAAATTTTGGTATTGAAATTGGGCAAAATCGGTTAACATTTGTTCATAGCTCCCGTATAACCTCGTCTAGGCTAATCGCTTATTTGCTAATAAATGACAAATTATAACAGCTATGATGACAAAATTTGGTATCTAGAAGTTTTACATAAGCACTAGGCAGCACATAAATAAATTTCATCGAAATCGATTCACATTTAACCATAGCTCCCATACAAAAAACTTACGGAAATAGCGTAAATTCCACCTGAAATTCACTTAAATGCCAATAGCTTTGGCCACTAAATTTAGCACAAGGAAATCTTATGTGAATGCCAGCCAGTCAAAATTTTGTCAGAATCGGTCAGCATTTCACCATAGCTCCCATATAAAAAACTTACGGAAACACAAAAATACCAAAAGAAAAGGGGGTTTATGTCCGTCTGTTCGTTAGATAAAAGCGCTACAGCTCTTTAACTACAAAAGCTAGAGAGACAAAATTTTACAAAAGTATTTTTGATATGTAACAAAAGTTGTGTACTGAAAATTCCAATTACAATATCTATGACGACTTAATTTAGAAGAAAGAAGTTTTATGCAACTTTTGGTTAGTATATCAAATTTTATAGCAATCGGATTATATTTAACTATAGCCACTAAAATGCCACAAAGGCCAATTAAAAGCTGTTAAATTACAAACTATGACAGCTATGGACACTAAATTTTGCATAAATAAGCTCTATATACATAAATTCGCTCTTTCCTAATTGAAGACAAGCCCAGCAAAACTTTGATAATGGGATAATCTCTGGTGATTGATTGCCTTGTAATGACTACAAAATATCCTTTTAGCCCCTTGACGTATCAATTAGTGTAACGAAGTTTGCGTCCAACTGTTCGCACACAACCTGCACTAAACAAACCGGTTTTGATGCTTAAGAGCAGTCGCAAAACGAGGGACAGAAATTGTACCACGACTCGTGATAATCATGTTAGGCAATGAAATTGTACCACGAGTCAGACTCGTGGAAATACATCAAGGGGTTTATTACTTATACGTTTTGAGAGTAAGCACTTATTTATTATTTGGATGGTAATTTAAATTTAATGGTTACGGGTTCAAACCCCACCAAGACAATGCTGTTTTCTTATTTTTACATTTTTTTTACATTTTTTTTAAATGACTTTTGAATTTTTAAAAATTTAAATATGGGCAAATCAAAAAAAAATCAAGCCAAGGAAAAAATCTTAAAACTATCAAAATTGCGTATTTGTGTTTATGGAAAAATTAACCATATATTGATCCTTTAGAATATTTAATGGATACAATTTTTGATTGCTCTCTTCGTGAATGGCAGATCTTTATTTGCACCCATCTCGAATTTTTATACATTTTTTAAAATAATAGGTCATACAAATCGCAAAAACATCAATTTAGGTATCAAGTTTTAGTAGGGGCTCAAAGTCTGCTTAATTTCATACAATTAGATGTAAAATAACCCGTCAAATGCAATTGAAGTGATATAAATAACATCAAGTTAAAAAGGGCTCACAGTGTGTAGCGTCCGTCACAGAAATAAAGGTTTTTTTTTTAATTTGACGAGGGCAATTTTTCTTTTTTCTCCAATTGAACTTTGTTCGTAAAGAGAACTTATAGTATGCTCTAAATTAGGCTAAAAATACATAGATGTTTATAAAGCATTTTACAGAATAATATGTATAGGAAAGTGTGTAGCGTCCGTCACAGTATTTATTTTTTTTACAAAATGATATTTATTAAACACAAAATTTACGTAGACATGTCCATCTTATTCATAAAGCAATAACACTTTCTATATCCACAGATTAAATTTAAGATATTAGGTGTTAAAAAAATATACAGTGGGGTAAATTTGATGCTTTTGAAATTTGATTTTTGGGACACTCTAATATCTAGCCTCAGCATTCTTTAAAATATTTTATAAAAGCTGTTTTGTAATCCTCTAATTTTCCTCTATCTTCAATGCATTTACAATTTTTTTATTACCATGACCGATTTGATGAAAATTACAGAAACACGTATTGAAGGAAAAGTCACTTCCATTTTTGGTAGCGTCCGTCACAGCACTTTAAAAGCGAATATCTTTTTCCTCCAAAACAAGTATGTAAATAAACAAATGTCATTCGATAGCATAATCGATGGGCTAATATTCTCTGAAATCTGTGCAAAGATATCTCGTGCTAAACGACAATGCGATTCATTTAAGTACAACAAAATCCATACAAATGTAATGTTCATCACGCAGGATTTGCGTGATCAAACTTTTTACATTTGAACTTAGGTCCCATATAAGATCGAATGAAGGAATGACTTAAATATTTTATTTTTATTTTCAAGAAAACACAATATTTTGCTGAGCTTTTAATTTTTATTAGTTATACTTTAGACCATATTTTACGTATGTACTTTTATCTTCCTAAACCGAAATTATAACGATACATTTTTATTTCGATTGTAGTTGTCTCTTCATCATCATCATTGGCCATTGCCATAAGAGCCAGTTCCATGATCACACAAGCCAAATACAAGAGTTTCATACTGATTTCTTTAAATTGTCTTACAATTCTGGTTAGTATATGGTCCAACTTTGGTATTTATATTAGAAGCAAAAGATGGAACTAATTTACATTTTTTAGCATGACCTATATAATTAAAACTTTTGATGACACAGATATTAATTTAAAGGTCAATTAAAAGCAGGTGTTTTTCCTTTAATTATTTAAGTTACTTTTGGCAAAATATTGTTGCTATGCTTTTATTATTTTTACCAAAGAATTAAAATTTTTCATTGGATATGAAATTTTATGGAAAACTTGATTTAAATCTAGAAAAGGTTGATATAGTTTTTAGTACATTTATGTCCTTAAGCCTTCGTTGGTTAATAGGTCTTAATCAAAAAGATAAACAGTTTTTTATACCCACCATCAAAAATAATGATAATAATAACGTTTGTAATTTCCTTAATATTGGCTCAAAAACAAAAATTGAGGTTTATTCTGAATCCTTATAAAATTTTAAGACAATTGAGCGATGTCCGTCTGTCTGTATGTCTGTCTGTCTGTCTGTCTGTCTGTCTGTCTGTCTGTCTGTCTGTCTGTCTGTCTGTCTGTCTGTCTGTCTGTCTGTCTGTCTGTCTGTCTGTCTGTCTGTCTGTCTGTCTGTCTGTCTGACTGACTGTCTGTCTGTCTGTCTGTCTGTCTGTCTGTCTGTCTGTCTGTCTGCCTGTCTGTCTGTCTGTCTGTCTGACTGTCTGTCTGTCTGTCTGTCTGTCTATCTGTATGTCTGTCTGTCTGTCTGTCTGTCTTTTTGATTGTAGATATCAAAAGGGAACGTTATATATATAAGAACTACAGCCAAATGTTAACCAATTGCCACAAAATTTTGCATACCAAAGCTTATTTATTTCCAAAATTTAGAAGCCATAGCTGATATAGTTTCTAATTTAATAGCTTTAATTGCCCTTTGTTAGATTTTTTTTTGGTTTCCGGGAGTGATTTTAATATGAAATCTATGGTCAAACATGGACCGATTCCTATTAAATTTGATATGCTGACCAATAGTTGCATAAAATTTTCCTTTTCTAAATTTAGTCGTCATAGCAATTACAATTGTATTAAATTTATCAGAATTAATGTTATTCGAGGGTGGGGCTATATGGGAGCTCTAACTAAATATGAACCGATTTCGTCCATTTTCGATACACTACTTTCTCAAGGTATGGAAAATGCTTTTGTAAAATTTTGTCCCTCTAGCTCTTTTCGTTACGGCGCTATTGCACTTTTATCTGACGGACAGACGGACATAAACCCCCTATTCTTTTTGTATTTTTGTGCTTTCATAAGTTTTTTATGTGAGAGCTATGGTCAAATGGTGAGCGATTTCACCCATTTTCAGTACACAATTTTTTCAAGATATCGAAAATACTTTTGTAAAATTTTGTTTCTCTAACTCTTGTCGTTAAGGCGCTATGGCGCTTTTATTTGATGAACAGACGGACATAAACCCCCCTTTCTTTTTGTATTTTTGTGTTTCTGTAAGTTTTTTATACAGGAGCTATGGTCAAATAGTGACCGATTGTAACAAAATTTGGCACACTATCTGGTACTCACATAAGACTTTCTTGTGCCAAATTAAGTGGCCATAGCTATTTTAGTTTATCATTTATTGATATTTAACTGTATTTCGGATAGAATTTAGGCTGTTTCCGTAAGTGTTTTGTATGAGAGCTATGGTTGAAAGTGAACCGATTTCGATGAAATTTAATATGCTGCTTATGTGAAACTTCTCTGCACTAAATTTTATCATCATAGCTATTATAATTTGTCATTTATTGGCAAATAAGCGATTACCCTAGACGAGGTAATATGGGAGCTATGGTCAAATGTGAACCCAATATCAATATCAAATATCAAAATTTTCTCAGAAATGTAGAATATCCTTGTCAAGTTTCAGTGACCTAGCTCCTTTCGTTTAGGCGTTATCGTGATTTCAACAGACAGACAAACAGACAGACAGACAAACAGACGGCCATCGCTCAATCGTCTTAGAATTTTATGAGGATTCAGAATAAACCTCAATTTTGGTTTTTGAGCCAATATTAAGGAAATTACAAATGAAATGACAACCTCACTATATACACCATTCTTTTTGATGGTGGGTATAAAAAACTGTTTATCTTTTTGATTAAGACCTATTAACCCACGAAGGCTTAAGGACATAAATGTACTTAAAAACTAAATCAACCTTTTCTAGATTTAAATCAAGTTTTCCATAAAATTTCATATCCAATGGAAAATTTTAATTCTGTGGTAAAAATAATAAAAGCATAGCAACAATATTTCGCCACAAGTAACTTAAATAATTAAAGGAAAAACACCTGCTTTTGACCTTTAAATTAATATCCGTGTCATTAAAAGTTTTAATTATATAGGTCATGCTAAAAAAATTTAAATTAGTTCCACCTTATGCTTTTAATATAAATACAAAAGTTGGACCTTATAGGAATCAGAATTGTAAGACAACTTAAAAAATCAGAATGAAACTCTTGTATTTGGCTTGTGTGATCATGGAACTGGCTCTTATGGCAATGGCCAATGATGATGATGAAGAGACAACTACAATCGAAATAAAAATGTATCGTTATAATTTCGGTTTAGGAAGATAAAAATACATGCATATATAAAATATGGTTGTAAAATTTAGTTTAAAATATTACTAATAAAAATTAAAGCTCATCTAAATATAGCGTTTTCTTTTCATAATTAATTGTTTAAGACGAAAGGTTTTTTTGTTATTATGCAAACATTTTGTCATATTAGGCTATGAAAAACTTCTCTAACAAATGCATTTGCTGTTTGGAGCTGGAGTTAAATCGCAGATCCCATTCAATGAGTCTTAAAATATAATCGGATGCTGGTCATTGTGAGAAGTATATTCATTTTCTAAAGCTATAGTCAAATATGGACAGATTCCTATAAAATTTGATATATATATAGTGATATACTGACCAAAATTTGCATAAAACTTCTTGATTCTAAATTTAGTCGTCATAGATATTACAATTGTACTCAATTTATCAGCATTCATGTGTTTCCCGGGGCGGGGTTATATGTGAGCTCTAACTAAATGATTCGCCCATTTTCAGTACACAACTTTTGTTGCATATCAACAATACTTTTGTAAAATTTCGTCACTCTAACTTTTGTAGTTTAGGAGCTGTCGCGCTTTTATCTAACGGATAGACGAATATAAACCCCCTTTTCTTTTTGTATTTTTGTGTTTCCTTAAGTTTTTTATATGGGAGATTTGGTCAGATGGTGACCGATTGTGACAAAATTTTGCACACTGGCTGGCATTCACATAAGACTTCCTTGTGGTAAATTTAGTGGCCAAAGCTGTTGCAGTTTATTATTTATTGGCATTTAAGTGAATTTGAGGTGAAATTTAGGCTGTTTCCGTAAGTTTTTTATATGGGATCTATGGTTAAATGTGAGCCGATTTTGATGAAATTTTATATGCTGCCTAGTGCTTATGTAAAACTTCTAGATACCAAATTTTGTCATCATAACTGTTATAATTTTTCATTTATTAGCAAATAAGCGATAAGGCTAGACGAGGTTATACGGGAGCTATGATCAAATGTTAACCGATTTCACCCAATTTCAATTTTCTCATAGATGAAGAGACAAGTTTCAGTGAGCTAGCTTCTTTCGTTTAGGCGCTATCATGATTTAAACAGACAGACAGACAGACAGACAGACGGACAGACAGACGGACAGACAGACGGACAGACAGACAGACAGACAGACAGACAGACAGACAGACAGACAGAAAGACAGACAGACAGACAGACAGACAGACAGACAGACAGACAGACAGACAGACAGACAGACAGACAGACAGACAGACAGACAGACAGGCAGACAGACAGACAGACAGACAGACAGACAGACAGACAGACAGACAGACAGACAGACAGACAGACAGACAGACAGACAGACAGACAGACAGACAGACAGACAGACAGACAGACAGAAAGGCATCGTCTTAGAATTTCATAAGGATTCAGAATATATATTTTTGATTTTTGAGCCCCCATTCTTTTTGATGGTGGGTATAAAAATGTAGCCCATGGGGGATCAGAAAATACTAGACTTTTTATAAAACAACTCTTGTTATTTTAATTTTAAAGAAATTGAAAAATATGCTTTTTGAGATATTCTTGAGTAAAGGATATAATTTATCTCCCTTGTTTTCCAATACATGATTGATGAAACTACAGGACTTACTTTGATATATGAGACTAGTTCTATAAAAATCCGATAACCGCATCTTTAGTTATGGGAATACAAAATGGGTATGTTTTGAAAAAAATCTTGCACAAAACGAACTTTGATCCGAAATAAAATCAAAATGTTAAGGAACTTTAAAAATTGTATGGGTTCGGAGAAGGTTAATATAAAATTTCATTAAAATCGGAGATGATAAGGTTCAAAATTCCCAAAATTTTGATACAGGGTGAATACTGTCAAAACTATTAATAAAATTTAATGTGTAATTTTTTTTGTAGATATTAATTTAGGTTTTTTTATGTGTGGATTAACAATTTGTTGGTGGTAACGCTGGATTAAACATAAATTATGTTAGTCCCGTTTCACACGAAACAGGTTTACTTGATCAGTTTTTCTTTAAATTTCTTTTGAACCTACATTCACGTTCACACACAAACATTTTCCTCATTAGTTTTCATTTTATTTTTCTTAAATTTCATACAAATTTTCAAAATTTTCGTAAACTACGGTCAGGTTTGCATAATTTTAATTCTGTCAGTTTTTTCTCATAAAAATTGAAGACTTGATAAGCCAAACCTGACTAATGTAAAAGTAGACTTAGCAAAACATAATTATGTGTAAAATTATAAATTTCATGGTGTCACATATATGCAACTTTTGCAACAATTTGGAAACCTAGCTCCCATTTAAGATCGAATGAAGGAATGACAAATATATATACAAGTTTTGAGAAATTATTTGTATGATGACAAGATTTTAGAAATATAGATAGAGATGCATTAATAAAACAGTTTAAGTGTTTGATTACAAGACCTATTAACCCACGAAGGCTTAAGGTTAAAAATTTACTTAAAAACTAAATTAATCTCTTCCAGATTTAAGTCAAGTATTCTATAAAATTTTATATCTAATGGAAAACTTAAGTTCTGTGGTAAAAATAATTAAAGCGTTGCAAAAATATTTCGCCACAAGTTACCTAAAAAATTAAAGGAAAAACACCTGGTTTTAGTTGACCTTTAAATTAATATCTGTAACATCAAAAGTTTTAATTGTATTGGTCATGCTAAAGAATGTATATAAGTTCTACTTTTTAATTCCAATATAAATACCAAAGTTGGACCTTATAGGAATCAGAATTGTAAGACAACTTAAAGAAATCAGAATGAAACTCGTGTATTTGGCTTGTGTGATCATGGAACTGGCTCTTATGGCAATGGCCAATGATGATGATGAAGAGACAACTACAATCGAAATAAAAATGTATCGTTATAATTTCGGTTTAGGAAGATAAAAATACATGCATATATTAAATATGGTTGTAAAATTTAGTTTAAAATATAACTAATAAAAAATTGAAGTTTAGCAAAATATTGTGTTTTCTTAAAAAAAAATTAAAAATTTAAGACGAAAGGCAATTTTGTCATCATGCTAAAGGTAGAAGGCCAATGCACGCGGCAAGCGGCTGCGGGCGGCACTCAGCTGTTTTTGATTTGTCAAATTTGAAGCGGCAATGGAAAAAAGTAGAATTTGTTCTACTTTTCCGCGCGGCAGATTTTTTCAGTGCTGCCAGATTTAATTATATCCTACTCAAATATATTTTTATATGAATATTCTTGTAAACAAACGCACATTTTATGTACTGGCAATAATACGACCGCCCGCAGCCGAATGCCGCTTGTATTGGCCTTGTACCTTAAGATTTTCTCAAGACTTTTTTAAATATCTCATTCCTTTCCTTTCGATCTCGACTTATTTAAGTTAATTTTATGAGAAGTTCTTGTATAGGACCAATAGTCAAGTATGAACCAATTTACAAAATTTGTTACAGTGTATTTTGTTTATATAAGCCAACTACTTCTGAATATTCTAGAAGTTTACTTTAATGTATGGCCAAAATGTCAAAACTGGAAAGTGATACCTATTCATCTCCCTACGACTGTCAGGCAGATACTCTTCCACGTAGCCATTCTTTAATTATAATGGCTATCTCGAAAACGTTGGGTACCTTTTTGCTGTATAGATCGAGTAAGAAGGGATTTTTGGGGGTAAAAAACCTTAAACATTCTATTTCCCAAAGTAATAGGTATAGAAACAAACTACATTTTAAACAGGTATAAAAATAAACGAACAGGAGTTTGGTACTTTTTCGAAACTATGCCCGATAGTAGGTAAAAAAGGGTTAAAATATTTTTTTTTGGTACATTTTTTAACCCACTATTATCTTGTCATAATGAATATAGAAAGGAACTTTGTACTGCAATCAATAGATATGAAAAAAATATTGAGCACATATTTGGTACTTTTTTGTTTTCGGGGGCAAAATGGGTAAAAAGGGGATAAAAGTATAACTGATAAAGTGTAGGATCGGTCAACAATAGGTTAAGAAGATCAACTCGGCTCAAGATAAATGGATAATTGCGGGTGCGAGTATTCATTACTCGCATACTTAGATAAAACGACAAATCAAATGAGATAAACAAATCACGAACAGACAGGACAGTTCAGAAGTTAAAGTTGAGTGTGTCAGACGGAAAATACAGATCGGACGTATTTTCAGAATGAAGATGTTTTAGTTAAGAAAATAAACTAATAATAAAAATGTTTTAGTATAAGAAAAAAATATACTATGTAAATTAATTAATTTTAAAGAATCACTAAATTCTAAAATAGGAATTATTTAGTTCCTACAACCTTTTTATGTAATAACTAATTTTAATATATAATAAACTTAAAAGAATCATCAAATTCATTTAATTCCTACAAAAGTAATATAAATAAAAACAAAGTGTTAACTGCGTTTTAGTAAAATTTACTGAATTCAAATGATACCAAAGAAGTACCAAATATGAATACGGAACTTTTTGAAATTAGGGGGAAAAAAGGGAAAATATTGGTAATGTTATAACTTTTAACAAATGAATGTTTGTCTTTCTGTATATCCTTTATAGAATAGTAAACTATGCATTGGATCATGGTAGGCTATTTAGCAAAGTTATTACGCATGATCCGACGAAGTTTTCTTAGTTCGTATAACCAATTTCCGAAAGGTGGTGCCACTGAAAAGTACTCAAAGTGAATTAGATCGTAAGCTGTGCATTTGACCATGCTATGATCTTTAGCAAAGTTGCTGTGCATGAGGCGACGAAGGTCTCATTGTTGGTATACATATTCTCCGACAGATGGCGCCACTGAAAATTACTAAAAATGATTTAAATCGTAAACTCTGCACTTGAACATGCTATGATCTAAGCAAAGTTGTTACACATGAGCCGACGAAGGTTTCTTAGTTGGAATAACTAATTTCCGTCAGGTGGCGCCACTCAAATCACTCAAAATTAATTTAATCGTAAACTGTGCATTTGATCAGGCTATGATCTGTAGCAAAGTTGTTGCGCATGAGCCGACGAAGGTTTCCAGGTTGGTATAACTTATTTCCGTCAGGTGGCGCCACTGAAAATTACTAAAATTGAATTAAATCGTAAACTGAGCACTTGAACATGCTATGATCTTTAGCAAAGTTGTTATACATGAGCCGACGAAGGTTTCTTAGTTGGTCAGGTGGCGATACTGAAAATCACTCAAAATAATTTAATCGTTAACTGTGCATTTGATCAGGCTATGACCTGTAGCAAAGTTGTTGCGCATGTGTCGACGGAGGGCTCTATGTTGGTATGACCAATTTCCAAGATTGTTCAAAATGAATTGAACTGTAAACTATGCATCATGTCTTAATCAGACAAGATAAATAAAACGATTTAAAATCAAGTGAATAGCATAATATCTTCCTCCTAAATTTATTTTAGGTGGCTAATGAAATGCTTATTATAAAGCTCCGAGCAAGGCTCGGTCAACCAGGTACTTACTTACTTAAATAGCATATATTTACAACCTGTTAAGGTCAAAGGCCGAGCATATTTTAGTAATCTTGTGCGCATATTCTCCAATTTCGTAGTCCAAAGACTTTCGTCTACTTGGTCTTTTCTTTGAAGTTTTGGACGTCCTCTGACTGTTTTTCGAGGAGTGTGTGATAGTTCTTATAGGAAAACTAACTCAGTTCTCCGGGTGATACCACGAGGAGGTCAGTGGCCACAGTTGAGATGAAGGATTACCAAGATAGTGCTGGTCTTACCAAGTTAAGATCAATCAGAACCGTTACTTGATATCCAACATCCCCTACATCACCCATACATACACATAAGTCTCTTAAATTCCTATCCCTTCTATATTTTACTGCCTTCATTTCTTTCTTATGTTAAATACAAAATAGAATCCGTTCCCCCACCCCCCCTAAATAAGGTAACACTGATGTTGTAATATGATTGTTGTGTCATGTCTTGTTCAATCTTGCCTTATTATATAGTTTTGAGTGACATAAGCTGTCAATATTTTATTTATGATATTAAACTACTACAGTTACAACAATCACTTTACAACATACGAAGACTCATAACTATTTACAACAAGCAAGAAAATAAGTACTAACATCATCACTCAGTCATTCTGGAAATACATTTTATAAAGGAAATTTTACATTATATCAGTTTTCTTCTTCTTCTGTAGTGTTGGATTTCTGGATATTAGTTTGTAAAAGTATATAAATATATCGTTAGCTTAGAGGTTAAAGGGCGACGGTAAGGTAAGCTAAGCTAAGCTAAGCTAAGCTAAGGTAAGAAAAGGAAAGGTAAGGAAAGGAAAGGTAAGGTAAGGAAAGGAAAGGAAAGGTAAGGTAAGGTAAGGTAAGGTAAGGTAAGGTAAGGTAAGGTAAGGTAAGGTAAGGTAAGGTAAGGTAAGGTAAGGTAAGGTAAGGTAAGGTAAGGTAAGGTAAGGTAAGGTAAGGTAAGGTAAGCTAAGGTAAGGTAAGGTAAGGTAAGGTAAGGTAAGGTAAGATAAGGTAAGGTAAGGTAAGGTAAGGTAAGCTAAGCTAAGGTAAGGTAAGGTAAGGTAAGGTAAGGTAAGGTAAGGAAAGGAAAGGTAAGGTCTACTGGCCAGACTCGTTCTGTCTGTATTCGAGCCCCAGTAGAACAAAAAGCTTAAATACTGCATTAACAACAGATGGCGCAACTTTACTTTAGAGCTAGCGCTATGTTATGAGATACCTTCTTGTCTTAAATGTTTAGTATGTTACATGTTTTAGTATTTGTATTAACATTTTTCTTGTTTTTGTGCTTTAAGAGAAAAACTATTATTGTTGAGATGTCATTTCTAGCTTGAATATTTCATGTTTATTTCTCTCAACTGTCACAAGAATTGTTGGAAAGACTGTGCCTGGCTGTGTATATATTGCTACATTGAAAAAGCTGTCAGTTAGTTTAAAAATTATGATAGAATCATATTGTTTCTGGGAGTACAGAGGGTGATGTTTTACATTTCAGAAAGTCACAGGATTTCAAAATATACATGGTATAAAATATTTGACATAAACAAGAGTAAGAATGACATAATCAGATATGTTAAATTTTTATTTCAAAAACAAACAATGGAAGTAAAGTAAGATAATAAATAAATTTACTGGAGATGTTTTAAATGTAAATAATATGAAAATTTGAAATTTTTAAATTAAAAAAATATATATATTTTTTATTGTTGACAGGCGGCATTACCTGAGTGTATCTGCTAAGCTGTTAGTCTGATTGCATCAGTATATATAAGAGGAGCCATGTTTTCTACTCTGTGATTACACAGGGTGAATCATTGGACGTCAAAGTAGTACATTTCAGGAGTAAAAAAAGTTTGGACCTTATAGCTCTTTCAATTATTGCTCAATATGGTTGATTTTACATTTTGGAATGAGCTTGAAGAAGCAAAGAAAAAACATGCTTACTTTACTATAATATTGTAACTGTTATGGGTTTTAAGTTATTTCATTTTTAAAAAAATGAAAAAATCTTATTTCTTTTCGACTTTTTTTAGTTCTTGACCCATTGTGCATGCGATATTAAACCCATATATTTTTTTTAAAATACTGACATACAGCCAACAGTTTAGGAAACAAAATAATAAAGACCGTTTTTAAATATCTTAGACTGTTTTATGTTGAGAAATTTCCAAAATCAAATATTTTTCGCTGATGGAAAAAAGTACATTTTTTCTCAAAAAGATGGTATCAATTTTTTACTTTTGACGAAGAAGTTTTTTTCTTTATCAAAGGTTAATGTTTTCTTTATTATATATTCTTATTTGTGTTTTCGAACATATAACAAAAAAGTCAAGCCGATTATGCAACTTTCTAAAATGCACTTATATAGTCCTATGTATTCTCTTTAGATTTCAAAAATTTATAATCGAATCCAGAAAATTTGATTTTATAAAAACTGGCAAATCTCTATATAACAATGTATTAACTGCAAAAAAGGCCAATTGGGTTTCCTTTTTACATTTTTTTAATTGTTTTATATTTTCTTAGAAAATGGGGTTCTAAGATGATTCAAATCCAAAATTCAAGTCAGTGAATCATTTTGCTTACGTAATTTACGAAATTTGTCTAATTTTAGGAAAATGTTTGTGTTTTCGAACATTTAAAAAAAGTAAAGACGATTTTACAACTTTCTGAAATGCAGTTATATAGTGCCAAATATTCTCTTTAGATTTCAAAAATAAAAATTAGCGCGAATTCATTAACGAATCCAGAAAACCGAATTTAGTAAAAAATGGCAAATTTCTATATACCAAAATTGGAATTCCAAAAAACGGCAATTGGGTTTTCTTTTTTGAAACTTTTTAAATTGTTTTATATGAACAACAAAATAAACTTTATAACTGCAAAAAACTATTTATGTACCTTCTACAGTTTTTTAGAAATTTCACGTTAAATTTAGCACAAAATTCAAAAATATAGTTTACTTTAGAAAAAGTAAAATTTTAAAAACTTTCCTATCAAAATAGTAAAATTTTAAAAATGTTTCTACAAAAATAGTAAAATTTTAAAAGTTTTCCTATGAATAGTAAAATTTGGAAAATTTTCCTATAAAAATAGTAACATTTTGAAGACTTTCCTATAAAAATAGTAGAATTTTGAAAAATTTTCTATAAAAATAGGCAAATGTTGAAAATTTTTCTATAAAAATATTAAAAAATTGAGAATTTCCCTAAAAAAGAATAGTAAAATTTTGAAAATTTTCCTATAAACATAATAAAATTTTAAAAATGTTCCTATAAAAATAAATTTTTGAAAATTTTCCTATAAAATTAGTAAAATTTTAAAAATTTTCCTTTAAAAATAGTAAAATTTTGAAAATTTTCCTATAAAAATAGTAACATTTTAAAAATATTCCTAAAAAATTTTTTCTACAAAAATAGTAACATTTTTAATATTTTGAAAATTTATCTATACAAATATTAAAATTTTTCTATAAAAATAAGAAAATTTTCCTATAAAAATAGAAAAATTTTAAAAATGTTCCTATAAAATTAGTAAAATTTTAAAAATTGTCCTGTAAAAATAGTAAAATTTTATAAATGTTCCTATTAAAATAGTAAAACTTTAACAATTTTCCTATAAAAATAGTAAAATTTTAAAAATGTTCTTATAATTTTAAAAATTTTTCTATAAAAACAGTAAAATTTTACTAAAAACAATGAAAAATTTTGAAATTTTCTTATAAAAATAGTAAAGTTTTTCTATAAAAATAGGAAAATTTTGAAAAATTTTCTATAAAAATAGAAAAATTTTGAAAGTTTTCCTTTAAAAATAGTAAAATTTTCCTAAAGAAAAGGAAAAATTTTGAAAATTTTCTTACAAAATAGTCAAATTTTAAAAATTTTCTAATAAAAATAGTAAAATTTTGAAAATTTTCCTATAACAATAGTAAAATTTAGAAAATCTTCCTAAAAAAATTTTGAAAATTTTCCTATAAAAATAGGAAAATTTTTCTATAAAAATAGTAAAATTTTGAAAATTTTCCTATAAAAATAGTAACATTTTGAAAGTTTTCCTATAAAAATAGTAACATTTTGAAAGTTTTCCTATAAAAATAGTAATATTTTGAAAATTTTCCTATAAAAATAGTAAAATTTTGAAAATTTTCCTATAAAAATAGTAAAATTTTGAAAATTTTCCTATAAAAATAGTAAAATTTTGAAAATTTTCCTATAAAAATAGTAAAATTTTGAAAATTTTCCTATAAAAATAGTAAAATTTTGAAAATTTTCCTATAAAAATAGTAAAATTTTGAAAATTTTCCTATAAAAATAGTAAAATTTTGAAAATTTTCCTATAAAAATAGTAAAATTTTGAAAATTTTCCTATAAAAATAGTAAAATTTTGAAAATTTTCCTATAAAAATAGTAAAATTTTGAAAATTTTCCTATAAAAATAGTAAAATTTTGAAAATTTTCCTATAAAAATAGTAAAATTTTGAAAATTTTCCTATAAAAATAGTAAAATTTTGAAAATTTTCCTATAAAAATAGTAAAATTTTGAAAATTTTCCTATAAAAATAGTAAAATTTTGAAAATTTTCCTATAAAAATAGTAAAATTTTGAAAATTTTCCTATAAAAATAGTAAAATTTTGAAAATTTTCCTATAAAAATAGTAAAATTTTGAAAATTTTCCTATAAAAATAGTAAAATTTTGAAAATTTTCCTATAAAAATAGTAAAATTTTGAAAATTTTCCTATAAAAATAGTAAAATTTTGAAAATTTTCCTATAAAAATAGTAAAATTTTGAAAATTTTCCTATAAAAATAGAAAAATTTTGAAAATTTTCCTATAAAAATAGTAAAATTTTGAAAATTTTCCTATAAAAATAGTAAAATTTTGAAAATTTTCCTATAAAAATGGTAAAATTTTGAAAATTTTCCTATAAAAATAGTAAAATTTTGAAAATTTTCCTATAAAAATAGTAAAATTTTGAAAATTTTCCTATAAAAATAGTAAAATTTTGAAAATTTTCCTATAAAAATAGTAAAATTTTGAAAATTTTCCTATAAAATAGTAAAATTTTGAAAATTTTCCTATAAAATAGTAAAATTTTGAAAATTTCCCTATAAAAATAGTAAAATTTTGAAAATTTTCCTATAAAAATAGTAAAATTTTGAAAATTTTCGTATAAAAATAGTAAAATTTTGAAAATTTTCCTATAAAAATAGTAAAATTTTGAAAATTTTCCTATAAAAATAGTAAAATTTTGAAAATTTTCCTATAAAAATAGTAAAATTTTGAAAATTTTCCTATAAAAATAGTAAAATTTTGAAAATTTTCCTATAAAAATAGTAAAATTTTGAAAATTTTCCTATAAAAATAGTAAAATTTTGAAAATTTTCCTATAAAAATAGTAAAATTTTGAAAATTTTCCTATAAAAATAGTAAAATTTTGAAAATTTTCCTATAAAAATAGTAAAATTTTGAAAATTTTCTTATAAAATAGTAAAATTTTGAAAATTTTCCTATAAAAATAGTAAAATTTTGAAAATTTCCCTATAAAAATAGTAAAATTTTGAAAATTTCCCTATAAAAATAGTTAAATTTTGAAAATTTTCCTATAAAAATAGTATAATTTTGAAAATTTTCCTATAAAAATAGTAAAATTTTGAAAATTTTCCTATAAAAATAGTAAAATTTTGAAAATTTTCCTATAAAAATAGTAAAATTTTGAAAATTTTCCTATAAAAATAGTAAAATTTTGAAAATTTTCCTATAAAAATAGTAAAATTTTGAAAATTTTCCTATAAAAATAGTAAAATTTTGAAAATTTTCCTATAAAAATAGTAAAATTTTGAAAATTTTCCTATAAAAATAGAAAAATTTTGAAAATTTTCCTATAAAAATAGTAAAATTTTGAAAATTTTCCTATAAAAATAGTAAAATTTTGAATTTGCCGCATTTGCCCGCCGTCGACATAGATCAACACTCAATCACTACTTATACTTTAGTTAATATCTACAATTCTAAAACCGTAAAAGACCCTTATTTATTTGACATTTGTATTGAATTTCAGGTGAATACAAATGCCAAATATTTCGCTTGCATTAAAAAAAATGTACTACCATATCCTAAGTACAATAACTTTACTTCAAACTCTATTCCTAATGATTCTTCATCCTTCTTTCACATGCTCACGGCTTAGAAAATTGAAATTCCCGTATTGAAATGTGGTTTTTAGCATGACCCCTACTACCAACATGTCATATAAGGTAGTGGGAGCAAAATACGCAGTTAGAGTTCCTACATTCTAAGCCTTTTCTATTGATATTTGTAGAGTAGTTGTGATGGAAAGTCTTTCATTGGAAAAGTATACATTGGATTGGATTAGTAACCAATGGCAATGTGAAGAGTTTGATTAGTAGCTGAACTGAATAGTTGTATGATAATGTGAGAGGCCTATGTTGGGATGGACAGAGGCGAACATACGCTCTGATTGATGCTGCATTTAGCCACAATTTCCGCTTGATGTCCGTGTGTATGGTCAACAATAGGTACGTGACAGGATTATACAAAATTAATTTGTGCCTACTCAGAAACAGTATGAAGAGTATGTTGTAATAGAAACTGTTTGAAGCCAGACTTTTGAAGGAGTGAGAAGATATATTTCACAACTTTCGACGCGGCTTAAATGGTGTAACAAATGAGTAACTTTTGTAAGAACTTGGAAAGCGACCTAGTAGGGGTTGAAGGTCTAGGTAAGGACGTGTTTCGAAAACGTGCAAAATTTTGAGATATTCGTAAAACACTGTTTTCGGGTAGGTCGTATTACTTTAGTACCTCAAACTCTCACATTTGCAGAGCGATTTAAAAATTTGTAACAATTTTGGAAAGTCAAAGGATCAAGCTTTTATGCTGTATGGATAGGCTTATATTCTACGAAATTAGGTAGGTTTTTATTCACAGTTTTCCCTATTTTTTTTAAATTTATCGAAATCTTTAAAATCCAAAGGCAAACATTTTAATTTTTTTTTTTGGTGTCGGTTTACATTTGCAAGAGTTATTTTATACCCAACTTCAAAAATAATGGCAGTATATTGAGATTGTCATTCCATTTGTAATATCCTTATTATTAGCTCAAAAACCAAAATTGATATATATTCTGAATCCTTACGAAATTCTAAGACGATTCACCGGTGTCCGTCTGTCTGTCTGTCTGTCTGTCTGTCTGTCTGTCTGTCTGTCTGTCTATCTGTCTGTCTGTCTGTCTGTCTGTCTGTCTGTCTGTCTGTCTATCTGTCTGTCTGTCTGTCTGTCTGTCTATCTGTCTGTCTGTCTGTCTGTCTGTCTGTCTGTCTGTCTGTCTGTCTGTCTGTCTATCTGTCTGTCTGTCTGTCTGTCTGTCCGTCCTTTCTGCAATTTTGTTACTTGTGGATATTGGTTCCTGTGTCTGAGTACATATATGCAGAAACTGCTATTGTCACATCATTTACGTTTGGGACAGTTTTTACTCTCCTCTAAATACCATAATACTTGAGATTTCCAAAAGGGTGATCATCATTGGAAATGAGATAAAAGAGCGGTGAAGAGTAGTGCAAAGTAGAGATAAAGCTTTATGTTATTCAAAACTGTAATTGCATGTCATCTGTTGTTATCTTAATATGATTTCGTTCTATAGCAAATTTCATTAATTTAACATCGGAGGATTGTAAATGCTGTTCGGCTTATCGCGGATGGGAGATGCTGTGCTCTATCAATAGAAATTAATAATTTCAGAAATTTATGTTTGCATTCCTTTCAAATCCTGACCGTAGCCTAGAATGCAATTACTTTTGAATTTGAAATAAAAGGAAAATTTATTGATGTTCAAAATCAAAAGCTCTTGGTTAAGATGAATGATGATATGTTTACATATGCACAATGGACACATACGCAAACATACATGACCAAATACAAATGTGGTTACATGTATACCTACCATGGCCATGATGGTAACTACACTCAGAATATTATGTAAGTAAAATTAACTTAAAATGTAATTTGAAATGAATGAATATTCATTTAAAAACCGGTCAACTGATTTTTCATTCAAATTCAATAAATATTTCATTTAAATTTAACTGACAAATATTTAAACTACATTTTCAGTTTTAAAACCGGAATATTCAGTTGTTTTCAAAAAAATTACTGACAAAAATTTAAACTACATTTTTAGTATAAAAAACGGAAATTTTCATTTATTTTTAAAAAATTGAATGGTAAAAAACTACGTAAAATTTCCGTAAAACGGACAATTTTCATTTGTTTTTGTAATTAATGTAACATAAAAAACGAAACCATAAAAAGGTTATATCCTTTAAGGCATCAAAAAAACAAACAGACAAAACAAAGTTTGTTGTTTGCTTAGGCCATACTCCGTGATAGGCGGCCAGTATTATAAAAAGTTTCTTCAGTAGGCAAACCTAAGATACTTAAGGAAAAACAAGATTTGAACAAATACGAATTATATTTGATACAATAATTGAAATAATTTATAAAAACTAAACAACTGATATTTTCAAATGTTACGGATTTTCAGTATTTTTTTGTAGGTTGTTTTTTAAACAAATGTATAAATATGTTAAAAATAAATTTTCATATAAATTTAAATGAATATTCATTTGAAAACAACATAACCGAAAATTTCCTAAACAACATACAATCAGTTACTGTAATAATTTCCTGAGTGTACTTCGACGTCTGAATAACTGCCACTCATAACTATGGCTGTCAGTTGATAAATGCTTTTGAAACATTCCCATATACAGTCCGCCTTCATGGTTGCTAGTGGCAATGATTATTTTGAATTTGGAAAAAATGTTAATGCATTTGATTTTGAAACATTTGATGAATGTGTAAAATCTCTCTCCTACCTCCCTATCTCTCTCTTTCGCTCTCATTCGCTCTGTGGTTGAATGTCTAACTTCACATAGAGACGACCCACTTGAATTGCTGAATGCTAGACAACATTTTGTTGATTGAACTACTTACTGGCAATTCAAAATTTCAGATTTATTGAAATCATGCAATTTTAAGATTATTTATGATTAAATGCAGTTGAGCTAATAAATTGTTGTAAATAGTGTATTTATATAAATTTCCTCTTAGAAATATTATAAATTCATTTTCTATGGTAATAACATTTCAATTTATTAAAATTCAATTTATGATTTTCTACTGGCTACTGGAATACTTTATCGAGATGTTGGTCTGTTGTTAGATTTAATGTAATTTCTAAATTAAACGTAATTAATGTAATGCAATTTCTTGTTATTAATAAATTACTTTTTGTTGTCTATAAATAATTCTATATCTAAAATTTTCAATTAATATGTTTTACAAATACTAATTAGATATTGTTTGCATTTAGAATTTATTTAAGATTTAGCTCAAATTTACACACGATAATCATTTCTATTAAAGTTCTAGTTTAGTTCAGTTCTAGTTCAGTTCTAGTTCAGTTCTAGTTCAGTTCTAGTTCAGTTCTAGTTCA
Organism: Stomorhina lunata; assembly: GCA_933228675.1. Taxonomy (NCBI): domain Eukaryota; kingdom Metazoa; phylum Arthropoda; class Insecta; order Diptera; family Rhiniidae; genus Stomorhina; species Stomorhina lunata. The sequence goes on from OW121741.1 coordinate 23,721,586, forward strand.
GTTCTAGTTCAGTTCTAGTTCAGTTCTAGTTCAGTTCTAGTTCAGTTCTAGTTCAGTTCTAGTTCAGTTCTAGTTCAGTTCTAGTTCAGTTCTAGTTCAGTTCTAGTTCAGTTCTAGTTAAGTTCTAGTTCAGTTCTAGTTCAGTTCTAGTTCAGTTCTAGTTCAGTTCTAGTTCAGTTCTAGTTCAGTTCTAGTTCAGTTCTAGTTCAGTTCTAGTTCAGTTCTAGTTCAGTTCTAGTTCAGTTCTAGTTCAGTTCTAGTTCAGTTCTAGTTCAGTTCTAGTTCAGTTCTAGTTCAGTTCTAGTTCAGTTCTAGTTCAGTTCTAGTTCAGTTCTAGTTCAGTTCTAGTTCAGTTCTAGTTCAGTTCTAGTTCAGTTCTAGTTCAGTTCTAGTTCAGTTCTAGTTCAGTTCTAGTTCAGTTCTAGTTCAGTTCTAGTTCAGTTCTAGTTCAGTTCTAGTTCAGTTCTAGTTCAGTTCTAGTTCAGTTCTAGTTCAGTTCTAGTTCAGTTCTAGTTCAGTTCTAGTTCAGTTCTAGTTCAGTTCTAGTTCAGTTCTAGTTCAGTTCTAGTTCAGTTCTAGTTCAGTTCTAGTTCAGTTCTAGTTCAGTTCTAGTTCAGTTCTAGTTCAGTTCTAGTTCAGTTCTAGTTCAGTTCTAGTTCAGTTCTAGTTCAGTTCTAGTTCAGTTCTAGTTCAGTTCTAGTTCAGTTCTAGTTCAGTTCTAGTTCAGTTCTAGTTCAGTTCTAGTTCAGTTCTAGTTCAGTTCTAGTTCAGTTCTAGTTCAGTTCTAGTTCAGTTCTAGTTCAGTTCTAGTTCAGTTCTAGTTCAGTTCTAGTTCAGTTCTAGTTCAGTTCTAGTTCAGTTCTAGTTCAGTTCTAGTTCAGTTCTAGTTCAGTTCTAGTTCAGTTCTAGTTCAGTTCTAGTTCAGTTCTAGTTCAGTTCTAGTTCAGTTCTAGTTCAGTTCTAGTTCAGTTCTAGTTCAGTTCTAGTTCAGTTCTAGTTCAGTTCTAGTTCAGTTCTAGTTCAGTTCTAGTTCAGTTCTAGTTCAGTTCTAGTTCAGTTCTAGTTCAGTTCTAGTTCAGTTCTAGTTCAGTTCTAGTTCAGTTCTAGTTCAGTTCTAGTTCAGTTCTAGTTCAGTTCTAGTTCAGTTCTAGTTCAGTTCTAGTTCAGTTCTAGTTCAGTTCTAGTTCAGTTCTAGTTCAGTTCTAGTTCAGTTCTAGTTCAGTTCTAGTTCAGTTCTAGTTCAGTTCTAGTTCAGTTCTAGTTCAGTTCTAGTTCAGTTCTAGTTCAGTTCTAGTTCAGTTCTAGTTCAGTTCTAGTTCAGTTCTAGTTCAGTTCTAGTTCAGTTCTAGTTCAGTTCTAGTTCAGTTCTAGTTCAGTTCTAGTTCAGTTCTAGTTCAGTTCTAGTTCAGTTCTAGTTCAGTTCTAGTTCAGTTCTAGTTCAGTTCTAGTTCAGTTCTAGTTCAGTTCTAGTTCAGTTCTAGTTCAGTTCTAGTTCAGTTCTAGTTCAGTTCTAGTTCAGTTCTAGTTCAGTTCTAGTTCAGTTCTAGTTCAGTTCTAGTTCAGTTCTAGTTCAGTTCTAGTTCAGTTCTAGTTCAGTTCTAGTTCAGTTCTAGTTCAGTTCTAGTTCAGTTCTAGTTCAGTTCTAGTTCAGTTCTAGTTCAGTTCTAGTTCAGTTCTAGTTCAGTTCTAGTTCAGTTCTAGTTCAGTTCTAGTTCAGTTCTAGTTCAGTTCTAGTTCAGTTCTAGTTCAGTTCTAGTTCAGTTCTAGTTCAGTTCTAGTTCAGTTCTAGTTCAGTTCTAGTTCAGTTCTAGTTCAGTTCTAGTTCAGTTCTAGTTCAGTTCTAGTTCAGTTCTAGTTCAGTTCTAGTTCAGTTCTAGTTCAGTTCTAGTTCAGTTCTAGTTCAGTTCTAGTTCAGTTCTAGTTCAGTTCTAGTTCAGTTCTAGTTCAGTTCTAGTTCAGTTCTAGTTCAGTTCTAGTTCAGTTCTAGTTCAGTTCTAGTTCAGTTCTAGTTCAGTTCTAGTTCAGTTCTAGTTCAGTTCTAGTTCAGTTCTAGTTCAGTTCTAGTTCAGTTCTAGTTCAGTTCTAGTTCAGTTCTAGTTCAGTTCTAGTTCAGTTCTAGTTCAGTTCTAGTTCAGTTCTAGTTCAGTTCTAGTTCAGTTCTAGTTCAGTTCTAGTTCAGTTCTAGTTCAGTTCTAGTTCAGTTCTAGTTCAGTTCTAGTTCAGTTCTAGTTCAGTTCTAGTTCAGTTCTAGTTCAGTTCTAGTTCAGTTCTAGTTCAGTTCTAGTTCAGTTCTAGTTCAGTTCTAGTTCAGTTCTAGTTCAGTTCTAGTTCAGTTCTAGTTCAGTTCTAGTTCAGTTCTAGTTCAGTTCTAGTTCAGTTCTAGTTCAGTTCTAGTTCAGTTCTAGTTCAGTTCTAGTTCAGTTCTAGTTCAGTTCTAGTTCAGTTCTAGTTCAGTTCTAGTTCAGTTCTAGTTCAGTTCTAGTTCAGTTCTAGTTCAGTTCTAGTTCAGTTCTAGTTCAGTTCTAGTTCAGTTCTAGTTCAGTTCTAGTTCAGTTCTAGTTCAGTTCTAGTTCAGTTCTAGTTCAGTTCTAGTTCAGTTCTAGTTCAGTTCTAGTTCAGTTCTAGTTCAGTTCTAGTTCAGTTCTAGTTCAGTTCTAGTTCAGTTCTAGTTCAGTTCTAGTTCAGTTCTAGTTCAGTTCTAGTTCAGTTCTAGTTCAGTTCTAGTTCAGTTCTAGTTCAGTTCTAGTTCAGTTCTAGTTCAGTTCTAGTTCAGTTCTAGTTCAGTTCTAGTTCAGTTCTAGTTCAGTTCTAGTTCAGTTCTAGTTCAGTTCTAGTTCAGTTCTAGTTCAGTTCTAGTTCAGTTCTAGTTCAGTTCTAGTTCAGTTCTAGTTCAGTTCTAGTTCAGTTCTAGTTCAGTTCTAGTTCAGTTCTAGTTCAGTTCTAGTTCAGTTCTAGTTCAGTTCTAGTTCAGTTCTAGTTCAGTTCTAGTTCAGTTCTAGTTCAGTTCTAGTTCAGTTCTAGTTCAGTTCTAGTTCAGTTCTAGTTCAGTTCTAGTTCAGTTCTAGTTCAGTTCTAGTTCAGTTCTAGTTCAGTTCTAGTTCAGTTCTAGTTCAGTTCTAGTTCAGTTCTAGTTCAGTTCTAGTTCAGTTCTAGTTCAGTTCTAGTTCAGTTCTAGTTCAGTTCTAGTTCAGTTCTAGTTCAGTTCTAGTTCAGTTCTAGTTCAGTTCTAGTTCAGTTCTAGTTCAGTTCTAGTTCAGTTCTAGTTCAGTTCTAGTTCAGTTCTAGTTCAGTTCTAGTTCAGTTCTAGTTCAGTTCTAGTTCAGTTCTAGTTCAGTTCTAGTTCAGTTCTAGTTCAGTTCTAGTTCAGTTCTAGTTCAGTTCTAGTTCAGTTCTAGTTCAGTTCTAGTTCAGTTCTAGTTCAGTTCTAGTTCAGTTCTAGTTCAGTTCTAGTTCAGTTCTAGTTCAGTTCTAGTTCAGTTCTAGTTCAGTTCTAGTTCAGTTCTAGTTCAGTTCTAGTTCAGTTCTAGTTTAGTTCTAGTTCAGTTCTAGGTTAGTTCTAGTTCAGTTCTAGTTCAGTTCTAGTTCAGTTCTAGTTCAGTTCTAGTTCAGTTCTAGTTCAGTTCTGCTTCAGTTCTAGTTCAGTTCTAGTTCAGTTCTAGTTCAGTTCTAGTTCAGTTCTAGTTCAGTTCTAGTTCAGTTCTAGTTCAGTTCTAGTTCAGTTCTAGTTCAGTTCTAGTTCAGTTCTAGTTCAGTTCTAGTTCAGTTCTAGTTCAGTTCTAGTTCAGTTCTAGTTCAGTTCTAGTTCAGTTCTAGTTCAGTTCTAGTTCAGTTCTAGTTCAGTTCTAGTTCAGTTCTAGTTCAGTTCTAGTTCAGTTCTAGTTCAGTTCTAGTTCAGTTCTAGTTCAGTTCTAGTTCAGTTCTAGTTCAGTTCTAGTTCAGTTCTAGTTCAGTTCTAGTTCTAGTTCAGTTCTAGTTCAGTTCTAGTTCAGTTCTAGTTCAGTTCTAGTTCAGTTCTAGTTCAGTTCTAGTTCAGTTCTAGTTCAGTTCTAGTTCAGTTCTAGTTCAGTTCTAGTTCAGTTCTAGTTCAGTTCTAGTTCAGTTCTAGTTCAGTTCTAGTTCAGTTCTAGTTCAGTTCTAGTTCAGTTCTAGTTCAGTTCTAGTTCAGTTCTAGTTCAGTTCTAGTTCAGTTCTAGTTCAGTTCTAGTTCAGTTCTAGTTCAGTTCTAATTCAGTTCTAGGTTTAGTTCTAGGTTCAGTTTTAGGTTCAGTTTTAGGTTAAGTTCTAGGTTCAGTTCTAGGTTCAGTTCTAGGTTCAGTTCTAGTTCTTTTCTAGTTCAGTACCAGTTGAGTTTTTCAGTTTAAGACAATTAAAATTACGGCTCTTAAGGCATATGCTCTAAAATTAGTTCCATAAATTCTTAATTATTATGAATTTTATTAAATTATTTCTACCTTTTCTTAACACTTTAACAAGACTCAGGGCTTTCATCATCATAAAACTAAATTAAATAATTATAGAAATAAATTTGTTGTAAATATAAAGAAAATTCAAAAATAACTTAAGTAAAGTAACAATTTTCACACAAATTTCATGTTTATAGATCATTAAAAGGTTTTTGCCTTTAAAAGTAGAAACTGACATATAAACTTTAAACATATGCTTTTAAATAACTCCTTTTTTTCGGAAAGAATTATGGCAAACTATAAAATTTAAGTGTGAATTTAAATTGAAATTTTATAACTTGAGCACATGAACATTTTCATATTAAATTCACTTACGGATGGATGGATGAACGAACGTGCGAGTTAACTTTGGCAAAATAAACTAATCATGTAAATTTTTCTCCATTTACTTTAAACGTCACTCTTTTATCGTCGTCGTCATCATCATCATCATCAGACTTTACATGTTGCATCATAAAGTCATATTGCCCCAAACAACTACTTTGCTGTTTATGATATGCAAGTTTAATGTTTATGCCGAAATACATGAAAATGTTGAATATTAGGGGTATTCAGTATAAGTGAAGCAAAGAGGGAGAAAATAGAAGCTTGAAATAGTTTATTTTAAAGCCTAATTAATCATTAATCATAAGCTTTTTCCTTTGAAACTTTTTGAATTTCTCCCTTGTTTACTTGACTTCGTGAATACCCCTATTTCAATATCGCTTCAAGTAAATAACTAAATAAGCATATTATTAAGTAATTTGATTTTTAATGTAGTTTCATTTAATTTTAACTACAATCTTTTGACTGTACATAATATTCTGTTGCCTGTTGTTGATATTGATGATGTCTTGTGTTCAATTTAAATAATTCAGTTTAGTCTAATGATGAAAATGTACGTTATTATAATTTATGTTATGTTGCCAACATCTTGTTATTACTCGTCTTAACAATTTCTTATGATAAGATGATTGAAATGAGATATTTTTTCATACATACATATAAGGATGTTTTGATAGGTTATTATAAAATAAATTAAAACATTAAATTTAAATAGGGTCTTATTGAAACTAAGGGAAGATATTGGGGACACTGCCTTCACAACCCTTTTCTCAATGTTTCACAAAGATACCAAGCCAACTTGTGAAGCCAAAAGTTATTAAAGTAAGTACCTCTTTGATGAACTTGGCATATCAAAGTTTAATAAAAAAACTGCATTACAAATGGGAAGTTTTCTTCTCGGTATTATCTAATATACTCTTTCCTTAAATGGCCTATATTTATAAGTTGATAAAGTAAAGGACGAGCGTATTTTAGAATTGCATGCAATTCGATCTTGTGCTCATGTTTTCCAATTTTGTAGGCCAAACTTTAAACGATTTTCTTCTACTTGGTCTTTCCATCGAAGTATCCGACATTATATTCTTTTTCATTCATCCGTTTAACGTGTTCTAGCAGAAACATCTACTGCTGTTTAATAAGTTTTTTATCTATGTCATCATATATTGACGTGCGTCAGTTTATGTGCTCTATACGCCAAAAATGCATTTTGAGAAAATCGATCTATACGATAGAATTTTAAGATTTTTACACCATATATTTGGCGTTTAGAGCAAGACAGCACAAAAAATCTGTTTTGAAGAATATAGAACAAAACAGACATTATTTATCTCAGAAACTAGACGAGATAGCCGAAAACGGAATGTGGCATCATTAACTCGAGATGTGAATAAGGGCGGATAAACTCCCGCACGACGATATGTAGGTCACGCACCTCATAGTTCATTCGATGTAGACATTTACCACTGACGCAGATTGGTCCATACATTTTTCATATAATCATTCTCTCAAATTCTCCAAGAGCTTCACCTGCCTTTGCAAGTGCCCATGCGTAACTTAAATTCTTATATACATGACTTTATTTGATAAGTAGCTGCCTTATTAGTCCTAGCATTTGGCAAGCATGATTCTTCGTTCGGTTTCCAAACTTATATCGCTATTTTGCTCACGGAGGTACTGGACTGTTTGGATGTAAAAACTATCAGTTTTGTTTTTGATTCATTGACAGTAAGTTCCACCTTCATGGATTTCTTCTCGATACTTGAAGGAAGTTGCCTCACGAAATGTGCATCACAGAATATTAATGTCTTCGGCATTGAGAATTGTTCCAGTTGCTTTACCTGCAACATCTCTTACAAAATGTTGATGAAAATGAATGATAAACTAACGCCTTGTCTGACTACTCGATTAGTTATGAAGGGCTTCGACATATTTTTACCTATTTTCACTGATGAGGTTGTTTCAGTTAATGTCATCCTGCTATAATAGCGTAATTAGCTTCCTTGGAATGCCAAACTCTGACATTGTACCTTCGTTCGTATTGGGCTGTCAAAAGAAGCTTTATATTAAACGAATAGGTAATTTGTTTCTCTTGGGACTTATCGGAGTGTTAAGATCTTGACAGCGGTAGATCCACCTAGTCTAAGGCATATAAGTAGATCCCATTTATTTGGTTAACTTTCTAGAAAATTTTCTTAAAAAAATTTTTCTACAGAAAATTTTCTTATCTAAAACTTTTCTATACAAAATTTTTTATCAAAAATTTTTCTATACAAAATTTTTTTCTTAATTATTCTATAAAAAAAATTTTCTAAAGAAAATTTGTTTATCAAAAATTTCTCAATCCAAAATTTGTTTATAGAAAATTTGTTTTATCAAAAATTTGTTTGATCAAAAATTTTTTAATAGAAAATTTTTTTATCCAAAATTTTTCTATAGAAAATAAAATTCTTTGTCTTCATTACCAGCTGACAGTTGGTTAAAGTACAAAGTAAATGTAGATTAATAAAGGATAGGAATACAAAACATAAAGGAAAAAACTATGGTGGATAAGTTCGTCTAACTGAATCGATCATATGGTCATAGGTGAAATAGAAATGAGTGTTAACATAATTCTCGTTTTCAATTTCGCTTAAGAATTCAGTTAAATAGATGATCTTAACTACTGGCATCTAACAGTTGGTGACACAGTGTGCGTAGCGGGACAGAAAATGCAGCATTCCAGCATGCTAAGTGTCACATAGTTTTTTCAGTATTCTTAAAAATTATTAATCTAAATTAAAAATCATAAAAATTATTTAAAAAAAAATAAAAATTTATGATATGAACCTGAGCCCGGATTCGAACCCACAACCTCTTAACATAAATTCTTGGTTCAACTAAAAATTAATTTCTTTCGAAAATTTTTTTATCCAAAATTTTTTTATAGAAAATTTGTTTATCAAAAATTTTTTCGTCCAAAATTTGTTTATAGAAAATTTTTTTATCAAAAATTTTTTATCCAAAATTTTTCAACAGAAAATTTTTTTATCCAAAATTTTTCTATAGAAAATTTTTTTATCAAAAATTTTTCTATGGAAAATTTTTCAACAAAAATTTGTCTATGGAAAATTTTTCAACAAAAATTTGTCTATAAAAAATTTTTTATCAAAAATTTTTCTATAGAGATTTGAAAATTTTTTGATATATATATCAACAATTTTTACAGAAAAATATTTCTATCGTAAAATTTTCTATAAAATATAATTTTGGATCGAAAATATCTAAAAAAATATAAAAATCTAAAATTGTTAAATACTATAATTTATTTCTGTTTTGAAAAAATATTCTCAATATTTTCAAAAATATTCCCAATGTCTACAAAAATAATAGTGTCGTGGCAACAATGTTCGAGATTATATTTCTTTGTTTTCTCGAATCATGTATTTTGTTGCTATAAATTAGATTTTAATTTGTTTCTTGCCTATTTTGTTTTTGTCATTACTTTAACAAAGCGGCAACTCTGTTAACATCCAAATTTCAACTGAATAATTTTAATTCCAATTTTCACGAGTTTAATTAATGATCGTGGTATTTACGAAAATTAAAAAAAAACAAGTAAGAAAGTGCTATTATCGGTCAAGCCCGACTATACGATACCCTTCAACACTAAGGTCAAAAGTGTTATTTTTTCTGTATAAAGACAAATATTTGCTAAATTTTGCCATCGTACAAACATTTTCTCAAAACTTTTATAGTTAGGGTCATATGTGGACCGATAATCTCGAAATTTGGCAAATTGATTACAGTTGTTACAAAAATTATGTATGTAAAAAATAAACTTAAAATTCCCATTACCTTCAGATTGACGAGCTTTTTAGTGATTTTTGTCTGATTTAGTGCGTTTTTAAAGAAAAGTTTGTATGGGAGCTATGGTCAAATGTGGACCGATTTTAACGAAATTTGGTACAGTGATTTTAGTCAATATAAGCAGTATTTGATTTAAATTTCATGAAAAAATATTGATATTTGTAGCCAATATAAAACTGATCTGTGCCAAATTTCATAAAATTATCTTTAGAATTGCGACCTGGGCCCTAGATCACTAAGCTACAAGTCTACAATTACAAGTGTTTTTGCCTCTAAAATTGTGAACTTGTAAAAAATTGTGTTTCATTAAAATACAATTACAAATTTGTAGCTACAAGTGATTTTTACAATTCACAAGTTTACAAGTCATACTTCTACAAGTGGTTTTGTTTCACAAATTTAAATTTGTACTTGTACACTTGTAGAATTGTAGAAAAAAAGCATAGGGTCGACTGAGATTCTCAAAAAAATTTTTACAAGTTACAAGTGAATGATAAATTGAATTCAAATTTGGTTTTTAACTATCTTTTAATAAAAATTAGTTAAAATTTACACAAAATCAAATCAATATTAATGACCATTTATTTATTTTGTTTGATTACTAGGTTTACATGCGGTCCAGCCAGATGGACGGACGGACTGACATCGACTCATGAATGAATTCTAAGTCCATTGGTGTACTAAAGGTGGTTTAAGACCAATATTTCTATGCGTTACATCCATCAGCCCAAACTTATAATACGCTTTCCACCTATAGTGGTCAAGGATATGAAAATATAATCATGTATTTATGCAGAACAAGGGAAATCAATGATGTCCTTGACTCAAGGATATCTCGACCAGCATATCTTCCATTTTCTTTATTATTTTCTCAAATGTGGATAATAGTGTAGACAACAAAATATGAAAACCAAAAAAATGAGCCCATGGTAGATCGGAAAACAAAAAACTTTTTCTAAAATAATTCATAATATTTCAGTACAAATTTGGAATTTAAATACAAGATTAAATTTTTTAATTAAAGGACATACAACTACAGGACATATGCTAAAAACATGAGTCTAGTAATAAAAATCTGATAACCGTATCAAAAATTATATGCATATAAAGTGGGTATATTTCGGAAAAAATCTTGAAAAAAACGAACTTTGAACCGCTATAAAATCTGAACCAAAGCGAAACTAAAAATTTTGAAGAAGTGTAAAATTTGCTTAGGCTAGGATAATGTATATAATTTCATGAAAATCGTAGATGGTGTGGTTCAGTACGAGTTCAAAAATGTTTTATTTGACTCCATATATTTATTAAAATATTTTATTTTATTATAATTGTAGAAATTGTAATTTTAGAAATTGTAATTGTAGTAATTGTAGTTTACAAGTCCAAAAAGCTACAATTGTTGTGTAAATTTTAATGAAACACAATTGAACAGCACTTGTAAGAATTAAACTTGTAATTTTAACTTGTAAAATTGTAGTTTAGTGAAATAGGGCCCTGCAGTTTGATTACAAGGTTTACATCGGGGTCCAGCCAGCCAGACGGACGGACGGACGGACGGACGGACATCGCTAAATCGACTAAGAAAGTGATTCTAAGCCTATTGGTATACTAAAAGGTGGGTCTAAGACAAATATTTCCATGCGTTACATACATCAGCACAAATTTATAATACCCTTTCCACCTATGGTGGTGAAGGGTATAAAAATCATTGGCTACTGGTGATATGGGCTGCCTACTCCTGATTATAAGTAATGAACTTTGCACAGTTTAGCGGATAACTTAAAAATTCGTGACAATATTATTCGTTAAATTAAAATGTTGTTTTCTACGATCTTAATTTCAATTTTCTGTCCTTCTCTATTTTTATGATTTTTAAAATGGAAATAACTCTCATTACTATCTAATAACTGAAAATATTGAATTCTAGGTTATTTTCATAGCTATCGGTTTCCTTTCAAAACATCAGTTTTGACTTATCTGGAGCAATATGGTAATGATATAGCTACAAATCTTTAAAATATAATATCATAAACAAATGACACTCTTGAACCGTTAACAATTTTCAATTGTCATATCGTTTTGATAAGTGACACCCGGGGTAAATAGATTTAAATCTACCCATAGCAGTAACTTCTAAGCATTTACATATACCCCGTAAATGGTGTATATGTGGGTATGTAAATTAATATGAATATGTATCTTTTACTCTTATTGCAGATTAATCTGTCACAGCTACTGCTGTTACGTGTCATAAATTTGAATACCCATGACTGAAATTAAACACTCGTGTACTTTTGTGTTAAAATAAGAAAAAAAAACTATGAATTTGTTACAGCTCAAAAAAATAAACAACTAATCTTATGTGAAAACGATTGAGAGCCGCTTTGTGTCTGTATATGTTTTTCAATACACTCAAAACCACTTGTCATTTGAAGTCAAAAAAAAAAAAGAAATATTCTGTATATGTGTGATGTTCCCCATAGATAAGAACGGCTTAAATATTATCAACCGCATATGAGTGGTCTTAATTTAACGCTGACGTTCAAAACTTTTACAGCAAAGTCACCATCAATGGCTCAGCCCAACTTTCGCCAATTTGTTGTAAAAACAAAAATGTTAAATTATTTCCTTGACAATAGCTGTGTTCCAGAACTACCAATACTGTACAATATTGTACAATTTTTAACCAGAAATTACAATTAAGTCATTTTTTTCAGTACAGGAACACTTTCCTGTAGTTTCTGATTAAAACTTGTATAATATTGTACAGTATTGGTAGTTCTGGAACACAGCTAATATACGAGTGGCTGTAATTTGCCATTTAGAAGACATTTTTTTAGGTAACTATGAATTTTATTTTTTATAAAAAAATGAGCTGCTGTCAAATCAACAATTTCAGCAATTTCAACAAAATTCGTATTACCAGCCCCAGAAACAACTTTAAAATAGCCAGCATCTACTAGCGTTTTGCAGCGGTTACATTTAATATGCCACAGCAATAACAACAACAACAGCAACAATTTTTTTATGATGCCCAGCGGCATGTTAAAATTGAAAAACGCATTTGCGTGATAAATTGCAATATTTAACACTCTCTACTCAAATGCCGCTTTTAAAGCCTTGAGTTCTTTTGGTCCGACTATGTTTCGGTGTTTCAGTCATAGTTTGTTTGTATGTATGTATTTGTAGCCATAGGTTTTTCTTTTAATTTATACAATAGTAGTTAGTCATTGGCAAAAGCAGTCGACTTGTTACTAAAATATCAACAAGAATAATTGTAACAGCAATGAGAGCAGCAGCAGCAGCAGCCAAAGCCAACGTTTACAATGAAAATTAAAAAAAAAAAAATGTAACATCCATGAATGTAAAAGATTCATAGGTACTTGAAATAATGTGGACCAGGGTGACCCTTAAAAAATATAAACAAAATTTTTTACAAAGTTTCCTTCATTAAAAATGCAATATCTCACGATATATTCATCCAATTAAACTACCAACGTTTGCTTCACTCAATATCTCACCAACTAATAGCCTGTCAGCTGCTAAAAATATACACGCACGAAGGTTACTATTTAAGTAACGAGAATGGCAAATAATATTAAACAGTTTTGATGAAAATATCTTCATTGTTTTTTGAAATATTCACCCAAATAAACTTATAAGGTTTACTTCACTCAAAGTTATTTATCTCTAAAATTAATAGGGCAACAGCTGCTAGATGTCTGCGAGTACGAGGGATACTATTTAAGTCTCGGGAATAGCAATTAATAGCAAACTTTATTAAATGAAAATTCACTTGTTAGATCAGATGTGTAAGAGCAGGCATTGTCATGATAGAAAATGATTTGTCTTCGGGAGTTTGTTTTACTAATTGACGAAGGTCATGTTCGAAAATGATTTGTCTTCGGGGGTTAGTTTTACGAGTTTATACAAAGATTTTCGGCAAACAAATGAGCACAATTTGCGAACTTTTACAAAAGAGCTTTTGAACTTTCACACCGACACACTATGTATGAACAAGACGCAACGATGTTTTTCCCATTCAAACTTACGTAAAATTGCCTTTGCAAAGTCAGTCTTTTCAAAGTCAGTGCTGCCAGAGTTAATTTTTTTGTTCGATCATATGAAGAATGCTCGAATATATGAAGAAAATGTTAATCTGGCAACACTAATCGTGAGAGCTTTAAAAGTTGTTTACCATGAACAAATATTTATGTATGTGTTTTTGGACAGGTCTTGTTTAGATATTTATATAATGTTACCGATTTTTCACTTTTCTAGCCCTAAAATTGAAAAATGTGTTTTACATGTTTGATATTTTATCAATGTCAATCGACATCCCTATAAATTTAATTTGTAGTTTTATTGGTTAACATTATATACAAAAATAAGAAACAAAGAATCTACCCTTAAAATTGTTTTCCCTTTTTTACCCCTAAATCGTTAAAGTATCAAACACGTATATGGTATTTATTCATGTTAATCTCTCTCGCGAGGAGAAGCTGGTTTCTCCACAGAGTCCTTGTTAGGTACTGTAGAGCTACCAGCTTCCACCGGTTTCCCCACAGACTCCTTACTGGGTGTTGCAGAGCTAGCAGCTTCCACTGATTCCCCTACAGGTCCTTAACTGAACCTGTAGGGGAATGCGGATCTGCGGATCTACCAGCTTCGAACCGCTTGATAAAGCTAGAGGAGATGCCCATGTCTTTGGTAGAGAAGTAAATTCTGTCGAACTCTGCCTGTGGTTCTTCAGCTCTCGAGCAGCGCTCTGCCTATTCTTCTTCAGTTTCTTCCTCTCGAGCAGCATAGGGTCCTTGTCGGCCATCTTTTTAAGGTAGGCCAAGGAACTCCTGGTGCCGCTTACGCCTTGGCGAATTTAGTTCGGCCGGGTTTTTGCTTAACCTGTGGCAGCGCATTCATCATAGCGTCCTGCCGAACTAACCGTCCCAAGGGGGGTAGACGGGTATCCGAGATAAGATCGGCCTGGCTCTTCTTTACCACTGAAGTCAAAGATCTAAACCGATATCACAGTGATGTCGCCCTCCGCGTCGGAATCAAGCAAGATAACTTCAGGGACCTGAGTGGCGTCAGTGCTGTCGGTGCAGTCAGGTTGATCTGCCTGGGCTTCCTGAACAAGTCTAGCCTAGCTCTCCTTCATCACTGCTACCAGAGATCTTAAAGGAGATCCCTATGAACAACGACCCGAAGTCGGGTCAAGGAGACCTCTGCTGAGCATATAGTGATAGCCGTGCAGCCGGCTCGGAATTCGTTGGGTCTCTCCGACCAGCGGATCCCGAGATCCTGAAGGAGATCCCGACTGAGATCGGCCTCGAATTCCGAATCCGACTCAATACAGACGTCCGCCAGAGTCTGTGTGGCTCCAGTGGTGTGAGAGGAGTACAGATCGTCCAGTCGCTCCCCAATCTCCTCCAAGTCAGTCAGTATGGATTATGTCCGCGTTAATGTCACTAAAAAGAGTCAGTTCGTCAAAATCTTTGCTCCCTGGTGTGTCCCGTCTGGCCCTGAAGCTGTCCTTCAAGGAAGTATTAATTTTGTTTTTATTAATTTGTGAAGAAGTTTTGGTTCCACTAGTGCAGGGGAACTGAGATCACCCGAGTCGTAACCCTGGTAACGCAAGAGCGGCTGGATACTGGCGGAGGCGGTAAAGTATCCGCAAGGCACCATTGAAACACAGTCTACCGTTAACCCCCTACTGCGAACCGTAAGCGCATAGCACGATAAAAACGCTTGACACCGGGGCTTGGGGAGGGGTTAGTTTAGAGTATTAACTCACCACTACCTGTTTTTTCCGCGGGAGATATTTGATCTTTTTCTATCTTATCTTTCTCTATAGTCCAAGATTCGTAGTGATTTCTTTAATCCAAATTTCATTCGTAATTCTTTATATAGTCCACATTTAAATCATAGATTTTGATATTATCTGTGTTTTGTAAGCACAGTTTTTTTTTCAAAATTTGATAAAGTTTGATATGGTACGCCCCTTTCCGTTGATGACATACAAACACTGAAATCTGTAAGAATGGTTGCTGAGATGAAATATTAAGCACAAATAAGTCTCTAAGAGCTAGAAAAGAAAAAAGTTGTTAGTCCATATTTGATCTTAATGGTGAAGGATATCAAATAAACCGGCTTGGCTATAGTCGGTCCTTCTTACTTTTTTATATTTTAGCACAGTTTTTGATATGGTTCCATTTTCAATCTTAGATCTTTGTTTTATCCAGTCCAGAAATCTATAACAGGTATTACCCTAAATCCCCTACCTTATAGGAGTACACGGTCACAAACATATTGAACATGAATTATTTTTCTACTCGTTCAAGTTTATGTGCGATTTCGAATATTTGTTCAGTTGTTCTGTGGCACGTAGGTATGTGGCAAAATGTAATGCGTGTTTTCTTTTTTTAATCTACATACATTTAGTTAGTTGCATGCCACCAAACATACATACATACATACACACAAATGTATAAGTAGTAGTCATCAGTTTGGCTTAAAACAACCCAACTACAGCTCTAACAATCATGACTTCAAATAACGACAAGAGCAATAGCAATAAATTGTAACCAGTATAAGCAGCAACTGCCAACAATGGCAACAGCAATAATAACAACAACAGCAACAAGAACTAAAGTTAAACATAAATTTTGTTGGCGATATAAGTTACATGCCGTGTTTAATGGCATAATTTAAAGCTGCAAATTTTGTCATAAATTTTCGAAATGATTACCACAAGAGTGGTCTGTTATGTTCAATTGATATATGAAGTAGTTACGACTGAATTGTAATAGCGTGTTGGTGAAAATGGCAAAAAAAAAATACACAAAAAAAAGGCGAAAAAATAAAACCTATCCTGCGACTAAGAGTAAAATAAAATATCACTTCAATGCATTTTCGCTGTATGTCGGAGCAATAAATACGACTACAACTCACGCATCTAATGTAATTTGTTATGTAAATAAGGATTAAATACTAAATGATGACACTTTTATTTCACTTCATTTTGAATCCAACAATGACATTAGCGTCCAAGTCCGAGGTATGACTTGGGGGAAATCTTATACAGAATTTATGACAGTTTCACTCGCAATCATGTCGTAATATCATAAAATACTTTATGAGATTATTTGGTTTAGTGTGAAAGTTTCATTTGAGAAGTTAATTAAAAGTAAGGAATAAAATTTTTAAGTAATTCCTTAGAGATATAATTTTACACTTTACTTACTTTTTATAGAAAATTTTTCAAAAATTTTCTTTTTATTTTAAATTTTTCAAAAATTTACTTTTTTTAGGAAATTTTTCAAAAATTTACTTTTTATAGTAAATTTTTCAAAAATTTACTTTTTATAGTAAATTCTCAAAAATTTACATTTTAGAACAATTTTTTCAAAAATTTACTTTTTATAGTAAATTTGTCAAAAATTTACTTTTTATAGTAAATTTTTCAAAAATTTACTTTTTATAGTAAATTTTTCAAAAATTTACTTTTTATAGTAAATTTTTCAAAAATTTACTTTTTATAGTAAATTTTTCAAAAATTTACTTTTTATAGTAAATTTTTCAAAAATTTACTTTTTATAGTAAATTTTTCAAAAATTTACTTTTTATAGTAAATTTTTCAAAAATTTACTTTTTATAGTAAATTTTTCAAAAATTTGCTTTTTATAGTAAATTTTTCAAAAATTTACTTTTTATAGTAAATTTTTCAAAAATTTACTTTTTATAGTAAATTTTTCAAAAATTTACTTTTTATAGTAAATTTTTCAAAAATTTACTTTTTATAGTAAATTTTTCAAAAATTTACTTTTTATAGTAAATTTTTCAAAAATTTACTTTTTATAGTAAATTTTTCAAAAATTTACTTTTTATAGTAAATTTTTCAAAAATTTACTTCTTATAGTAAATTTTTCAAAAATTTACTTTTTATGGTAAATTTTTCAAAAATTTACTTTTTATGGTAAATTTTTCAAAAATTTACTTTTTATAGAAAATTTTTCAAAAATTTACTTTTTATAGTAAATTTTTCAAAAATTTACTTTTTATTGGAAATTTTTCAAAAATTTACTTTTTATTGGAAATTTTTCAAAAATTTACTTTTTATAGTAAATTTTTCAAAAATTTACTTTTTATAGTAAATTTTTCAAAAATTTACTTTTTATAGTAAATTTTTCAAAAATTTACTTTTTATAGTAAATTTTTCAAAAATTTACTTTTTATAGTAAATTTTTCAAAAATTTACTTTTTATAGTAAATTTTTCAAAAATTTACTTTTTATAGTAAATTTTTCAAAAATTTACTTTTTATAGTAAATTTTTCAAAAATTTACTTTTTATAGTAAATTTTTCAAAAATTTACTTTTTATAGTAAATTTTTCAAAAATTTACTTTTTATAGTAAATTTTTCAAAAATTTACTTTTTATAGTAAATTTTTCAAAAATTTACTTTTTATAGTAAATTTTTCAAAAATTTACTTTTTATAGTAAATTTTTCAAAAATTTACTTTTTATAGTAAATTTTTCAAAAATTTACTTTTTATAGTAAATTTTTCAAAAATTTACTTTTTATAGTAAATTTTTCAAAAATTTACTTTTTATAGTAAATTTTTCAAAAATTTACTTTTTATAGTAAATTTTTCAAAAATTTACTTTTTATAGTAAATTTTTCAAAAATTTACTTTTTATAGTAAATTTTTCAAAAATTTACTTTTTATAGTAAATTTTTCAAAAATTTACTTTTTATAGTAAATTTTTCAAAAATTTACTTTTTATAGTAAATTTTTCAAAAATTTACTTTTTATAGTAAATTTTTCAAAAATTTACTTTTTATAGTAAATTTTTCAAAAATTTACTTTTTATGGTAAATTTTTCAAAAATTTACTTTTTATAGAAAATTTTTCAAAAATTTACTTTTTATAGGAAATTTTTCAAAAATTTACTTTTTATAGGAAATTTTTCAAAAATTTACTTTTTATAGGAAATTTTTCAAAAATTTACTTTTTATAGGAAATTTTTCAAAAATTTACTTTTTATAGTAAATTTTTCAAAAATTTACTTTTTATAGGAAATTTTTCAAAAATTTACTTTTTATAGGAAATTTTTCAAAAATTTACTTTTTATAGGAATTTTTTTTAAAATTTACTTTTTATAGTAAATTTTTCAAAAATTTACTTTTTATAGTAAATTTTTCAAAAATTTACTTTTTATAGGAAATCTTTTAAAAATTTACTTTTTATAGGAAATTTTTCAAAAATTTACTTTTTATAGGAAATCTTTCAAAAATTTACTTTTTATAGGAAATCTTTCAAAAATTTAGAGCAAATTTTTGAAAAAACAACTGTAAAATAGAAGCCAGAAGAAATCCGAATTCCTTCTATTCAAAAAGTGGTAGCGAAGAACACCGGATTTCATATAGTTCTAAATAAAATTTTCTATTAATATTCATAACTTCATCAACAATGTTTTTAAGGAAAATCCATTACTTTACAATGATTCTGGTGTCATGTCGCTGATGGCTGCATTGTTAACCATCAGATAATTCAGTTGATAAACTTCAACACTAACTCGCGGCTGCAAAATATTTATTAAAAATTGTTGCAAAACTCTTGTCTAGAAAGACGATCATAATATCAGAGAAGAATAAATTAAGGAGTTAAGTTAAAGTGTGGCCATTAAAAACATAAAAGGTAACATAATTATTAACTTTAAACACTGGCTTCAATATAAATATTTAATCGCAGTAACAATACTCGTACATCCTGGATATGGGTATGTCTCTAAAATGTTATTTATCGAAATTAAAACGATAGATGGTTAAATGATAGTGGCGCAACTAATTGCAAGTATATAATACTTTCATAGCAATTACTATTTATCTTATGGGTTACTTTAAGAACCAGGTGAAGTCTTTTTGAAAAAGGGTGTATCAACGAAACAAATAGATTCTAAATATGATAAAAACCGGAATATTATAAGAAGTCTTTCGTCTTTCAACAGTGCCTATTTTATAGTTTAATGGAAGTATTACATTATTTCATTGCACTTTAAAAAGTGTAATTGAATTTATTATTTTAATTTGGAAGTAGTATTTCTTATTTTTACTTTTGCTTGTTACAATTTCCGCTATTTATCTTTATGTTTAAAGGAAACGGATGTTATATAATGCGCCTATGATATGATTTTATTTATTGTTATAATCTTGAAGATAATACAATTATACTTATATGTTAGTCAGATAAATATGCAATTATTTACATTAAAAAAAATTGCAATTTTCTATAAAAATAAGAAATTTTTAAAAAACTTCCTATACAAATAAGAAATTTTTGAAAATTTTTCTAAAAAAAAAAAATAAGAAATTTTTTTTAAACATAACAAATTTTTGAAAAATTTCGTATAAAAAAATAATTTTTTTCGAAACTTTCTATAAAAACAAGAAATTTTTAAAAAATCTCCAATACAAATAGGACATTTTTGAAAATTTTTTAATAAAAATAGGAAATTTTTGAAAAATTTCCTATAAAAATAGGAAATTTTTGAAAAATTTCCTATAAAAATAGGAAATTTTTGAAAAATTTCCTATAAAAATAGGAAATTTTTGAAAAATTTCCTATAAAAATAGGAAATTTTTGAAAAATTTCCTATAAAAATAGGAAATTTTTGAAAAATTTCCTATAAAAATAGGAAATTTTTGAAAAATTTCCTATAAAAATAGGAAATTTTTGAAAAATTTCCTATAAAAATAGGAAATTTTTGAAAAATTTCCTATAAAAATAGGAAATTTTTGAAAAATTTCCTATAAAAATAGGAAATTTTTGAAAAATTTCCTATAAAAATAGGAAATTTTTGAAAAATTTCCTATAAAAATAGGAAATTTTTGAAAAATTTCCTATAAAAATAGGAAATTTTTGAAAAATTTCCTATAAAAATAGGAAATTTTTGAAAAATTTCCTATAAAAATAGGAAATTTTTAAAAAGTTTCCTATAAAAATAGGAAATTTTTGAAAACTTTCCTATAAAAATAGGAAATTTTTGAAAAAATTCCTATAAAAATAGGAAATTTTTGAAAAATTTCCTATAAAAATAGGAAATTTTTGAAAAATTTCCTATAAAAATAGGAAATTTTTGAAAAATTTCCTATAAAAATAGGAAATTTTTGAAAAATTTCCTATAAAAATAGGAAATTTTTGAAAAATTTCCTATAAAAATAGGAAATTTTTGAAAAATTTCCTATAAAAATAGGAAATTTTTGAAAAATTTCCTATAAAAATAGGAAATTTTTGAAAAATTTCCTATAAAAATAGGAAATTTTTGAAAAATTTCCTATAAAAATAGGAAATTTTTGAAAAATTTCCTATAAAAATAGGAAATTTTTGAAAAATTTCCTATAAAAATAGAAAATTTTTGAAAAATTTCCTATAAAAATAGGAAATTTTTGAAAAATTTCCTATAAAAATAGGAAATTTTTGAAAAATTTACTATAAAAATAGGAAATTTTTGAAAAATTTCCTATAAAAATAGGAAATTTTTGAAAAATTTCCTATAAAAATAGGAAATTTTTGAAAAATTTCCTATAGAAATAGGATATTTTTGAAAAATTTCCTATAAAAATAGGAAATTTTTGAAAAATTTCCTATAAAAATAGGAAATTTTTGAAAAATTTCCTATAAAAATAGGAAATTTTTGAAAAATTTCCTATAAAAATAGGAAATTTTTGTAAAATTTCCTATAAAAATAGGAAATTTTAGAAAAATTTCCTATAAAAATAGGAAATTTTTGAAAAATTTTCTATAAAAATAGGAAATTTTTGAAAAATTTGCTATAAAAATAGGAAATTTTTGAAAAATTTGCTATAAAAATAGGAAATTTTTGAAAAATTTGCTATAAAAATAGGAAATTTTTGAAAAATTTGCTATAAAAATAGGAAAATTTTGAATAATTTCCTATAAAAATAGGAAATTTTTGAAAAATTTCCTATAAAAATAGGAAATTTTTGAAAAATTTCCTATAAAAATAGGAAATTTTTGAAAAATTTCCTATAAAAATAGGAAATTTTTGAAAAATTTCCTATAAAAATAGGAAATTTTTGAAAAATTTCCTATAAAAATAGGAAATTTTTGAAAAATTTCCTATAAAAATAGGAAATTTTTGAAAAATTTCCTATAAAAATAGGAAATTTTTGAAAAATTTCCTATAAAAATAGGAAATTTTTGAAAAATTTCCTATAAAAATAGGAAATTTTTGAAAAATTTCCTATAAAAATAGGAAATTTTTGAAAAATTTCCTATAAAAATAGGAAATTTTTGAAAAATTTCCTATAAAAATAGGAAATTTTTGAAAAATTTCCTATAAAAATAGGAAATTTTTGAAAAATTTCCTATAAAAATAGGAAATTTTTGAAAAATTTCCTATAAAAATAGGAAATTTTTGAAAAATTTCCTATAAAAATAGGAAATTTTTGAAAAATTTCCTATAAAAATAGGAAATTTTTGAAAAATTTCCTATAAAAATAGGAAATTTTTGAAAAATTTCCTATAAAAATAGGAAATTTTTGAAAAATTTCCTATAAAAATAGGAAATTTTTGAAAAATTTCCTATAAAAATAGGAAATTTTTGAAAAATTTCCTATAAAAATAGGAAATTTTTGAAAAATTTCCTATAAAAATAGGAAATTTTTGAAAAATTTCCTATAAAAATAGGAAATTTTTGAAAAATTTCCTATAAAAATAGGAAATTTTTGAAAAATTTCCTATAAAAATAGGAAATTTTTGAAAAATTTCCTATAAAAATAGGAAATTTTTGAAAAATTTCCTATAAAAATAGGAAATTTTTGAAAAATTTCCTATAAAAATAGGAAATTTTTGAAAAATTTCCTATAAAAATAGGAAATTTTTGAAAAATTTCCTATAAAAATAGGAAATTTTTGAAAAATTTCCTATAAAAATAGGAAATTTTTGAAAAATTTCCTATAAAAATAGGAAATTTTTGAAAAATTTCCTATAAAAATAGGAAATTTTTGAAAAATTTCCTATAAAAATAGGAAATTTTTGAAAAATTTCCTATAAAAATAGGAAATTTTTGAAAAATTTCCTATAAAAATAGGAAATTTTTGAAAAATTTCCTATAAAAATAGGAAATTTTTGAAAAATTTCCTATAAAAATAGGAAATTTTTGAAAAATTTCCTATAAAAATAGGAAATTTTTGAAAAATTTCCTATAAAAATAGGAAATTTTTGAAAAATTTCCTATAAAAATAGGAAATTTTTGAAAAATTTCCTATAAAAATAGGAAATTTTTGAAAAATTTCCTATAAAAATAGGAAATTTTTGAAAAATTTCCTATAAAAATAGGAAATTTTTGAAAAATTTCCTATAAAAATAGGAAATTTTTGAAAAATTTCCTATAAAAATAGGAAATTTTTGAAAAATTTCCTATAAAAATAGGAAATTTTTGAAAAATTTCCTATAAAAATAGGAAATTTTTGAAAAATTTCCTATAAAAATAGGAAATTTTTGAAAAATTTCCTATAAAAATAGGAAATTTTTGAAAAATTTCCTATAAAAATAGGAAATTTTTGAAAAATTTCCTATAAAAATAGGAAATTTTTGAAAAATTTCCTATAAAAATAGGAAATTTTTGAAAAATTTCCTATAAAAATAGGAAATTTTTGAAAAATTTCCTATAAAAATAGGAAATTTTTGAAAAATTTCCTATAAAAATAGGAAATTTTTGAAAAATTTCCTATAAAAATAGGAAATTTTTGAAAAATTTCCTATAAAAATAGGAAATTTTTGAAAAATTTCCTATAAAAATAGGAAATTTTTGAAAAATTTCCTATAAAAATAGGAAATTTTTGAAAAATTTCCTATAAAAATAGGAAATTTTTGAAAAATTTCCTATAAAAATAGGAAATTTTTGAAAAATTTCCTATAAAAATAGGAAATTTTTGAAAAATTTCCTATAAAAATAGGAAATTTTTGAAAAATTTCCTATAAAAATAGGAAATTTTTGAAAAATTTCCTATAAAAATAGGAAATTTTTGAAAAATTTCCTATAAAAATAGGAAATTTTTGAAAAATTCCATATAAAAATAGGAAATTTTTGAAAAATTTCCTATAAAAATAGGAAATTTTTGAAAAATTTCCTATAAAAATAGGAAATTTTTGAAAAATTTCCTATAAAAATAGGAAATTTTTGAAAAATTTACTATAAAAATAGGAAATTTTTGAAAAATTTCCTATAAAAATAGGAACTTTTTGAAAAATTTCCTATAAAAATAGGAAATTTTTGAAAAATTTCCTATAAAAATAGGAAATTTTTGAAAAATTTC
This sequence comes from Stomorhina lunata, assembly GCA_933228675.1. Classification (NCBI taxonomy): domain Eukaryota; kingdom Metazoa; phylum Arthropoda; class Insecta; order Diptera; family Rhiniidae; genus Stomorhina; species Stomorhina lunata. Next base: position 23,744,562 of record OW121741.1, read on the forward strand.
CTATAAAAGTAAATTAATCTTATTTGTTTATTTTCACAAAAAGTAAATTATTTTTATCTGGCCCTGCATTGCGAAGGGGTTCCATATAGTGAACTTAATAACATGAGTCATAATAATAGCAGACTTCTATTAATATCAAACCCGTGTATCAAGAAATAATGGTCACTTTGTTTTTATTAATGCAAAAACATTCATAAATATAAAGTTTACAACAAAATTGCAAGAAGTTTAATTTATGTCTTGAATTAAAATTTATTTATGGCAGTATAACTTGGCCCTTTAGCCTCATTATGTTACATGACGTTGTTGATTAAAGTCTTTGACATTGAAACAGTGGGATCGAAGGGAATAAAAATTGAAATTTAGTGATGAATACAAATTTTAAATTTATGTGATGAACATAATCTGCTTATAAAAGGGAATAAGTAGATAACAAATTTATTGTTTTTGTGGTTTGATTAGAAATTGAATAATTTTTTTTCTGTCTTACACCCCACTGTGCCTTTTCTGTCTTATATTTATCAGCTCTTGTCTTTTCTGATATGTGGCGGTTTTGGTAGTAAGCAATAATTACATTTTTCCTTGCCATGGCTGTCGATATTACCACCTATGTTGATGGCTAATAATTAAGTTTTTTTGTTTTTTATGTTATCTTTTAACATTTTATAGAGTTTCATTTTTGCTCCTTCATTAGAATTGGCTGAAAGATTGAAGGTTTTGAAAGTCATAAGGAGGCAGATGATTTTTTGAAAGACTATATTTAAGGAGTTAATTTGAATTTATTAAGGAAACATAATTCAATATTGATGAAAATTATATTGTAACGACGGTTTTTTTTTGCGGCTAAAAAATGGTTTAAGTTAGATGTCATGTATGTCTTACATATGTCAAAAAAGCTCTGTTAAAAAATTTTTTGAAAACTAACTATTCGAAAATTTACTTTTTATAGGAAATTTTTCGAAAATTGACTATTTATAGGAAAATTTTCGAAAATTGACTAATTATAGGAAATTTTTCGAAAATTGACTATTTATAGGAAATTTTTCGAAAATTGACTATTTATAGGAAATTTTTCGAAAATTGACTATTTATAGGAAATTTTTCGAAAATTGACTATTTATAGGAAATTTTTCGAAAATTGACTATTTATAGGAAATTTTTCGAAAATTGACTATTTATAGGAAATTTTTCGAAAATTGACTATTTATAGGAAATTTTTCGAAAATTGACTATTTATAGGAAATTTTTCGAAAATTTACCATTTATAGGAAGTTTTTTTATAATTTCCTATAAAAATATGAAATTTTTTAAAAATTTCCTATAAAAACATGAAAATTTTGGAAAAAATTCCTATAGAAATAAGAAATTTTTGTAAAATTTCTAATAAAAATAAGAAATTTTTGAAAAATTTCCTATAAAAATAAGAAATTTTTGAAAAAATTCCTATAAATAAAAGAAATTTTTGAAAACTTTCCTATAAAAATAAGAAATGTTTGAAAATTTTCCTATAAAAATAAGAAATTTTTGAAAAGTTTCCTATAAATATAAGAAATTTTTGAAAAATTTCTTATAAAAATAAGAAATTTTTGAAAAACTTCTAATAAAAATAAGAAATTTTTGAAAAATTTCCTATAAAAATAAGAAATTTTTGAAAATTTTCCTATAAAAATAAGAAATTTTTGAAAAATTTCCTATAAAAATAAGAATGTTTTGAAAAATTTCCTACAGAAAAAAAGTAATTTTTCAAAAATTTCCTATAAAAATAAGAAATTGTTGAAAAATTTCTTATAAAAATAAAGAATTTTTGAAAAATTTCCTATAAAAATAAGAAATTTTTGAAAAATTTCCTAAAAAAATAAGAAATTTTTGAAAAATTTCCTATCAAAATAGGAAATTTTTGAAAAAAGTTCCCATAAAAATAAGAAACTTCTGAAAAATTTCCTATAAAAATAAAAAAATTCCTATAAAAATAAGAAATGTTTGAAAATTTTCCTATAAAAATAAGAAATTTTTGAAAAGTTTCCTATAAATATAAGAAATTTTTGAAAAATTTCCTATAAAAATAAGAAATTTTTGAAAATTTTCCTATAAAAATAAGAAATTTTTGAAAAATTTCCTATAAAAATAAGAATGTTTTGAAAAATTTCCTACAGAAAAAAAGTAATTTTTCAAAAATTTCCTATAAAAATAAGAAATTGTTGAAAAATTTCTTATAAAAATAAAGAATTTTTGAAAAATTTCCTATAAAAATAAGAAATTTTTGAAAAATTTCCTAAAAAAAATAAGAAATTTTTGAAAAATTTCCTATAAAAATAGGAAATTTTTGAAAAAAGTTCCCATAAAAATAAGAAACTTCTGAAAAATTTCCTATAAAAATAAAAAAATTCCTATAAAAATTAGAAATTTTTAAAAAATTTCCTATAAAAATAAGAAATTTTTGAAAAATTTCCTATAAAAATAAGAAATTTTTGAAAAATTTCCTATAAAAATAAGAAATTTTTGAAAATTTTCCTATAAAAATAAGAAATTTTTGAAAATTTTCCTATAAAAATAAGAAATTTTTGAAAAATTTCCTATAGAAATAAGAAATTTTTGAAAATTTTCCTATAAAAATAAGAAATTTTTGAAATATTTCAAATAAAAATAAGAAATTTTTGAAAAATTTCCTATAAAACTAAGGATTTTTTTTAAATTTTCTATAAAAATAATAAATTTTTGAAAAATTTCCTATAAAAATAAGAAATTTTTGAAAAGATTCCTATAAAAAAATAAATTTTTTAAAAATTTCCTATTAAAATAAGATTTTTTTTATTTCCTATAAAATTAAAAAAATTTTGAAAAATTTCCTATAAAAATAAAAAATGTTTGAAAAATTTCCTATGAAAACAAGACATATTTGAAAAATTTCCTATAAAAATAAAAAGAATTTGAAAAATTTCCTATAAAAATAAAAAAAAATTTGAAAAATTTCCTGTAAAAATAGGAAATTTTTGAAAAATTTCTTATAAAAATAAGAAATTTTTGAAAAATTTCCTATAAAAATAGGAACATTTTGAAAAATTTCCTATAAAAATAAGAAATTTTTGAAAAATTTCCTATAAAAATCAGAAATTTTTGAAAAATTTCCTATAAAAATAAGAAATTTTTGAAAAAATTCCTAAATGAGAAATATTTTTTAATTTTGTCGTCGGCACAATAACGCCGTAGTTTAGCCGCCAAACTTCTCGATCTCCGATCTAAAATCAATATAAAATTTTTCAAATAATTAAAAGGTGTTGAAAATATTTTATGTTTTTCTCTTATCTTGCAAAACTTTTAATAAACATATTTAACTATTTTTTTTTTCAAAATTTATTTAACTCTATGTTATAACAAAACTGAAACAACTGTCAGTTTATATCATAATGCGCTATTAAGTAAAACTTAACAAATTTACAAATACTTGGCGCAAACTTGCTCTAAGATAAAATAAAATAGTTAAACTTATATTCTTATAAACTAATTCCTAAATAGACACTCTGACAGACAGACAACTGAGACAACTAACAACATAACAGAATATAAGACAGATAGATAAAGCTATACAGCCTCAAGATAAAACTTAAGTAGAAGGCGATAGATAGAACGAAGCAGAAAAAAACTGTTGAAATAAAAATTTAATGTAATAAGAAATAAGATTAGCTGAAACTTAATATGACATAAACATTGACTAGAATAAGTTAAAATTTGAATAAAAACGAACAGTGGTATAAAAAAGTTTTCGTACACTAAAAATCAAGGGAGATAAAGCGAAGGATTCTACTAAAGATACATTTTTTTTCTTATTTTGACATAATCTTCGACAGTGTTTATTTTTTTTCTGTTTTAGATAAAGTCCGAATATTTTTTATCACCCACTGTATTGTTAGCATCTATTTAAGATGAAAATGTTTTTATTTTATCGCATGCAACATGCTTGACATTAGAAATATTTTTTCACACAACCGACAACCCAACAAGCCAACCAGCCGTCTAACCTACAATTCTAACCAACAACTCGTAGCTCTGTTCTCTGTTTGAAGTGTTACGCCCCAAAATCACATGCTGAGCTGTGACATGATATTCGTGCAATTTTAATTTTTTTTTTTGACCAGCTATTTAGCGTGGACTGTATTATTATTAAAAAAATAAATTGTTAAATTATGCATAAATATAACAATTTATACATTTATTTATACATGTAAGCATGCATATGCATGTCTAAATTGTTTAATAATTATTTATGTGTAAAACGTGTATCTGTATCACACTTTAAAGCCATGGCTTAATTGATTCAATTTGCTTATTAACTAATTAAATTCATCAAAGAATTTAATCATGACAATTATAGTAATTGTAATGTGTTGCGAAATCACATCAAATAAAAAAAGTGAATGTCGAAGGTGGTCTGATTGGAGATACCTGTCAATTTATAATATTTACATAGAACATCGATTCTCACCTAATAATCAGTTCTAGTTCAGCTCTAGTTCAGTTCTAGTTCAGTTCTAGTTCAGTTCTAGTTCAGTTCTAGTTCAGTTCTAGTTCAGTTCTAGTTCAGTTCTAGTTCAGTTCTAGTTCAGTTCTAGTTCAGTTCTAGTTCAGTTCTAGTTCAGTTCTAGTTCAGTTCTAGTTCAGTTCTAGTTCAGTTCTAGTTCAGTTCTAGTTCAGTTCTAGTTCAGTTCTAGTTCAGTTCTAGTTCAGTTCTAGTTCAGTTCTAGTTCAGTTCTAGTTCAGTTCTAGTTCAGTTCTAGTTCAGTTCTAGTTCAGTTCTAGTTCAGTTCTAGTTCAGTTCTAGTTCAGTTCTAGTTCAGTTCTAGTTCAGTTCTAGTTCAGTTCTAGTTCAGTTCTAGTTCAGTTCTAGTTCAGTTCTAGTTCAGTTCTAGTTCAGTTCTAGTTCAGTTCTAGTTCAGTTCTAGTTCAGTTCTAGTTCAGTTCTAGTTCAGTTCTAGTTCAGTTCTAGTTCAGTTCTAGTTCAGTTCTAGTTCAGTTCTAGTTCAGTTCTAGTTCAGTTCTAGTTCAGTTCTAGTTCAGTTCTAGTTCAGTTCTAGTTCAGTTCTAGTTCAGTTCTAGTTCAGTTCTAGTTCAGTTCTAGTTCAGTTCTAGTTCAGTTCTAGTTCAGTTCTAGTTCAGTTCTAGTTCAGTTCTAGTTCAGTTCTAGTTCAGTTCTAGTTCAGTTCTAGTTCAGTTCTAGTTCAGTTCTAGTTCAGTTCTAGTTCAGTTCTAGTTCAGTTCTAGTTCAGTTCTAGTTCAGTTCTAGTTCAGTTCTAGTTCAGTTCTAGTTCAGTTCTAGTTCAGTTCTAGTTCAGTTCTAGTTCAGTTCTAGTTCAGTTCTAGTTCAGTTCTAGTTCAGTTCTAGTTCAGTTCTAGTTCAGTTCTAGTTCATATTTATATTGTTGTCCACCCTACATCGCTTCATGATTTAATATATCGAAGACCTCAATCAAGAGCATGCCAACTGATCGCAAGGTGCTGATCACAGTATTTGTAGTAGTTCCGTTGTTGTGTTGTTAAGGCCCGCCTTTTTTGGTTGTATATATCTATATATAACTTAAATGGCCTATATTTATAACCTGTTAAGGACAAAGGCAGAAGATATTTTAGAATTCCATGCGCTTCGATTTTGTGCTCTTAGGAAAAGCTTTAAAGATTTCCCTCTATTTGGTCTCTCCATTGAAGTTTCAGACGTCCTCTTTTAGCATTAGGGCTAAACCGTTTTTATTCTAAATTTTGTTTTTAATAGTAATCGTTTTTTCCAGCCCGAAGTCCTAATCCATATTTTTTTATCTTTCTTATAGGTGAACTCGCGGCACATGTTAACTATCTACATTAACTTGTGTTAACATAGTTACCCGGGTGATAACATGGGGAAGTCAATATCCGCAGTTGAGTTGATGGATAACCAAGATAAGTCTGGGCTTACTAAGTTAAGATCAATCAGAACCTTTGCTAGGTATCCAACATCCCTTACACCACCCATATATATAATAGATCTCGACTGGCTATATATTCTGTCCTATTTTATTGGCATTTCTGACATGTCTTTATAGTAATTTTTTGACTGTAGTTACCACAATTCTTGGTTTTTCGAACCTCTATAGGTCTGAAGCATATTTTTCGATGTCTGCTTGGGACAGATGGATGCCATTACGATGCAATACTCGCTTGATGTATCGGCTATTTTTTAAAAAAGTACATGGAGTTGCGATTCCTTATACAGTTTGCTGATCGCTTTGTGGTCAACTTGCTTCTCTTGTAGTCTGATAGCGGAGAGTCAAGTAATTTTTTGCTGGCTCGTACTTCCGTCACTATTTTCGGTTAAAGTCGCATCCCGTGACATCTAATTTCCAGACCCGCAAAATCTTTATGATTTTTGTCATAATTCTTGGGACTGCTACAAAATTGTTCATTGTTGTTATATTTCCTGATGTATATAGGGGCATCAAACTGGATTATGGTAATATTCCGGTCTGTATGGACTTTCATTGTACCATTTTCCTTTTGTCTTAAGTTTGCTTACCGGAACCGCCGTGGTATAGCCGGTTAATCATCCGCCTAGCATACCGAGGTCCCAAGTTCGATCCCCGACCAGACCCACATGAAAAAAATAAATTTTCAAAAAAGTGGCGGTTCACCTCATAACTCAGCTAGCCACTGGTTATTGAGTATAAGGCTATGTAAAACTTCTCTAACTAATGCATTTGCCGTTCGGAGCCGGAGTTAAAACGTAGGTCCCTTTAAAATAGAATCGGATGCAGCTCATTGTCTGAGAGAAGTACCCCTTGTTCCAATTGGAATGTTGTCGGGGAATTATATAAATATATATTGCCTACCGGGAAAGGTTAACATCTTTTTGTAACTCCCTAAGCAGTAGTAATTTACATTGTTTGAGATCATAGCCGAAGTTATTATGCGAGTTTTTATGTCCCTCGTAGTGTGTGCTTTCCATGTTCCTGTTCCCGATTTCAGTTTTATTTAGTTTGTCCAGTATTTTTTTGTTTGTGTTTCAGTTTCTTTAATTATTTATAATTAAGATGAGTCGGGTTTTGGTAATCAGAAAAGTTTCAGGTTAAGATATAGTTTAGCTATTTTAAGAAATTTTAAATTATTAAAGATATTTTAGTTTCTCATCTAAAACCGGAAGTCCTGCTCTTTTTATATCAAATCGCTTTAATGTATTTAAAACGTATACAATTACTTGTATATTTTCACTTAAAACTGTCCAACAGTATCTTAAAATATTTTTTTTTTCGTTTTTTATTTCAGTCTACTTAAAATTTTTCTCGCATGTCACAAAATAAACTTCTCGGACCCAAAATTAACTGTCTTACATGAATGAGATTATGTCTTAATCATTGTTAAAAGTTGCTGGTTTAGACATGCATCACATTTGTGTATTATGAACGTTGCATGCAATGTCATGATGCCACAGTTTAAAGCAAATACAATATGGACAAAGCCATGACATGCCAAACCATCCATACTTAAGAGTCCAACCAACACATGAGGCATATAAATTGCACCTTTCGGAGGAGCAACAAAAAAAAAAAAAACATTTACAGATGACAGGCAATAAAATGTCCAAAGGATTGGTAAACTATTTATTACAAGAAGAGTTAATGTTTGTTGCTACTTTTTGTTGCAAATGTTGCAAACATATGCGGCAGTAACAGAGAGCCTGCATCCGTAACATCACAGTAGTAGTAGAAGTAGTGTATTAACATCAAACGGCAACAGTATATGGTTGCATTTTATATGTCAACATTAACATATTTATCGCATAAATTGAAAGAATTTTTAATCGGACTTAAGCTTAACAATTTGCAGGCAATATGAATGAAAACCCAAAAAATAAATGTACATTTGAAGTAAGAAAACCATCAGAATAAAATGGACAAATGTAGGAATATACTTGTATATTTGGAACTAACGTCAACAGCAGCTCTCAAATGGACAATGAATAATATAGTGAATGAGTGAATGAATGAACATTCATGAACAGATGAACGATGTTGATGACGATGATAAATAAAGTTTAGTGTGATAGGGTTTAAAGAGGTTTTAGTTACTTGCTGAGCGCTACATAAAGCAATGACGGAATCAATGGATTCTAGTTCGTATTTCTAAAGGTTATTGGTATTTCCGATTTTTTTACAGTTAGACCATTTAGACGTTGTTCTCTATGACTACTACTAAGTAAGGTACAGATAACGAATTTGATTTATGTAAGTACCTGCCATGATGGCCTTACCTTACAGTGACCAAATCACAAGGTGGATATTTTAAGTGTTTACCAACACCCCCTTACTACTAAAAATTGTCATGCATAGTATGTGTGACATACATGACACTTTGACATTTCAGAGTACCAATTCGGAAACATGTTGTTAGGACATGATTCCCCCCTTGGTTAGGAGCGGAGGCTATCTAAACTCCTGCCGGTCTATAGGTACGGCACCCGGCTGCAATGCAACTCCACATTCGAATGAACGATACAGGCAATGTATCGCCCACTCTATCCGCTTTGGGTATTAACTAAGTAAGGTACAGTCAAAGTCTCTGTCATTTACCGATAATGCTCTAACGCATCCATCCTAGCATGCAGATAACCGAATATGGCCGCTGACAGTTCAGCTATGGTATTTGAATGTTGCGTCCCTCCATTTTAGTGACGTGTGTTCTGTCTGGCAACTATAAAGCAATAAATGTGGCAAGAGGTAGACATCATGAGATTTAATAGCATTTATACAGCGAGACGCCAAATGGCCAATCTCTCCACAGAAAAGGCATACTCCTTCCTTTATCTTGCAGTTACGCACCATATGGTCAAAACTTATGCATCTATAACAGCTGGGGATAACATTCGGGGCTCGTACAACAAAGCTAAACCACTTGATAAAGCATCGGCCACTGTCCAGCAAATGCTGCATGGCCTCGCTACTGTCCTCCAGCACAACATTAACTGCAGTACCAGCCGTTTTCCATGGTCCAGTTACCAGAAGCACTTTTTTCCGGAAATCCTCATGAGTCATAGTACTCTTAAAATTTCACAAGTACAGTTCCTCCGGGAGCACCCTCTGGGTGTACCCTCTGCACAACCACTTACGGTCCAAGTTTGTCATTAGCAGACACTTCAAGCCCTATCTTGCTAAGCTTGATATTTGTCGGCATGCCGGGCTCGTAGAACAAAGCTAAACCACTTGATGTAGCACCGGCCATTGTCCAGCAAATGCTGCATGGCCTCGCTACTGTCCTCCTGCACAACATTAACTGCAGTACCAGTCGGCTTCCACCTTTTTCCAGAAATCCTCAGGAGTCATAGTACTCTTAAATTTTCACAAGTACAGCTCCTCCGGGTGCACCCTCTGGGTGTACCCTCTGCACAACCACTTACGGTCCAAGTTTGTCATTAGCCGACACTTCAAGCTCTACCTTGCTAAGCTTGATATTCGTAGCCACTTTCTCACGTTTCGCATTTGATGGTGTTCTAATGACCGCTCCTCTAGACTTAATGGGCCGCATCTCATGCACCCGCACTCCTAGTGTCGGGCCAACCTCCATCATAACCTTCCCCATCATCTCCTTGGCAGTTGCAGCCTTCCCCTTCACGACTACCGACCAAGTCTCTACTGGCTTGGGAACAGCCGGCACCGGAAACACTGAAGGCTTCATTACCTTGACAGGTTTGGCAATAGGCGGCATTATGCCGACAGTAGGCGTCGGCAAGGACGCCCCGGTAACTCCCACTCCTCCAACAGAAGGCAAAGTCGGCGCCTTGGATGCCAAATTTCCGCTCATCCCTATCTTCTCATAAACTTCCAGTTTGCCCGCAACTTCTCATTTTCGCCACCTGTCTCTTCTTCTTTGTTTAGTTATTCTAATTTGTACTTTCTACAAACATGGGCTTGCATCTTAACTAATATATTGGCTTGTAGTCGTCAAAGATATGGTATGTATTTATTCTTAGGTTTTCTCCAGAATTTGACGTAAAGGGTGTTTTTTTTAGAGGTATAGAACTTCGAATTGAAATAAAACACAAGAAAATCGTTTTAATGTCCATCAATTTGTCTTTATTGGAAGGATAATTTTATGCCATTAATGTTTAAATATGATTTCGGGCATGTGGCCGCCGCGGCTGGCTCGAATAAAGCCAATTCTACAGGTCCAATTTTCAACTACTTTTTCGAGCATATGGGGCCGTATGTTGGCAATAACGCCACGAATGTTGGCTTCCAAGTCCCCTAACGTTTCTGGTTTGTTGGCGTAGACGAGCGACTTCACATATCCCCAAAGAAAATAATCCAGTGGTGTCAAATCGCACGATCTTGGTGGCCAATTGACAGGTCCATTCCGCGAAATTATGCGCTCATCGAATGTTTCCTTCAATAAATCAATTGTGACGTGCGCTGTGTGGCATGTAGCGCCGTCTTGTTGGAACCACAACTCATCCACATTCATGCCATCCAATTGGGGAACAAAATAGTCGGTTGTCATGGCTCTATACCGGTCTCCATTTATGGTTACTGACTCTCCAGCATTATTTCGGAAGAAGTATGGCCCAATGACTCCACCAGCCCATAGAGTACACCAAACAGTCAGTTTTTGTGGATGTAATGGCGTCTCAATGGTCTCATGTGGATTCTCTTCACTTCAAATGCGGCAATTTTGCTTGTTGACGTAGCCATTCAACCAAAAATGAGCCTCATCACTGAACAAAATTTTGCGATGAAAATCAGAATCGAGATCAATCTCATTTTCGGCCCATACACCAAAATCACGACGCATTGCATGGTCTCGCGGCTTTAATTCTTGCACAAGCTGGATCTTGTAAGGTCGCAAGCCAAGATCTTTGCGCAAAATCTTCCATAAAGTTGATGGACAAAGCTCCAATTGCTGTGCACGGTGGCGAATCGATTCATTCGGGTCCTCTTCAACACTTTGCTCTACAGCGGCAATTGTTTCTTCGGTGCGCACTGTTCGACGTCGCTGCGGATGCGTATTATCACATAGAGTAAACGTAGTGCGAAAACGATCCATGGTTAACCGAATTAATTGCTCTGATGGACGATTATGTCGACCATAAAATGGACGGAGCTTGCGGTAAACTTCGCGAACTGAACCATTATTTTCGAAATAAATTTGCACGATTTGTCAACCTGTTCATGATGAAATGGCAAACCAAACTAAAAATTAATCACTTGACAGCTGACAAAATGGCCGCCAGTTAAAAAAGTGATGCCAACTTAAAGTTCTATACCTCAATAAAAACACCCGATAGAAAGAAGAAGAATATGAAGGAATCACATATTCTTTATGGTCTGGGCATGAGAATTCAATGTGATGTCCGTTCTAACCACATTTTTCAAGTGTCAAAAGAAGCCTTAGGTTTTTTAGACTGTGTAAGAGATACTTTGCTTATTAAAGAGGAATTGAGATCATCTAGAAAATACTAACGCTATCACTGTTTAATCTCGGGCAGCTGGACTGAAAATCAATATTTCCAAGACAAAGATTATGCCTGGAGACTATGGCGCAAATCCGTCAACACACATCAATGTGGATAACAAGGTTATTTGATGTGTAGGTACCTTTAATTACCTTGGAAGTTTGGTATCTATAAAAGTTTACAAGGCAAAATCTGCATTTGGCATTCTCCGAGCTATGTGGCAATCTCGACATATATTAACAACAACCAAGTTACGAATATACAACTCATCAATTCCATCCTGCAATACGGCTGCAAAACTTGGAAACACACAAAAGCCATCGATAGGCGCCTCCAAACCTTTACAAACAAATGCTTACGATAAATCCTTAATATATGGTGGCCAAACCGCATAAGAATTGAAGATCTGCTTAACGCGACGAATCAAGTTCGTGCTTCTATAGAAGTATGTCAACGGAAATGACGTTGGATAGGCCACATACCTAGAAGGCCAAATACCAACATTGCTCGACAAGCGCTTCGTTGGAATCCACAAGGAAGAGACCGTCGTGTTGGTGCTCCTGCTAGATCTTGGAGAAGGTCAATTGGTGCGGAGCTGCAAACAGCAAGCTATTCTTGGAATGACGTATGCCTAACATCTCGCAATAAGGTCCGATAAAGAAGGATGGTTGAGTCCCTATGCTCTACTGGGTCTCATGGATAACAGAATAAGAAGAATATCCGTTTGACTTCGTCTATGTTTGTAAATATATATTTCACCTCATTATTTTCGTCATTATCAGGTGGGCTTTGTGGCATATTCCAAAGATGAATAGTGAAATCGAAATTCTTTATAATAAGGAAGAAGTAGATTAACTGAAATTTTACTGCAATCCAACTGCGATAGCTAAATCTCTAAAAACTATGGAAGTGGATGTAGCAAATAACCACAAATAGAAGATGAAAATAAGGGTCGTCTGACTTGAAATAATATGTTGGTACACTAAGAGAAAAATGACGATCTGATTTCAAGAAAAAAAATCTACAATATAAGATTGCGAAATCTTGAATTTTCAATCTTGAAAATATAGACAGTAAGATTTATATTCTTAAATTTAAGAATAAATTCTTAGTAATGAGAATACAATCTAAAAATAACATGCAATTTGTTTGCTTTTAAGATTTTAATCTTATTATAAAATTTTAAATCTTAATTTTAGATCGTATTCTTTATTTTAAGATTGTGATCTTGATTTCAAGATTTTATTCTTATTTTAAAGATTGTAAGTTCTAATCTTAAGATCGTAATCTTGATTTTGTAGATTTGTGTGCTTGTTTTAGGGAAATTTCTCAGTATTTTGTCATAAATTGTAATCCGCCGACCAAAGTAGTTGCGAAAAAGTGAAAAACTAATTTTTTGAGAAAAAATATAAATTTAATAAGAAATATAAATGGAAAACCTTAATCCGGATGAAGTGATCCTTTTAAATATTCCAATAGAAGGCAATTTTCACAAGAAATTTCATGAGATTTCTTGGACGATGACGCGTTGCTGAAAAATCTTTTGAAAGAATTCGATCTGGAATGCGTTTTTCCGTACCTGCAGCGTAAGTTTTTCATCATATTTATAAATACATAAGTAAATTTCTTTATAAAAAATTATATTAATTTAATTTGTTTCAGGCTCAAATGTAACTTTTAGAAGTCTGCAGTATATGAAAGCAGTGAAAAATTATTTGTCTGGAAAAATAAACAGGTTTTAATATTTTATTTAGAAATTAAATTAAACCACTAATAGTTTTGTCCTTTAGTTTGACATTGATGAAGATACACTTTCGATGCCGTCGAAGGTAGGTCAGTGGCTACAAAAATGTCCAGATGTAACTTCCACTTCATCGTCTTCTGTAAATGTGGAAGTTAACAAAAAAGTGTTTGACAAGGTAAAAGTATTAGATAATTACTTAATACATTAAAATGTGTACAAAATATAAAATATTTTCGTTTATTTATATAGGATTTAGCTTCATTATTGAATGAATCAGTAAGTGGCAAAAACATCCTAGAATTTTATGCTCCACGCAAAGATTTAAACAATAACTATCGTGATGAGCTGATCCAGATTATAGTACATCAAATTCTAAAAAAGGATCTCACACTTCATCCTCACGATTTCCAAGATATATTGACAGAAATATGCACACTTTTTCCAACGGGAGATGAAGTCAAGGTATTTTTAGGATAAAATTTTTTACTAACTACCTATAATCTAAAATAAATAAATCAAAATTTTAAAATATAGGAATACTATTACATTCTTCGAAAGGGGAAAAAATAATAAAAAATGTGTTTTATTTTATCACCAAATACGAATATTATAATAAGAAAAAACGTGCTTCAAATAAGATTTTCTGCTTGAAATCGAAACTTTTTCTGCTTGAAAGTAGAGTAAATGCGAAAAATCTTATTTTAAGAATAAAATCTTATTTTTCAAGATTGTTTGTAAGATCGCAATCTTGAAAAAGTTCTAAGAACAAGATCGATAATTAAGAATGCGTTCTTATTATTTAAGATTGTGTTCGTATTAATTAAGAGTGCATTCTTAAAAATTAAGAATTTAATCTTAATTAATAAGAACACATTCTTAGTTATCGATCCTGTGCTTAGATTTTTTTTAAGATTGCGATCTTACAAAGAATCTCAAAATAAGATTTTTCGTATTTACTCTACTTTCAAGCAGAAAAAGTTTCGATTTCAAGCAGAAAATCTTATTATCAGCACGTTTTTCCCTGAGTGTAGATGATTCTGGTATTCTAGTTAGGGGGAGTACATCCTGACTACACTCGTAGATATACTTCGGAGACCCTTGTAACTATGGTTAAATAGGTGTAGTTTCTATAATAAGAAAAAGTTAAGTGACTGAAATTTTACTGCAACCCAACTGCGATCGCCTAATATCTAAATAATATAGGAGTAAACGTTGATATTAGGAAGGTTCTAAAGAAGATTGGTTTAAAGGCAATAACAGTTAATTGGAGTCTGAGTAAGTTCTGTTAACAAACACAACCACCGTGGTATAGCAGGTTAGTCATCCGCCTAGCATACCAGAGGTCCTAAGTTCGATTCTCGGCCAGACCCACTTGAAAAAAATAAATTTTCAAAAAAGCGACGGTTCATCTCATAACTCGGCTAGCCACTGATTATTGAGTATTAGGCTATGTAAAACTTCTCCAACTAATACATTTCCCGTTCGGAGTCGGAGTTAAAACCTAGGTTCCTTTCAATGAGTCTAAAAATAGAATCGGTTGCAGCTCATGTACAATTTTCCAAGTGGAATGTTGTCGGGGAATTATATATATGTATATACCAAACAGAAAATTTTACTAGTGAAACCTTAAATCTTCTTCTTCTGTTATCTTTGACTCCAGTAGAGCATGGGGCCTTCAATCTTGTGGGGCACAGAATTAACTTGAAGCACTACTTTCAAACTAGCATAAAATCTGTCTTAGTCCAGTTTTTAATATTTCGAGAATGCATTCCCTCTAATGAGTAGGGTAACAAACCCTTTCTATTAAGACCTTTCGATCATGTTTTTGCATGTTTTAATTATTTCCCATTTAAAGAAAGTGAAGCACTTAACCACGCAACAACGGTGCTAATTCGTGTTTGCTTAACAGCTTGGAACCACAAAAAAAGTACATTTATACCAAAAAAGAGGAGTTACAACCAAATGTCCAAAATGTGTTCATACATGTTTGATTGTGCGATGGCGCGTTTTAAGTGATATTCAACCATTATCAAAAAAAAAACAAAAAAAAAAAAAAACGGGCGTTTGTGTCTTAAATTAAAGTGGGCATTTCAAAAAAATAAACGAAGTGTGTACATGGTTAAATAAATCCTTCTTTTGATGTGATCTTTTTATGTTTTTTGGAAATTAAACTATTGCCGCTGTTGGTTTTGCTCGTTGCATCTTTCGACGTTTCACTTAAATCACTTAAAAAGATGAATGACTCAAGGCTACAGCAATATGAGCATGAACTACAGCAGCAGCAGTGACTTAAGTAATATCATTGTAAAAAAAATTAAAGATATATAGGATTTACAACAATATTTACTACTACCATATAGATATACTTGTAGTACTTACAATGAAAAGACTTAAAAGAAAGAAATAAACAGCATTTTAATAGGAACATTCATATTATATCATGACAACTGCTGCATGCAACATTTTCACTTATGCATTGCACGATGTCTGTGTCATGTCACTTACCAAAACGAGCAATAACAACGGCAACAGAAGTAGCAGTATTAGGGATATTCACTTCACAGTTGTCACTGTGATAAGTTTTCTGTAGAAAAATTGTCACTGTGATAAGTTTTCTTTAGAAAAGTTATCACTGTGATAAGTTTTCAATAGAAAAGTTGTCGCTGTGATAAGTTTTCTATAGAAAAGTTGTCGCTGTGATAAGTTTTCTATAGAAAAGTTGTCGCTGTGATAAGTTTTCGTTAGAAAAGTTGTCACTGTGATAAGTTTTCCTTAGAAAAGTTCTCACTGTGATAAGTTTTCTATAGAAAAGTTGTCACTGTGATAAGTTTTCTATAGAAAAGTTGTCACTGTGATAAGTTTTCTATAGAAATGTTGTCACTGTGATAAGTTTTCTATAGAAATGTTGTCACTGTGATAAGTTTTCTATAGAAAAGTTGTCACTGTGATAAGTTTTCTATAGATAAGTTGTCACTGTGATAAGTTTTCTATAGAAAAGTTATCACTGTGATAAGTTTTCTATAGAAAAGTTGTCACTGTGATAAGTTTTCCTTAGAAAAGTTGTCACTGTGATAAGTTTTCTATAGAAAAGTGGTCACTGTTATAAGTTTTCTATAGAAAAGTTGTCACTGTGATAAGTTTTCTCTAGAAAAGTTGTCACTGTGATAAGTTTTCTATAGAAAAGTTGTCACTGTGATAAGTTTTCTATAGAAAAGTTGTCACTGTGATAAGTTTTCTATAAAAAAGTTGTCACTGTGATAAGTTTTCTGTACAAAAGTTGTCACTGTGATAAGTTTTCTATAGAAAAGTTGTCACTGTGATAAGTTTTCTATAGAAAAGTTGTCACTTTGATAAGTGTTTTATAGAAAAGTTGTCACTGTGATAAGTGTTTTATAGAAAAGTTGTCACTGTGATAAGTTTTCTACAGAAAATTTGTCGCTGTGATTAGTTTTGTATAGAAAAGTTATAACTGTGATGAGTTTTTTATAGAAAAGTTATCATTGTGATAAGTTTTCTACAGAAAAGTTGTCACTGTAATAAGTTTTTTTTAGAAAAGTTGTCAATGTGATAAGTTTTCTATGGAAAAATTGTCACTGTGATAAGTTTTCTATGGAAAAGTTGTCACTGTGATAAGTTTTCTATAGAAAAGTTGTCACTGTTATAAGTTTTCTATAGAAAAGTTGTCACTGTGATAAGTTTTCTGTACAAAAGTTGTCACTGTGATAAGTTTTCAATAGAAAAGTTGTCACTGTGATAAGTTTTCTATAGAAAAGTTGTCACTGTGATAAGTTTTCTGTGGAAAAATTGTCACTGTGATAAGTTTTCTATGGAAAAGTTGTCACTGTGATAAGTTTTCTATAGAAAAGTTGTCACTGTGATAAGTTTTCTATAGAAAAGTTGTCACTGTGATAAGTTTTCTGTAGAAAAGTTGTCACTGTGATAAGTTTTCTATAGAAAAGTTGTCACTGTGATAAGTTTTCTGTAGAAAACTTGTCGCTGTGATAAGTTTTCTATAGAAAAGTGGTCACTGTGATAAGTTTTCTATAGAAAAGTTGTTACTGTGATAAGTTTTCTATAGAAAAGTTGTCACTGTGATAAGTATTCTATAGAAAAGTTGTCACTGTGATAAATTTACTATAGAAAAGTTGTCACTGTGATAAGTTTTCTATAAAAAAGCTGTTACTGTGACAAGTTTTCTATAGAAAAGTTGTCACTGTGATAAGTTTTGTATAGAAAAGTTGTCACTGTGGTAAGTTTTCTATAGAAAAGTTGTCACTGTGGTAAGTTTTCTATGGAAAAATTGTCACTGTGATAAGTTTTCTGAAGAAAAGTTCTTACAGTGATTAGTTTTCTATAGAAAAGTTGCCACTGTGATAAGTTTTCTTAAGAAAAGTTCTCACTATAATAAGTTTTCTTTAGAAAAGTTCTAACTGTGATAAGGTTTCTTTAGAAAAGTTGTCACTGTGATAAGTTTTCTATAGAAAAGTTGTCACTGTGATATATGAATACCCCTAATGTATTTACGAGCGAACATCAGCTAGCCAAGTTGTATGTTTTATAACTCCCTGACATGATTTGGGGTTTGTTTATGTGTGACCACAGTAACTGTCCAAAAATTGAACATTAAGTCTTTTCTACAGGCCACTTCTTTTTTTTTATTCCCAATATCGGTACGACGTTCATTCGCCTTGCAACAAATTTACTGGTACGTCAGTTTGTCTCCCCTGCCGTCGCCACCTCCTACCCTTTAAGACCATTTTATTAAAGTTTCCCTCGCTTTACTTATGATCAGAAGCAGCAACATTTCGTTTTCGGTTCGTTTTCCAACTTTAATCTCCTTTTTTTGTTGAGTTTTTTGTGTTGCATTGTGCATTTATTGCGTTTTAAATGCAATCATAAATCAAATTGAATTTATGTCAACATTTTTATGGTTGTTTGTCCGAAGGCGCTATTTCATGTAACTTTGCAATGCGATTAAATAAATTATGTTCATTTTCGAGTTAGTGCAGTTTTTTTCTTATTTGTTTTTTGGCTTTAGCTTGATTTTTAGGGAGCTAAAAATGTGTTTTTTTTTTGGTAAACGTTTACCGCCATAATTTTGAGGAAAAAATGTTTTAAAAAATACAATTAGCCAGCTGTTTGACTTAATTTAGTTTAAATGATTATGAGAAAATTTGTTTTCATTTTATGACAGAAAAATAAAACTTAAATTGGCCGGCTCAAAATCCGGTACAAATAGTGTAGCACTGTTGAATTTGCAAATCAATAAAGCAAATGACAAAAATTCTATTAAAATAGTTTATTTGCTTTATAAATTTTATAGACTATTTGCAACGGATTGTGAACTGGGCTAATGTTTAAATTTATTGTTTTACATTCATTCCAAAATGTTGTATGATTAAAAAATTTTACCAAAAATTAAAAACTTATTAGGCAAGACAATAATTTTTCGCAATTGGATTGTCTATTAGATACCTTAAAAATTCAGGTGGCTAATAGGTAAAAACTTTCCATACATGTGCAGGTATATGGACCCACGACGGGTATTTATTGGGTTTGCTTTTCCAATTAGGACTTGGCAAAATTTTCAATGGTCAATCGGCTTCAATTCTTTTGTCAGCTTGATCTTGTATGGGTTTAAAACAAGATTTTTAGACAAAAGCCGCCATTAAATAGTGTTGGCGATGCCTGGTTTTTGTGAATGCAGCGGAATCGACTGACAAACCTTCTGTCTCACTGGCTCTCAGCATCTTCTTCTTCTGTTATCATTAACTTATGTGACCATTGTCAAGCTCCTGCCAGAGATTGGGTTCAAAATTTCCGGCTGCATAGAGGATAAAGAATCAGAAGAATATGGTGCTGGAAGCCACTATGGTATTTCTGCTAAAAAATAGGCATTTTTTGACTATGACATTTCAAAAATCTAACAATGCCATTTTATAGAAAAGAATCTGACAATGCTAAATCTGTATTTTTTTTCTTAAGATATGTGTATATACTAGGGTGTTAATTTTATGCGGCTTTTAATTGTTTGACTGATCAAATAACTTGAAAATGCAGCTTTTGAATTACTCGGAAAATCGATTAATCGTCAAAAATTACTCGAGTTAATCGAGTAAAGTATTCATTCTAAAATTACTCGATTAAGATTTTTTCATAAGCTGTTTGTATTTATATTTTTAATAAGAAATAATGCATTCAAATTTTAATAAATAAGTTTTATTAACAAACAATTTACCAATTCACAATAAACAAAAAAAAAAAAACATAAAACAAAAATAAAAAAAATTATTTTTAATAAAAATTAAAGTTATCTTTCGATTTGACAAATCCTAATTTTGATCTAATAGATTAGTAGAATCTACGACAACCTTTTTCCTACCTTCACAATGAGATCTTCAACTGGACTATAGTAGGATCTACTATTAATTGAACTATAGTAGGACGTTCTATTACTATAGTAGGACCTACGATTACATTGGAAACATCAACTGGACTGTAGTAGGTTTTACGATTACAATGGTACCTTCAACTGGACTATAACTAGCTACGATTACATTAGGACCTTTTAATTAACAATAGTAGAAATTACGAATACATTGGATACCACAACTGGTCTATGGCAAACTATTATTTCCGGCTATATTTGGATCTACGATTATTGAACCTTAAATGGACTATATCAAACTTGTCGGTTATTGCTTAAAATTGACAATATTAAAACCTACGATTATTTCATAAAATGAACTATATTAAAATCCTCGATTATTGCTTTAAATAAACTATAGTATGAGCATCAATTATTGATTAAAATTGACTTAGAATGCTAGATAATTCATTTAAGTCGTCTACATTAAATCCCTGATTATTGCACAAAATGATATATGCTAATGGGTGTTTTTTATTGAGGTATAGAACTTTAAGTTGGCATCACTTTTTTAACTGGCGGCCATTTTGTCAGCTGTCAAGTGATTAATATTTAGTTTGGTTTGCCATTTCATCATGAACAGGTTGACAAAAGAATAACGCTTGCAAATCGTGCAAATTTATTTCGAAAATAATGGTTCAGTTCGCGGAGTTTACCGCAAGCTCCGTCCATTTTATGGTCGACATAATCGTCCATCAGAGCAATTAATTCGGTTAACCATGGATCGTTTTCGCACTACGTTTACTCTATGTGATAATACGCATCCGCAGCGACGTCGAACAGTGCGCACCGAAGAACCAATTGCCTCTGTAGAGCAAAGTGTTGAAGAGGACCCGAATGAATCGATTCGCCACCGTGCACAGCAATTGGAGCTTTGTCCATTAACTTTATGGAAGATTTTGCGCAAAGATCTTGGCTTGCGACCTTACAATATCCAGCTTGTGCAAGAATTAAAGCCGCGAGACCATGCAATGCATCGTGATTTTGGTGTATGGGCCGAAAATGAGATTGATCTCGATGCTGATTTTCATCGCAAAATTTTGTTCATTTTTGGTTGAATGGCTACGTCAACAAGCAAAATTGCCGCATTTGGAGTGAAGAGAATCCACATGAGACCCTTGAGATGCCATTACATCCACAAAAACTGACTGTTTGGTGTGCTCTATGGGCTGGTGGAGTCATTGGGCCATACTTCTTCCGAAATAATGCTATAGAGTCAGTTACCATAAATGGAGACCGGTATAGAGCCATGATAACCGACTATTTTGTTCCCCAATTGGATGGCATGAATGTGGATGAGTTGTGGTTCCAACAAGACGGCGCTACATGCCACACAGCGCACGTCACAATTGATTTATTGAAGGAAACATTCGATGAGCGCATAATTTCGCGGAATGGACCTGTCAATTGGCCACCAAGATCGTGCGATTTGACACCACTGGATTATTTTCTTTGGGGATATGTGAAGTCGCTCGTCTACGCCAACAAACCAGAAACGTTAGGGGACTTGGAAGCCAACATTCGTGGCGTTATTGCCAACATACGGCCCCATATGCTCGAAAAAGTAGTTGAAAATTGGACCTGTAGAATTGGTTTTATTCGAAACCGAAATCATATTTAAACATTAATGGCATAAAATTATCTTTCCAATAAAGCCAAATTGATGGACATTAAAACGATTTTCTTGTGTTTTATTTCAATTCGAAGTTCTATACCTCTAAAAAAAAACACCCATTATTAGTAATGATGTTGATCTTAAAAATTATGGCTTGCAGATACTTTCAAACCAACGTTGGGCATTATTTGCATAGCAGGAGAATAACAACAACATATATGAAATAATAAAACTTTTTCCTTACTCGTACTCAAAAAACAAACAAAAATGCATACTAAACAAACAAAACACACAGTGTAATGAACACAAACAATAAATATTCGCTTTTTTCAACTAATTGGTAACAACTAGTGGCTGTCAGAAATTGCCTCGAGAGGACTGCGGGAGCCATTGTTAAGCTAGCAAAACAGTCGGGCGGCGGGGTTCGGTCCTCTCTTAAAACAATGACCTGTTTGTATACAGATTCTTTTGTTATAGACTCCCTATTTATTTATCATGATCGAAACTACATTACTATATGGACCAGGATGACTATAAATTCTAACAAAACAACAAGCCCTATTATAGTCAAATTAAACCAGAAACAAAATGACATATTTTATCTATAATATACCCAATATGGTTATCAGATGTTGTTGATAAGCTAGTCTCATAACCCTCCCAATTACCTATGTCCTAATGACGAAACAATGTTTAGGACCCTATTAAAATATTTAATAACAAATTACCAGAGCATCACCAAGCCTATGAAAACACTTTAATGAGATTTATTCCATAATTAATAAGGTTTAGATTTATTCATTTTAAAATTTCAAATAACATTCTTATAATGCTTTACTTTTTATGTTTAGTAGAATCAAAACTATTTTAAGTCTTCTTTAACAAAACTAATCTTTAACTTAATTAACTATAATGAAAATTCTGATTTGATATAATATAGTACTTAATAAGGGAAATAGTGTAAATGTGAGAGCATCAAAGACCCATTAGAAAAAATTTGACAAAGATATTAAACGCGACGATATTTCGAATTTAAAACCAAATAATAATGTAAAGTAATGACAATTTACCAAAACTTAATAATGACATTAAATATGTGTATCAGCAAGAATGATCAACATTACTTTAAGAATGAAGGTTATTGTAAATTAGGTTCGAGAAAAAAAACCATTACTAGTATGATCTGCAAAGAAATGTTGGAATCATACTAAATTGGCAAACAATCGTTAATGATCATTATTGCTGCTAACATATTAATTTTTATATTGGGGGTAATATTAAATCAAAATTGTGGACTCACCAAACATGTTTGTTGTCGTTGTTCTGGAAGGCCTTCAAGATGAACGAGGAACATGTTGAACTGAAAATGTGGCTGCAAAAGTTTATGTTTGATTCCCAATATAAGATTTGGTTACATCGAATTGTGGTTATTAGCTTCTTTATAAATGCTCACACCTTATTCACTGTTATCTATACTTAACTATTAACTAATTATTGATTTTAATTTGTAATAATCCTAGTTTTCTTTTATTTTACGTTTAATTTTAAAGTTTAAAATGTAAAGAAAAAAAAATCTAAATTTAGATTCGATTTATGTTTTTAATTTGATAAAAGAAACGAATATTCTTAATTATATAGTTTAAGAAATCATTTTAAATCAAATTTACATCCTAATGATCTTGCTAGATTAAGTTCCGAAGTTAAAAAAAAAACAACAAAATAGTTGTGACAAAATTGTTATTAGCGACTGGAATTATAAGTTTTAAGAATTTTCTTAAGATTTTGGATTATGTAATTATACCATGAGTTGGTTAATTAATTGAGCTAGGGTCAATTTATGGTTAGAATGAGCTTTGAAGTTAGAACCAAATAAATAGATATTGTTCCATTGGACGATTTATGTAACCATTAAATTTTTTTTTTGTTTCGTGCTACGAAATCCGCTTTTATTAAATTTTGATGATGATGTTATGGGATGATGTAACCAGGAAGAATGTTGCGTCACCAGTCGGGGTAGCTCATATCGTAAGTCCAATTTATAGGTTATGTCGACTTCATGCGTTATGTCATCAAAGCGTAAAAAAATCTTTTAGATGGAGGTTTTGAAATTTTTCCCATTCAAGAATACAACTTCTTGGGAAGGAGTTTCGGCTTGCTCCTTCCCAGATTAATAACACCGGAATTCCAACGGTTGACGAAACCAGGAATCTATTAAAATATTTTGTGTTACTTTATTTGAAACCACTATTTTTAACATTTTTTCTATAAATAATTACCTTTCCTGGAGTCTCTCAATAGCTCTATTTTGTGGGTAAAATTTTTAGGGCACTTCTAAATATTTAAACTTCCCGATAAAGTTTTTTTTTTTTTTTTTTTTTTTTTTTTGTTTAAATTTATTTTATATAAATTTGAGATTACAAGAAAAAAAATCAAATTCTGGCAATTTACACTTTGATTTATATTTTGTAGTGTACCCAATGATTGTTAAAATTAAAAAGAACTCAGCGCGTTTTTTGGACTTCGATCAAAGCTCTTAGAAGGAGAGTGTAAAGGCAAAACATATATAAGTTTTGTAAAAGATCAGTCCAATCACAGTAAATATTTAAATATAAAGTTTCAGAGCGACCGAATTGATATACCTAGTTATATATATGTTCTCAAATCTAGCCTTTCATGTTTCTCTCTTAATGATCATTAAGTGAATTAAACATGTATCCAGACATCTACTATATGTTGCCAGACGTCTGATGTTGCTAGACATCCATGTTGCTAAAGCCGTTAACTTTTATTCTCAACTAACGAACATTAAAACACATGTATCGTAATATAATCAACATTTAAGATTAGTTCACACCGAGCAAATATTTGATCTTATAATGTATTTTTTTTTTTTTAATGTACACCAAATGGTAACTGCGAAACTATACTGGAAAAAAAAAAAAAAAACGGCGAAGAATAAATTTATTTAATAACATAGTTTGCAACGAAAACGTTCACTACAAAACTAGATAATAATTATTTCTTTTATGTAATTATTACCTAGAAAAAGAGCGTTTTTAAGTACGCAAATCTTTGGCGTGATATGTTCCAACTTCTTTGCCTTGAAAGTCTTCGATCAGGTAATAATGTTGTCCCAATTTACTTTTGATTTTGCACTTTACAAAGAGAGGAGACAATTTTGCATTAAAGTTCCTTTCACTATTACTTTGAGCAAAACTACGTCGGAAGACTTCTTGACCAATTTGAAAAGATTGAGGTCTTGTGCGCAAATTGTATTGATTTCGGTTAACATTGTAGGCATCTCTTATATGTTTTCTCAAATTTCTACGAATTAGGCTCAGATTATCTTCACGGGATAAATGATAAGAAGGTTCTTCGAGCAATTTGATATTTTTAAGTAAAGCATATGAGGTGCCATGCGTGATCATATCGAGACCGAATAGTGCATGATATGGGGTACAATGAATTGCTTGATGATAAGAGTTTCTCAAAGCACAACTGATTTTAGACACATTATCGTACCATAATTTGTGATCATTTTTGAGATAGGAGCGAATACCGGCTATAATGGATCTATTAACCCGTTCAGATGCATTACTTTGGGGAGAATAGACTGCTGTATAGATATGGTTAATACCATAACTAGTAAGAAATGCGTTGAAATCATTAGCTCGAAACTGTGATCCATTATCACTGATAATAGTTTCCGGTACTCCATAAATATGAAAGACTTGATTTTGCAAATAGTCGATAATTGGCGTTGATGAAAATTTTCTCATTGGGAATAACCAATGAAATTTAGTTAAATGGTCTAACACTATAAAAAGTCCTATATATCCGGATTTACTCCTCGGATATGGACCAAGGAGGTCTATGTATAATCGTTGAATAGGACGCATAGATTGAGCTTGTTTACCCATTTCAGGTTTTAAACTAATATTTGGGGCTTTTGAAGATTTACATACATTACAACTCCTGATATATTCCCTAACATCTTTTACCAAGCCTGGCCAATAAAAATTCCTTCGTATTAATTCGATTGTCTTAACCATCCCACCATGAGATGCTATAGGGTCGTCGTGCGCACGCTTTATTACATCAGGTCGCAACTTTGTTGGGATCCAGAGCTTCCAACTTTTCTCCTCTTGATCTTCAACACCGCTATAGTGTTCGGTACGAATATATACGAAACTATCAATTACTTTGATATCAGGGTATTTCGATTGGTCAGTGGTTATTTTCTCTTTTAGATTTAAGTAATCCGGGTCCATAAAATGAGGAGAATTAATATCTATTTCAGGACCTGTCCAGGTCAATGTTGAAACTTCCTCTAAGCAACTACGCGAAAGTGCGTCAGGTACGATATTTTCCTTGCCCTTTCTATGGCTAATTGTGAATTTAAAAGGTTGGAGTTTAAATACCCAACGAGCAAGTCTTCCAGTGAGATCAGGTTGTCTCATAAGCCAAACAAGACTTGAGTGGTCGGTAATTATTTCAAAATCTTGCAACTCAAGATAACATCTGAAACGCTTTATTGCTTCTATGGCCGCTAGACACTCACGCTCTGTGACACTGTAGTTTCTTTGAGCAGTGTTTAGCTTTTTGCTCATGAACGCTACAGGTCTTTCATTGCCGTCTTCATCGAGCTGGACTAACACTGCGCCAATTCCACAATCACTGGCATCGCAATGCACGTAAAATTTCTTTGTAAAATCAGGATTGACTAATACAGGTGCTGATGTCAATAGGTCTTTAACTTTTAGAAAAGCTTCTTGAGCTTCACTTGTCCAAGAAAATTTCTTTTTCGATGACAGAACCTCGGTGATAGGAAACACTACGCTTGAGAAATTGTCAATAAACCTCCTGTACCATCCTGCAAGGCCTAAAAAGCCTCTAACTTGCTTAATTGTTTTGGGAGTTGCCCAATTTACAATGGCACTAATCTTCTGCGGGTCTGTGGTAATTCCACCATTACCTATAACGTAGCCAAGATACTGAACTTTAATTACGCAAAATTTGCTTTTAGAAATGTTCAATGTAAGATTCGCTTTACGAAATTGTTCAGCTACTCTTACTAGCAAAGATAGATGTGACTCAAAATCTGAAGAAACTACTATTAGGTCGTCTAAATAACCAAAAACAGAGTTACGTAGATCGGGTGGTATTATCTCGTCTATGAGGCGGCACATTGTTTGTGGAGCGTTACATAATCCAAAAGGCATAGTCACAAACTGATACAACGGTCGGCCTGGTACAGTAAATGCAGTAAGTGGTTTCGCACAATCGGCTAGGCCGATTTGCCAATAAGCATCCTTTAAATCCAATTTGGATATAATATTGGCCCTTGGAAGCCTTGCTAGTATACCCTCTATTGATGGCAACGGATAAGCGTCTTTCTTAGTGACGGAATTAAGCTTTCTTGCGTCGAGGCAAAGACGGACTTTATTAGGTTTTATTACAAGCCTCATCGGAGAACTCCAAGGAGATTGAGATGGCTCAATTACTCCCAGTGCCAACATCCTATCAATTTCTGCAAACATCAGTTTCTCCACAGCAGGAGAAACTGGATAGAACCGTTGTTTAATCGGCTTGGAATCTCCAATATCGATTTCATGCCTAATTAGGCTAGTTCTTCCTAACCCTTGATTTTCAAAATTGGGGAATAATGCTATAATAGCATTTAGCTGTTGGCGTTGGCCTGGAGTTAAAGGAAAATCTGGTTCATCTAAGGACTCATTAGACTTAATACTATCTACGGACTTCACATCGGACGTAATTTTGGGATAATCGGACGGAGGACGATAACAAAGCAAAGACTTATCTAACATATCTACGGATTCAACTATATTCGGAATCAATTGGAAGGCATTCCAAAAGTCAATACCGAGGATTAAATTCTGTGTAATAGAAGGTACAATAAAAAGATTTATACTGCGCTTATTGCCTTTAAATTCAATTTCGACTGATAACCATCCCGTAACGTTTTGGGGCTGACCATCGGCAGTTTTAACTTTTGAGTTACATTTGTGAAAATTAGAAAGTTTTGAAAAGTCGCGTGTTGCTAATTCACCACCAATGCAAGATATGGTTGCGCCAGTGTCAAGTAATCCAAACTCTTGAAATTTTAAAAACGAAACCTTTGCATAAAAGCGCTGATCTTTCGAATTACTTATAATAGCAGAAACTAAAAACTTTTTTGTCAATCGACGTGTTTTATAATATAGACGCATTCTTAGAGTGGATCTTCTCGGTTTTTTCTTAGAGATACTGGATATTTCCAAACAATTGAATATTTGGTTACGTTTAGACATATAATTTTTATATTTAAGATGGTATGGAATAGACGGAACTAAAAGCTTATGACAATCAACCGTTTCCTGTGACTCAGCAGAAGCTGGTTTATGTCTCTTTAGAATTGTAATTGATTTTGTATTATTGATACAATTTGAAAAATATGTTTTTGTGTCGCTTTTGGTATTTTGAGTTTGGGAAAGATTTATTGTGGCTTGTTTATTGTCTCCAAGGGTTTGAAGTTTTTTGAGAAATTTATCTTTTTTGAGGAACATTTCGGACACTGTGGCTTATATGTATTTTTGGCTCCACAGCCGTAGCAAAATATATTGCGGTCCTTTACACAATCGTCCCAATAATGACCTATTTCGTCACAATTCCAGCAACGTACAATTCTGTCAAAACTTTGTATAGCATTAATTTCAACACTTTCTAAATTTGAAGAATCGAAATTACCATCAACTTGTACACATTCCACTTCAGCAATATGTCTTTTCTGTGTTATCGGATTTTGCGGGCGATAAGCTAAATTTTTCCGTACATGCTCGTCACTAAGAAATGATTCTCTCATTTGAACTAGCTTGCGCAAATGAGGTATCGAGTGTACTGGCACATAAAGTAGGTCCTGTCGGATTTCGGGTCTTAAATTTCTAGTTAGTATTTCTACTAATTCAATTTCTGACATAGCTGATGGGAGTCTATCCATTATAGATGAAATAGTATCAAAGAACATATCAAAAGTTTCGCCAACTTTTTGTTTTCTATTTCTAATCTCCTCTCTTATATCAAAAGAAGACTTGAAATCGCGATATTGGCATCTAATAGCCTCGCTAAAATCATCCCAATTAAAAGTTTCGACTTGTTTTCGGTAACGCCAATACCAGTCTTTGGCTTTTCCGTTCAGCAGAACATTTAAATTTTTAACAATAGGGCTAAAATCACCACCAAAATTGTCGTTCGTTAAAGAACTTATGCGGTAGAGAAATTCCTCAACATTAAGACCGGATGGAGAACCATCGAATTTAATATTCCAGCTTGAAATTATTGAAGTGATTTTATCCATGTTACAATTGGACAAATTAAAAAATGTAGATGATGGAGCACTTCCACGACTTTCAGAAGAATGTACATGATTATGCATATTTCTATTTCCGTTTCGGTAATGAATATTTTCATTTGGATTTGGTTGGCTTTGGCGACTATTTGGATTTGGAGTTATGTTTAAATTATTTAAAAGGCGAGTGATATTTGTTTCAATCATTCTATTGATCTGTTCATAGTCAACAGTATTTCTAGGATTTTTGTTTACTCTAGAATTTGAAAGGTTATTGGGATTTGGTGAATTAGAAGGACTAAGTGGTGCTGCACGATTAGGCGTAGAAACTTCCACGTCCACATTTGTCACAGCTGTTTCGAACATCGTTCGCTGACTATCTTGAAAAAGGTTTCTCGCTTGACTTCGTGTATTATAATTCTTTGACATAGCACCACGACGATTCTTATATACAGGTTTAGCTGTAGGGTTTTGTCTAATTGAGAAGTTTACTTTCTTTAAGTCTACTAACTCACAAGGGCGTTTGCATGTGGGGCACTCTGATGCATTTGCCAAAGAGTTTTCGATACAGTTTCGATGAAATGAATGATTACAATTTGTAATATTTAAACAATCGTCATTTTCTGACATAAAATTGAGACAAATTTGACACACAGAATCTGTCAGAGGAAAAGAACCAGAAACGTTATCTACATTAGAAGTCAGTACCCCAATTGATGAAGTGGTAATAGAAGCAGCGGCTTCATTTGGTGGTGTTCTAGGCAAAGACATTTTAAGTATTCTGATAGAAATTGGTAATTGATACAAAGCAAGAAGTAATAAAAACAAAATTTTTTCTTACTGAAAGATAAAAATTGTCTTTATATATTAAATTTATTTTAGTTTTTTACTAAAAAAATTTTAACGATTTGAGTTTAATTTATTAATAAGATATAGTGTTTTCTTTCAGGCTGATAATGACTGAGGTAATGTAAAATTAAGGAGTAATTTACTGATAAAATATGTAGAAAAAAAAAATAATTCTATGGAGATTTTTATAAAAATCAAGATAAATTCCTTTTAACACAAACCAGACAATTCATCTTCTCTTTACTTTAAGAAGAAATGGACAGAAACTCACAACTGCAAAACAAATTCTGTAATCCTAAAACTTCTTTAAGGTCTGATAGCTAAGCATAAAAAAGTTATTATCAAGTAGTATAAATATCCTTAGTTTATAGAAAGTGCATAACATAATGCATTTAACTAAACAAAAGAACCAACCATTGACTCATTGGTCATATAACTCGCTTATGCAAGTTAATGAAAATCCTAACAAGTATCGCAAGCTATTTGATCAGACAAATTCTATTATCTTATCCAATTTCTAATAACTATAATAATGAAATTTACATAATTAGTTTTAAATTATACGGATATTTGGAAACCAAAAGTAAACCATGGGTTTGCATACTTTCGGCCCCACGTTGGGCGCCATTTATTTTAACTGTAATGAACACAAACAATAAATATTCGCTTTTTTCAACTAATTGGTAACAACTAGTGGCTGTCAGAAATTGCCTCGAGAGGACTGCGGGAGCCATTGTTAAGCTAGCAAAACAGTCGGGCGGCGGGGTTCGGTCCTCTCTTAAAACAATGACCTGTTTGTATACAGATTCTTTTGTTATAGACTCCCTATTTATTTATCATGATCGAAACTACATTACTATATGGACCAGGATGACTATAAATTCTAACAAAACAACAAGCCCTATTATAGTCAAATTAAACCAGAAACAAAATGACATATTTTATCTATAATATACCCAATATGGTTATCAGATGTTGTTGATAAGCTAGTCTCATAACCCTCCCAATTACCTATGTCCTAATGACGAAACAATGTTTAGGACCCTATTAAAATATTTAATAACAAATTACCAGAGCATCACCAAGCCTATGAAAACACTTTAATGAGATTTATTCCATAATTAATAAGGTTTAGATTTATTCATTTTAAAATTTCAAATAACATTCTTATAATGCTTTACTTTTTATGTTTAGTAGAATCAAAACTATTTTAAGTCTTCTTTAACAAAACTAATCTTTAACTTAATTAACTATAATGAAAATTCTGATTTGATATAATATAGTACTTAATAAGGGAAATAGTGTAAATGTGAGAGCATCAAAGACCCATTAGAAAAAATTTGACAAAGATATTAAACGCGACGATATTTCGAATTTAAAACCAAATAATAATGTAAAGTAATGACAATTTACCAAAACTTAATAATGACATTAAATATGTGTATCAGCAAGAATGATCAACATTACTTTAAGAATGAAGGTTATTGTAAATTAGGTTCGAGAAAAAAAACCATTACTAGTATGATCTGCAAAGAAATGTTGGAATCATACTAAATTGGCAAACAATCGTTAATGATCATTATTGCTGCTAACATATTAATTTTTATATTGGGGGTAATATTAAATCAAAATTGTGGACTCACCAAACATGTTTGTTGTCGTTGTTCTGGAAGGCCTTCAAGATGAACGAGGAACATGTTGAACTGAAAATGTGGCTGCAAAAGTTTATGTTTGATTCCCAATATAAGATTTGGTTACATCGAATTGTGGTTATTAGCTTCTTTATAAATGCTCACACCTTATTCACTGTTATCTATACTTAACTATTAACTAATTATTGATTTTAATTTGTAATAATCCTAGTTTTCTTTTATTTTACGTTTAATTTTAAAGTTTAAAATGTAAAGAAAAAAAAATCTAAATTTAGATTCGATTTATGTTTTTAATTTGATAAAAGAAACGAATATTCTTAATTATATAGTTTAAGAAATCATTTTAAATCAAATTTACATCCTAATGATCTTGCTAGATTAAGTTCCGAAGTTAAAAAAAAAACAACAAAATAGTTGTGACAAAATTGTTATTAGCGACTGGAATTATAAGTTTTAAGAATTTTCTTAAGATTTTGGATTATGTAATTATACCATGAGTTGGTTAATTAATTGAGCTAGGGTCAATTTATGGTTAGAATGAGCTTTGAAGTTAGAACCAAATAAATAGATATTGTTCCATTGGACGATTTATGTAACCATTAAATTTTTTTTTTGTTTCGTGCTACGAAATCCGCTTTTATTAAATTTTGATGATGATGTTATGGGATGATGTAACCAGGAAGAATGTTGCGTCACCAGTCGGGGTAGCTCATATCGTAAGTCCAATTTATAGGTTATGTCGACTTCATGCGTTATGTCATCAAAGCGTAAAAAAATCTTTTAGATGGAGGTTTTGAAATTTTTCCCATTCAAGAATACAACTTCTTGGGAAGGAGTTTCGGCTTGCTCCTTCCCAGATTAATAACACCGGAATTCCAACGGTTGACGAAACCAGGAATCTATTAAAATATTTTGTGTTACTTTATTTGAAACCACTATTTTTAACATTTTTTCTATAAATAATTACCTTTCCTGGAGTCTCTCAATAGCTCTATTTTGTGGGTAAAATTTTTAGGGCACTTCTAAATATTTAAACTTCCCGATAAAGTTTTTTTTTTTTTTTTTTTTTTTTTTTGTTTAAATTTATTTTATATAAATTTGAGATTACAAGAAAAAAAATCAAATTCTGGCAATTTACACTTTGATTTATATTTTGTAGTGTACCCAATGATTGTTAAAATTAAAAAGAACTCAGCGCGTTTTTTGGACTTCGATCAAAGCTCTTAGAAGGAGAGTGTAAAGGCAAAACATATATAAGTTTTGTAAAAGATCAGTCCAATCACAGTAAATATTTAAATATAAAGTTTCAGAGCGACCGAATTGATATACCTAGTTATATATATGTTCTCAAATCTAGCCTTTCATGTTTCTCTCTTAATGATCATTAAGTGAATTAAACATGTATCCAGACATCTACTATATGTTGCCAGACGTCTGATGTTGCTAGACATCCATGTTGCTAAAGCCGTTAACTTTTATTCTCAACTAACGAACATTAAAACACATGTATCGTAATATAATCAACATTTAAGATTAGTTCACACCGAGCAAATATTTGATCTTATAATGTATTTTTTTTTTTTTTAATGTACACCAAATGGTAACTGCGAAACTATACTGGAAAAAAAAAAAAAAACGGCGAAGAATAAATTTATTTAATAACATAGTTTGCAACGAAAACGTTCACTACAACAGCAAGAATAATCTTAGAGCACATTCTCATTTTGAGATTGGGCACTTTCATTTAAAAAAGGCTCTCCATTGTTTCAAAAAAACTTAGCAGTTTAGGAATACACTGAGACAAACTTTAGTTGTTTAATGTTTTTATGTTTTTACTCAAGTAACTCGACTACTCGTGGAAAATTACTCAAATAAATCTTTATTTGAAATTAGTCATTTTTATTTACTCGAGCGATTAATCGATTTTATTTTTCCAATTAATCGAGCAAACATAACTCGAGTAAACACCCAAGTATATACATATAGAAAATCAATTGAAATCGGTTGAAGTCAGCTGAATGTTGAGGAATCAAAATTTGTGGTAATATTACTGAAATTTAAAAACTTATGTATCGAAACAATTTCGACTGGCAAAATGAAGGTATCAATTTTATTTAAATCTAAGATCTTGTTTTTATTTTAATAGGACCCTAAGCTATCTAAGGAAGGATAAATTAGTCAATAACGCAGGTAAAACGAGACTCAATTCGAATGAATTTGTGATGAAGTTTAACAATATTACTTATTTATATGGAGTATTATGTTTTGTAGTCTCTCGTGAATACACCTACTAAATGAAGTGACATAAATACCCCTTTTAATTACTTATTACAAATATATTCATATTTATTCTATGTTTGGGATACACAAATATAATTCGTATTTAGTTTATGCGTAAATCTTTAAAAGTGTTTAAGTTTTGAGGAAGGAGACAGAATTAATCAATAAAGAGTCTTTATTTTATCACCCGGAAAGGGTAAATGACTTGTGTACTTATTACTTCAAGTTCGTGGATCCGTGTTTGAGTGAACCCTCCACATATAAATCGTAGAAATCCATGTCAAAGAATTTGTTCTTTTCTATCGCTATCAGTAGACGACCGTCTTTATGGTGCAAGTAAAATAAGATCAAAAAGTAATAAGTCTTATTCTAGAAGGATTACTCGAAAGGAAAGCATAAAGATAAGAGAGCAACCCTCTACCGAGGGTCTTGTAATCAGTCTACCATTATAAATCACACGGATATATTTGGGAGAATTAAGTCTAATCTAGAGAGGTTGGTTAAAGACTGGCTATTATATGTAGTTTATACATCTTCGGCTTCCCTGTGGATGGCATTTCTAGTCACGTCCTGATGAGGTCTCTGGGTCTCTGCGTGTCCAATCCATAGCAATTTCCTACATATGTATAGGGAGTATGGACTTTGATATGCCCAGACGCTGGTTACTTATAAAGTTTGGCTAGACAACTTTAAGTTGACAGCTATTTTTAAATACACGTAAATGTAATATTTCGAGCTTCACACATATATAGTAGCACAGACTTAACGCTAGATCCATTAGCTCGAAATCAAGATCGTTCGTAAAAGTACTTCAAAAAGGCATATCTTTAATATAAGAGTAATAACCTTATTCAACTTTTTTAAGAAGCCTGGGATAAAATATTGCCCGGAATCTATTGCAAATGATAACTTAGTTCAAATTTAGACGATAGCTGCTGATAAATTTTTCAAATATTAACATTTAAATAATTATAGCATAGTTTTAGGCTCCAACAATTTCATATACAAAGTACTTTGTATATTAAACCAACACATTTCCGGACATACATACATACATTTCATTAAGAATACGTATAAATCATCATGTACTACAAACGATTATCATAAAACAATAAAATAAAATCTAAAACCATATAAAGTGCAAATTATTTCACATTTGATAATTTTTCATAGAAATTACCAAACAATTTAATAACCGTCAGCCCCAAAGTATGCATTACAAAACAATCAACAAATCATATTTTAATACGATTAGTTTCAGTTTATAACATTTCGTATGCGGTCATCAATAAATTTTCCGTTTTACTAATTTCCATTTCAAATCGTAATGAATTTGTTGGAATGTATAAAACATGGACCATAATCTGTATGATCACAAATTTTGATGATGCTGTTGTTGGAGCTGCCTGATGATGATATTGATGTGGCTTAAAATATTTACTACTGTCTCACTTTTATATGTTTTTAATTTGAAAATATTTTTGTTGGATTTTTGCATCCAAACATTTAAATACAATATTTTATGATGGACATAAAATTTTTTAATCTACTTCATTAGCAATCAAAAAATTTTCAAAATAGGTTTGAATTTTTATTATTTATCTACTTTATGGATTCATACGAATACAAATTGTATTTCCTTGTGTGCGTATTTCGGTATATTTGTTTTTTTTTTTTTGTTAATTGTTTTAAATCGAAACAAACTCAAATAAATTCTTTGATTTCATAGTCATCTTTATTACTTGATTTGTAGTCCAAAATATTTTCTGTTGGTTTATAAAATAGCTTGAATAGATTCGTATTTTGTGGCTATTTTATATGTTAAAAAAATCAATTAATAAGATTGTGAATCACCCTTTCGCTATTTTCTCGTCATATGGAAATATTAACATAATTTCCTATAGAAATTTCTTCATATAGAAAAATTTTCTATAGAAATTTTTTCATATAGAAAAATTTTCTATAGAAATTTTTTCATATAGAACAATTTTCTATAGAAATTTTTTCGTATAGAAAAATTTTCTATAGAAATTTTTTCATATAGAAAAATTTTCTATAGAAATTTTTTCATATAGAAAAATTTTCTATAGAAATTTTTTCATATAGAAAAATTTTCTATAGAAATTTTTTCATATAGAAAAATTTTCTATAGAAATTTTTTCATATAGAAAAATTTTCTATAGAAATTTTTTCATATAGAAAAATTTTCTATAGAAATTTTTTCATATAGAAAAATTTTCTATAGAAATTTTTTCATATAGAAAAATTTTCTATAGAAATTTTTTCATATAGAAAAAATTTCTATAGAAATTTTTTCATATAGAAAAAATTTCTATAGAAATTTTTTCATATAGAAAAAATTTCTATAGAAATTTTTTCATATAGAAAAAATTTTTATAGAAATTTTTTCATATAGAAAAAATTTCTATAGAAATTTTTTCATATAGAAAAAATTTCTATAGAAATTTTTTCATATAGAAAAAATTTCTATAGAAATTTTTTCATATAGAAAAAATTTCTATAGAAATTTTTTCATATAGAAAAATTTTCTATAGAAATTTTTTCATATAGAGAAATTTTCTATAGAAATTTTTTCATATAGAAAAATTTTCTATAGAAATTTTTTCATACAGAAAAATTTTCTAAAGAAATTTTTTCATATAGAAAAATTTTCTAAAGAAATTTTTTCATATATACAAATTTTCTATAGAAATTTTTTCATATAGAAAAATTTTCTATAGAAATTTTTTCATATAGAAAAATTCTCTATAGAAATTTTTCCATATAGAAAAAATTTCTATAGAAATTTTTCCATATAGAAAAAATTTCTATAGAAATTTTTCCATATAGAAAAAATTTTTATAGAAATTTTTCCATATAGAAAAAATTTCTATAGAAATTTTTCCATATAGAAAAAATTTCTATAGAAATTTTTCCATATAGAAAAAATTTCTATAAAAATTTTTCCATATAGCAAATATTTCTATAGAAATTTTTCCATATAGAAAAAATTTTTATAGAAATTTTTTCATATAGAACAAATTTTAACAAATAAGTTACAGTGAACCAATTATGTAGATTATCCTTAAAGTATGTTACACAAATGTTTCTGAAATATCTTATATTTCGATCGATATCAAATGCTGCGATTTATCCAAAGGTGAAAAACAAATAAAGTAGCGTATTGCTGAAGTCTAGTTTGCTAAAAACTTATTTTTAAAAAAATTTCATGTTTGTTTTCCTTTTTGATTTCATTGAACAATTTCTTGAGATATTAACACTCTAAATTGTTCAACATTTATTTAAATTTAATTATCACCTAAATTGGTTCAAAGTGATTATATTTCAAAACATTTACGTTTTAACAAATACTCGTATATCCAATAAATATATTTTATTTAATTTTATTGATCTTTTTGATTAAAAAACCAATTAGAGTCTTTTGTTTTTATTTAAACTTTTTGAATAAATAAAAATTAAATATTTATTTACGACTTTGTTGATTTTAAATTAATTTAATAATAAAATTTTGATATGTTAATTTATATTATGGATTTTTTTCAAAAAGTATGGAAATGAATGTTAAGTTTTAATGATTTATCAAATGGAATTTTTATTATAGTTTATGATTTTTTAGGTGGGATTTTTATTTGTTCTAATTTTAGAGAAAAAATTGGAGAAAGTAATTTAGTCTAAAACTCAGATTTGTTGTAAAATATTTTTTTATAGAAAAATTTTCGATAGAAATATTTTTTTATAGAAAAATTTTCGATAGAAATATTTTTCTATAGAAAAATTTTCGATAGAAATATTTTTCTATAGAAAAATTTTCGATAGAAATATTTTTCTATAGAAAAATTTCCGATAGAAATATTTTTCTATAGAAAAATTTTCGATAGAAATATTTTTCTACAGAAAAATTTTTCTATCGAAAATTTTTCTATAGAAAAATTTCCGATAGAAATATTTTTCTATAGAAAAATTTTCGATAGAAATATTTTTCTACAGAAAAATTTTCGATAGAAATATTTTTCTATAGAAAAATTTTCGATAGAAATATTTTTCTATAGAAAAATTTTCGATAGAAATACTTTTCTATAGAAAAATTTTCGATAGAAATATTTTTCTTTAGAAAAATTTTCGATAGAAATATTTTTCTATAGAAAAATTTTCGATAGAAATATTTTTCTATAGAAAAATTTTCGATAGAAATATTTTTCTATAGAAAAATTTTCGATAGAAATATTTTTCTATAGAAAAATTTTCGATAGAAATATTTTTCTATAGAAAAATTTTCGATAGAAATATTTTTCTATAGAAAAATTTTCGATAGAAATATTTTTCTATAGAAAAATTTTCGATAGAAATATTTTTCTATAGAAAAATTTTCGATAGAAATATTTTTCTATAGAAAAATTTTCGATAGAAATATTTTTCTATAGAAAAATTTTCGATAGAAATATTTTTCTATAGAAAAATTTTCGATAGAAATATTTTTCTATAGAAAAATTTTCGATAGAAATATTTTTCTATAGAAAAATTTTCGATAGAAATATTTTTCTATAGAAAAATTTTCGATAGAAATATTTTTCTATAGAAAAATTTTCGATAGAAATATTTTTCTATAGAAAAATTTTCAATAGAAATATTTTCTATAGAAAAATTTTCGATAGAAATATTTTTCTATAGAAAAATTTTCGATAGAAATATTTTTCTATAGAAAAATTTTCGATAGAAATATTTTTCTATAGAAAAATTTTCGATAGAAATATTTTTCTATAGAAAAATTTTCGATATAAATATTTTTCTATAGAAAAATTTTCGATAGAAATATTTTTCTATAGAAAAATTTTCGATAGAAATATTTTTCTATAGAAAAATTTTCGATAGAAATATTTTTCTATAGAAAAATTTTCGATAGAAATATTTTTCTATAGAAAAATTTTCGATAGAAATATTTTTCTATAGAAAAATTTTCGATAGAAATATTTTTCTATAGAAAAATTTTCGATAGAAATATTTTTCTATAGAAAAATTTTCGATAGAAATATTTTTCTATAGAAAAATTTTCGATAGAAATATTTTTCTATAGAAAAATTTTCGATAGAAATATTTTTCTATAGAAAAATTTTCGATAGAAATATTTTTCTATAGAAAAATTTTTGATAGAAATATTTTTCTATAGAAAAATTTTCGATAGAAATATTTTTCTATAGAAAAATTTTCGATAGAAATATTTTTCTATAGAAAAATTTTCGATAGAAATATTTTTCTATAGAAAAATTTTCGATAGAAATATTTTTCTATAGAAAAATTTTCGATAGAAATATTTTTCTATAGAAAAATTTTCGATAGAAATATTTTTCTATAGAAAAATTTTCGATAGAAATATTTTTCTATAGAAAAATTTTCGATAGAAATATTTTTCTATAGAAAAATTTTCGATAGAAATATTTTTCTATAGAAAAATTTTCGATAGAAATATTTTTCTATAGAAAAATTTTCGATAGAAATATTTTTCTATAGAAAAATTTTCGATAGAAATATTTTTCTATAGAAAAATTTTCGATAGAAATATTTTTCTATAGAAAAATTTTCGATAGAAATATTTTTCTATAGAAAAATTTTCGATAGAAATATTTTTCTATAGAAAAATTTTCGATAGAAATATTTTTCTATAGAAAAATTTTCGATAGAAATATTTTTCTATAGAAAAATTTTCGATAGAAATATTTTTCTATAGAAAAATTTTCGATAGAAATGTTTTTCTATAGAAAAATTTTCGATAGAAATATTTTTCTATAGAAAAATTTTCGATAGAAATATTTTTCTATAGAAAAATTTTCGATAGAAATATTTTTCTATAGAAAAATTTTCGATAGAAATATTTTTCTATAGAAAAATTTTCGATAGAAATATTTTTCTATAGAAAAATTTTCGATAGAAATATTTTTCTATAGAAAAATTTTCGATAGAAATATTTTTCTATAGAAAAATTTTCGATAGAAATATTTTTCTATAGAAAAATTTTCGATAGAAATATTTTTCTATAGAAAAATTTTCGATAGAAATATTTTTCTATAGAAAAATTTTCGATAGAAATATTTTTCTATAGAAAAATTTTCGATAGAAATATTTTTCTATAGAAAAATTTTCGATAGAAATATTTTTCTATAGAAGAATTTTCGATAGAAATATTTTTCTATAGAAAAATTTTCGATAGAAATATTTTTCTATAGAAAAATTTTCGATAGAAATATTTTTCTATAGAAAAATTTTCGATAGAAATATTTTTCTATAGAAAAATTTTCGATAGAAATATTTTTTTATAGAAAAATTTTCGATAGAAATATTTTTCTATAGAAAAATTTTCGATAGAAATATATTTTTATAGAAAAATTTTCGATAGAAATATTTTTCTATAGAAAAATTTTCGATAGAAATATTTTTCTATAGAAAAATTTTCGATAGAAATATTTTTCTATAGAAAAATTTTCGATAGAAATATTTTTCTATAGAAAAATTTTCGATAGAAATATTTTTCTATAGAAAAATTTTCGATAGAAATATTTTTCTATAGAAAAATTTTCGATAGAAATATTTTTCTATAGAAAAATTTTCGATAGAAATATTTTATAAAATATTTTTTGAAAAAAAAATTTCTATAAAAAATTTTCAATAGAAAAAAGTTTCATAAAAAACTTTTCTACAAAAAATTTTTGAAAAAAAAAATTTATTTATTTATTAAAATTTTTTATAATATAAAAAATTTTTGATAAAAAATTTTATGTAGAATATTTTTTGATAAAAAAATTTTCTGGAAAAAATTTTTGATAAACAAATTGTCTATAGACAAATTTTTTATAAAAAAGTGTAGTTCAACAAACGACATTTTCAAATTAATGATTACACTTTAAAATATTCCATTTTGTGTGTAATTATTTTGATCATAGTATAATTTTACTAACT
The DNA here is from genome assembly GCA_933228675.1 of Stomorhina lunata. Classification (NCBI taxonomy): domain Eukaryota; kingdom Metazoa; phylum Arthropoda; class Insecta; order Diptera; family Rhiniidae; genus Stomorhina; species Stomorhina lunata. The sequence goes on from OW121741.1 coordinate 23,784,907, forward strand.
ATTAAAATCACTTTAAAATCCAAAGAAAAACCAAGCATTTCCATTGAAACTTAAATAAATTTTAATAGTTATGTTTTCCCATTTTCTTCGTCGCTGCATTAAGAAAAATTCATTTCAAAACAAGATGTTAAAACATTAATCATTGGCAACAAATATAAAGCGTTTAATGTTTACTGTCATTTCGTATAAATAAATTTTCAAATAAGCAACAGCAGCGGCAGCAGGAGAATTAAACAGAAGAAACCAAAAAAAAAAAACAACAACTTGCAACATGCAATTTAAGTTTTACAACGTTAAAACAAAAATAAATCAGTTTGACAGCACATTTCATATGACAGGCATATGAAGCCCCGTCAACAACATACTCGTTCGCAAACAACTTGAGATTGTTGTTGTTCAAATGCTTCATACCAAACATACACAGGCAGCAAAACTGACAGACAGACGAACGAACGACAGATAGTTATAGAAAAAAGACGGACGGCTAGAGAGACAGACGGACGGACGGACATGTTAGTGTGTAAGTTTTGACGCTTAAGTTAATTTACGCATAAAATGTCAATAAACAGTTGAATAATGACTTTAAGTAAATACGAGTATATGAGCACAAACACTACGACTACATGCTTCGCTTCACATATTCACTTACGCTGTTCACTCTTAAATTTACACACCGTTTAAGATAGTTATACGATAGTTGGACGGACGAACGGAAAGCCTGTCTGACATACACGCTTATAGTCTTTTAGTTTCTGTTGCACATTACCCGTCTAAAGTGTAATAATGTTAAGTTAATTTTTTATGTCATTTACTTAAAAAAAGGTAATTCTGTTTCTTCTTGACTTCAATGTTGTTCAAAGGAATACTATTAACTTACAGTGGGACAAATAAAAAAAAATTAAAAAAATTTTTCAAAATAAAATTAAACTATTTCGACTTTGTAGTTTAACAAAGTCTATATACCCAGTAAAACTTTTCATTACCAAATAATGAGTTAAACAGTTAAACTATTGAACACGAACTACTTACTCATTCGCTGTTTAAGTCATTACATTAACATGGGGATGTCATTGGAGGCAAGTACTTATCAATTGCAGAAAAGTAATGACTTGGGTAAGCAATTTGAAAGCAACAACAACAACAGCAACAACTTTTTTGTTGTTGTTTTATTAAAAACATATATTTTTAAACGAAATACAAAATTTTTTTTTTATGATCTCATGGGGGCTCGAACCCAGACCCTCCGACTGCTAGGCAGAGACTCTTCCACTGATCTACTTCATATGTTGAAAACTTAGCAGCTTATAATTAATATAAACAATTTTTATTTTTAAATCCAAAATCATGTGAAAATAACTTTGTTTTTTCCTGCTTTTTTTTGCTTTGTTGTAATTTTTATACGAGTTTTTGTAATTATTTTAAAACTTTTTTAAAATTATTTTAAAACTTAAACAATTTAAATCTTCTTTTTTGTATAAGTTTTTACATAAGATTGACTCTTACTTACTTAAATGTTACAGCCTGTTAAGGTCAAAGTTCGAGCATATTTTAGAATTCCACGGATTTCGATTTTGTGCGAATATTCTCCAATTTTATAGGCCAAGCTTTGAAAAATGTTCCTCTACTTGGTCTTTCTATCGAAGTTTCGGACATCCTCCTCTAACATTAGGTAGTGGGACATTTCAATTCTAATTTTATCCTCTTCATTGTATTTTTTTCAAGAGAGGGTTACTAGCCCGTTATCCTAACCCATTTTTATCGATCTTATGGGACAACTCTCGGAACATGTTAACTCACAATATTAATGGGCGTTAAAATATCTCCCCGGGTGATACCATGACGAGGTGTGTGTCCACAGTTGAGATGAAGGATGACCCAGATAAGTTGGGCTTACCAAGTTAAGACCAATTAGAATCGTGTTTGGTATTCAACATCCCCTACATAATCAAAATTGACTCATGATGGTATTTTTTCATTAACGTGAGTTAGTTTTACAAATTTTTTTTACAGAAGATAATATTTAAGTTCTTAAAATTCAAAAATCATTTAAAAAGACTCTTTTAATAAAAAAAAAAACTAAAAAAAATTGTTGCCCTTGGTGGGATTTGAACCGGGGCCATTCAGTTTAAATTACCATCTTAATTACAAATAAGTACTTCTGTAATAACTTATTATTTATTCGGATGGTATGTTGTAGTCGTTACAAGGTAACCAGTTATCAGAGTACTTGCTATTACCAAAGTTTTGCTGGGTAGTTTAATTTTTTTGAATTTAATACCAACAAATTTGAAATTATTATGGATTATCCGTTAAAATTTTTGCTAATTTCATTTTGCTACTATAAGTTTCGGAGGCCCTATGTTCCACTAGGAATTAAAGGACTAAACATATACTATAAGTTTCGAGTGAAAACCCCTTGATTTATCTGAATTAACAATGTAACTGGCTGATATGGGCATTTCTATAGTGGTCTTTCGGTAATGTATTCCAGGAACAGTATTTTCAAACAAATATATAAATTATAATCTATCTATTTGAGAGAAAATCCGTCCTAATTAGGTCTGAAAGGAAATGACAGACTGCATGGTAGGGTACCGCTGCATTATTCAAATCCTTTTTTCTTCCGCTTTGTTGGCTTATTACATCATTAAATAACTCCGTGGTCTTACCTACAGTACCACATGTTACAATTGGAATGTTGTCGTGATAATTATTATTATTATTACTAGCTGATTTTACCCAGCGTTGCCCGGGTTATGTGTTGAAATTATTAACTTATTACCATGTTAACCCTTTCTTTAAAAATGAACAATTATGAAATATTTTTATTAATTGTTTAATTGAATCCTTTATTAATGTATTTGCATATGTATTTAATTGACTTATCAAACACCAATTCATGCATCCATTTTTCTATTTGAGATATATTAAAAGAGAGGTCGTAAAAGTGGGCATGGTAAATTTTTCTTAATGTATAATCCTAACATGGACTAAAACAAAGAAAAATGTCTTCATTGGTCCAGCCGTTCTCAAGATATACAATTTTAAAGAAAAGGGTAATTTAATCCCCATTTTCCAATTCCCAGGTCCCCGTTGGTCCATTTTCAAAAAAATTGAAAAAGCGAAAAACTATCCTATAGTGTGAAAATATCCACACTTAAAAACTTTAATTAATTAGGTTAAATCGTTTTCATCTTATCATTCATATTTGTCATTTTTAATATATGACTTATATGGGAGGGGTCACGCCCATTTGAGATTTCCAAAAAAAAAAAAACGTAGCCTATTTTACCCACTGGTAACTTCTTTTATACTGAAAAAATTTAAGAAAAATCGGTCGACTCAGTCATCCATATTTGTCATTTTTAATATTTTACTTACATGGGAGGGGTCACGCCCACTTGAGATTAAAACATGGACTATTTTTCCTGCCAGTCACACCTTAACATACTGTCAAAATTTCAGAAAAATTGATCTGCTCGGTCATCTATATTTGTCATTTTTAATATATGAGTTATATGGGAGGGGTCACGCCCACTTGAGATTTCAGAAAAAACCCTAGGCTATTTGAACTACCGGTCACACCTTACTCCACTGTCTAAATTTCAGAAAAATCGGTCGGTTTGATCATCGATATTTGTATGTTTTAAAATCTGACTTATATGGGAGGGATCACGCCCACTTGAGATTTCGAAAAAAAATTTAGCCTATAGTCACCACCGTCCACACCATGCTACACTGTCAAAATTTCAAAAAAATCGGGCCGCTAGTTTCGGAGATCCTTGTCAACAAACAACATACAAACAGACGCGGACATTTTTTAATAGATATAGATTATTATCTTGCCCACATCCTCCTAAGGTAAGGCAAAAGTAAAGTTACACTTCAAGTTTTTCTATAAACAGACTTAAATCTAAATTATCGTTTCGTTTATAGCAAGATCTTTCGTGTGAATTACATTGAAGCTCTTGTCAAGAATTGCTACACAAAGACTCTTTAATATATATGTAGGTATTAACACTTCATACATTTTTTTTTGTCAAGAGTGAAATTAAATTCTATAAATAACAATGAAAACACATAAACACACTAACAAATATGCATTTCATGAGCACGTGTGTGTGCCTTAGCTTTCTCTTATTGGATAATAATCTTCATTAGTTATTTCTCTCTTTTTATGGAACTTATCGAAGGAACCATACGGCAAATCAATGTATGAATATGCACCATCTTTATATTATAAAGTTTTTGCCCTATTTGGCTTGTCGCGTTCAGTAGATCTTAATTCTTTATACCACCAGAAGCCGATGAATTTTTTTTAATTTTCGTAAATACCACGATCATTTATAAAACTCGTGAAAATAAGTAATAAAATCATTCAGTTGGAATTCGGATGCTAACAGAGTTGGTTGGTGGCGCTTTGTTAAAGAAAAGACAAAAACAAAAAAGACCAGAAACAAATCAAAATCCAATTTATAGCAACAAAATACATGGTTCGAGAGAACAGAGAAATATAATCTCGAACATTGTTGCCACGACAATATTATTTCTGTCAACATTGGGAATATTTTTCAAAACAGAAATAAATTGTAATTTTAAACAATTGTAGATTTTTATATTTTTTAGATATTTTAGATCCAAAAAATTTTTGTGGAAAATTTTTCGACAAAAATATTTTTCTGTAAAAATTTTCGATAAAAATATTTTTATATCAAAATATTTTGAAATCTTCTATAGAAAAATTTTTGATGAAAAAATTTTTGATAGAAAAATTTTTTATGAAAAAATTTTTGATAGAAAAATTTTTGATAGAAAATTTCTATAGAAAATTTTTTCATTAAATTTCATTTTTGTATAGAAAATTTTTGGCAATTCTAAAGATAATTTGATTAAATTTGGCACAGATCATTTTTTTGATAATGGAATCATGGTAATTGAAATTCGTCAAAATCGGTCCATTATTTATGGTACCTCCCATGGGTCCCACTTCCCGGAATTGATATATTGGCCACAAATATCAATATTTTTTCATGAAATTTAAATTATATACTGCTTATGTCAACCAAAATCACTGTACCAAATTTCGTTAAAATCGGTCCACATTTGACCATAGCTCCCATACAAACATTTCTTTAAAAATGCACTAAATGAGACAAAAATCACTAAAAAGCTTGTAAATCTGAAGATGATGGGAATTTTAAGTTTATTTTTTACATATATAATTTTTGTAACAACTGTAGTCAATTTGCCAAATTTTGAGATTATCGGTCCACATTTGACCCTAGCTCTCATATAAGTCTAAATGTCGGAAGCAGCTTAAATATAAAAGTTTTGAGAAAATGTTTGTATGATGGCAAAATTTAGCAAATATTTGTCCTTATACAGAAAAAATAACACTTTTGACCTTAGTGGTGAAGGGTATCGTATGGTCGGGCTTGACCGACTATAGCACTTTCTTACTTGTTTTATATTGATCTAGGAGCTTTAACCACTATTTTAGCATTGATTAAAATACTACCCTCGTCGTAGCTCTATTTTTATTCAGTTTTGAGTAGTATTCTTGGAAATGATTATTCCGATCTGGAAACAATAATTGCCGGTCTATGTATTGTGATTTCCACGTATAAATCGTGTAACTAAGCTTTAACAGTGAACCTTTACATTATACTAATTTGGACAATTTATAAGTATTTTCGAGTCTTATTCGTGAATCATTTTGTATTGGGTTGCAAATTTTTCCATGACCACTGTTTTTTGAAAAAATAAAAATGATATTAATGTATACATTTTGATTTTTAATTTATGACAAAAAAACATGTTGGCTGCACAATGATTGATTTATGTAGTTTAATTATATACAATGTGCTAAGTTTAACACAAATATTGTTTATAATAAATTAACATATTTACAAAATGAATAACAGAAAAAAAAAACATTATAAACGAGAATAAATAAAAACTGAAATATATGCAGTTCAAAATTAACAAATGCAGATAAGGAAATTACTAGAAACGAGGCACTGTGAGCAAAATTTTTTTCAAATGTTGGTAAAAAATGGTAAAATATTAAGTTAGAGGACGTTGAGGTCGACTTAAGAAGATGAGTAGAGGTTGGTTTAAACTCGGATATTTGGAAACCGTTTTATTCGTTTAGGGTTAATTAGCTTACGTCGTTTAGGGTGTTTGCTTTATTTAATCATAATGTAAGTGTTAAAATTTCAACTGAATTTGTGTTAATTTCTAAACGCATATTTCATATTAATAAAAGTATTTTCCATCTAAAATAAATAGCAACATTTATATGCTAATCATTATTGCTTTTAGTCTAGTTTTGGCATGACTGACTGCTTTGCTATTTAGTCATTAGTCTTAACTCATTTATTTATTTTTTTTTTGAAAAATGATTTGCTATAATACTTAATTATAGGTTATTTATGGCAACACTTAAATTTTGTTCAATATTCTGAGTTTTTTTTTCATGTTTTTGGAAAAAAAAATATGTATATATATATAAATATATATTAAACTAAATTGTTTTTCGCATGTTGTTCAGTCATTTTTTTGACAATTTAATGGCTGTAATTAAATTGAATTTGTTGTGATTAAACTCGAAATAGTTTTACACATTTTTTAACAGGTGAATTTGAAAATTTTGTGTGACTGATTTTTATTTCGCTTAAACAATTTTGTTCAAAGGCCTTAGGGTTTTTACATTTTAAATTCTTTAAAATGAGTGAGCGTTTTTTTTTTGAAATGATTAGGGGAATTCACAAGGTGTGCTATTGTCATATTGTTGAAAATTTTAAATTTGGTATCCTTGATTAATATATCTATTTTACTGTTTGAACTGTAAAGGGTCTTAACCGTAGAACAGTTTATACTGATTTCAGGGTTTCAATCGTGGTTCTATTTACACTGATTTTAGAGCCTTATTGTGGTTCTGCTTATACTGATTTCAGCGCCTTAATCGTGAGGGTACTTACACTGATTTCACAGCTTTTATCGTGTGTGCTATTATACAAATTTCAGACTCTTAATTGTAGGTCTATTTATATTAATAGAAATCAGTATAAACTGTCCCACGGTTAAGACTTTTAACCGTGGGACAGTTTACACTGATTTTAGGGTCTCAACAGTGGTTCTTTTTATACTCATTTCAAAGCCTTAATCGTGGGTCTTTTTATACTAATTTCAAAGCCTTAATCGTGGGTCTTTTTGTACTGATTTCAAAACCTTAATCGCCTTAATCGTGGGTCCTTTTATACTAATTCCAAAGCCTTAATCGTGGGTCTTTTAATACTGATTTCAAAACCTTAATCGCTTTAATCGTGGGTCTTTTTATACTAATTTCAAAGCCTTAATCGTGGGTCTTTTTATACTGATTTCAAAACCTTAATCGCCTTAATCGTGGGTCATTTTATACTAATTTCAAAGCCTTAATCGTGTGTCTTTTTATACTGATTTCAAAACCTTAATCGCCTTAATCTTGGGTCTTTTTATACTAATTTCAAAACCTTAATCGAGGGTCTTTTTATACTGATTTCAAAACCTTAATCGCCTTAATCGTCTTTTTATACTAATTTCAATGCCTTAATTCAAAGCCTTAATCGTGAGTCTTTTTATACTAATTTCGAAGCCTTAATCGTGGGTCTTTTTATACTAATTGCAAAGCCTTAATCGTGGGTCTTTTTATACTTATTTCAAAGCCTTAATCGTGGGTATTTTTATACTAATTTCAAAGCCTTAATCGTGAGTTCATTTATACTAATTTCAAAGCCTTAATCGTGGGTATTTTTATACTAATTTCAAAGCCTTAATCGTGGGTATTTTCATACTAATTTCAAAGCCTTAATCGTGGGTATTTTTATACTAATTTCAAAGCCTTAATCGTGGGTATTTTCATACTAATTTCAAAGCCTTAATCGTGGGTATTTTCATACTAATTTCAAAGCCTTAATCGTGGGTCTTATTATACTAATTTCAAAGCCTTAATCGTGGGTATTTTTATACTAATTTCAAAGCCTTAATCGTGGGTATTTTCATACTAATTTCAAAGCCTTAATCGTGGGTCTTATTATACTAATTTCAAAGCCTTAATCGTGGATATTTTTATACTAATTTCAAAGCCCTAATCGTGGGTCTTTTTATACTAATTTCAGTGCCTTAATCGTGGGTCTTTTTATACTTATTTCAGTGCCTTAATCGTGGGTCTTTTTATACTAATTTCAGTGCCTTAATCGTGTGTCTTTTGATACTAATTTCAATGCCTTAATCGTGGGTCTTTTTATACTAATTTCAGTGCCTTAATCGTGGGTCTATTTATACTAATTTCAGATTTCCAAGCTAGAAAATTCAATTTACTCTTACATTAATGTATTTTGTATACTCTAAATCCAAATACCATTAATATCCAAAAATCTATTAATTCCTCCACTCTTGAACATCAATCATTATTTTTAAAAATTCCTATTCATTATTTCTCCTCTTAACTATCTGCAATACTATTTTTTTTTTTCAAAAAAATAAAAAATAATAATTTGTTGCCACAAATCCATTCGTTAACATAAATAAGTACCACCAGAATCTTTGACGTTACAAAAATTGAAAACAATAAATAATATTTATGACAAAATATGCCCAACAGTTATAAAAATGAATAATATCTATTGAAAATCGAGAGAAAAAAAACTTAAAAAACAATATCGAAAATTACTTTAGAAAAAAAAAACATGTAATAATAATGATATTTTGCAAGATTTTTAACACTTAATCATAATCAGCCACCAACTGTTTTTTATTTTTTCTAAATGTTCAATGTTTGGATTTTTTTTCAACTTCCTCCGCATAAACTTGTTGAAAATGTATTGTCGCATTTAGATTGTCATAAATGAAAATGTTTCGTTAGATAAATGCCTGAAGGTTAGGAGGTATGTGTAGAAAGTTATACAACATTGATGTAAGAAGATTTATACTAGAGGAAGGGCAAAAAGTTGCAATAAAATTTTGTGACCTGATTATGTGATTTAAACTATATATGTACCAAATTATGTAGAAGTTTTACATAAACCATAGCTCCCATACAAAAAACTTACGGAAACGGCCTAAATTTTATCTAAAATATACTTAAATGCCACTAAATTTAGCACAAAGAAGTCTTATATCAATGCCAGCCAGTGTGCAAAATTTTGTTACAATTGGTCACCATTTCACCATAGCTCTCATATAAAAAACTTATGGAAAAATAAAAATACAAAAATAAACGGGGGTTTATGTCCGTCAGATAAAAGGCTACAGCGACAAAATTTTACACAATTATTTTCGATATCTTGAAAAAGTTGTATATTGAAAATGAACGAAATCGGTTCACATTTAGTTAGAGCTCCCATATAACCCCGCCCCGGAAAACACATTAATGCTGATAAATTGAATACAATTGTAATTGCTTTGACGACTTAATTAAGAATAGAGAAGTTTTATGCAACTATTGGTATATCAAATTTTTGTTTATAGAAATCGGTCCATATTTGACTATAGCTTTCATATAAAAACCACTCCCGGAAGCCACTTAAATGACACAAAGGCTAGTTAAAATTTATTAAATTATAAACTATTACAGCTATGGCCACTTATTTACTCAATGTTTATTCCATACTTTATATACGGTGGATGCATTAGGAACTAGTCATAAAATATATGGACCTACCGTATTACTTTCAACGTGTATGGCCTAACTAAATATTAAGTATTTAGTAGCTTATAATGTAAAACTATACCCGGTTATGAGACCAAATTTTGTGCAAAAGTAAATACTAGGGAAACCTCTTAGATACTTTTAAATATAAAAGAAGAAAGAAAAGCTATAGTCGGTCAAGCCCGACCATATGATATCGTTCACTGCTAAGGTCAAAAATGGACAAACAATTTAACAAGTTTTAAATCCAAGAGACATACATACATATGGACAAAAATCAAATAGTTCAGAAAATTATCTGAAATAAAAAAATTCAAAAAAATTTTTGATCGCACTCTAAATTATTTTTGGGATTCTATTAAGGAAGCTTAGAGAATGTAAAATCCGTTCGCGTTAATGATTTTACGCGATGCGCGCAGAAGTTATGACAGTTAAAACAAAAATTTCTTAAAAAAAAAATTTAAAAAACTATTTTATTTTTATTAGTTTCATGTGGATTTTGACTCAACTTATATATTTGCAGGTATTCTGTCGTTCCATGGTATTAGGTAGTTTATATATGCCTTAACACGAAGAAATAATGCAATTATGCAAGTGAAAAAAAATATTTTTTAACAATATTTTTTTGATTTTTTTAACCGCGATTTTCGCGAAATTTCACAAAATGTGAGTCTTAGTGAAATTCTGCTGCCTTGGCTTATGGACAAATTTAATTTAAAATAATTTTTTATTTAAATATAAGTTTTAATAGATGCATATCTTTCTAATATATAAAATTCGTATTTGGTCCATAAAATCGTTAATACCTATAATATTTTGGTGCGCTTCAAATCTAAGGTAAAACTTTATTAAAGAATAGTTTTAAGACCATTCCTGATCAATTTTAACCTAAATGCACTATGTGCTTCATTTTGCTTTTAGGTGCTAAATGGCAAAAAACTCGGTTTACGCGGTAGTTTGGAAATTTTCATTCATATTTGCGTGTGTGCTCCACGAAAAACCGGTATTTTGAAAAATTTACGCTCAAAAACTCCTCATTTACACCTGTCATATATTATACCTATATATGTAGAGCACATTAACGAGATATAAATCAAACGATGCGAAATTGAAAGATCTGCAAATCGTTATCTGTTTTTTTTTAAATTCTTTGAGGCGGCCAAAAAATATGCGAAAAAAATTAAAAAGTGGCGAAAACGAGCTTCAAATTTTGACAGCCATTAAGTAGTATCACTTCTAATACTACTTAATGGCTGCCAAAATTTAAAGTTAACATTTAGAGGGAAGTGAATTAATCCCCTAAGTGTGGTGTCTATTTCGTAGAACAACGGCTTGGGTCCAAATGTTAAAACAAATGCAGAAGAAGACGAAATATGAAATAAAACTTGAATGCTTCAATCGATTTTTTAACGTTTTTTTTATTTTGCTTAGAAGCGCAAACTTGCGCAACTAAGATATTATGTTCAGTATACAGAAGTTTTTGCGAGTTCAAGATCTGTAATTCGATTTTTCGAACTCCTAAGGGTACAAAAATTATTCGAGTTGAAAGTCGGTTTCAAAGGAATAAAAACTGTTTGATTTTTGCCCATATACTATATGAAGTTTTTTCATGTTTAAAGTAGAGTTATGCCATTTGCGGCTTTGGGCCTGGTATGGGATTACCAAATTTAGTTTATTGGCTTTTATTTACAAAATATTTATCTGTTTGAAGTTTTAGTAATGAAATTCATTTATATGCGTTTCTGTTCTTTTATGGGCATTTAAACTACTTTTGAGAATATGTTTTGTATGGGAGGTATGGTCAAATATGGATTGATTCCAACAAAATAAGGTACACTTATTAAGGTTGTGATAAGCAATAGTTGTGCTGAATATTATTAAAATGCAACTAAATTTGTGGCTGTAGGTGACCAAAAACTCTATTTCGGGAAGGCATTCCTATGGGAGGTAACCAGATTTTGCCCAAGGGATCATCCTGGATCAAAATATGAGCCTGTGCCTTATTTCATAAAATTATCTTTAAAGTTAAGACATGTACATTGATAACTAGCTTACATGGACAACCGACCAGCCAACCTGCCGGGCGGACCACTCAGAGAGTGGTTCTGAGCCGATTGGTATACTAAAAGACCAATATTTTTATGTGTTACAAACATCAGCACAAATCAGCCTATGGTAGTGAACGGTAAACTACATATAAAGCTGCTGCAACCGAATTTAGTCCAATGATTTTAGCAACAATACGAAATATCGTAACCATTTTTTTTCAAAGCTGGTCCACATTTTGAATTAGCTGCACCCTCGTATATATGTGAGATATTTTTCTTAAATTAATACAATTTGATGGTGGGTGAGGCTCTATGCTCCACTGGGAGTCAAGGATGACAGAAGAAGAAGATGGTGGGTGTATAAAATTTGGCACAGCCGAATATCATACTCTTACTTGTTTAAAGTGTGTTTTAATCGGACAAAAAGTTTGACATTCAAAATACATGTTGGTATACCACATTACCTCCACATGTTGGTATACGACATTACCCCTTTGAATTGTCTTCAAACTTATCGCACAACTTTCGTAGTTTGTAAGTAACAATATTTTCAAGTTTTAAACGTAATATATTTATGCAAACTAAACGGTATGTTGGCATTACAATAAATATTTCTCTTACTCTGACATTTTTGTTTAACTGCAAACAGAAAATAAAACAACAACAACAACAAAAATAAAAGCAAATAAATCATACAAATTTTTGACACTCTGATTATAGATACGCTCCAGAGAATGTAAACCCAATACGGGAAAATATTTATGTACAAACATAAAATAACGACATTTCAGACAAACAGACAGACAGACGGACAGACAGAGCAACAAATAAACGAATGATGATTATTATTTATTTATTTATGTTAAAATACAAAATATGAAATTTGATCATTTGTTATGCAAAAACTGAGACCATTTGGTTATACAACTACGAGTATATATAAATTTTTTTGGCAGGAAACCTCTTTTCTTCTTCCTATTCCTCTAACTCTAACGATTTATGGTCTCGGTTTATGTTTCACATATAAATTCAGAAAATTTTGGATAAAAGTTAAAACTAAAACAAATATCTATGTACGTAGATATGTTGTAGTATTCGTATTTGGTTGTGGCAGAAAGTGTCAATGGGGTGTTGTCAAAATGACAGTTATTTATATTTTTCATAAATTTATTAGTTTTCTAAACAATAGACACATAAATTTTGTATAAACTGTCAAAATCTACGAAATATTAAAAAGTTAAATTTTAAATGATGTGGTCGTTACTTTTTTCAAATATTGGGTATTGTCATTCGGTTATGGGTTATTTTTTATTTTTGTTGGTTTGTTTATTGTTTTATTTGTTTACCTATCAGGTGGGTGTTAAATAAATAAAATTAAAAAAAAAATTATATTTATTTTAAAATACCCAGAAAAAGGTGTGTATGGTTGTATTATTACAATGAATGAACAATATATTGAAAATGAATTAGCTTGTCAACATGAGGAAAATATACTTGTACATTATAAAATTTATAGCATTTGCTAATATATCGCCTCCTTTTTTAAGGTTTTAACCCATGAGATCATCTATTAGTTTTTTGGCTGATCGTTATTTTTGAAATTTGATTTATTTGAAAATAAATTAAGCTTGTAATTTCTTTTAGAAAAAAATAGGTGTTAGTATCATAAATCATGAGATAATAGAAAAACAAACTGGCAGATCTAATTGAAAAGATCGTACCGAAAGGCCGCTAGATCACTGACAAAAATTACACTATCGATAAAAATATTTTTCTACATAAAAAGTTTTGATAAAATTTTCCAGAAAAATATTTTTATCAAAAATCTTTCCATAGAAAAATATTTCTATCGAAAATTTTTCTATAGAAAAATATTTCTATAGAAAATATTTCTATAGAAAAATATTTCTATCGAAAATTTTTCTATCGAAAATATTTCTATCGAAAATCTTTCCATAGAAAAATATTTCAATCGAAAATTTTCTATAGAAAAATATTTCTATCGAAAATTGTTCTATAGAAAACTATTTCTATCGAAATTTTTCTATAGAAAACTATTTCTATCGAAATTTTTCTATAGAAAACTATTTCTATCAAAAATTTTTCTATAGAAAAATATTTCTATAGAAAATTTTTCTATAGAAAAATATTTCTATAGAAAATTTTTCTATAGAAAAATATTTCTATAGAAAATTTTTCTATAGAAAAATATTTCTATCGAAAACTTTTCTATAGAAAAATATTTCTATCGAAAATTTTTCTATAGAAAAATATTTCTATCGAAAATTTTTTTATAGAAAAATATTTCTTATAAATATTTCTATATAAAAAAATTTTTCTATAGCAAAATATTTCTATCGAAAAATATTTCTATCGAAAATTTTTCTATAGAAAAATATTTCTATCGAAAATTTTTCTATAGAAAAATATTTCTATCGAAAATTTTTCTATAGAAAAATATTTCTATCGAAAATTTTTCTATAGAAAATTATTTCTATCGAAAATTTTTCTATAGAAAATTATTTCTATCGAAAATTTTTCTATAGAAAAATATTTCTATCGAAAATTTTTCTACAGAAAAATATTTCTATCGAAAATTTTTCTATAGAAAAATATTTCTATCGAAAATTTTTCTATAGAAAAATATTTCTATCGAAAATTTTTCTATAGAAAATTATTTCTATCGAAAATTTTTCTATAGAAAATTATTTCTATCGAAAATTTTTCTATAGAAAAATATTTCTATCGAAAATTTTTCTATAGAAAAATATTTCTATCGAAAATTTTTCTATAGAAAAATATTTCTATCGAAAATTTTTCTATAGAAAAATATTTCTATCGAAAATTTTTCTATAGAAAAATATTTCTATCGAAAATTTTTCTATAGAAAAATATTTCTATCGAAAATTTTTCTATAGAAAAATATTTCTATCGAAAATTTTTCTATAGAAAAATATTTCTATCGAAAATTTTTCTATAGAAAAATATTTCTATAAAAAATTTTTCTATAGAAAAGTATTTCTATAGAAAATTTTTCTATAGAAAAATATTTCTATAGAAAATTTTTCTATAGAAAAATATTTCTATAGAAAATTTTTCTATAGAAATATATTTTTATAGAAAATTTTTCTATAGAAAAATATTTCAATCGAAAATTTTTCTATAGAAAAATATTTCTATAGAAAATTTTTCTACAGAAAAATATTTCTATAGAAAATTTTTTTATAGAAAAATATTTCTATAGAAAATTTTTTTATAGAAAAATATTTCTATAGAAAATTTTTTTATAGAAAAATATTTCTATCGAAAATTTTTCTATAGAAAATTAATTCTATCGAAAATTTTTCTATAGAAAAATATTTCTATCGAAAATTTTTCTATAGAAAAATATTTCTATCGAAAATTTTTCTATAGAAAAATATTTCTATCGAAAATTTTTCTATAGAAAAATATTTCTATCGAAAATTTTTCTATAGAAAAATATTTCTATCGAAAATTTTTCTATAGAAAAATATTTCTATCGAAAATTTTTCTATAGAAAAATATTTCTATCGAAAATTTTTCTATAGAAAAATATTTCTATCGAAAATTTTACTATAGAAAAATATTTCTATCGAAAATTTTACTATAGAAAAATATTTCTATCGAAAATTTTTCTATAGAAAAATATTTGGATCATTCATTCAGATTTGACCATTTTAGTATGGCATCTTATATATACTTTCAACTCTTCCATAATATCTTCTTAACTCTTCAAACCAACCATCCATCACTTTACGCTCACGTTTTCATGTTCCTACTATTTCAACGCTTTTCATCATAAGTTCGTAAGCGGATTTTCCATTTCATAAATAAATTTATTTATTGGTTAAATAAATTAAAATGAAACATTTAAATGTTACACATCTCAGTGTGAATATAATATTATTTTAATTTTTATTACACACAATTTACATTTAAAACTTATGATTACTTGTAAAAGCTTTTTAATGGATTTTATTGCTTCTATTAAAAAAAAAATAGTTAAATAGTTTTTAACGAAATTTATATAATTTATGATCATCGGCGACAAAGTTATATAAAAATGAAATTTTTATACACTCACGCAAAATAGTGACAGGGGTCATAAAACCAAATATAAAATCATAAAGAAATAAGTTTTGATATTAACTTAATTAAAACAAGTACGTTATAATAGTGGGTCAGGACTGGTCAGATAATACCCTACACCACTGAGGTTATATATGGAACGTTTATCAACAAAAGTGCACTAAAATATCTGATTGTATCAGTATGTGTGAGGGAATTGTTAAGGAAGATCCAAGCTCTCTAAATTTTGGGTTAATAGCGAATCTTTTGGGGTTGTCTTACTTATGAATAATGCCTGTATGTTTATATACATTTTTTACATTAGCCATTTCCGTTTGGGATTTTGTTCCAAAAAAGCTGTCATTATGATTTAATTAATTGCCAGCAACTAATGAAATGATCAACGTCAGTGTTATTTTAAAAATTTTAATTTATTAGCATTCAAAAATTAAAAAAAAAAATATAATTTTATTAAATTCATATGTCATTTGTTTGATTAGCATAAAATTAATATAATTTATTTATTTGCGTTAAATTTTTACATTTTTATATTTAACCTTCGTGTCACTCTAATAAATAAAACTACAAATTTATTTGATTCGCTTGAATTTTTGAGACAAATAAATAAATTTTATTATTTAGTTAATTTATGTGTTTAGTTTTATGTCGAAAAAAAAACAGAAATAAATTTTCGAAAAATTTTAAAACCAAAAAAAAAAAAAAATATTTAAAATAATTAAAAATTATAATAAATGATTTAGAAACGAGAATAAAACAAATGCCAGAGAGATATATACAAATAAATTAAAAAATTTGACAACTTTTGAAATTGAGTCATTTGAATATAATGGAATTTGTTTAATGATGAATAATTTTGAGTTTAAAGTCAATAAATTATTAACTTTCTAAATGTGTTAAGGCGCACAGTGGAGAGGGTATGTGAAAAACTTTAAAGGAAATTGGTTTATTTAAGTTTAATAGCCAAAAAAGCTTTTAATCAAACTATCTAGTTCTAAAAAAGACAGAAAAATTTTCAAAATTTGTAATTGTAAAAAATTTTTACAGGAAATTTTTCAAAAATTTCCTATTTTTCAAAAATTTTTCAAAAATTTTCCTATTTTTATAGGAAATTTTTCAAAAATTTCCTATTTCTAAAGGAAAACTTTCAAAAATTTCCTATTTCTAAAGGAAATTTTTAGAAAATTTCCTGTTTTTATAGGAAATTTTTCAAAAATTTCCTATTTTTATAGGAAATTTTTCAAAAATTTCCTATTTTGATAGGAAATTTTTCAAAAATTTCATATTTTGATAGGAAATTTTTCAAAAATTTCCTATTTTTATAGGAAATTTTTGAAAAATTTCCTATTTTTATTGAAAATTTTTCAAAAATTTGCTATTTTAATAGGAAATTTTTCAAAAATTTCCTATTTTTATAGGAAATTTTTCAAAAATTTCCTATTTTTATAGGAAATTTTTCAAAAATTTCCTATTTTTATAGGAAATTTTTCAAAAATTTCCTATTTTTATAGGAAATTTTTCAAAAATTTCCTATTTTTATAGGAAATTTTTCAAAAATTTCCTATTTTTATAGGAAATTTTTCAAAAATTTCCTGTTTTTATAGGAAATTTTTCAAAAATTTCCTATTTTTAAAGGAAATTTTTCAAAAATTTCCTATTTTTATAGGAAATTTTTCAAAAATTTCCCATTTTTAAAAGAAATTTTTCAAAAATTTCATATTTTTATAGAAAATTTTTAAAAAATTTCCTATTTTTATAGGAAATTTTTCAAAAATTTCCTATTTTTATAGGAAATTTTTCAAAAATTTCCTATTTTTATAGGAAATTTTTCAAAAATTTCCTATTTTTATAGGAAATTTTTCAAAAATTTCCTATTTTTATAGGAAATTTTTCAAAAATTTCCTATTTTTATAGGAAATTTTTCAAAAATTTCCTATTTTTATAGGAAATTTTTCGAAAATTTCCTATTTTTATAGGAAATTTTTCAAAAATTTCCTATTTTTATAGGAAATTTTTCAAAAATTTCCTATTTTTATAGGAAGTTTTCCAAAAATTTCCTATTTTTATAGGAAATTTTTCAAAAATTTCCTATTTTTATAGGAAATTTTTCAAAAATTTCCTATTTTTATAGGAAATTTTTCAAAAATTTCCTATTTTTATAGGAAATTTTTCAAAAATTTCCTATTTTTATAGGAAATTTTTCAAAAATTTCCTATTTTTATAGGAAATTTTTCAAAAATTTCCTATTTTTATAGGAAATTTTTCAAAAATTTCCTATTTTTATAGGAAATTTTTCAAAAATTTCCTATTTTTATAGGAAATTTTTCAAAAATTTCCTATTTTTATAGGAAATTTTTCAAAAATTTCCTATTTTTATAGGAAATTTTTCAAAAATTTCCTATTTTTATAGGAAATTTTTCAAAAATTTCCTATTTTTATAGGAAATTTTTCAAAAATTTCCTATTTTTATAGGAAATTTTTCAAAAATTTCCTATTTTTGTAGGAAATTTTTCAAAAATTTCCTGTTTTTATAGGAAATTTTTCAAAATTTTCCTATTTTTATAGGAAATTTTTCAAAAATTTCCTATTTTTATAGGAAATTTTTAGAGGAAATTTTTCAAAAATTTCCTATTTTTATAGGAAATTTTTCAAAAATTTCATATTTTTATAGGAAATTTTTCAAAAATTTCATATTTTTATAGGAAATTTTTCAAAAATTTCATATTTTTATAGGAAATTTTTCAAAAATTTCATATTTTTATAGGAAATTTTTCAAAAATTTCATATTTTTATAGGAAATTTTTCAAAAATTTCATATTTTTATAGGAAATTTTTCAAAAATTTCATATTTTTATAGGAAATTTTTCAAAAATTTCTTATTTTTATAGTATATATAATTTATTCTATTGACCGGTGTTACAAGTGTTTGCTGGGCTATTCTTTATTTCACTTAATTAACTCTATTATCGACCTCATTTTTAGCGATAAACATCTTTACATGTTTTTATATAATTTACAAAATATTTTTCTAACAACAAAAAAACTTAATTTATTTTCATTTTTAAATCTTAATTAATACAGAGCTAATGCATTATTCAAAAAGTAATAAATCAAAATAATAATGAAAAATAAAAAAATGTTCATAAGCTGTTCGTAATTTATTATATTATTTTATTTGAACACAACACGAAAGCCTACAAATAATATTGTAAAAAAATCTAAAAAAATCTAAATGCAATTTTGCAATACCCAGAAAAAAAGTGCAAAAAATGCAACCAGAAAAAAAGTGCAACATGAAAAAAGTGCAAAAATGAAATATTTGAAGGTAAAAGCCATAAATTAAAATAAATTTTCCTAAAACATAAAAGAGGTGGGGGTTTAAGATTTCAACAGAAATCTTTTTATAACAGCAACAAACTGAAATTTAATATATTTATCTTAAAATATGAATCTAATCATAAAAACCTGAAAATACTTAAAATACTTTTAATTTTTAATCTACTGACTGAGTGCCGGGAGAAAATTTTCATAACTTGTTCTTTTTTTACAAACATTTTCTCTAGCATTGCGTGTTTCCTTAAATAACAATTGCGGCTAAGATATATTGTTCGCTTTTGAATCCCTCCCCGGGGAGACTCAAGCCACAAAAAACCCACACTCCTTGGTTTAGAGTAAAGTTATTAAAATAGCTTAACATGAAAGTAATGTTGAGTAACGTGCACTTCAATTACTTCCAAGAATTTTAGCAATAATTATTTAATAAACACAAATTTATGAATAATGCCCTGCAAATTGTATTTAATACATAAAACAAGAACAATATTTTTAACAAAAATGTTTCTATAGATAATATTTTTAAAAAATATTTCTAACGAAAATTTTTCTATAGAAAAATATTTCTATCGAAAATATTTCTATAGAAAAATATATTTTTCTATAGAAAAATATTTCTATCGAAAATTTTTCTATAGAAAAATATTTCTATCGAAAATTTTTCTATAGAAAAATATTTCTATCGAAAATTTTTCTATAGAAAAATATTTCTATCGAAAATTTTTCTATAGAAAAATATTTCTATCGAAAATTTTTCTATAGAAAAATATTTCTATCGAAAATTTTTCTATAGAAAAATATTTCTATCGAAAATTTTTCTATAGAAAAATATTTCTATCGAAAATTTTTCTATAGAAAAATATTTCTATCGAAAATTTTTCTATAGAAAAATATTTCTATCGAAAATTTTTCTATAGAAAAATATTTCTATCGAAAATTTTTCTATAGAAAAATATTTCTATCGAAAATTTTTCTATAGAAAAATATTTCTATCGAAAATTTTTCTATAGAAAAATATTTCTATCGAAAATTTTTCTATAGAAAAATATTTCTATCGAAAATTTTTCTATAGAAAAATATTTCTATCGAAAATTTTTCTACAGAAAAATATTTCTATCGAAAATTTTTCTATAGAAAAATATTTCTATCGAAAATTTTTCTATAGAAAAATATTTCTATCGAACATTTTTCTATAGAAAAATATTTCTATCGAAAATTTTTCTATAGAAAAATATTTCTATCGAAAATTTTTCTATAGAAAAATATTTCTATCGAAAATTTTTCTATAGAAAAATATTTTTGACCAAAAATTTTTCTATAGAAAAATATTTTTTATTGAAAATAGAAAATTATTTTTTTTTAAATTTTCACAGAAAATGTTCTATCGAAAAATTTTCTATAGAAAATAATTTTTTTAAAAACTTTTTCAGATAAAAATATTTTTATCAAAAATTTTTAGAAAAAAATGTTTTTATCGAAAATTATTCTATAGAAAAAAAATTTTATTAAAAAATATATTTATACAAATCAATCTAAAATATTGTAATGACAACAATGTTCAAGCTCTCTAGAACATTGGTAACATTCAAATATCAACCGAATGCTTTTAATACTAATATTCACGAGATTTATTAATGATCGTGGTATTTACAAAAAGTCTTCGGCTCCTGGCAGTATCGGCTGCATGCTGCTGGTTACACCACACTCTTTTATAAAAATAAAACCAACACTTACACATGTAAAACCCATCGCTTATGTCATTTTGGGCTAATATGATAACTAGGGTCATATGTGTACCGATTGCTGAATAACTGACATGTTCAGATTTATAATAAGTCTTTTTTTCGAAGTATATGACGCGGAAAGCTGGCAAAGATTGCAGAACGCTTACTGTCGTAAACTGGCGATGTAGTTTTAGAGATCGAACAGGTCGTTTCTGTGGACCTGTTGGTCTGTGCGGAACTAAAAAGAAACTGCTTGATGAGCAGTTTGCATGCTGAAAGCGGTATATCTATGAATTGGTCAATGATCTCCCGACCAAGGAGAGCACCATCTTTTGCTAGATTGTCCGCAGTGATATTGCCAGATACGTTGCGATGAATGCGGAGCCAAAATAGTTCAATTTTAGAATGTCTTGCCATCTCATTTAGGGTTGCCCGGCATACACGGATAAGAACGGATTTCCTGTAGACCGATGATAAAGAATGAATGGCGGCTAGACTATCCGTACAGAAGCGAATGTCGTTAGGGTATATTCTTAAAGCACGATATGTGGCTGTTGCAGAATCACCATTTTTGTAGCATTCTTTGATAATTTGTATGCGTTGTGTGATACTTAAGCGATCCATTTTCGTTAATGTCAGACTTCCAACTGAAAAGACAAAAATTGGTTTAACAACATAGCTTGACTGATGTCGAATTCCAGTCCTATACCTTTGAAATCACGAAATGAATAACCCCTTATAAGATGATCCCATCTTCAAATCAGTATTAACAGCTTTGTGCAAAAATTGTTGGGCAATAATCAATCTATTTGTATTATAAATTCGAATTTTTTACATTTTCGATTTCAAAAATCACCTCGAGAACCGATTTTCGAATTGACTACTGTGAACTGAGCACGAGTGTTTATTTTCAATATCAATTTTTGGACATGTCACAACAAAAAAGAAGATTTTAAGCCAATTGCTTGCGTGTGTTGGACATGATTATGTAAACCATAATTTTCTTTTAAAGCACGACATGTGGCTGTTGCAGAATGACCATTTTTGTAGCATGCTTTGATAATTTTTATGCGTTGTGTGATACTTAAGCGATCCATTTCGTCAATGTTAGACTTTCAACTGAAAAGAAAAAAAATTGGTTTAACAGCTTAGTTTGACAAATTTTGAATTCCAGTCCTATACTTTTGAAACCACGAAATGGATAACCCGATATTTCGCTCATATATGATGGGGAAAAATTCAAAATGAATATTGACAAACTAGTCTCGGTTTCTTGTTACATCACAATGTGTTTGTAAGGCTCTGAGTCTAATTAAAAAAAAAGTTAAGATTGAGTTCTTTGCATACGAGGGCGGTTCGGAAACTTCTTAGCCTACCAATGAAAGAGAATAGTTAGTTTTTCAAAAATATTTTTATTTTTCAATATAGTCTCCTGAAACTTCAATACACTTAGTTCAACGCTTCCCCCCTTGATTAAATAATAGTTTTCCCCAAGGTCTTCAAAATAGTGGTTTACAGCTGTAATTTGCGATAAAACGGTTGCCAGCAAGGAATTTTTTTTAGATTTGGGAACAGGTAAAATTCACTGGGAGCTAAATCAGGAGAATAAGGTGGGTGGTCAAGCAACTCGTACTTTAATTCGTTGATTTTAGCCATCGTTAAAATACTCTTGTGCGCTGGTGCGTTATCTTGATGAAAAATTATTTTTTTGTATTGTAAGCCAGGACGTTTTTCTCGAATTTGTACATTTATTTAATTGATCCAAAAAATTGCAATAGTACTCTGAATTTACTGTTTTACCCTTTTGCAGATAGTCAATCAATAAAATACCTTTGAAGTCCCAAGCCGATTGAATTGCTTTTGCCTTCTTTGGGGCACTTCCTCCAGCTTCAGTCCATTGTTTTGTCCCTGGAGTATAATGGTAGATCCATGTCTCATCAAAAGTTATGAAACGACGCTTAAAATCCATTTTATTTCACTTAAAACGATCAAAACAAGCTTGAGAAATGTTCATTCTTATGCGTTTTTTGTCGACTGTTAGCAAATGCGGCACCCATCTTGCAAAAAGCTTTTTTATCTGTAGTTCTTCATGCAAAATGAAATGGACTCGATCATCTGAGATGCCCATGATATTAGCTATTTCACGCACTTTTATTCGTCGATTATTTAGTACCATATCATGCACTTTGGCTACGATTTCTGTTGTAGTTGCTGTTTTTTGACGTCCATTACGTGGTTCATCTTCAATGCTTGTACGACCACGTTTAAATTCAGCAACCTAATTTTTTACTGTTGCATATGAAGGAGCACTTTCACCTAACACATTCACCATATCATTATAAATTTCTTGTCCCGATAAACCTTTTTTATGTAAATATTAAATGACACCACGTATTTCTAATTTTTCCATTGTAAAAAAATAGCGGATGCGTCTTTTGTGAACACCTGTTTCTATATGAAGGAGTTACCAGATCGAAACAAAATTTAACATGTGTTTATAGCAGAGATGAAAGTTTCCAAAACACTTAACTATTTTCTGTTTGTACCAAGCTTTTTGTGCTAGACTAAGGAGTTTCCGAACCGCCCTCGTATGTTTAGTTTCGATCTTAACATAATTCTTGTTTAGTTGGTGCTTTACATTCTTTCAGCACCGGTTGGCTAAGGTTGTGTGTAAGGTGCTTATCTCAAATAACCTTTATAACCTTTTTCAAGCTCATGATAAAGATATTTTAATACAACTTAAGCTTTCTTATAAAAAAATTTTCTAAATATAATTCACTTGTTTATCGTAAACAATTTTCTTAGTTGTTTTATATACGAGTATTTCAAAACATTGCGTGTTGACAGATTTATTTTCATTGAAAAATAAATTATTTATAGAAATAACTAACAAATAATGTTTTCTTTTATATTTGAGCATTAAATCATATTATAGCGGAAACATTTATATAGAAAATTGCATAAATTTATTTATTTTTCTTTTTTTTTGCATAAACAATTTATTGCTTTACATAAAGCGGAATGAATAAATTGCATGTAATTATTTGTTAGTAATTCATGGATATTGTTTTTCTTGTTTGTGTTGTTGTTGTTGTTTTGTACCGTTTTAAATTAAATAATTAAATATAAATTATTATATTTTTGAATGCACTAAATTAAAAGCAAACAAATTAAAAACATAAATTATTTTAATGGGTTTATAGAACATGGTCAAATAATAATTAAACTAATAAAACATTTATGGTAGATTGCATTTGGTCAAATATTTCAGTTAATTTAAGGTATTTTATGCACAGGTTTTCAATTTATGTAGGTAATGGATTAAATAAAATTAATTATGTTTTTGACATTATTTATCAGAAAAATATAGAAGTTATAATATTTATGAATAAATTAAAAAAAAAAACTCTAGATATTCTTTTAAAACCTTAATAATTTTCAATGATTTATAACTTTGATTTTTATGTCAGATATAACAAATGTTTAAAAGCTAAGTTTTCACACGATCTACCGAATCATACAAAATCTTAGAGACAGACTTCAAAGAATTCTGAGTGAATTGAAGCTTCACATCTAAGTTATTTGTTTAGAACTACTTTGTTGCTGTTTTTCTTCTTCTTGACTTAACCCTTAAGAGATATTAAATGTGTCTTATTATTTTCTTATATGTCAACATAAATATTGTTTATAAATTTATAACCTTATCCCCAAGTCATTGTCGTAAAAACGAAAAACATGTTAAATTTAAAAATTATTTCATTTTTATTTCTCTTCATGTTATATTCTTTAGCTGTTCTTTAGTTGTGGATAGAAACATTTAACTACTGTTTAGTTTCCGCTTAAGATATATAAAGAGATACCTAAAGTGGGGGAAGGATAACCCAGCGAAATAGGCACAACTGAAGTAATCATAACCAAATGTGAGCCAACAGCTGATCAAATATGTGCATCTAAATTCTTACCTAGAGCTGAATTTGGAACTGAACTCTAAACTCAACTAGAATTTATTCAGAACTAAAGCCTTTTTAGAATCTAGAAAGTAACTAGAACCTAAAACTTAATCCGCATCTAAGTCCGAAAATATTTTAATTACGATTTACACCATCTTTCTAAATAAAACCAACGATATGGTTTTATTTAGAAAGGCCCTAACTCGCATATTTTAAATTTTACAGGAGAAGGTAAAAACTGATTTAAAACAGTAATTAACAAAATTTTACGTTTTTTCGTTATTACAATAAGGACGAATTTGGTTCTAAAACTTTTTTTTAATTTTAAACATATTTAAAACAAAATTGAGATAGGACTTTTTGTATTCTCATTTTAGAGCATTAATGTAACTTAGGGTTTTTTCTGTAGTTATCAAATTTAATTATATTAAGAAATGCTTTAAATAGCCAAAGTTTTCTATAGGAGAGCTTTCGATAGCAAATGCTTTGAGATCTTTCGATATTATAAGTATTCTATAGGAAAGCTTTTGATATTGTTTCTATAGGAAAGCTTTCGATATTAAAAGTTTGACTTGGAATGTTTTCTATATGAAATAAGTTTTATTTATGGAAAATCTTTCCATAGCGAAATTTTGCTATTAGGAAACATTTCGAAATCGAAAGATTTTCTATATAAATCTTAAAATATCAGCGTTTTTGTATTGGAAAGCTCGAAAGATTTATATACAAAATCTTTAGATATTGATGTTTTTATGTTGAAAAGCTTTTGATATGGACCAAAAAGCTACTAAAAAGCAAGATATATTAAATGTAACCTTTAGAAGATCTGTTGATATAAATATCCTAAATATTTTGACGACAAAAGTTTTATATAAGAAATCTTTTCATATCATAAGTTTTATATAGAAAATCTTTCGATATCAAAAGTTCATTATAGAAAACCTTTCGACATCGAAAGTTTTACATAGAAAATCTATTTTTTTGAAAAGTTTTCAAAATGGAATGTTTTTAGATGAAAGCTTTTTATATCAAAAATTACCTATAGGAAAGCTTTGATGTTGATAGTTTATTTTTATATCAAAATCAACATCGAAAGTTTTATATATAGAAAGATATTAAACAGGTCATATATTAAAGGTTTATATCGGCAAAGCTTTTGACATTGAAATTTTTCTGTAGGAAAGTTTTATATAAAAAGTTTTCTATCTGAAATATTTTGACAACAAATGTTTTATATAAGATATCTTTCGATAAGGAAAGTTTATTATAAAAAACATTATGACAACGAAAGTTTTATATAAGAAAACTTTAGGTAAATAATAACAGTTTTATATTGAAAAGCTTTTGGTGTGGAATGTTTTTAGTAGAAAGTTTTAGATATAGGAAAGCTTTTAATATTGAACGTTTTCTATCCGAAA
Organism: Stomorhina lunata; assembly: GCA_933228675.1. Lineage (NCBI taxonomy): Eukaryota > Metazoa > Arthropoda > Insecta > Diptera > Rhiniidae > Stomorhina > Stomorhina lunata. Next base: position 23,811,178 of record OW121741.1, read on the forward strand.
AATGCTTTCGACAAAAATTTAATATAAGAAATCATTATACATCAAACCGAAAGCTTTAACTGCATTCGATAACGATCGCGCTTGTGATTGTTTCAGTCGCTGATCTGGTCCCAGCCTTTGCCTTCCACTGTTATGCCGGTCTTCGAAGTCAAAATCACCGTTCGTGAAGCATTGCCACCACTCTTGGCGCGTTCTTTCTCTAAAAGCGGCCTCACCATAGGTATTTGCGAGCATTTGATGAGGCTCTGCCGCAAATTTCATTATATTAAAGCAGAAAATAAAAACTTCCCTCAAGTGACGAGAAAACGGCGGAGGCATAGTTGTACACCTAAGACTACATACAACTCAACAAGAGCTTGTTAGAGCCATTGATTTATTAGATAGTGCAGAAAAGAGAAACTCTGATGAAAACCCTTAAGATCAGCAAGGGCTAAGTAGTGATTGAAGAGGTCTCTTCCTCCTGAATGTTATGGAGGTCTCTTCCCCCTCAATTTCAACAGCAGTCATTGCATGTCGGGATACTAGCAGAACGCTACTATTGAAAGTATATCTGTAGTCCAGTTGATCAGAGCAGTTTATTAATGGTATACCTAACATCTGACTAAGCATAATGCCAGAGTTGGCAAAAATGTTGTCGGATATATTATTATGACTGGGTACCCAGAAAAGTTGTGTGGTGAAAGTTTGGTCATCTTATTTTGGGTTGCGGGTTCTTGAAGACCAGTAACGGCAGTTTTGCTAGTTGACGTGGGCGTGTAAGCGAAAATGAGCCTCGTCGCTTCAAAAAATGATATTTAAAGTGCGAAAACGCTCCAATATCGTTTTACAAAAATGTTTGGGTAATTTAATGTCACTGTCTGTCAGTTCTTAAACGATTTTAATTTAAAACGAATGGAACTTCAGATCCTTCTTTAACATTTTATGAATATACGCTCTTGGAAGTCTCAGTTAGGCTGCTATTTTCCTTATTAAGTCGTGGATTTTTATGTAGACGGCTTTTATCGGTTTAATGTTTTCGAGAGTATTTGGAGATTGACTGGGTCCTAACTGTCGACCCGTCGGACTTATAACCGAAGCAGCTGCCCGGAATCTCCGCACCCACGAACGAATTAAATTTACACTCGATTCATCACGTATTTGCCGAATAACGCACTTTGAACCAAATTATCGAAGAGAAATAACGTAAGAATCATTACTCTTAAAAAATGTCTTAACAGAGAACGCGCGATGCTCTCTCGACCACTGAGACATCGTGACTGACAAATAGGCTTATTACTTTTATAAATAATCGTATTTAAAAACAAGTAAGAAAGAGCTATAGTCGGTCAAGCCCGACCATTCGATACCCTTCACTATTATGGTCAAAGGTGTTCTTTTTCCTGTATAAAGACAAATATCATACAAACATATTCTCAAAACTTAAACATTTAGGCTGTTTAAGCCATTTGGACTTATATGAGAGCTGGGGTCAAATGTGGGCCGATTATTATGAAATTTGGCAAACTGATTATAGTTGCTAAAAAAATTAAGTATGCAAAAAATAAAATTAAAATTGTCATTATCTTCTTTACAAGCGTTTTAGTGAATTTTGTCTTATTTAGTGCGTTTTAAGAAAAGTATGGGAGCTATGGTCAAATGCGGACCATTTTCACCGAAATTTGGTACAGTGATTTAGGTTTACATAAGCAGTATTTGTTTTAAATTTCATGATAAAGTATTGATTTTTGTGGCCAATATATCAATTCCGGGAAGTGGGATCTATAGGAGGTACCATAAATAATAGACCGATTTTGACGAATTTCAATAGCCTTGGTCCTATTATCAAAAAAAAATGATCTGCGCCAAATTTTATCAGATTATCTTTAGAGTTGCGACCTGTAGTTTGATTACAAAGTTTACATGGGGGTCCAGCCAGACGGACGGATATCGCTAAATCGACTCAGAAAGTGATTCTAAGCCTATTGGTATACTAAAAGATGGGTCTAAGACAAATATTTCTATGCGTTACATACATCAGCACAAACTTATAATATCCTTTCCACCTATGGTGGTGAAGGGTATAAATAAATTGCCACCAGATACCCTGTTATATAATAGAAGATTCATGAAAGATCTTCTAAGTAAAGAAGAAAATATTTACAAGATTAATATAGAAAAGAAAATTCTGGCAAGATTATCCAGATCTAGTCTTCTATTATCCTTGCTCCACTGGGAGTCAAGGATAATAGAAGAAGAAGTCCAGTTTCTAACTAACATTAAATTAAGCCCCAATCTCTTAAATTTCCCTGGGTTATCTTCTCCAACCAACACATTTCAAAATAATAATGAATGAAAAAATAATTTTAAGAAAACTTAATATTAAAAAAAATCGTAAATAAATTTTCAAAGTTTAACTTTAACTTCATTCCATTATTTGATGTCTCTCTGTCTGTCCCTTTCATAGAAACCCGGTTGGCTTTCAGTCGCTTTATATTTCTCTCTTTGCACTTTGTTTAAACCATTTTCCCTTCCCTTAAGCGTTCCGCCAGCCTTTGATGGGGTTATTATAATCACATAAAATAAAGAGCGAAACCATCCGACATTTTAATGGCCAACATAAATTGTAATATTAAATCGAGCTGTCATGTTGTTGGGTCGTTTATGCCGCTTGTACATTCATTCCCGACTACTCGTTTCTACGTTTGTTCGTTCGTTTGTATTATTGGGCTTATGGTGGCAAAAAAAGACAACCGCTGAAAAATGACTAAAAAAAAAAACATAAAGAATGAATAACTTCCATATTTTTATCATCATCCTACTCAATGGTAGTTTTTTTCCGGCTTCATTTTCAATGCTTTTTGGTGTTTGTCTGTTGTTCCTCCACTGGTCTTTTATGGAGTCTGTTGCCGTTTGTTAGCTTCTCTTTTTTTATTATATCTTTCGAATATGTTGTCACTAGTTAGTAAAAGTTATGGTAGCGCCCATGTTTAAATTGTTAGAGTTTGGTGCTGCAGTAGCGATGTTTGTCGAGATGCCCCTAAACTCTCTGTTGGATTTTTAGGAAACACAGAAGTTACAAACAAATGCATTTTTTCTTTGGAAATTTTTTAAAGAAATATTAAAAGTATGTTTGTTTGTTAACTTTATGGTTAATAAAATTATAGTACATACTAAAATACTTCGAAACCCGAACCTTAGCCAAAGCTTTCTTTAACATTTGTATTGGAGCTTTTTGATGCTTTGTCGGTTAAGGTAGAAGACAAAAGTGTGTTTTTAGAGCGATGTTTCACTTTCATTGTAATATCCTCTACATAGATATAGAGCCTTCTGTATAGTAGATTTTCAAGATCTTCTATACAGAAATATAAGTTTTAACAATATCTTTCCTATAAAACAAAAGATGATCTATTCTATATAGAAAAAAATTAAATATTATATGGGAGATACGATCTTCTTTACAGAGTAGATGATCTCAGTAAGACCTTACTTATCGATTCGAAAATTTTAGCAAGAATAGAAAATCTTATTAAGATCTTTTATCTAGAACATATTGTGAGGAATTTTAAACTTATCCGTCCCATTGTGCACAGTTCACTGCTTGTAATTCTTCCCCTCGCTTTCTAGATGTTTCTGTTGGTGTTGTTGTTATTCTGTTTATGTCAATAAGAAGAGCAACATGTTTCTCTTATGTACAGTAAAGAGCATAGCAACATGTTTCTCTTTTATCTACATTCTCTCTCTCTCTCTGTTACTGTTAACTTCAGATAATCTGTTTGTACAACGTATGTGTTAGTGTGTTCTTGATCATGTGAGAATGTAGTGGAAAACACATGAACTTTCGTAAGCCACATTGTTAGTGTAATCAACTACAGCAGCTCTTTGTTTACGTCTGCAGAAATTGCTAGAAACTCTCTTTTTTACTATATAAGGCCGATGGCCGAGTATTGTGGGAACAGTTTTAATTAAGACGCGTATAAAGAGAATAGTGTGACTAAGAGTATTTGTAAAGCAGTTTTGTGAAGTTTGTTTACAGTATTTGTGAAAGTGTGTTTTAAGTGATTAACTCTAAAGTTAATAAAAGTATTGCTTTGTAAAACTACATACAACAAGTGTTTTAATTTGTTTACGGTTGTTTGCAAAACGAATTCCTTCCACGTTTTTAAAGGAAAAACGTAACAATATTTAGAATATAAGAAGATCGTATGAAAATCTATTATATAGAATAAAAGATCTAATCAAGATCTTTTTATAGAATATAGGGTCCTAATAAGATCTTTTATATACAACAGAATATTTATATAGATCTTAAGACTTTTCATATAGAAAAGATCAGCTTAACATAAAATAAACTTTTGTAAATCAATTTTAAAACACATTTTTTCTCCGACTATTATTTTTGTTTTCGGAAGTTAAAAGAAGTAATCGGATGATTCATTAAGTCGACGCCTTTAGTACTTTAAAAGTTTCTTGTCTGATTCAATGTATACGATTTCGCAATTTTTTTTTTTGGACTTGAAAGCAAGCACAAATTATTAATGATGCTTATTAATCCACAGTACCCTTAATCGTTTAATAAAAGGCACGTGGCAATTTGCCACAATACTTGCTTTCGGTACCTCAAAATGAAACAACAATTGACTGTATACTCAGACTGACAAACACATAATTCTTATTAAGTCCATGTGTATTCAAGCTTAAATTAGTATTGTAGTCTGAAACGCAATATGGGTTTTTGTTAGCAGATAGATGATACTTATTACCCGATGTTTGAATTTTTGAAACTTGTATACGACATCGTTACAGGTGACGAATCGAGAATCAACTCATATATATTAAGTCGACGCTTTTAGTACTTTAAAAGTTTCTTGTCTGAGTCAATGTATACGATTTCGCAATTTTCTCGTGATAATCATGATCCGTTTTTGGACTTGAAAACAAGCACAAATTATTAATGATGCTTTTTAATCCACAGTACCCTTAACCGTTTAATAAAAGGCACGTGGCAATTTGCCACAATACTTGCTCTCGGTACCTCAAAATGAAACAACAATTGACTGTATACTAACAAACACATAATTCTTATTTAGTCCATGTGTATTCAAGCTTAAATTAGTATTGTAGTCTGAAACGCAATATGAGTTCTTGTTAGCAGATAGATGATACTTATTAGCCGATGTTCGAATTTTTGAAACTTGTATATGACATCGTTACAGGTGACGAATCGAGAATCAACTCATATATATATATACATATATGAGTCCAAAATGAAATAAAAATCGACCGAATGCGTCTTCCTATACCAACAAATCCAGTTATTCGCTTATTTGTTCTTTTATAAACATAATTCTTATTAAGTCCATGTGGTTTATTTACAACATTGAATTAGGCGGAACCTAACAGGGGGTTATTCTTAGTTAATATAAAACTATTGGGTGGACCTACTCTTAGGCCATTTCAATAAAAGTTTGTCATATTCATTTTTTTGTTGTGAAGTACAATTGTTCCGGTAAGAAATGGAATATTATTTTTTAATTATATGGCTATCCTCATAGTACTTCATTTGATTGGACCATCTTTAGAGTGTCTTGTTGTTGGCCTTCAAACGCTTAATTATCTCAGGTTTGTCTGCATAATACTTATCTTAAGGGCACTGTACAAAAATTTGTTCAATAGCGGCAAATCGCAGTTTCTTTAACGACACAAGTTGGTATTGCCAGATTCGAAATAACAGGTGTTTGAAATTAAAACCGATAGTAAGGCGATCCGATTACTATTCTTTAAAATCAGAGGTCGGCACAAAGAGAACAGAACTAAAAAATTGACGACAGAGTTTCCGTTTTTATACTTTTAACTAAAATTGGCATTTTTGTCAACGTGAAGTTCTGATGTTAAATAAAATAGTTTTCTACTCCATTTTTTTAAATATTTTATTAAAAATGTTTCTATAGAAAATTTTTAATGAAAAATTTTTCAATAGAAATTTTTTGTCAAGAATTTTCTATATCAGCAGTTTTTCCCTTGGAAACTTTTTCATCCAAAATTTTACTATAGAAAATTTTTCATTTCAAATTTTTTTAATTAAAAACTCTTCTATAGAATCTTTTTAATAGTTTTTCTATAGAACATTTTTTTATCCAAAAATTTTCTATAAACAATTTTGGAGTTTTTTTTTTATGAAACATTTTTTATAGAATTTTTTTTTTTTAATTTTTTAGAAAATTATTAAAAGTCATAGGCTTTTGGTGGTATGGAATCCCTACGCCTGCTTATAATACCCTGTATTTAAGCAACAGAGAGCCGAAGTATTTTTTTCATTGGATTGTATACCCGTAGTTAGGCGATCGGGAGCATTCAGAACAATAATAACAATAAAAATATTATTCTAAATATAATACACTATAGTTACCCGATAGAGAGCCAAAGAATTTATCTGGTTGTATTTTAAACCAGTAATTAGCAGATCAGATCATTTTTCATAATATTCCCTAATTAGTCCACTGAGAACCTGATCATTTATCTCAACTGATTGCAGACTGTAGTTAAGCAATAGAGAAGTTTTTATCGGATTGTAGACCCGTAGTTAACCGATCTAGAGTCAAATTTTATTGTGTCGAAATATTAGCCGATCGAGAATCGAAGAATTTTTCGGGTTGGATTTTAGGTCCGTTTAGTTTACCGATCAGATCATTATTTCCTTATATCCCCTATTTAGTCGACTAAGAGCCAATGCATTTATCTCATGTTTCTAGCTATTTATTTGGATCATTATATAATAAATCTCGTAGTAAGCAGATACCTTTTACTTTACCGAATATGAGTCTATGTTCTACTTCGTAGGAGAATTTTCGCCGACGACACCGTATTAAGTCATTACTTATGTATATTTCAAATAAAAACAAGTACAAAAATACAATATTTGCCCGACTATTTGATACCCATAACTACCTAGATCAAATATCAACATTTCGGGTGTGGAATAAGTTAAGAACATGAAATTATCACATGGATATTGAGGACGAGTATTCCATCTTAAGTTTAGAATTTAGAATGAAGTCTGTAGACTTATTATTAGGGGAGCTATATGCCCTTAAAGTAGGGCACCTCGATTTTTTTGAAATTAAAAACTATTCAGAAGTCACATTTTTGATCCGATATAAAAGATTTTTATATGTACGCCATCTACTAGCTAAGATCTTCAAAAAACATTGTTACACGTATGGTTTGTCTCCTATAGTTTAAGAGATATTCTTTCAGTAAAGGAATTGTAGCGCCCACTGTGTGGGTACCTCCTGTTGGAACCACTTTTTGGCATGAATAATGCCACCTATTTGAGGTACGAAAAATTTTGAAGCATGTTTCTAAAAGTTTATCATTCTGACAATCATCGTTTTTGAAGACATATGGGCTAATGAGTTAGCCAGTCCACAAAGTGTACTAAAAGTAATTCCGCTTATTCATGTACCCATTTAACCGGAAATAGGTTTCATCGAAAAATAAAATTTTTAATGGAAATTCGAAATCAATATCAATTTGTCAAATCATTATCATTTGTCAAATCATTATCATTTGTCAAATCATTATCATTTGTCAAATTGGACTGGTCAGTCGATTTATAATTAAAAATTCAATGCAAACTAAACAAAAAGCAACTATCAGCTGTCAAATGGGTTGGCATCACTGCTTTATTTGACCAAGCAGTGATGCCAGGAAGTCAAAAATGTATTTATATATTTTTTTTCTTGATCATATCGAAAAGACGTCACTCAGTCCATCATGTCTTATGGCTAATTAAAATAAATCTTAATATTTAATTAAATGTCATTTTACAGTCAAATGAGAACAAAATATTTAAAACATTTAAATTAAACCCCCCCACAAATCTTATGACTTATTAAATGTCGCGACATTCAAATAAACATAAATTTTAGAATTAAATTTTATTTTTTCAAAACAAATTCTAGTATTTTCTTAAAATTTATTGGCAATCATAAACTTTAAGAAAACATTTACTTCTAGTGTTTTCACATTTTTTTTGGTGATTAACACAAATGTTCTAATGACTGATCGCAAGTGAGTAAAACGACTGACAGCATGACTGAGTGTTTGAATAGATGATCTCGAAGAAATAAGAGAAAACCATCATATTAACAGCCTCATGATAATTTATTTTGAAATAGAATTTAAAAATGAAGAAAAAAACCCACGATTTTCTATAATAAAGATTTTAATTTACAAAATGAAAAGAAATAATGACAAATGTTGTTGGACGTTTAGAATTTTGTAGTTATTTAAAAGTTTATGTCAAATAAATAATTATCTGAGATTTTGAAAACACTATAGTCGGTATTCATTAAAGTTTTCACAAAACATCTCATGATGTTCATTACTATAGCGCCCCCATTAATATCCCCTCAATCGCCTTAAAATCTTTTTCTTTTGTTCGTTTTTTTATTATTACTGGCTGTTTATTTCAAAATATTCGAATATATAAAAAAATGTCTTTATTTAATTAAAATTTTTCTTATTTATCTTCATTTTCATTTCAATTTTCATGGCTACCGTCCGAACAGTGTAAAGAAAATGTGTCCGACTGTGACTGAGTGAGTGACTGAATGTGAGTGACCATCAAGATGTTTTATGATCTGATGTCCGGCTCTTTTAGTTGTTGGCATTAAATTTGCCATGACAGATTAAAAGTGTCAACTTTTATTTATTAAATAATTGCTGGCATATTTTTTATGCTTATTTTAAAATTTATTTAAAAATATTTAAAATTTTGTTTCCACCAAAATTGTGTTGTTTTTTCTACTTCTGCTGACACATTCCATAGAAATTTTCTTAATAAAAAGTAATGAAAATTTTTGAAAATAGTAATAAATTTTTCGCAGCAAGACAAACAAATAGAATGTCAAGAATTTTTAAAGAATGTTTAAATTAAGCTCTTTATTATTCAAAAAAAGTTTTAAGACAAGAAAATGTTCTATAAAACAGAAATTTCTTCAAATAAGTTTAAATTTCAAAATGTTAACACTAAGTGTATTGCACTAGATTCCGACTTTTAACAACTATTTAGACAATTAACATTAATAAAAGCCCTATTATACAAATATTCCCTATTCATTGAAAAAAAGTAATCTAGAGCAATACTTCTATAATCTTATATCGGACTCTATTGCAAGATATAAGACACACGTCGTCAAATGAATAGTTTGATTCATAAAACTTTTCTACGTTCTAGCAGGTGCATGTACGTCATCATGCCTTTTCCCTATAGATTCAATTATGTGCTTGCCAAGGAATATTAAAATCGGGTGTTATTTTTAGAGTGTCACAAGTTTGAATTGGAATCACTACCTTATTTAACAACCCATTTAACAGCTGATACTTACCTACTTTTTAGTTTACATTGAAATTTCATTGTAAATTGACTTTCACCAGAGCCAATTCGGCTGAAGCACAAATTGATATTGATTTTAAATTTCCATTCAAAATGTTATTTTCGAGAAGAGCCCATTTCTGGTTGAATTATTACATATACAAGAAAAATTGACGTATTTGGAGTAAAGAGCATCCAAAAGTTTTGGCCGAAACACCACTACATTCATAAGAAACTATTTGGAGCCCTTTAAGGACTGGTGGAGTCTTTGGTTCATATTGTATTTATTCTTATGTACCCACCATCAAATTGTGTTAAACATAAAAGCCTATCTCGCATATCTACGAGGGTGCAGCAAATTCAAAATGTGGATCAAACTCGAAAAAAATGTTACGCTAGAAATTAAGAATTTTTTGCCAAGCTTCAGTGACCGAGCTCCTTTTCTTAAGACCTTATCGTGCCTTCAACAGACAGACAGACATACAGATAGACAGACAGACAGAGAGACAGACAGACAGACAGATAGACATACAGATAGACAGACAGACAGACAGACAGATAGACATACAGATAGACAGACAGACAGACAGACAGACAGACAGACAGACAGACAGACAGACAGACAGGCAGACAGACAGACAGACAGACAGACAGACAGACAGACAGACAGACAGACAGATAGACAGACAGACAGACAGACAGACAGACAGACAGACAGACAGACAGACAGACAGACAGACAGACAGACAGACAGATAGACAGACAGACAGACAGACAGACAGACAGACAGACAGACAGACAGACAGACAGACAGACGGACATTCAGACAGACAGACAGACAGACAGACAGACAGACAGACAGACAGACAAATTTTCAAAAAATTAAAAAATGCGTTTTGAAACCCACCATGTCTTACAATGACAAATAATGTCTTACTTTGAGAGATTTTGTCCAAAGTAGTTTTTTTCTAGCGGTGTATCCTTAGGCGTATTGTCAAGGACACGAATTTTTGGGGAAAATCACAATAACTTCCAAACTGTTTTATGGATTTCAAATATTGATAACTTTAAAAATACTCTGTTTTCCCCATACAAATGGGCTCAAAAACTTTGGGACCGTTGCGCGGGCTCTTATGCTAAAAATAAATCAATAATATTTTGTACACTTCCGATTGACATAATTTGGCCACACAATTTCACTATTAGAAGTCGATCAGAGACAAAAGTCAAAAAACGACCCACCTTAATAGACATTTATTTACGATAAAATCTTAAACGCTGTATCTTTAAAAGTATTTCCAATATATTTTTTTTTTAAATTTTCGAATTTTGGGTCATGTTTTAATTTCGCTAATAAAAAAGAATTTGAACGGATGTCGCTTACGATCATGTGTATCTAAGGGCTCGATATACTATATTTTTATATAAATAAAAATTTGCTCTGAAGAGAAATTTTTTACTTATTTTAAGGTTTTTTTTTTTTTTAAATTTAGTACATACCTTTCTTCGGAGTGTATGATGACAAAATTTGCCAAATATACATAAAAAAGAAATGATATTTGATTTCAGTATTGAAAGGTATCATATGGTTGGGCTTGTTCAATTAAAGCAATTTCTTACTTCTGTTTTTTTTATTGACAGAAAGAAGTTCTTAATATTTAATAACATTGCGATTTTTATCATTATTTAAGAAAAACTTAAATTTTAAATATTCTGATCTCATCTTTTAACAATTAAGACTTTATTAACTCATAATCAAATTTTACAGAACCGTGGGTATTATTTGATTATAAAAATTAAAAATTTTTTTTGAATTTTAATTTCAAGAGATTTATGTTTTAATTATAAACATATAAATAATAAATTTTTTAATAAATTAAATTCTTTAAGTTGTTTATAGTTGGCCGCTAATTATGATAAAAAACTAAAAAAAAATTTATGTGAAAATAATTTTGGGAAAAAATAATTTTACCATAAATATTGGCGATTTAGATATTATTTAATAGCTTTTATTTATTTAACTTTTGTTTTATATGAACGAGACTACAAAAATTTCGATGGTTATAAAAAATATTTGCGATTTCTATAGCCTATTTTAAGGGTATTGTTATCTTTTGCTATGAAAAGGTAAACTTTTATATGATTTTTTTTTAGAAGTATTATTAGGGATATTCATAATTTTGAAGTTACTTTAATGATATTGAAGAGTAAGTTCTCTAGTTATTCCAGTTAAAATTTGTTCCATAAGTTCAACAAAATTTTATCAGATTCTACTTTATGTTGTTGTTGTTGTTAATTTTCGTTATTGTTTAAAATAATATTTATTTACTTTTTATCGTTCTATTAGCATTTATCATGTCCAAATTGAAATTTATGTTTAATTTTCTATTGTTAAATAAATTTATATATTTATTATTGACAATAACACCTAAATTATTGTTTATTTTCTTTATATAATAAAATATTGTTTATTATAATAATATTCTGTGGTTATATTTATGCAAATTATATGTGTAAATATTATTACGAACGTAATATAGTGTTTTACACAAGAGACTCGAAAGACGGCCTTAAAGAATAAACAACATTTTTAAAGCGTTTTTTAACTTAAGTTTTATCAAATTATCTTAAACTTTTACTAGAAACTTTAGGAATTTAATTTTGTTTAATTTTTCCATATTCCCCGTTCATCTAGTCCTAGGTTTCCCTATTTACCCAGTTATTTGTTTTTTGTACTCACACATTTCTACTTAGTAAGCACACAACAATGTTAAGTATTTTGCATAATAGTATAAATATTTCATATTTTTATAGTAAATTTGCTATAATTTAGTGAATTACTTTATTTATCGTATAAATTATATAAATTGTATACAAAATTTAGTGACAATTTGTTAGCTCTTCCATTCATATGTAAATTTTTAATAAAACCAAGAAAAAAACAAGTAAGAAAGCGCTATAGTCGGTCAAGCCCGACCATACGATACCCTTCACCACTAAGGTCAAAGGTGTTATTTTTCCTGTATAAAGACAAATATTTGCTAAATTTTGCCATCATACAAACATTTTCTAAAAACTTATATATTTAAGCTGTTTCCATCATTTGGGCTTATATGAGAGCTAGGGTCAACTCAAAATTTTCAATATCTTTGGATTTACGAGCGTTTTAGTGATTTTTATACCCTTCACCACCATAGGTGGAAAGGGTATTATAAGTTTGTGCTGATGTTTGTAACGCATAGAAATATTTGTCTTAGACCCACCTTTTAGTATACCAATAGACTTAGAATCACTTTCTGAGTCGATTTAGCGATGTCCGTCCGTCAGTCCGTCCGTCTGGCTGGCTGGACGGCTGGCTGGACCCCCATATAAACCTTGTAATCAAACTACAGGTCGCAATTCTAAAGATAATTTGATGAAATTTGGCACAGATAATTTTTTTGATAATGGGACCATGGCTATTGAAATTGGTCAAAATCGGTCCATTATTTATGGTACCCCCCATAGGTCCCACTTCCCGGAATTGCTATATTGGCCACAAATATCAATATTTTTTCATAAAATTTAAAACAGATACTGCCTATGTAAACTTAAATCACTGTATTAAATTTCGTTGAAATCGGTCCACATTTGACCATAGCTCCCATACAAACTCTTCTTCAAAAACGCACTAAATGAGACAAAAATCACTAAAACGCTCGTAAATCTAAAGATAATGAAAATTTTGAGTGTATTTTTTCCATACATAATTTTTGTAACAACTGTAATCAATTTGCCAAACTTCGAGATAATCGGTCCACATTTGACCCTAGCTCTCATATAAGTTCAAATGACGGAAACAGGTTGAATATATACGTTTTGAGAAAATGTTTGTATGATGGCAAAATTTAGCAAATATTTGTCTTTAATTAGTAAAAAGAACACCTTTGACCTTAGTGAAGGGTATCGTATGGTCGGCTTGACCGACTATAGCGCTTTCTTACTTGTTTTGTCTCATTTAGTGCATTTTTAAAGAAGAGTTTGTATGGGAGCTATGGTCAAATGTGGACCGATTTTAACAAAATTTGATACAGTGATTTTAGTTTACATAGGCAACATTTGATTTAAATTTCATGAAAAAATATTGATATTTGTGGCCAATATGTCAATTCCGGGAAGTGCGACCTATGGGAGGTACCATAAATAATGGACCGATTTTGACCAATTTCAATAGCCATGGTCAAAAAAATGATCTGTACCAAATTTCATCAAATTATCTTTAGAATTACGACCTGTAGTTTGATTACAAGGTTTACATGGGGGTCCAGCCAGCCGTCCAGCCAGGCAGACGGACGGACGGACATCGCTAAATCGACTCAGAAAGTGATTCTAAGCCTATTGGTATACTAAAAGACAAATATTTCTATGCGTTACATACATCAGCACAAACTTATAATACCCTTTCCACCTATGGTGGTGAAGGGTATAAATATTATAGTTTCATTTTATTACAAATGCTAATATAGTCATATAACACACTATAGGAATTTATAATAAAATTATATAAATAAACTATAAATTTAGGAAAATTGAATAAATTTTGAAATAGAAAAAAATGTTAATAGACAAACATAAAACCTATTTAAAGAGCTAAAAGAAGCCGACTTTTTAAAGTGGTGCCATAAAATTTGTTAAAATAGGAATTGTTCAATAAATTTGTTAATAATATTTTTTTTATTTATATTAAAAAAGTTATATACCTTAAATAGTAAATGTAGATTTTTATTAAAATTACACCCGAACAATTAGATTTGAAATATTGTTCTAGTATTAGTAAAATAATTCAAAAGCTAACACATACTAATTCATCGGATAAATATTATATACTAATATTCATATATCTGTGGCTTATTGCTAAAAGGGCCAATGTCATTTTTTGCTGTTTGGAGTTATTCATTGCCTTAGATTCCCCATTCTACCCTCTGTAATTTGGATCCAACAGCTAATCTCTAATATAACTCAAAACTGATTTATAAGGCCTCTTCTGGGTACTGTTACTATAAATTTATATGGAAAATAAAAACTTTAAATCAAATTTTCTCAAAACTATTTTTTTTTTTGACTTTGGCCCACACATATAGAGTAAGTGCAGGTAATGTGATATAGCAACTTTTCTTTTAAACTGACAAGTATCTGGTTGACCGAGCCTTGCTCGGAGCTTTATGATAAGCATTTTGAGGCAAATTTTAAAGTTTTTATATATTTTATATTAAAAAGTGCTAAAATAAATTTAGAGGAAAGACATTGTACAAATATTCAGTTAATTTTGAATTATTTTATTTATTTTGTCCGACCAACACATAGTTTGCATAGTTTACAGTTTAACTCATTTTAATAATTTTGGAAATTATTCATACCAACAGAAACATCCGTCGACTCATGCGCAACAACTTTGCTAAAGATTATAGTCTGATCAAATGCACAGTTTACGATTTAATTCATTTTGAGTAGTTTGCAGTGGCGCCTCCTGAAGTTGTTCATACCATATAAGAAACCTTTGTCTGCTTATTCGTAACAACTTTGCTTATGATTATAACATGATCAAATGCACAGTTTACGATTTAATTCACTTTGAGTAATTTTCTGTGGCGCCACCTGTCGGACTTTGCTCATTCCAATTCACAAACCTTCTTCGGCTTATCCGAAACAACTTTGCTAAAGATTGTAGCATGATTAAATGTACAGATTACGATTAAATTGACCTTGAGTAATTTTCAGTAGCGCCACCTGTCGGAAATTATTCACACCAATTAAAAAGCATTCGCCGGCTCATGCGCTACAACTTTGCAAAAGACTATAGTATGATCAAATGTACAGTTTATGATTTAATTAATTTTTAGTAATTTTCAGTGGCGCCACCTGTCGGAAATTCGGTTTACCAACTTAAAAACCTCCGCCGGCTTATCCGCAACATCTTTGCTAAAGAGCATAACATGATCAAATGCACAGTTTACTATTCTATAAAGAACATACATACAGACAAACATTCATTTGTTTAAAAGGTATAACATTACTATTTTCTTCCCTTTTTATCCCCTAATTTCAAAAAGTTCCATATGCATAATTGTACTTCTTTGGTACTAATTGAATTCGGTACATTTTATTAGAAAGCGGTTAACATAATTTTCCTATTCATATTACTTTTGTAGATGTTAAGTTATCAGTTTATCCCTTTTTTACACATTTTGGCCACAAAATCAAAAAAGTACCAAATACGTGTTCAATATTTCTTTCACATCTATTGATTGCAGTACAAAGTTTCTTTCTATATTCTTTAGTTTAAAATATAATAGTGGGTTAAAAAGGTACCAAAAGAACTATTTTCACCCTTTTTTACCCCCTATCGGACATAGTTTCAAAAAAGTACCAAACACCTGTCCGCTTATTTTCATAGCTGTTTAAAACGTAATTTAATTTTGTTTCTATACCTATTACTTTAGGAGACATAGCGTTTTCGATTTTTCCCCTTTTTACCCGTTTTTACCCTCTTAGAGGTAAAAGTTCCAAAAGTCCCTTCTTCTTCGACCTATACATCAAAAAAGATACCCACTGTCCAAATTTTATCAAAATCGTTAGAGCCGTTTTCGAGATAGCCATTCTATATATATATATATATATATATATATATATGTATATATATATATATATACAATTATTGCTCGTTTAAGAATATAAGATATATATATATATATATATATATATATATATATATATATATATATATATATATATATATATGTATATATATATATATATATATATATAAATACATACAATTATTGCTCGTTTAAGAATATAAGAAAAATTGAATGATCTCACATTAGATGCCTCTAAGACATCTGTAAAAAAAGTTTTAAACTTCTCATACCACAATCTTATATATAAACTTATCATTTGATCTCTTCCGATCTACCCTGAGTTGCCCTTAGCATTTCAAATACATCATTTACATGCCAAACAGTGTTTGAAAATTGGAAAAAAATATTTTAATAAATCTTTCCATTTACCTTAACAACTTTTGTTTAGTTATCATTATTATTATCTCAGATTCTGTTTTATTTATCCCCAACAAAAGATTAATGTTTGTCCCCAATACCAAAATTCTATTGTCTTTCTCGGTTTGTTTGTAATTTATGATGTCTAGAGTTTTGAATTATAGATTCAATACAATACAAATTTCAACAGCAGACACAAGATTCCGAAAAAAAAGAAGTTCAAAACGTAAATGAAATAATGGAAAAAAAAAAATTAAATCCAGTGGTAAATAGATTTTAACTATACAATAGAAAAAAAAATAACTACTTAAGAGTTATGGTCATCACAAAAATGACAACAATTATGAATACAAAATAACAAATATTTCAAATGGAAATAAATTTATTAAAGACAAAATTTAAAAAGTTAGCAATTTTTTATTATTTTAATTTGTCTATTTTTTCTAAATTTGCTTAAAAAAGTAGTAGCCCCCATTGGCGGTATCTCATTAATATTTAGTTTTCGTTTAAGCTATTTTTTCGTTCACTTTGAGATTTCCTATTAGTTTGAATAATGTGCTTAATTTTTTAACATTATTATTTTTTATTGTTTTTTTTTTGCCGATAGTGTTTTGAATATTTGGCCATTGTTTGAATTTTAAATTGATTTATGTTCTACATGTCGGACAAAACTTAGCTTCAAATTAAGTTTTCTTAGGAATTACTAAGTGATTTTGGAAGCGTGATTGTGTTACTTAATTGAAACTAATTTGTCATAATAACCTAGAGCTTATACTAGAAATAAGATTAATTAGAAATTAAGTCGATAAATTCATCTTTCTTATTCCATTTCTATTTAATAGAAACGGAACTACAGGTTTTACCTAAGTTTCAAAGTTATAGAAGTTCCCAAATAGAATTTTTCTATTGAAAAGTCTTTCCACAAAAAACTTTTCTATAGAAAAATCTTTCTACGAAGTCTTCCTTTGAAGAACTTTTCTATAGAAAAGACTTCCTACGAAAAAAATTTCTATAGAAAAGTCTTCTCACGGAGAAATTTTCTATAGAAAAGTCTTCTCATGAAGAAGTTTTCTATAGAAAAGCCTTCTCACGAAGAGTTCTCTATAGAAAAGTCTTCAAACGAAAAACTTTTGTATAGAAAAGTCTTCAAACGAAGAACTTTTCTATAGAAAAGTCTTCTCACGAAGAACTTTTCTATAGAAAAGTCTTCTCACGAAGAACTTTTCTATAGAAAAGTCTTCTCACGAAGAACTTTTCTATAGAAAAGTCTTCTCACGAAGAACTTTTCTATAGAAAAGTCTTCTCACGAAGAACTTTTCTATAGAAAAGTCTTCTCACGAAGAACTTTTCTATAGAAAAGTCTTCAAACGAAGAACTTTTCTATAGAAAAGTCTTCTCACGAAGAACTTTTCTATAGAAAAGTCTTCTCACGAAGAACTTCTCTATAGAAAAGTCTTCTCACGAAGAACTTTTCTATAGAAAAGTCTTCTCACGAAGAATTTTTCTATAGAAAAGTCTTCTCACGAAGAACTTTTCTATAGAAAAGTCTTCTCACGAAGAACTTTTCTATAGAAAAGTCTTCTCACGAAGAACTTTTCTATAGAAAAGTCTTCTCACGAAGAACTTTTCTATAGAAAAGTCTTCTCACGAAGAATTTTTCTATAGAAAAGTCTTCTCACGAAGAACTTTTCTATAGAAAAGTCTTCTCACGAAGAACTTTTCTATGGAAAAGTCTTCTCACGAAGAACTTTTCTATAGAAAAGTCTTCTCACGAAGAACTTTTCTATAGAAAAGCCTTCTCACGAAGAACTTTTCTATAGAAAAGTCTTCTCACGAAGAACTTTTCTATAGAAAAGTCTTTTCACGAAGAACTTTTCTATAGAAAGCTCTTCTCACGTCGAACTTTTCTATAGAAAAGTCTTCTCACGAAGAACTTTTCTATAGAAAAGTCTTCTCACGAAGAAGTTTTCTATAGAAAAGTCTTCTCACTAAGAACTTTTCTATAGAAAAGTCTTCTCACGAAGAACTTTTCTATAGAAAAGTCTTCTCACGAAGAACTTTTCTAAAGAAAAGTCTTCTCACGAAGAACTTTTCTATAGAAAAGTCTTCTCACGAAGAACTTTTCTATAGAAAAGTCTTTTCACGAAGAACTTTTCTATAGAAAAGCCTTCTCACGAAGAACTTTTCTATAGAAAAGCCTTCTCCCGAAAAACTTTTCTATAGAAAAGTCTTCTCACGAAGAACTTTTCTATAGAAAAGTCCTCAAACGAAGAACTTTTCTATAGAAAAGACTTATCACGAAGAACTTTTCTATAGAAAAGTCTTCAAGCGAAGAACCTTTTTATAGAGAAGTTTTCACATGAAATACTTTTTTATATAAAAGTTTTTTATGAAGCACTTTTTATTAAAAACACTTCCCATGAAGTACTTTTCTATAGAAAAGTCTTCTAATAAAGTACATTTCTATAAAAAAGTCTTAACATAAAGTACTTTTTTGAAATATTCCCCATAAAGTGCTTTTCTATAGAAAAGTTTAAAAATTAAGTACTTTTTATAGAAAAGTCTTCCCATGATGTACTTTTTTATAGAAAAGACTTCCCATGAAGTACTTTTCTCGAGAAAAGTCTTCCCATGGAGTAGTTTTCTATATAAAAGTCTTCCATGAAGTAGTTTTCTATAGAAAAGTCTTTTCATGAAGTACTTTTCTGTAGAAAAATCTTCCAATAAAGCATTTTTCTAAAGAAAATCTTCCCATAAAGTACTTTTCTATAGAAAAAACTTCCCATGATGTACTTTTCTACAGAAAAATCTTCCAATAAAATTATTTTCTTAAGAAAATCTTCCCATGAAGTACTTTTCTTTAAAAAAGTCTTCTAAGTACTTTTCTATAGAAAAGTCTTCCCATGAAGTATTTTTCTATAGAAAAGTCTTCCCACAAAGAACTTTTCTATAGGAAAGTCTTCCCATGAAATACTTTTCTATAAAAAATCTTACAATAAAGTACTTTTTTAAAGAAAATCTTCCCAAAAAGTACTGTTCTAAAGAAAATCTTCTCTTGAAGTACTTTTCTATAGAAAAGTCTTCCCATGAAGTACTTTTCTATAGAAAAACTTCCCTTGAAGTATTTTTCTATAGAAAAGACTTCCAAAAA
Organism: Stomorhina lunata; assembly: GCA_933228675.1. NCBI lineage: Eukaryota > Metazoa > Arthropoda > Insecta > Diptera > Rhiniidae > Stomorhina > Stomorhina lunata. The sequence continues at coordinate 23,830,718 of OW121741.1, forward strand.
AAAAATCTTCCCATGAAGTACTTTTCTATAGAAAAGTCTTCTCATGAAATACTTTTCTATAGAAAATTCTTCCCATGAAGAACTTTTCTATAAAAAAGTCTTCCCTTGAAATATAATTAAAAAATTTTATAGAAAGTCATACCAACGGATGCTATACATCTTATATATCCTTTAAATACCAACATTTTTAATTCACTCAAACTCTTACTAATTTGAATCCCTTGTGTATTGAATACGAAAACAAAAATAATTGCAGGGCATTTATTTTGATTGAAAATTTCTCAGTAATTGACTGCCACACATCAACACATTGTGTTGTTGTGTATCCAAAAATTGGTTGAATAACTTTTTTTGGAGGGCGTTTTGGGCGTCATAACAAAAACATGGCTAAATGTGCATAAACATGTTGAGTGATGATGACTTTAGGGTGTTTTACGAAATGGCCAATTTGGATGAGTGAATATAATAAAAACAGTTGCAAATTTATACATCGATTTATGCTTTCAGCTTCCCACACACATACGGAAATTTGTCAGCTGTTAAGTGTTGTGTTACTACCCTTCACAAATTTTGTCATCACAATTTTGTTGGGGCCTGAGAATGCAAATAGCTTTAGGCAAGATTTTTGTGAATATTAAATGGGAGTGAATATGAGACGATATTTTGATTTGTATTTAAATTTGAGACACTGAAAGTAAAGACTCTATAATAAAAAACTAACATAAATTTCATAATAATCTCCATTAGTTGTTTCGAAATTAGAGTATACTAGTTTTTTATGGGACTTTCCAAAACGACCATTCGCAAATTAATTTACAAAAGTGCAAAATCTTTGTATTATATGAAAGTAAATGTTTGAGTTAGGTTTTAGAATTCGGAATTTATATCTGTTAGTTCTTGTTGCATTTTTTTCCCAGTGTACATGATTTCCTTCTCTAAGTAAATCAAGCCTAAAGCCACCCACACATTTAACTCTATAAACAATATTTTACTCAATGCCCTCTCCATCCTTTCTAACAGATAAAATCTTGTGCAGTTGGTCATTTTCAATACGAGTATGCAGCTTTAACAAACTCTTTCATTTCTATACTGTCCCCCGTACATTTTTCTAGTCAGATTGTCTGACAATGAGCTGTCATTATTTTATGCCTTATGACAAAATAATTAATCGCTTTGTGAATATTAAATCAATTTTAAAAAGTTTTTTGCATATTTTAGTCTGAGCGTCAATAGCCTCAGGTTACACGTACTTATACCAGATACTCCATCAGATACAATACTCGTTCACTGACTATTAGTTTATTTATTCCTTTGCTATTTTCAGAGGAAAATCATTTTGAATTTATTATTATTTACTTCAAACTTTGGAACAGAAAAAGGTGGGCAGTCTCTCTAGTATTTAGATAGAAGTTTGATATGACATGTTGAGTGTTGGCAAGTGCATAATGGAAACAGTTGCAAAAATTTGTTAGGGGGAATATTAAATGAGCTGTGTTCGAGGCTTATGGTTATGGGGCTACGTGGGTGTGTTTTTCACTAGAACTTAGTTACGTTGCAAAACTTTGCATTGCAGCGCTTAAGGAAATTCATTAGAGGAATTTAAATTTTCTTAATTGAGGGGTGGAAGGGTTGATGACATTTTTAAGGCAAATGATATTTGGAAAGAAGAATAAATTATTTATTTATAACAATATAAGCAACTACTGAATTCTACCCATCAAAAGTTTTTCTAAAGAAAAACTTTTCCACCGATATATTTTATAAAAAAAAACTTATCTCGTTAAGAACTGTCTCAGTCATTCTATCCACATGGAAAATTTTAAAAATTTCCTATAAAATTGAAAAATTTTCAAAGTTTCCTATAAAATTGAAAAGTTTTCCAAATTTCCTATAAAATTTGGAAATTTTAAAACAAATCCTATAAAGTAAGAAAATTTCAAAAATTTCATATAAAAATGGGAAATTTTAAAAATTTTATATACAAATGGGAAATTTTAAAAATTTGCTATAAAAAAGGGAAATTTTAAAAATTTCCTATAAAAAAGAAAAATTTTTAAAATTTCCTATAAAAATGGAAAATTTTTAAAATTTCCTATAAAAATGGGAAATTTTAAAAATATCCTATTAAAAAGGAAATTTTAAAAGATTCCTATTAAAATAAGAAATTTTAAAAATTTCCTAAAAAATGGTAAATTTTTGTTTTCTATATAAAAAGTCTTCCCATGAAGTACTTTTTTTAAGAAAAATCTACCCATGAAGTCTTTTCTATGAAAAAGTCTTCCCATTAATTACTTTTCTGTAAAAAAAAGTATTCCGCAAGGTACATTTCTGTACAAAAGTCTTCCTGAGAAGTACATTTCTATAGAAAGGTCTTCCCACGATGAACTTTTCTATAGAAAATTCTTCCCATGAAGAAACAGAAAAAGGTGGGCAGAAAAAGGTAGTTTTCTTAAGTCTTCCCATTAGGTATTTTCCTATAGAAAAGTCTTTCCATGAAGTACTTTTCTAAAAATATATTCCTGTGAAGAAATTTTTTAATAGAAAAGTCTTCCTATGATGAACTTTTCTATAGAAAATTCTTGCCACGAAAAACTTTTCTATAGAAAAGTCATCCCACGTAGAACTTTTCTATAGAAAAGTCTTTCCATGAAGTACTTTACTAAGAAAAGTCTTCCCCAAAAAGTACTTTTCTGTAGAAAATCTTCCCTTGAAGTATTTTTCGGTAGAAAGGTCTTCCCAATAGGTGCTTTTCTATAGAAAAGTCTTCCCATGAAGTACTTTTCTATAGAATATCATCCTATGAAGAACTTTTCTAAAGAAAAGTCTTCCTACGAAGAACTTTTCTATAGAAAAGTCTTCCTATGAAGGAATTTTCAATAGAAATGTCATCCTATGAAAAACTTTTATAAAGAGGAACTTTTCAATAGAGAAGTCATCCTATGAAGAACTTTTCGATAGAAAAGTCTTTCTATGAAGAGCTCTTCATACGAAGAACTTTTCTTTCTTTTTTTATCTTTTTAAAAATGTTCTATAAAATTAGGAAATTATCAAAATTTCCTATAAAATTAGGAAATTTTCAAAATATCCTATAAAATTAGGAAATTTTCGAAATTTCCTATAAAAATGCGAAATTTTCGAAATTTCCTTTAAAAATATGAAATTTTCGAAATTTCCTATAAAAAAATGAAATTTTAAAAATTTTCTATAAAAATATGAAATTTTTAAAATTTCCTATAAAAATATGAAATTTTCAGAATTTCCTATAAAATTGGGAAATTTTCAATATTTCCTATAAAATTAGGAAATTTTTAAAACTTCCTATAAAATTAGGAGATTTTCAAAATTTGCTATAAAAATAAGAAATTTTTAAAATATCCTATAAAATTAGGAAAATTTCAAAATTTCTTATAAAATTAGGAAATTTTTAAAATATTCTATAAAATTAGGAAATTTGAAAAAATTTTCTATAAAATTAGGAAATTTGAAAAAATTTTCTATAAAATTAGGAAATTTTAAAAAATTTCCTATCAAATTAGGAAATTTTCAAAATATCCTATAAAATTTAGAAATTTTTAAAATTTCCTATAAAATTAGGAAATTTTGAAAATTTTATATTTTTATAGGAAATTTTGAAAATTTCATATTTTTATAGGAAATTTTGAAAATTTCATATTTTTATAGGAAATTTTGAAAATTTCATATTTTTATAGGAAATTTTGAAAATTTCATATTTTTATAGGAAATTTTGAAAATTTCATATTTTTATAGGAAATTTTGAAAATTTCATATTTTTATAGGAAATTTTGAAAATTTCATATTTTTATAGGAAATTTTGAAAATTTCATATTTTTATAGGAAATTTTGAAAATTTCATATTTTTATAGGAAATTTTGAAAATTTCATATTTTTATAAGAAATTTTGAAAATTTCATATTTTTATAGGAAATTTTGAAAATTTCATATTTTTATAGGAAATTTTGAAAATTTCATATTTTTATAGGAAATTTTGAAAATTTCATATTTTTATAGGAAATTTTGAAAATTTCATATTTTTATAGGAAATTTTGAAAATTTCATATTTTTATAGGAAATTTTGAAAATTTCATATTTTTATAGGAAATTTTGAAAATTTCATATTTTTATAGGAAATTTTGAAAATTTCATATTATTATAGGAAATTTTGAAAATTTCATATTTTTATAGGAAATTTTGAAAATTTCATATTTTTATAGGAAATTTTGAAAATTTCATATTTTTATAGGAAATTTTGAAAATTTCATATTTTTATAGGAAATTTTGAAAATTTCATATTTTTATAGGAAATTTTGAAAATTTCATATTTTTATAGGAAATTTTGAAAATTTCATATTTTTATAGGAAATTTTGAAAATTTCATATTTTTATAGGAAATTTTGAAAATTTCATATTTTTATATGAAATATTGAAAATTTCATATTTAATAGGAAATTTTGAAAATTTCATATTTTTATATTTTCATATTTTTATAGGAAATATTGAAAAATTTATATTTTTATAGGAAATTTTGAAAATTTCATATTTCTATAGGAAATTTTGAAAATTTCATATTTTTATAGGAAATTGTGAAAATTTCATATTTTTATAGGAAATGTTTCAAAAATTTTGTATACAACGCATACAATTATTAAAATTTTTTAAAATCTAAAATTTCGCCTTTGTTTAGATTCAAACTAAAATTTTAATGAACTCCAAAAAATGTATATTCAATGTTGTATCGAAATCGAAAATGTTTTCACTATAAAAAAATTATATAGAATTGTCTTTCGAGTTTCGATATTACAAGATAAATCAATTACAAATTTTAATTTATTGTTCAATGAATGTCAACTTTATTTGTTAGGAATTTTCAAAACTTTCACCTTAACTTGACTTTTTTGTAGCTTATGGGGTTTAAATTCAAATTAATTATCTTTTTTATGACATTATTAATAAATACATAAAAGTCGGATATTAAACAAAGTTTTGCAAAAATGTGAATATGTAAAAAATCTATAGAAATATAATTTCATAAAATTTATAAGCCAAAAGGAAGAATACCCGACAATAAAACGTATATAATTTTGTAAGGAAATATGTTCTCACCACCTAATTCATAAAGGAAAAGTAAGGCAATTACAAGCTTATAAATATTTCAAGTCTTCCACAATTCCTAATATAAGACTTTGATAATTTAATAATCGTTTTTGAACTACTGGGTGAAATTTTCTATTGTGGATATTCAATATTAAAGGGCACATGATTCTTTAGTCAGAAATTCCTCTTACATCTTATAGTTAGCTATCATTCCCTTTATTATTAGGAATTTGATATTTCATTAAAAATATTTAAATACCTTTTATTTAGCACACGAGTGTTAAAATGGCACTTGATTTTATGAATAAAAATGCCATGATTTATTTAAATGTTAATCGATTTGTTAATACGAAATAATATTTTATGACTTTGTTTCCTTTTAACATGCAAAATTTTAGAAAGAACCAATAAAATTTATATATTTAAAATGATAATTTATATAAGATACTCTACACCAAACCCTATTCATAAAAAATTTTATTGAAAAACCATAAATTAAATACAATATAATAGTACAAATTGAGTTTATTGCAAAAAAATAAAAACAACACATAAAATTATAAAATTAAAACACATTCACAATCAAAAGTCAGTTAATTATAATAAAACTGAAAGCGACTACTAAAATATTTTAAAATACTATATTTAATTTGATTTGCATTTTAATATTTATGATAATTTCGACACAAAACAACCGGACATACAGACGACCGACAAAAAAGAATCGAATCGTTTTAAAATAATGAAAGACTAGAAATTATTAAACATTAATCAATATTTAGAAGTATTTAATTAAAAAAGAATTGGAAATAAATTCTCATGATTAAGGCGATAAATCTGTCAGATATTGAAAAACAAAAAAATTTCTTAAGATTTAATAACAACAATTACAAATCAATAGTATAAGTTATTAAGAGGGGAAAATAATAGGCCAGAGAGGTCCAATATTTCAAAGATACTAATCAGCAATTGTATAGTTTTTTCAAAATTTTCCTATTTTTATAGGAAATTTTTCAAAAATTTAATATTTTTATAGGAAATTTTTCAAAAATTTCCTATTTTTATAGGAAATTTTATAAAAATTTCCTATTTTTTATAGGAAATTTTTCAAAAATATCCTATTTTTTATAGGAAATTTTTCAAAAATTTCCTATTTTTTATAGGAAATTTTTCAAAAATTTCCTATTTTTTATAGGAAATTTTTCAAGAATTTCCTAATTTTTATAGGAAATTTTTCAAAAATTTCCTATTTTTTATAGAAAATTTTTCAAAAATTTCCTATTTTTTATAGGAAATTTCCTATTTTTATAGGAAATTTTTCAAAAATTTCCTATTTTTATAGGAAATTTTTCAAAAATTTCCTATTTTTATAGGAAATTTTTCAAAAATTTCCTATTTTTATAGGAAATTTTTCAAAAATTTCCTATTTTTATAGGAAATTTTTCAAAAATTTCCTATTTTTATAGGAAATTTTTCAAAAATTTCCTATTTTTATAGGAAATTTTTCAAAAATTTCCTATTTTTATAGGAAATTTTTCAAAAATTTCCTATTTTTATAGGAAATTTTTCAAAAATTTCCTATTTTTATAGGAAATTTTTCAAAAATTTCCTATTTTTATAGGAAATTTTTCAAAAATTTCCTATTTTTATAGGAAATTTTTCAAAAATTTCCTATTTTTATAGGGAATTTTTGAAAAATTTCCTATTTTTATAGGAAATTTTTCAAAAATTTCCTATTTTTATAGGAAATTTTTCAAAAATTTCCTATTTTTATAGGAAATTTTTCAAAAATTTCCTATTTTTATAGGAAATTTTTCAAAAATTTACTATTTTTATAGGAAATTTTTCAAAAATTTACTATTTTTATAGGAAATTTTTCAAAAATTTACTATTTTTATAGGAAAATTTTCTATTTTTATAGGAAATTTTTCAAAAATTTCCTATTTTTATAGGAAATTTTTCAAAAATTTCCTACTTTTATAGGAAATTTTTTAAAAATTTCCTATTTTTATAGGAAATTTTTCAAAAATTTCCTATTTTTATAGGAAATTTTTCAAAAATTTCCTATTTTTATAGGAAATTTTTCAAAAATTTCCTATTTTTATAGGAAATTTTTCAAAAATTTCCTATTTTTATAGGAAATTTTTCAAAAATTTCCTATTTTTATAGGAAATTTTTCAAAATTTTCCTATTTTTGTTGGAAATTTTTCAAAAATTTCCTATTTTTATAGGAAATTTTTCAAAAATTTCCTATTTTTATAGGAAATTTTTCAAAAATTTCATATTTTTATAGGAAATTTTTCAAAAATTTCATATTTTTATAGGAAATTTTTCAAAAATTTCCTATTTTTATAGGAAATTTTTCAAAAATTTCCTATTTTTATAGGAAATTTTTCAAAAATTTCCTATTTTTATAGGAAATATTTCAAAAATTTCCTATTTTTATAGGAAATTTTTCAAAAATTTCCTATTTTTATAGGAAATTTTTCAAAAATTTCCTATTTTTATAGGAAATTTTTCAAAAATTTCCTATTTTTATAGGAAATTTTTCAAAAATTTCCTATTTTTATAGGAAATTTTTCAAAAATTTCCTATTTTTATAGGAAATTTTTCAAAAATTTCCTATTTTTATAGGAAATTTTTCAAAAATTTCCTATTTTTATAGGAAATTTTTCAAAAATTTCCTATTTTTATAGGAAATTTTTCAAAAATTTCCTATTTTTATAGGAAATTTTTCAAAAATTTCCTATTTTTATAGGAAATTTTTCAAAAATTTCCTATTTTTATAGGAAATTTTTCAAAAATTTCCTATTTTTATAGGAAATTTTTCAAAAATTTCCTATTTTTATAGGAAATTTTTCAAAAATTTCCTATTTTTATAGGAAATTTTTCAAAAATTTCCTATTTTTATAGGAAATTTTTCAAAAATTTCCTATTTTTATAGGAAATTTTTCAAAAATTTCCTATTTTTATAGGAAATTTTTCAAAAATTTCCTATTTTTATAGGAAATTTTTCAAAAATTTCCTATTTTTATAGGAAATTTTTCAAAAATTTCCTATTTTTATAGGAAATTTTTCAAAAATTTCCTATTTTTATAGGAAATTTTTCAAAAATTTCCTATTTTTATAGGAAATTTTTCAAAAACTTCCTATTTTTATAGGAAATTTTTCAAAAATTTCCTATTTTCATAGGAAATTTTTCAAAAATTTCCTATTTTTATAGGAAATTTTTCAAAAATTTCCTATTTTTATAGGAAATTTTTCAAAAATTTCCTATTTTTATAGGAAATTTTTCAAAAATTTCCTATTTTTATAGGAAATTTTTCAAAAATTTCCTATTTTTATAGGAAATTTTTCAAAAATTTCCTATTTTTATAGGAAAATTTTCAAAAATTTCCTATTTTTATAGGAAATTTTTCAAAAATGTCCTATTTTTATAGGAAATTTTTCAAAAAGTTCCTATATTTATAGGAAATTTTTCAAAAATTTTCTATTTTTGTGGGAAGCTATATTTCCTTATGTTAATTCTTCAGTTTGGCCCCCACTTTATTTAAGGTTGGCTGTCTCGCCCCATTTAATTTTAATCTTGCTGAAAATATAAATTATAATGATTTATAGTTTTAAATAAGATTTGAATACCTTATGAACAATGACTTTATTGGATACAAAAAAGAAAAAAAAACCTAAGCTCGTTTTTTATGTTTTTCAGTTTTTGTTTTCCTTCATTTAGTTTCGTTTTTATTTAAAATGAATAATAAACTCCACACCTATTTATCAGTTAAGAGCCATAACTTTGTCAATATGTCAGTTTATTGTGTTTTTGTTTTGTGTCGTTTCGTTGTAATAAAGCGTGATCACATATTGTGGACAACGATCACTAAACTGACTCAATAAACGTAAAATTTCTGGATAAGGTTTTAGGAATTACATAAGTATGTACTTGTATATGTATTTATAAGGATCTGCCCTATGCCAGAGATGATAGCAAATATGTAATGTTTATCCCTCACTCTGATAATCCCTTCGAACTTCTTTAGTGATCAAGTTTTCAAAGCCTCCCTATTTATACCCTTCACCACCATAGGTGGAAAGGGTATTATAAGTTTGTGCTGATGTATGTAAAGCATAGAAATATTTGTCTTAGACCCACCTTTAAGTATACCAATAGGCTTAGAATCACTTTCTGAGTCGATTTAGCGATGTCCGTCCGTCCGTCCGTCCGTCTGGCTGGCTGGACGGCAGGACCCCCATGTAAACCTTGTAATCAAACTACAGGTCGCAATTCTAAAGATAATTTGATGAAATTTGGCGCTGATCATTTTTTTGATAATAGGACCATGGCTATTGAAATTGGTTAAAATCGGTCCATTATTTATGGTACCCGCCATAGGTCCCACTTCCCGGAATTGATATATTGACCACAAATATCAATATTTTTTCATAAAATTTAAATCAAATATTGCTTATATAAACTTAAATCACTGTACTAAATTTCGTTAAAATAGGTCCATATTTGACCATAGCTCCCATACAAACTTTTCTTTAAAAACGCACTAAATGAGACAAAAAATACTAAAACGCTCGTAGATCTGAAGCTAATGGGAATTTTAAGTTTATTTTTCGCATACATAATTTTTTTTAACAATTGTAATCAATTTGCCAAATTTCGAGATAATCGGTCCACATTTGACCCTAGCTCTCATATTAGTCCAAATGTCGGAAGCATCTTAAATATATAAGTTTTGAGAAAATATTTGTATGATGGCAAAATTTAGCAAATCTTTGTCTTTATACAGGAAAAATAAAACCTTTGACCTTAGTGGTGAAGGGTATTGTATGGTCGGGCTTGACCGACTATAGCACTTTCTTACTTGTTTTAATATATGATTAAATGTTCTTCACACAATCTCAGAATGCACTTTTAGCACGATCGCGTTACATCTTACCCAGTCGACTTATGTTCTTAAGTAAATTAATGTTAGAACAGATACAACTACAATCTACCCTATTACGATGTTTCCGGAATTGGGCTGTCGGATAGACCGAACATGTTATAACGTCCCTTTCTATAACTCAAATGTAACTTCTTAAGAAAAAAATATTTTACAATAATCTTTTCTCCGATTCCCTTTTAACGAAAGTGCTGCCTTTAAAGCTTTAAAACACTTTGTTTATGATGATCAACAACAGGGACAACATGCAACAGCCAACAACAAATATATAGCGCACGAATAGCGACAGAGATGACTGTAAAAGGAGCTGCTGATGATGCTGCTACAACATTAACAGCAGCCGCCGTTGAAACCGAAAGAACAAAAGTAACGACATGTGGCCTAATCTTATCTTCATTTAAATGTCATCTCAAAAACAATAAAACATAAATTATACCTTAAATTGTACCAGGTATATCTGGTCGCAGAAATGCCCCGTCTCATGACAAAGGCAAAACTCTGAAGGTTAGCAATGTTTAAGCTTTCATGTTGTTTCTGTTATAGATTTTTTCTTTCATTGCTTCATCTTCCTCCATCTGCCTCAGTTTCCATATGCCGGTGTTAAGTGTAAAATGTATGGATAACATTTGTTGGCAGAAGAAGTTTTTGCTAAAGGAGAATTTAAGAAAGTGCTAACAGCAGCAGTTATCCTTAAGTAGCTTAAAACTGGACATTATCAAAGATTAATTTAAAGGGTTTATTTACTTAATGGGTTTTAGTAAAATGGAGATAGAGACTTTGCAAAAATAGAAGCAGATATGATACAATAATTACTTAAAACTTATTTAAACTTTCATAGAAGCAAAAGCAAATATTGTTTTTGTTTATGAAATTAATTAAATCTATCACGAATGTTGTCTTGCAATTGTTGGTTCAAATCTCGAAAAAGATATCACACTGTTCCATACGTATTTGCAGAGGTAGCGAAAGGCAGAGCTGGGCTAGACGCCATTATTTCTAAATAATATTGAAATATCATTGAAAATGCAATACCTTCGTTCTACATCAAAGTCCCTATGGAGTTGCCGGATACACCTCAAATTTGTCTCAATGTAAGCCAGTTCTAGGACCGAATCAAATATATCGCCTTCATCGATATGCGTTCTGTTGAATGCGTTGACTCTGAGTATGGCGAGTGAGTTATGGCTAAGAACGGCTCTGCACGTTATCAACAAGAATGACATTTCGAAAAGAACTAAATAAAATTAAATCTGATGACCGCAAGTCATGTTGTCGACAGAAATGACTTTCATTTACGACCCTTAAATTCGGAGGACTTAGAATTCATTATCAGAAGACCCAAGAAGTGTAATCCTTACATTTAACTCAAAACTTGAAAGTCGATTGGCTTAGGCACATTGAGATCGTAGGAATGCATTTATTCTGAATATCAAGACCCGAGAATTCATTCATTACAAAACCAGGCAAAGAACTTTGTTAGGATCAAGAAGAAACTAGCATCTCAATATGTCCTGATGCACTATATATCTGTGGCTTGGTGCTAAAAGGGCCAATGTCAAAAAAACTAGTTTTGAGAAAAATGGATTTAAAGTTTTTATTTTCAATATAAATTCATAGTAACATTGCCTAGAAAAACCCTTATAAATCTGTTCTGAGTTAAGTTAGAGATTAGCTTTTGGTGCCAAATAAAAGGGGGTAAAGAAAGGAATATAATGCAATAAATAACTCGAAACAGCAAAAAATTGATATTGGCCCTTTTAGCTCCAAGCCACAGATATATTAATAAAAATTAATATATTTGTGCATTTTGAACAAAATTTGGTAATAAGTTGTAAGCGTGAATGTCGCAAGTTTTTGCGAAATCGTAGATTTTGTACTGATTACTAGTACAACCCGCCATAAAGACATAGAGGTATCGTAGATGCCTACGTCAGCGCTGGAGAACGCAAACCAGTGGTTGCTGACATCGTAGACACCGCAACCACAATCCGGTTCGAAGCACCATAAACAAGTTCAGTCGAAAAAAACTGAGTTGTTGGGTGTGGACTTCATTCAACTTTAATTAAACAACAATACTGACTTCTTTTTAGATGTTTTTTCTTTACATGTCTATAGAAAATTTTCTTATCAAAAATTTTTCAATAGAAAATTTTTTTTATCAAAAATTTTGCTATAGAATTTTTTTTTTCAAAAAATTTTCAATAGAAAACTTTTTTATCAAAAATTTTTCTATAGAAAATTTTCTTATCAAAATTTTTTCAATAGAAAATTTTTTTATCAAAAATTTTTCTATAAAAAATTTTTATAAATTTTTAAGAATTAAAGTCGATTTTCTCGTTAACTATAATAGCTACAGCAAAAATAACGAAATCCTGTTTTTTTTTTTTTAATAATTTTATGAAAAACTTTAAAGTCGATTTTCTCGTTAACTATAATAGCCAGAGCAAAAATAACGAAAACCTGTGATCACTCAAAAAAAAAAATTTTTTAAATTTTTTTATGAAAAACTTTAAAGTCGGTTTTCTCGTTAACTATAATAGCTACAGCAAAAATAACGAAATCCTGTGATCAATCAAAAATTTTTCTATACAAAATTTTTTCATGAAAAATTTTTCTATAGAAAATTTTTTTTATCAAAAATTTTTCTATATTTATTTTATCAAAAATTTTTCTATAGAAAATTTTTCTATATTTTTTTTGTCGAAATTTATCTATATTTTTTTTTATCAAAAATGTGTTTAAGAAAATTTTTTTTAGAATTTGAATGTTGATATTCCTGAGTGTGAGTCGGACTTAGCTTCATGTCAAAAATTATTTTTTTAATTTATGATTTATAAATTAGAGGAATAATTTTTTTATCAAAAATTTTTTTGTAGAAAATTTGTTTATCAAAAATTTTTCTATAGAAAATTTTTTTTATCAAAAATTTTATTATAGAAAAATTTTTTACCAAAATGTTTCAATGTTTCCATAGAAACATTTTTTTTATCAAAAAAATGTTTCTATGGAATTTTTTTTTATCAAAAATTTTTCTATTGAAAAATTTTTTTATCAGCATTTTTTTTTAATTTTTTTATCAGAAATTTTTCTATAGCAAATTTTTTGATTAAAAATTTTTTCATAAAATTTTTTTTTGATCAAAAATTTTCCCGTAGAAATTTTTTTTATCAAAGATTTTTCTATAGAAGATTTGAAAATTTTTTGATGTAAAAATATTTTTAAAGAAAATTTTTAAAGAAAAATATTTTTATCGAAGTATTTTCTAAAAAATATAATTTTTCGAAAGAAAAATATTTTTTTTTAAAAAACTTTTCTATAGAAATTTTTTATATCGAAAATATATAAAAATCTAAAATTGTTTACTATTAGAATTTATTTCTCTTTTGAAAAATATTCCTAATACTTACAAAATTATTCCCCATGATTACGAAAATAATAGTGTCGCGGCAACAATGTTCTAGATTATATTTCTTTATTCTTTCGTACCATGTAAATATTTTGTTGGTATAAATTGGATTTTGATTTGTTTCTTGCCTATGTTGCTTTTGTCCAACTGAATAATTTTAATACTCATTTTCACGAGTTAAATTAATGATCGCGGTATGTGCGAAAATTAAAAATATTCATCGGCTACTGGTGGAATGAGCTGCCTACTCCTGATCATAACGAACTAAGTAGCCTGTGTTGTAAACTTTTTTTTCGACATTTTAAAGTCAATTTTGATTTAGTCAGGGCCTACAAGATAATTTAAGTCCATGAAATGAGTTCTAAATATAATTTCCAACGGTATTTATCGATTTTTTCTTTCTATTAAAACTTAAGTAACATTTTCTTAGAATTTAAAACAAAAGAACAAAAACCAAAATTAACCTTTTTTTCCGATTATTTTTAGTGCGTGATCTCTGGCACTTATTACATATAAATAAATTTCAACTATGTACAAGATTCTTAGGAATCTTTTTATAACATAACCGACAAATATTTAAAATGCTCTTGCTGGAAGAAAAAGTGGAAGAACATTTTCCATTTTTATTTTTTTTTGCCTTAGTACGAGCAAATATCAAAGTTATGTTTGAAAATACCAAAGACTAAAAAAGGTATTTGAAACACTCCAAAGAAGATGTAGAGTGAACAAAAAAGAGTTGAGAGGATATAGAACGAAGTAAAAGAAGGCTACATGGGTTAAGTGTTTAATAAACAATTGTATATGGCAGATATGCCTTTTGAAGGTTTCCTTGAAAAACGCCTTTTCCGTAAAGCTATTTTATGCCAATTATTCACATTATTAAGATGAATAAAGAAAAATCAGACAATTAAATTGAACATAGCAATTGAGATCGTGTAATGAATAAATTAAATAAAACTCATCATAAAATTCCTGAGAAACTACAAAAGACCCCAAGGAGCCTGAAAGCAACATCAGATCAATTAACTTAAGCTTCAACATTAACACTAATTTTGAAATTAAACATTTTACTCACATTCATTAAAATAGAAATTCTTGTATTACAGCTCTTACAAAATTGAAACATAAGTACCATTTTAACATTTACAATGTTTAAGCGAATACAACACATCCAGCAATTATGTATTCCCCATGTGTTACAAACTAAATGACAAATTTAGTTTACTCTACAATCAAGCCATAAAAGGCAACTAAGTGGCAACAAAACAAAATAAAAAATGAAAATAAACCCAAAACCTACAAAACACCATCCTATCCTCATTCACATCATTGGCAGCATTTTTTTTGCTGTGGCAAGAACAGCGAACAAAACTAACATAACGATATCGTTTTAGATGCATCAGTGTTTGATTTCGCGTGAAATTCACTCACGACTTGTAATTATTTAATTTAATTGTTCTGTTGTGTGTTCTAAAATGTTTAGCAACATATAATAAAAATGCTAAGAACAAAAAAAAAATATACCAGAACAAACATGATGACGGACAGACAGGCATACCGAACGTCATCCTACAATCGAAAAACAATACAAACTAAAGCATTGCATATTTTTTGCACCCTTTACCACGATAGGTTTAATGGTATATTGGGTTTGTGGTAATGTTTGTAACCTGTGCTTTTCATAGGACTGCCTTCCCGCAATACGAACTTCGTTCCTATATAATCGCCAATTGATATTTTTATACCCACCATCAAAAAGAATGGGGGGTATATTGAGATTGTCATTCCGTTTGTAATTTCCTTAATATTGGTTCAAAAATCAAAAACGATATATATTCTGAATCCTTATGAAATTCTAAGACGATTGAGCTATGTCCGTCTGTCTGTCCGTCTGTCTGTCTGTCTGTCTGTCTGTTGAAATCACGATAACGTCTAAACGAAAAGAGCTAGCTAACTGAAACTTAGCAAAAACATTCTTTATCTATGAGAAAATTTTGGTATTGAAATTGGGCAAAATCGGTTAGCATTTGGCCATAGCTCCCGTATAACCTCGTCTAGGCTAATCGCTTATTTGCTAATAAATGACAAATTATGACAGTTATGATGACAAAATTTGGTATCTAGAAGTTTTAGATAAGCACTAGGCAGCATATAAAATTTCATCGAAATCGGTTCACATTTAGCCATAGCTCCCATACAAAAAACTTACGAAAACAGGCTAAATTTCACCCAAAATACACTTTAATGCCAATAAATCTAAAAGTATAACAGATATAACCACTAAATTTGGCACAAGAAAGTCTTATATCAATGCCAGCCAGTGTGCAAAATTTTGTCACAATCGGTCACTATTTGACCTAGCTCCCATATAAAAAACTTACGAAAACACAAAAATTCAAAAAGAAAAGGGGATTTATGTCCGTCTGTCCGTCAGATAAAATCGTGATAGCTCCTTAACTACAAGAGCTAGTAAGACTAAATTAAGCACAAAGAAGTCTTATGTCAATGCCAGCCAGTGTGCAAAATTTCGTCACAATCGGTCACCATTTGACCATAGCTCCCATATAAAAAACTTATGGAAACACAAAAATACATAAAGAAAAGGTTGTTTATGTCCGTCTGTCCGTCAGATAAAAGCACGATAGCGCCTTAACGAAAAGAGCTAGAGGGACAAAATTTTACAAAAGTATTTTGGATATCTTGAAAAAGATGTGTGTTGAAAATGGACAAAATCGGTTCAAATTTAGTTAGAGCTCCCATATAACCCCGCCCCGGGAAACACATTAATGCTGATAAATTGAATACAATTGTAATAGCTATGACGATTAAATTTAAAATAGGGAAGTTTTATGCAATTTTTGATCAGTTTATCAAATTTTATAGGAATCAGTCCATATTTGACTTTAGCTTTCTTGTGAAAAACACTCACGGAAACCAAAAATTTTAGCAAAGGCCAGTTAAAAGCTATTAAATTAGAAACTATGATAGCTATGGTCACTAAATTTTGCAAGAATAAGCTCTCTATATATACCAGCCAGTGCGTAAAATTTTGTTATAATCGGTCAACATTTGGCTATAATTCTTATATATATAACATCCCCTTTTTTATATCTACAATCAAAAAGATTTGGAGGTACATTCATTATATTAAGATTGCACCTACGAAATTATGTAGGCATCAATCAATGTTCAGTCCAGACTTTATATATGATGAATGCATTAGGAACTCATAACGAAATATATGGACCTGTCGTATTACTATTAACGTGTTTAGCCTAACTACATATTAATCACAACGAAAAGTATTTAACAACTTATTAATGTAAAACTATACCTGGTTATGAGACCGAATTTTGATCAAAGTAAATACTGGGGAAACCACTAAAATATTTTTGAATGTTGAACTATAAAGCTACGGAAACCTAATTTAGTCCAAAGGTTTTACCAACAATAGCAAATAGCTTAGCGATTTTTCCAGTTTTGGTGCAGATTTTGAATTAGCTGCACCCTTGTAGATATATGAGATATGTTTCTAAATTTAACACAACTTGATGGTGGGTATATAAGATTCGGCACAGCCGAATATAACACTCTTACTTGTTTATAATGAAGTAGTAGCTGAAATAGGTGTTTCAAACTTTGTTGGAATCGGAAAATATTTCTAAACAAGACCAACTCTTAAGATTCACATATTTTAATATCTCACTGGCCGAAGTCGTTACTATTCGACCGACTAAGCCTCTAAAACGATAACTTTAGGCCTAGGGACCTTTAAATATTTCAAATCATCTTTTTATAGAGTTCTCCGAAAACTGTTTCATCCCATTTTGCGAGTGCAGAGAATCACTGTCAATATAAGACCATAATACATTATGTCTGCCGTTAAAGGTACTTTGTTTGTTTTTAATGTTATATATATATATATATATATATATATATACATATATATACATATATATATATATATATATATATATATATATATATATATACATATATATATATATATATATATATATATATATATATATATATATATATATATTTAATATATATCTTATATTCTTAAACGAGCAATAATTGTATATATATATATATATATATATATATATATATATATATAGAATGGCTATCTCGAAAACGGCTCTAACGATTTTGATAAAATTTGGACAGTGGGTATCTTTTTTGATGTATAGGTCGAAGAAGAAGGGACTTTTGGAACTTTTAACTCTAAGAGGGTAAAAACAGGTAAAAAGGGGAAAAAATCGAAAACGCTATATCTCCTAAAGTAATAGGTATAGAAATAAAATTAAAATTACGTTTTAAACAGCTTTGAAAATAAGCGGACAAGTGTTTGGTACTTTTTTTAAACTATGTCCGATAGGGGGTAAAAAAGGGTGAAAATAGTTTTTTTTGACACCTTTAACCCACTCTTATATTTTAAACTAAAGAATATAGAAAGAAACTTGGTACTGCAATCAATAGATGTAAAAAAAGCATGAAACACGTATTTGGTACTTTTTTGATTTTGGAGCCAAAATGGGTAAAAAGGGATAAAATGATAACTTAACATCTCCAAAGTAATATGAATAGGAACATTATACATTATGTTAAATGCGTTTTAAAAAAATGTACCGAATTCAATTGGCACCAAAAAAGTAATATACATATGGAACTTTTAGAAATTAGGGAATAAAAAGGGGGAAAAATTAGTATTATTTTAAACAAATGAATGTTTGTCTGTATGTATGTTCTTTATAGAATAGTAAACTGTGAATTTGATTGTGTTATGCTCTTTAGCGAAGATGTTGCGGATAAGCCGGCGAAGGTTTTAAAGTTGATAAGACTAATTTCCGACAGATGGCGCCACTGAAAATTACTAAAAATTAATTAAATCGTAAACTGTACATTTGATCATGCTATGATCTTTAGCAAAGTTGTAGCGCATGAGCCGACGAAGGCTTTTTAGTTGGTATGAATAATTTCCGACAGGTGGCGCTACAGAAACTTACTCAAAGTCAATTTAATCGTAATCTGTACATTTAATCATGCTACAATCTTTAGCAAAGTTGTTACGGATAAGCCGAGGAAGGTTTATGAATTGGAATAAGCAAAGTCCGACAGGTGGCGCCACAGAAAACTACTCAAAATGAATTAAATCGTAAACTGTGCATTTGATCAGACTATAATCTTTAGCAAAGTTGTTGCGCATGAGTCGACAGAGGTTTCTGTTGATATGAATAATTTCCAAAATTATTCCAAATGAGTTAAACTGTAAACTATGCAAACTATGTGTTGGTCGGACAAAATAAATCAAATAATTCAAAATTAACTGAATATTTCTACAATGTCTTTCCTCTAAATTTATTTTAGCACTTTCTAATATAAAATATATAAAAACTTTAAAATTTTCCTCAAAATGCTTATCATAAAGCTCCGAGCAAGGCTCGGTCTACCAGGTACTATATATTTATATACGTACATATATATATATATATATATATATATATAAATATATATATAAATATATATATATATATATATACATATATATATATATATATATATATATATATATATATATATATATATATATATATATGTATATATATATATATATATCTGTATATATATATATGTATATATATATATACATATATATATATACAGATATATATATATATATATATATATAAATATATATATATATATATATATACAGATATATATATATAAATATATATATATATATATACATATATATATACAGGCAAAGCCGGGTATAACGAATCCCGATTTAACGAAAATTGGATATAACGAACGCTATTATTTTTTCCATTGAATACCTTATATAGCGAATATTAAGCAAATTTAATACACGATATAACGAATAATAAAAAAAGTTATGTAAAATTTCCATGAATTTAAACATTTTATTAATGTGTATTTGAAAACCCACTAAAAAGACAGTAAAAAAACAAGTAAAAAATATGTAAACTGTGCAAAAAAAAGAATCAAATTGTCGTTTTCGTAAGATTTTGACCGATTCCAACGAAAATTTCGTACAGTGATTTTTAAATCTTAAAGAAATATTTCCTCTTAATTTTGTATAAATATAATAAAATTTGAGGGCAAAATCTAAATTTCGAGAAGCCAGACCTATGAAAGGTTCCTGAAATAAAGAACCGATTTCAGTATTGTTAGTCTAACTATAAAAAAGATGTCTGTACTAACTTTCATGAAATTATCCTTGAAAATGGGACTTTAATAAGAAGATTACATGGATGACAAGCCTGAACAGCAGTCGAACGAACTGACATCGTTAAATCGACTCAGTTATTGATTATGAGTAGATTAGTAGGTGGTGTCAGACCAATGTATCTATGGTGGTGTAGAGTATAAAAACTTTGCGATATAACGAATATTTCTATATTACGAATGAGCCTGACATTATATCGTTCGTTATACCGGGAGTTGCCTGTATATATAATGGCTATCTTGAAAACGGCTCGAGAAGAGACTTTTGGAACCTTTGCCTCTAAGAGGGTAAAAACGGGTAAAAGGAGAGAAAAAATGCTATATCTACTAAAGTTATAGGTATAGAAATAATTGTGTTTTGAATAGCTGTTAAAATAAGCCGACAGATGTTTGGTACTTTTCTTCAATCTATGCCCGATAGGGGATAAGGAGGGTGAAAGTAGTTTTTTGGTACCATTTTTAAGCCACTCTTATCTTTTGAACTTTTCACTCAGCGAGATGGAAAAGGGATAACAAGCCAGATCTTTGCTTTGCAGGCCTCTCGTGTGGTACTAAAAAACTTTCCTCAAAGCCAGCATCGCCAGGTTATAATTAACATTGGGCCCAAAATCCCAATCATAAACCGTGGTCGCAAGCCTAGATGGAACTTCCGAAAAGCAAACTGGAAAAAGGTTTTCTGAGCTGTTAGATGACGCTATTTGCATTATTCCTCCCAATCGACCTTTTCGTTAGACTGGTTATTGTCTCAGCTAAGAAAACTATTCCAAGAGGTTTTAGAAAGCAATTTATTCTATGCTGGAACAACGATAGCCTTCGACTAAACTGTGAATTCTGCACAACTGAGTATCAGGAGACTGCTGTCGGACTTCTTATATGCCTGGATAAGGCAAGAGAGCAAAAGTGGGTCAACATTGTTGAAAATATGGACTTTAAGCACTCCAGCCGTAAGGATTGGAGTTTAAAGAAAACTGGATGGCGCAACTTTACCACCATCAAACAAACCAACCTTAGATCCCAACCGTGTAGCTTCGCACACCGTGTATAAAGTCTGGACCTAACATTGATTGATAGCTATCTAATTTCGTAGATGCAATCTTAATATACTAAATGTACCTCAAAATCCTTTTGATTGTAGATATAAAAAGGGGATGTTATGTATATATATATATAAGAACTATAGCCAAATGTTGACCGATTGTTACAAAATTTTATATACTGGCTGGTATTAATATAAAGTTTATTTGTCCAAAATTTAGTGCCCATAGTTTATAATTTAGTAGCTTTTAACTGGCGTTTGTGGCATTTTAGTGGTTACCGGAAGCGGTTTTTACATAAAAGCTGCGGTCAAAAATAGACCGATTTCTACAAAATTTGACATACTGACTGAAAGTTGCCTAAAACTTCTCAATTCAAAATTTATTAGTCATAGATTTTACAATTTTATTCAATTTATCAGCATTAAAGTGATTCCCGGGACAGGGATATATAGGAGCTCTAACTAAATATGAACCGATTTTATCCATTTTCAGCACACAATTTCTATGACATATCGAAAATACTTTTGCTAAATTTTGTCTCTCTAGCTCTTATAGTTAAGAAGCTATCGTTTTTTTTTTCTGACGGACAGACGGACATAAACCGTATTTTCTTTTTGTATTTTTGTGTTTCCGTAAGTTTTTTATATGGGAGCTATGGTCAAATGGTGACCGATTGTGACAAAATTTTGCACACTCGTTAGCATTGACATAAGACCTCCTCGTGCTAAATTTAGTGGTTGTATCTGTTATAGTTTTAGATTTATTGGCACTTAAGTGTATTTTAGGTGAAATTTTGTCTGTTTCCGTAAGTTTACCAAATTTTGTCATCATAGCTGTTATAGTTTGTTATTTATTAGCAAATAAGCGATTAGCGTAGGCGAGGTTATACGCGAGCTATGGTCAAATGTTGACTGATTTTGCCCAATTTCAATACCAAATTTTCCCAAAGATGAAGAATGTTTTTACTAACTTTGAGTGAGCTAGCTCCTTTCGTTTAGGCGTTATCGTGATTTCAACAGACATACAGACGGACATCGCTCAATCGTCTTAAAATTTCATAAGGATTCAGAATATATCGTTTTTGATTTTTGAGCCAATATTAAGGAAATTACAAACGGAATGACAATCTCAATATACCCCCCCTTCTTTTTGATGGTGGGTATAAAAACAGACAGTTATAAATTTTGCTATAACTACGTCCACCTTATATCGCAGAGGAAGAAAAGAATTTGCTGTGAAAAACAAGAGATCGGGATGGAGCAATAAATAGCACTCAAAGTATACCCAACTTATGGTTTTTCAACTGTACCTCCTACCCTACTTTCTATAGTCTTGGAGAATTGTGGACTTATTTAATTGAAGTTTTACATCTTCTTGGCCTATATCTCCAAACAGATCTACCGTAAAAACTGGGTTGATGAAACTGTAAGTATTAGAGCTTTTTCGAAGAGCACTTAAAAGTTTTATTAGAAAAGCTATCAGAAAAGCATTAGTCACAGAGTGTTAACGTAAGTATATTACGATTTATATCTGGTAAAGTTGTTATGTATGACAATTTAAATGATGGGTAAATAAGATTCGGTTCATTCCAATAACTCAAATTCTCACTTACAAAGTATATATCTTACCACCCGTTTAAAGGTATTTATGTTGTACAATAGCAGTGTTTTATGTCTTACGAGATGAATGATAAGTTAACAACAAGTAAGAAAATTGGCGCGTATAAACAACAACACCAACAACAATAAAAAACCAAATATAGCAACCACGACAACACTGACTACATGAATTTAAAACAAAAACTCATACACAATCTTAAAGTATTTAATGATACAAGAATTTATAATGATATTTAAGCGTAAAATCTTGCAAAAAATTCAAAATAAAAACAATTCATTTTAAGTAAAAAATAAAAATTTTGAAAATAAAAAAAAAATTCTCCTCCGTGACAATGTTGCTTGAGAACATTGCCGTGACCAGGATTCGAACCTGGGTTACTACGGCCACAACGTAGGGTCCTAACCACTAGACGATCACGGCTATAGAAGATATATTTCAAGAGTTGTTTAAAACGTGTTATCACATGCTTATGGCTATGTTTGTGCTTTGCTTTGGGTGCTATTCGCTTGTTCGTTCGAATGTGTGTTTGTGTGTGATGGGCGTTTTGGGTGCTGCTCTGGTTTTGTTTCGTTAATACACGCGTCTCTGCTTTAGTGCTCTCTAACGTTTGAGTTTTTTGTTCGTTTTAGCTGATAACATTTTTGGTTGCATATTTTGAGTTTATTTTTGGATTTGAAAGTTTTTTTTAATGGTGCCTTAGTTTATGTTTGTTATAGTTAGCAATATATCAAAAACGGCTTTTTGCGAAAAAGAACTTTTTTATTGTAGAAAATGAATCTCTGGGATTATAAAAATAATGTTTGTCTTACAACTTTTTTGTTTCTAAATTCTGCTAAAAGATGGCGCTATTTTTAGGTTACATATGAAAATCGCATTTTTAATAATTAAAAGATACAAATTTGGTTTGACAATGTTCCGCGACTTTGTTCAGGAGTATTTGGTCTAACTTTTTTCTGAATGTACCAACATCGAAAAAGATCCAAATAATATGTATTTGATACATTTGTAAGAAACATGTCAATACCGCCACCTTGCGGCAATCTTTTGTAGCATTTTTAAAAACACAAAAATAGATGCTTTCAAAACCTTTCAAAAGAGATATCTGCGATGAAATTCAGACAAAAAATAAGAATTCTAGGGACAAAAGTAGTTAACAGTATTCCAATTCTGATACTTTTTTGAACGATTGTTTTAAAATTTTGTGTAAAATTTAGTCACTGTTTACAATATTAGAAGTAAAAATAATGTTTTTGTAATGAGAAAGGGTATGGCTTAAATTCCATATAAAAGTGAAAGTTTTTAACTTTTCTTTAACTTCAGCATCCATATACAAAAATCTTGTTAGCCAGATTTGGCAGATTTCGCGAAATTGGTTAGTTTCTCAATATGTTAATTTGTTTTTTAAGTCCATTTCATTTTCCATCTCTACTTTTAAAAAATATAATCGCTGTAAATCGATGAGGTATTGAAAACATTTTTTTCGTCGGACTTTTTTTTGGTGGCAAGTTTCCATATTACTAAATATTTAATTTTTAGATTCCTAGAACACAAAATGATCAGAAGCCACTGTTGTCTTGTTACATTTTACGAATTTAAGAGGTTCAATGTAGGCTGTATAAACACTTTGAGATGTAGAAGAAAATCAATGGTCGCGATTTAATCGCATATTATTTTTGCTTCACTGTAGACCGCAGGATATTTGTTCGTGAATTTGAGCAATATACCTTTAAGTACCACATTGTTATTATACATCAATGTGTCTTTCGAAGGTGAACAAGTGAAAAATTACACAAATAGGCTTGCTTGTTTTTTAAATGGCACAAAAATGGCTAAATATTTTTCTCGAAAAATTTGCACACATATTAAGAACATGTTTATCTAAAATTTTGATATGGCGCTTCTCGATGCGTTTCTTAGTTAATGAGTTATAGGAAGACAAATATTAAAAATGCAGAATTTTTACCCTTTTTTCATTTTTTTTGATAGTTTTTCTCAATTTGTCGAAGAACCAAACATTTAATCGGGAAGCGCCATATCAAATTTTTAGATATCAATAGTAGCTATCTGTATGTAAAATTTGGTCTCAAAATCTTTATCCGCTTTTGTGCCATTTTAAATGCAAATTTTATACTTTTTTCACTCCTGCATTATCTTTTATATATATCTTTTCTCTAAGTGTACTGATGTTTTTTTTATGGTGATGAAATCTTTTACACTTATCTAACTATACAAATTTGAAAAAGTTTAATTTATGACCTATTAAGAAAGTTACAGCGCCAAATTTGCTTCTAGTTTAAAAGCCAAAATTATAGAAAACACCGTGTATTTCAGGAACCAAAATAGCTTGGGCCATTTTATGAAGCACGAAGGATAGCTGAATATGTGTCTGAAGAAATGTATATAAATTCATGTGATTATCTTGAAATTTAAAAACCTACTTTTTTTGATATATTGCTAGTTATAGTATCAATTAAATTGGATTTAGTGAAAGTTTTTTTGGAATATCAAAATTTTTGAAAATCTTTTTTTGAATGTAAGGGCTCAAGTTCAGTTCTGAGTATGTAAATGCATTTAAGAAGTAAATTATGATTTTATAACAATTTTCTAAACAACAAAACTGATTTTTTCTATAAAAATTATTACTAAATTTTCTATTAAGATTTTTTCCAAACTTAAATTTCTTTAGAAAATTTGTCCCAAACTCAATTTTCTAACGACAAATTTTCCCCAAACTAAATTTTCTGTTAAAAACTTTGTCCCAAACATAATTTTTTATAGAAAATTTTGTTACAAACTTAAACGTCTATAGAAAATGTTGTCCCAAATATAATTTTCCATACAAAATTTTGTCTTCAACACAATTTTTAAATTATCTAAAGAAAATTTTGTCCCAAAATGAATTTTCTATATAAAATTTTGTCCCAAACATAATTTTCTGTATAAAAATTTGTCCCAAACTTTACTTTCTATAGAAAATTTTGTCCCAAACTGAATTTTCTATAGAAAATTTTGTCCCAAACTGAATTTTCTACAGAAACGATTGTCAGTTTGGGATATACATATAAATAGAAAATTTTAAATACAATTTTCTATAGAAAATTTTTTCCTAAACATAATTTTCTATAGAAACTTTTGTCCTAAACATAACTTTCTATAGAAAATTTTGGCTCAAAAATAATTTTTAATAGAAAATTTTATCCCAAAAATAATTTTCTAAAATTTTGTCAAAAAATTATTTTCTAAAGAAAATTTTGTCCCAAACCTAATTTTCTACAGAAAATTTTGTCCCAGACCTAATTTTCTATAGAAAATTTTGTCCCAAACTGAATTTTCTACAGAAAATTTTGTCCCAAACTAAATTTTCTTTACAAAATTTTGTAGCAGGCTAAATTTTCTATAGAAAATTATGTCCAAACTGAATTTTCTATAGAAAATTGTGTCCCAAATTGAATTTCCTATGGAAACTTTTGTCCCAAACACAATTTTCTATAGAAAATTTTGTCCCAAACTGAATTTTCTATAGAAAATGTTGTCCCAAGCTAAATTTTCTATATAAAATTTTTTTACCAAAAACTTTTATCCCAAAATCAATTTTCTATAGAAAATGTTATCCCAGAATCAATTTTCTATAGAAAATTTTATCCCAAAATCAATTTTCTATAGAAAATTTTATCCCAAAATCAATTTTCTATAGAAAATTTTGTCCCAAATATAATCTTCTATAGAAAATTTATCCCAGACATAATTTTCTATAGAAAATTTTGTGCCAAAAATAATTTTCTATAGAAAATTTTGTCCCAAGCATAATTTTCTATTGATATAATATAATTTTGTGTCAATCTAAAATTTCTATAGAAAATTTTGTCCCAAACATAATTTTCTATTTAAAATTTTGTCCTAAATATAAATTTCTATAAAAAATTTTGTCCTAAACATAATTTTCTATAGAGAATTTTGTCCTAAAAATAATTTTTTATATTTTCTAATTTTCTATAGAAAATTTTGTCCCAAGCAGAATTTTCTATAGAAAATTTTGTCCCAAGCAGAATTTTCTATAGAAAATTTTGTCCCAAACATATTTTTTTATAGAAAATTTTGTCCCAAACATAATTTTCTATAGAAAATTTTGACCCAAACATAATTTTCTATAGAAAATTTTGTCCCAAACATAATTTTCTATAGAAAATTTTGTCCTAAACATAATTTTCTATAAAAAATTTTGTCCCAAACATAATTTTCTATAGAAAATTTTGTCCCAAACTGAATTTTCTATAGAAAATTTTGTCCCAAACTGAATTTTCTATAGAAAATTTTGTCCCAAATTGAATTTTCTATAGAAAATTTCCCCCTAACTGAATTTTCTATAGAAAATTTTCTCCCAAACTGAATTTTCTATAGACAATTTTCTAACAAACTCAATTTTTTTTATGAAAAATTTTTGAATTTAAAATTATCTTACTTTTATAAGGCTTTAAATATGTACATCTAAAAGATTCTGAAAACTGCAGTGAATATAGAACTACCAAAATCATAACTCTGGCAAACACTTCATATAGAAAGAGAAACAAATGAATAATACAATTTATTTTTTTTTCTACACTTGTATTAACTATTGGAATGGGAATATGAAAGAGAATCATTTGTTTTGCATTTTGATAATAAATCTAAAACAATGCATATAAATTGAGAAATGTATCTACACAAATTCATGAGACCTACTAAAATATATGTATATTTAAATAAATATACAAAAAGATGTAGGCTCTGGAACATGTTTGCATAAGTAATGGGGGAACTATAGCTCTTAACCATAAGAAATGTTCACAAATTTTATTTTAGGCAGGTTCTGGACTACTTTTTGCATATAAAATTAAATTTGGGATATAATTTTCTAAGAAAATTTAATTTTAGATATGATTTTGTACAGAAAATTCAATTTGGAACACTTTCTTGTTTATAATTTAATTTTCAGCAACATTTTTTTAGAAAATTCAATTGCGTAATTTTTTTTATAAAAAAATAAACTTTTTAATAAAAATTTTATTTTAGAACAAAATTTTCTTTCAACTATTCACCAAAAGCTACAATTTTCTATTAAAATTAAACTTAAAAAATAATCCATTCACCAAAATTTTAAATTACTGTCATACACAGGCATTTGTGCATTAGTTTGTGTGTGTGCATTAGTAAGCCCCTGTAAATATGCTGCAGTTTCTTTATTGTGTACTCGAATTATTCTGTTGTCGGAGTAAATTTATGCATGGATGCATATTTCATTTGTTTTATTTATTTGTTAGTTAAATTATGTTGGTCCTCATGTTAGAGAGTTATCTATGCATGTGTTGTTGTTGCTGTTGTTTCCTTGTTGATTTTTTCCTACTTAGTCCTGTACATACCTCTCATCTCCGGCTTTTATTTGGCCTGGTAGTGTTTCAGCCAGTTGTTGCTGATGATTTCAAATTGAAAGGAGAAATATATGAATATTTGTTTTCAAATATTTTGTATGGTCTCATAGGGAGGAGCCCTGCTATTGAAACAATGGTTTTGTGGCATAGGCTCTAGTTATTTTCATGCTTTTAAGTTTATTTAACAAATACAATAACATATATAATTCCAAGGGATATTTCGTAAGATTCATGTTGTTGCTTTAAATTTTCTTTTGAAAGGAAATATTTAAACTAAATGAGTACCTTGGGTCTATAAAATTCAGCATAAGTGGTTTTTCAAAATGTTTGGAAGTTTTCATAAAATTGTTTGTCCCAAATTAAATTTTCTATAGAAAATTTTGTACCAACTGAATTTTCTATAGGAAATTTTGTTCCCATCTGAATTTTGAGCCAAACTGAATTTTCTACAGGAAATTTCGTCTAAAACTAAATTTTCTATAAAAAAAAAATTTGTTCCAAACTAATTTTTCTTTTGACAACCCCAATGTTTTTCTATAGAAAATTTAGTAGCAAATTGAATTTCTATAAAAATTGTTGTACCAAACATAATTTTCTATAGAATATTTTGTCCTTAACATAATTTTCTATAGAATATTTTGTCCTTAACATAATTTTCTATAGAAAATTTTGTCCCAAACATAATTTTCTATAGAAAATTTTGTTTCAAACGTAATTTTCTATAGAAAATTTTGTTCCAAACATAATTTTCTATAGAGAATTTTGTCCTAAACATAATTTTATTTAGTAAATTTTGTCTCAAACTTAATTTTCTATAGAAAATTTTGTCCCAAACATAATTTTGTACAGAAAATTTTGTCGCAAACATGATTTTTTATAAAAAAACATAATTTTCTAAAGAAACATTTGTCCTACACATAATTTTCTGTAGTAAATGTTGTCCCAAACATAATTTTCTATAGAAATTTTTGCCCCAAATTTAATTTTCTATAGCAAATTTTGTCCCAAACTAAATTTTCTATACAAAATTTTGTCCCAAACTAAATTTTCTATAGAAAATTCGGTCCCAAACTAAATTTTCTGTAGAAAATTTTGTACTAAACTAAATTTTCTATAGAAAATGTTGTCTCAACTATAATTTTATACAGACAATTTTGTCGTAAACATGCTTTTTTATAGAAAATTTTATCCCAAACATAATTTTCTACAGAAAAATTTGTACTTAACATAATTTTCTGTAGTAAATGTTGTCACAAACATAATTTTTTATAGAAATTTTGCCTCAAATTAAATTTTTTATAGAAAATTTTGTCCCAAACTAAATTTTCTATCAAAAATTTTGTCCCAAACTAAATTTTCTATCAAAAATTTTGTCCCAAACATAATTTTCTACAGAATATTTTGTCCCAAACTAAATTTTCTATAGAGAATTGTGTCACAGCTAAATTTTCTATAGAAAATTTAGTCCCAAACTAAATTTTCTATAGAAAATTTAGTCCCAAACTAAATTTTCTATAGAAAATTTAGTCCCAAACTAAATTTTCTATACAAAATTTTGTCCCGAACTAAATTTTCTATAGATAATTTTGTCCCAAACTAAATTTTCTATAGAAAATTTTGTCCCAAACTAAATTTTCTATAGAAAATTTTGTCAAAAACAAAATTTTCTATAGAAAATTTTGTTCCAAACTAAATTTTCTATAGAAAATTTTGTCCCAAATCTAATTTTCTATAGAAAATTTTGTCCCAAATCTAATTTTCTATAGAAAATTTTGTCCCAAACTAAATTTTCTGTAGAAAATTTTGTCCCAAACTAAATTTTCTATAGAAAATTTTGTCCCAAACTAAATTTTCTATAGAAAATTTTGTCCCAAACTAAATTTTCTATAGAAAATTTTGCCCAAACTAAATTTTCTATACAAAATTTTGTCCCGAACTAAATTTTCTATAGAAAATTTTATCCCAAACTAAGGTTTCGATAGAAAATTTGGTCCCAAACTAAATTTTCTATACAAAATTTTGTCCCGAACTAAATTTTCTATAGAAAATTTTGTAGCAAACTAAATTTCTATAGAAAATTTTGTCCCAAACTAAATTTTTTATAGAAAATTTTGTCCCAAACTAAATTTTCTATAGAAAATTTTGTCAAAAACTAAATTTTCTATAGAAAATTTTGTTCCAAACTAAATTTTCTATAGAAAATTTTGTCCCAAATATAATTTTCTATAGAAAATTTTGTCCCAAATAAAATTTTCTATAGAAAATTTTGTCCCAAATATAATTTTCTATAGAAAATTTTGTCCCAAATATAATTTTCTATAGAAAATTTTGTCCCAAATATAAGTTTCTATAGAAAATTTTGTCCCAAATATAATTTTCTATAGAAAATTTTGTCCCAAATATAATTTTCTATAGAAAATTTTGTCCAAAATATAATTTTCTATAGACAATTTTGTCACAAATATAATTTTCTATAGAAAATTTTGTCCCAAATATAATTTTCTATAGAAAATTTTGTCCCAAATATAATTTTCTATAGAAAATTTTGTCCCAAATATAATTTTCTATAGAAAATTTTGTCCCAAATATAATTTTCTATAGAAAATTTTGTCCCAAATATAATTTTCTATAGAAAATTTTGTCCCAAACTAAATTTTCTATAGAAAATTTTGTCCCAAACTAAATTTTCTGTAGAAAATGTTGTCCCAAACTAAATTTTCTATAGAAAATTTTGTCCCAAACTAAATTTTCTATAGAAAATTTTGTCCCAAACTAAATTTTCTGTAGAAAATTTTGTCCCAAACTAAAATTTCTATAGAAAATTTTGTCCCAAACTAAATTTTCTATAGAAAATTTTGTCCCAAACTAAATTTTCTATAGAAAATTTTGTCCCAAACTAAATTTTCTATAGAAAATTTTGTAACAAACTAAATTTTCTATAGAAAATTTTGTCCTGAACTAAATTTCCTGTAGGAAATTTTGTCCTAAACTGAATTTTTAGGGACAAAATTTTCCATAGAATTCAAGTTTAGGACAAAATTTTCTGTACAAATTTTTGTCCCAAACTGCATTTTTTCTTCACTGATTTATGTAAGACTTTGTTTCTGATTGTAGGGTATCAAATCCCTGTTTTTGACCAACAATTTTTTTTTTCATTTAACAGAATTCTCGAGAAAAAAGATTGTGGGAAATCAATTTTCATTCTCTACTGCATCTGACATATGGTACTAGTGCATTTGATTTATAAAAAATCCGAGGTATTTGTATTTTTATGAATAGAAAAACAAAAATAGTTTTTGATATAAATAAAAAATTTATTCGTATTGCATGTTTATTCAAAATATAACAAAATTTTTAGTTTTACTAATATAATTCATTAAATTGCATAAATGTTTTGTTGTGGCCCCAAAAAAACATGGAAAAAGATGATGAAAATATCCAGTAGCAACAAAAAAGGAAAAAAAACTACTTCATCTACAATTGCAATATTTTTTGAAGCATATTCGGATGCATTTTGTGGATTTTTTTCTATATTTATTTTGATTTAGTAGTTGTAGAAAAATCTGATATATTTCATATTAGATTTTGCAATTCGAGTTAAGTTTTTTCTTTTTTTTCATTTTATTTCTATGTTGAAGGGTTTTAGAATTTGTTTATTGTTATTTATTGTGGTTTATTTAAAATGCAATATTTTTAATAAAATACTTGAAAAAAATAGGAATATAAAATAAATATATTGTAGTAGTTTTCCTTTTAAAAATATTCTAACAAATATTGAATTTAGATGAAATGCAATATGTTTGCAAAATTTAAAAGAATTATACTGGTACAGGCATAAATGCATTTGAATAAAAATTCTATTGTTTTTTGGGGTTATTTTTTTAATTTTAAAAGTATTTCTGGTATTTGTATATTTGCTTTATTTAAAAGGAAAGGCAAATGTGGTTAAATATAAATTGGAACTAAGTTATTGAAGAAAAAATATTTTTTGAATGATATTGAATAATTCCTGTTTCAAAGAATGCCTTTACCACCTTTAAAACCCCATTTCTTACCTAAAGTAATGTATAAAGTATATAGGGGTCATGACAAAGTAAGCTAGCAAGTAAGTAGATATAACAAACCAGTTGTTGTTTAATAGCCACAATGAAATTAAATTAATATTTCTCAAAACTGAAACATTCATTTAAATATTTTTAAAATATTTAACCATCTCTCATAAATTTGTTCATATTTTTTCCTCATTTTAAACAATTTTTCAAAATCATTAAATTTTATTCCCACCAATTTACGTACGATCATATATCATTTAAAATTTTGTTAAAGTTACGCTTATGACACTGTTTAACCAGTAGAAAACATTATATTTTTGGACACTTCATGTTTGGAATTTTAACTAACTGTCATTTTTGGCGACCCACACCCAACGTTTAAGATATACTCGTACATGTACTTATTTTTCCATAAAAAAATACTTTTCAACATTTGTTATTTTTTTAATGATTACTATCATAAAATTCCAACACGCATTATTTGGCAAATAAATAAATACTGAAAATTTTTAATGTGGTTTAACCGCCACCGCATGTGAACAGTAATAAAATACCAATAGGAATTTTGGGTGCCAATCAAAAATTTTTCTATAAAAATTTTTTTATCAAAATTTTTTCTATAAAAAATTTTTGTATCAAAAATTTTTCTATAAAAAATTTTTGTATCAAAAATTTTTCTATAAAAAATTTTTGTATCAAAAATTTTTCCATAAAAAATTTTTCTATAAAATATTTTTGTATCAAAAATTTTTCTATAAAAAATTTTTGTATCAAAAATTTTTCTATAAAAAATTTTTGTATCAAAAATTTTTCCAAAAAAAATTTTTGTATCAAAAATTTTTGTATAAAAAATTTTTGTATCAAAAATTTTTCTATAAAAAATTTTTGTATCAAAAATTTTTCTATAAAAAATTTTTGTATCAAAAATTTTTCTATAAAAAATGTTTATATCAAAAATTTTGTATCAAAAAAATTTTGTATCAAAATTTTTCTATAAAAACTTTTTGTATCAAAAATTTTTCTATGAAAAATTTTTGTATCAAAAATTTTTCTATAAAAAATTTTTGTATCAAAAATTTTTCTATAAAAAATTTTTGGATCAAAAATTTTTCTAAAAAAAATTTTTGTATCAAAAATGTTTCTATAAAAATTTTTTGTATCAAAAATTATTCTATAAAAAATTTTTGTTTCAAAAAATTTTTCTATAAAAACATTTTGTATCAAAAATTTTTCTATAAAAAATTTTTGTATCAAAAATTTTTCTATAAAAAATTTTTGTATCAAAAATTTTTCTATAAAAAATTTTTGTATCAAAAATTTTTCTATAAAAAATTTTTGTATCAAAAATTTTTCTATAAAAAATTTTTATATCAAAAATTTTTCTATAAAAAATTTTTGTATCAAAAATTTTTCTATAAAAAATTTTTGTATCAAAAATTTTTCTATAAAAAATTTTTGTATCAAAAATTTTTCTATAAAAAATTTTTGTATCAAAAATTTTTCTATAAAAAATTTTGTATCAAAAATTTTTCTATAAAAAATGTTTGTATCAAAAATTTTTGTATCAAAAAAATTTTGTATCAAAATTTTTCTATAAAAACTTTTTGTATCAACAATTTTTCTATGAAAAATTTTTGTATCAAAAATTTTTCTATAAAAAATTTTTGTATCAAAAATTTTTCTATAATAAATTTTTGTATCAAAAATTTTTCTATAAAAAATTTTTGTATCAAAAATTTTTCTATAAATAAATTTTGTATCAAAAATTTTTCTATAAAAAATTTTTGTATCAAAAATTTTTCTATAAAAAATTTTTGTATCAAAAATTTTTCTATAAAAAATTTTTGTATCAAAAATTTTTCTATAAAAAATTTTTGTATCAAAAATTTTTCTATAAACAATTTTTGTATCAAAAATTTTTCTAAAAAAAATTTTTGTATCAAAAATTTTTCTATAAAAACTTTTTGTATCAAAAATTTTTCTAGAAAAAATTTTTGTTTTAAAAATTTTTCTAGAAAAAATTTTTGTATCAAAAATTTTTCTATAAAAAATGTTTGTATCAAAAACTTTTCTAAAAAAATTTTTTGTATCAAAAATTTTTGTATAGAAAATTTTTTATCAACAATTTTACTATAGAAAATTTGGTTATCAAAAAAATATTTTTATCGACAATTTTTTTATAGAAAAATATTTTTATCGAAATTTTTTTTATAGAAAAGAATTTTTATCAAAAAATTTTTCTATAAAAAAATTTTTATCGAAAACTTTTCTATAGAAAAATTTTTCTATATATCAATATTTTTATCGAAAATTTTTACAGAAAAATATTTTTATTTATTTATTATATTTTTTGTTTTGGCTTTTATCAATAAATTATCTGTTACATCTGCAATATATTGTTACGTTATTCCTTTGAAAACGTGGAAGGAATTATTTTTGCAAACAACCGAAAACAAAATTAAAACACTTTATATTGTTTTACAAAATTATATTTTTGTTAACTTTAGAGTTAGTCACTTTTAACACATTCACAAATATTTTTAGTCTCTCTGTTCTCTTATACGCGTCTCAATTAAAACACTGGTATCAAGCTGACGTTTTATAGTAGAGAAGAAAGCTTCTAGCGCTTTCTGGAGATGTAAAAAAATAGCTGCTGTCGTCGATTACACTAACAATGCGGCTTACGAATGTTCACGCATGTTCAAATACATTCTCACATAATCAAGAACACACTTACCCAAACGTTGTACAAATGGAAAGAGTGTAGAATCTACACTGTAGATAAACTATAAAAATCTTGTTCTGCTTAAAGACAGAAAAACAGAACAACACCAACAGAAACGTTCTAAAAAACTAGAAAATAAATGGATGAATTATAAATAGTGAACTTTGCACAATGGGGTGGATAACTTAAAA
Organism: Stomorhina lunata; assembly: GCA_933228675.1. NCBI lineage: Eukaryota > Metazoa > Arthropoda > Insecta > Diptera > Rhiniidae > Stomorhina > Stomorhina lunata. The sequence goes on from OW121741.1 coordinate 23,865,476, forward strand.
ATTCGTGAAAATATCTATAAATAAATATTCGCATATTTTGTTTGTCTGTATATTGCTTGATATTAATGTGCGCCAAAACTAGTGGGTAAAATATCCCAGATTTTGTAAGATATAAGTTAAATGTTAAAAATGACAAATGTTTTTGATACTCATTTTCACGAATTTTATTAATGATCGTGATAATTACAACAATTACAAAAAGTCTTCGGCTTCTGGTGATATGTCGAGAGTCACACATGTTTTTTTCAATGTGCGGTGAGGGGAATAATTAGTTTGTTGTTGGAAACTTTTACAAACTTCAGAATTGCGCAACAAAAATTGACATGCGTGACCCTCGACTATGGGCTGCCTACTTCTGATCATAAGTTAAGGATCGAGAGTAAGAAATGTGATCTTATCGGAGTATAATTTTGCTTAGCAGATAGTTGACCGAGAGCTGAAGTATTTAACTCATCCGACTGAAGGCAACTTTCTTAAAATCAGCTGACAATTTAAAATCTAACCGCACCGCCATACGAATTGCCTATGACATCAACAATTTTACACACTTTTACTCTTCGATAGGCCAGCACCATATAGTAGATTTATTAGACATTTTAGGGTGTACTGACCTTGATTGGGTGTAAAGAACGTTCAGCGTCATAACTATGGTGGAAGTTTGAAAAATTACGGATTTATTGATTCGACCTCATAACCATAGCCTTTTGTCCCAACGTCCAACGAAGATGCCAAGCCGCTTTGAGGATTAACCTATATTTAAAGAGGCAGATTTTAATGATACTGGAACTTAGGCTATCTCAGCTGGAAATTATATAATATATCACAGGCTCGGAAGATGTGATATTTAATTGTTTAAATGGTAAATATTATAGATTCTGAATAATATGTGCCTTGGGCCATTAAATGCGGTAAGAAGAGCACCTTAAACAAACCCCTAGTTTATTAAAGGTACAAATTTCATTATTTCCTTATCATTTTCATTAATTTAAGCTAGCTACAACGTGGATGACCTATATTCCCACACCAGAAGGGCTTAAACTGAAAAAACCCTTTATAGTCGAAGAGACAAACAATGAATCGGGTAGGGATGTGTATTAACATTATGATCAGCCTGACTACAGATATGAAGATTCGAACTCTTCCTCTAAAACTGGTTACTTTCCTATAACCGAGTCTTTAATAGCAAAATTTATAGACTCTCAAAAAGGGAAGTAATCTATTCTTAAATTCTTTTCGAATCATGTAGAGATTTGATGTAGCCGATCAGAAAACTTAAACTTTCAACAAAAAGAGGGATTCAGTCATTAAAACTGATGTGGAGTTCATAATATATTTTTTTGTTAAAATTTAATACAAGTAAAATTTATCCAAAAATTTCGACCAAATTCTTTTTTTGAATTTTATTCTCCTATTTGTCTGTTTTACACTGGCGAGTAAATTTAAATTTGTAAAATTTTCGAAAAATTATTAATGGTTTTTGAAACCGACCTGAGAAAAATGTACCATTTTCCAACATGAAAAATCTAAGTAAATTTGATTATATATACCAAAACTAAACTATTCAATACTAGCGAGTCATTTAATGATAAATTTTGTCTTATTTTTAAATTTCTTTGTTTAAAACATAACATTTTTGGTGCATATCCTTAGGCGCGTTTTCAGAGACATGAATTTTCAGGGGAAAAATGGAATAACTCCAAAACTACTTCATGGATTTTTGTTTTTATTTGAAATAAAGCTGTGTTATTTTTCTTTAATATTCCATTATTTTTTCTTGAAAAATTGTTTATTTTTGGTTGAAATTTCTCAAAAATAGAACATTTTTCATCATACAAATGGGCTCTTAAATTTTAGACTCGATGCGCGCCCATAGAACTTTGTCCGATTTGACTCGAATTTTCAGAACTAAACTTTAAGACCTAGTGTCATAATATTCCGTAGAATAACATTTGAAATAAAAGAAAAACAAATTTTCCTGTCACCCTACTGGACCCCCATGTAAACCATGTAATTAAAGTACAGGTCGCAATTCTAAAGATAATCTACTGAAATTTGGCACAGATTATTTTTTTTTTGATAGTGGGACCATGGCTATTGCAATTCGTCAAAATCGGTCTATTATTTATGGTACCTCCCATGAGTCCCACTTCCCGGAATTGATGTTTTGGCCACAAATATCAAAATTTTCGAAAATTGTTCAAAATTTCGTTGAAATCGGTCCACAATTGACCATAGCTCCCATACAAACTCTTCTGTCAAAACGCACTAAATTGGACAAAAATCACAAAAACGCCCGTAAGTCTGAAGAAAATGAGAATTTTAAGTGCCAAATTTCAAGATAATCGGTCCATATTTGACCCTAGCTCTCATATAAGTCCAAATGATGGAAACAGCTTAAATATATAAGTTTTGAGAAAATGTTTGTATGATGGCAAAATTTAGCAAATATTTGTCTTTTTACAGGAAAAAGAACACCTTTGATCTTAATGGTGAAGGGTATCGTATTGTCGGTCATGATCGACTATAGCACTTTCTTACTTCTTTTTTCTTAGTGACATTTTGGCCAACGTTGATCTATTTAAATCTTTATTAAGGTCTTTTAGATACTTTGTATCTGTAAATAAGAGTAACTTGTCGTAAGTGTTTAGAGAGTAGCCGAAGTAGCCTAGAATCTTTTCCTTTTTTGCACATGGGTAACGGGAGTATCTCTTTATTATACACCAAAGCAAAGAGCTTTGTAATAAAAAGCTTCTGAAAGGGAGCATGCAACTAGTGTCTCAACCTGTTCTGATTCACTTGGATGCTGAAGTTGGGTTTTGATATGATCTAAGATTCAATTCTAGACTATGACTAGATATTATGAGTAGGAATTCTCGTTATTTTCTGCACTCGTGTAAGTGAGAAATCTCTCTACCATTCATAAAAGCAACGAATTTTGTAATAAAGAGCTTTTGAGAGAGACTAATAAAAGAGACTGGTGTCTCATCCCCTTGTTATGATGTCAGATCTGGGCGGCGATTTTAAATTTAATGATTTAATTCTAGACTATAACTTGAGACTATGTTTAGAGATTACGACTACAGAGTCGAAGAGAAAAGGGAATGATTTATCACAGAATAAAGCAAATATCTTTGTAATGAAGAGCTTCTGAAGAAGAGCATCAGAAAGCGATAAGTGCTTCATTTGTTTTTTATTGTAAGTAATTTGATAATTGAGGCCCTATGATCCACTGGGAGTCAAGGATAACAGAAGAAGAAGAAGAATTTGATGATGGTTTTGAGTTTCAACTCTAGACAATTATAATTGTCTAGAGTTGAGTTGTCTTTCATCACGTAGCGGTATTTGTACTATATATGGTTATATTTTTTCTTGTTGAAGTAAAAAAAAACATTAAAAATAACATTTTTTCGGGAAATTTTTAATTTTTATGGTTACCTAAGCGCTACCTTTACTGTATTAGGGATCATTCCTACGATGTTTATATGTTCTACAAAGTTGTTAAGTGAGGTCTTAGCTACAATTTTGTAGTATTTTGTTTTCTTAAATTTTGAACGGTTTGCTACGTAGGAACCTGAACATGTGAAAAAAGCCTAAAAAAAACGATTTTTTTTTAGTTTTTTGCGATTTTGATATTCAAGATGGCGTTTTTTGATTTTTTGTGTTCACTATTTTTATTCCTCATGACAATAGCTACAACCTTGTTTCAAAAAGTAAATCAAAATTTCTAACGGTTTGGAAGATATGAGCCTGAGAAGATGACCACTTTATTGCAAAAATGACCAAATTTTTAAGGCCCCGTCCACAAAAAAGGGGAGGACATTTGACAAAACTGAAAGACACGTGTCTTCTTTTTTTTGATCCTCTATCTCGTGGTGGTGTCCGTATGTGGTTATTTTTTTTCATGTTGCACCGTGTTATTAGAGTCTATAAGAAGATGATATGACTAAGGACTACGACTAGGAACTACGTTTACTGAATTTTTCTGGAGATTATAAGTAGAGACGATGACTATAGCCTACGACTAGAGGTTACGAATACAGATTATGTTCGGATTACTATTACTAAAAACTAGGACTAGAATTTAAGACTAGGACTAAAATTTAAGACTAATTACAACTAGAGACTAAAACTTCAGACTATGACTAGCGGCTTGAGTTTGAGGCTATATCTAATTAAAAAGTCTATTTACGACTATAGATTATGACTAGAGGCTTTAGTTAAAAATTTGTTGAAACCCTTCGTCACAGTATGAACCGAAATTCAGATTATATTTTTTTTAAACCCTTTTTTCTTGTCGTCCCGAATATATATTTTTCTGAGAACTCATTAATTAATAATTCCCCAAAAACTCCATTATTCCAGACATGTCTGAAAATCCTGTCACTAAACTCATAAACATTTTTCAGTTTGTGACAGTTAAACCCTTCCATTGATTATATTTTTATTACTTAAATAAATATTTTGTAATAATTACAAATCAATAAATAATTATTTATTTTATAAATTATTACAACCAAACAAACCGCGATTACTGGCAAAAATACCACTTGTTTGTTGGCCCACAGTTGTAGGCACTCAATACCAAACGACAGAGACCGAGATAGCAACGCCAAAACGGAATCAGCCAAAAACTCACGTACTTCAGATGCATTTATTCAGTCACTCAGTCAAAGGCAGGCAGTCAGTAGGTGTGTGCCATGACAAAATTTTATTCGCAAAAAAGCCCACACAATTTTAATTTGTATGCAATATTTTTGCATTAAATCCACTCAATTTACCGTCAAATTATAAATAAATTTGTTCAATAAATACAAATACACAACGAAACAATAACGATTAAGCGAAAAAAAAAAAAATATTTTGCAAATAATAATAAAATAAATTATTATTATGAATGAGTTTTTATGCCAAGTCAATATACAATTATCTGTACTTACACCTTTTTTGTTTTCAAAATTATTTTTGATACGACTACGACTGAATATTGAACACGAGTTACAAAAACAATTGCAGCTCAATAAAATCACATTTCTGCCTTATTAAATTCCCATAAAAATTAATTATAACAATAATAATAAATGTGAAGTAAAATAATGAAATGTATCGAAATGAATGAATTTGTAAATAGGTGGGATTTTGAATGTGGGATTGGGTAGAAACGAATTTCGGGGTAACTATATCTCTTAAACCGATTTTTCACTGTAAGGCTGTGTCAGCTTGAATTTTTGAATAAATTTGTGTGTTGTTCAACCCTCAGTTATAGATATGTAAAGTGTTTAGGGGTTTATAAAACTATTCCGATTTCTTAATCTATTTTCAATAATAAGACTTTATATAGTTAAAAACTTAATTTCCGACTATTAAAGAGTGCTCTAAATAAAATTTGTAGTTGGATTTTCCTAAATAAAAATCAAACCTTTTAATATAAAAACTCTACAAAATACGCAAATATAATGACATATTATACAAAATCATTTAGCATTAAAATGTTTACTTAGTACTCGGGTTTTGCAAAATTATCGACTTTTTTCGGAAACCCTCCCATTAAAGAATTTACAGTTGCTTCTGATACCTTCTTGGAGCATGTGTTCCACCTGCGCTTAAAATCGGACATGTTCTTGGAAATCTTTCCAGTGTTCTTCAATTCCTTTTTTACCAGAGCCCAATACCTTTCCACAGGCCGAAGTTCTGGACAGTTAGGTGGATTTGCCTCTCGTGGTACAAAAATGACATTATTCTTTGAGTACCACTCAAGTGCCTTTTTTCCATAATGGCATGATGCCAAATCGGGCCAAAAAAATGAAGTCACTCTGTGCTCTCTTAAAAAGGGTAACAACCGTTTTTGTAGGCACTCCTTTATATAAATTTCTGTGTTTATTGTGCCAGATGCCACAAATACTTTACTTCTTTTGCCACAACTGTAAATAGCTTGCCACACGAGAAACTTCTTAGGGAATTTTGTTTGTTTTTTTGTGCGAAACTCTTGCCGAACATTGCCCCGTTTATCAGCAACATAAAAATCTTGACCAGGAAGTTGAGAAAAGTCTGCCAGTACGTATGTTTCATCATCCATCACACAACAGGTGTATTTTTTTATAAAATCAGACTTCAATTTTTTCGCTCGTTTTTTTTTTGCTTCTAAGTTCTTTATAGCATTGCGATCTGGAACCTTTTGGACTTTGTATGTCTTCAGTCCAGCATAAGCTTTGACTCTATGTGCAAAATTCGTAGAACATTTCACCGTACGAGCTGCTTTTCTTAAAGAAGTGTTAGGCGCTCTTCGAAAGAGTCGCTCGACTTCTTTTGCCTTACCAATATCTGTAGGACCTTTTTTCCTCCCTGATCCAGGTTTTCTTTTAATGCTCAGGATTTTTTTGAAAAGTTTTAATTATATTTTCACGAACTTTTTTTCGCAGTCCATTTTGATTGAAATAACTATTGAAAATTAATAATTTCTAAAATAATAGTATCTGACATATCTATAGAAATTAACTTGATCAAAAAATAAATAATTTCTTGCACTATGGATAAATTTTGTCTAAAATAGTAAATGCATATTTTTTTTAGAACACTCTTTATGCACTTAAGAGTAAGGCTTTATATATAGTTCAAACTTCAATCGTGAGTCTTAGATATCTTGGATTTTACAGTCCGTTCAAGTCTGCAATTTTAGTTCCTCATATCTACTTATACTTGATAGTATATCTTCGTGTAGTCAATGTTATTTCATAAAGTCGACAAGTCTATCTCATTTTAAATTGTTGGCCTACTAAATCGTGAAACTGGTCGGCCTCTAAATTTCGATGTGGACGAATAAGCATAAAAGATGCCGAATGTTCTAACGCACAGTTAAGATCTCTACATCCGAACCAATTGAAAAGATTCACGATATGGTTTAAGTCGATCGAAAATTAAACATAGGAGAGATTATGAATACATAGCTCAGTGGTTTCAATTGTGAATTATTACTTATGTATGAGAAAGCTTTATCTAAAATGGCTGTCGCATTTGCATCAACCACGAAAGCAACCGTTTGGCAATCTCGAAAATATAATCGTTATTACCTCTTAAAGTGGGATAATCAATCGGCGAATATTAGACCCACTTATTGTATATTCTTCTATATTCAAAATTTTTGCTGTAGCTCATTATTAGGTTAAAATTCTAATCTAAATGTGTTTATAAGTTTGTTTGTTTGAGATTGAATAAATCCTAAACGGCCTTACCGAGTTAAATAAACCGGTATATGATGGAAATCGAGCATTTTCAAATCGTTCGATTTATAATATATTTTTGAGAAAATTTCGCCTATTTCCACTAAAAAACTTCAAACCAAATGAAAGATAAGATATCAGTCAAATTTCCATTTATTTTAGGGAAATTACCGATAATTATCTTGAAAATATATCAGAAATCGAAGTAGTACAAATAATCATTGAATATCTGAAGAACTTTAAGAGTTAGAAACTTCAAACTTAATAAAAGTAAATTCATTGCCTATGACCGTAGCAGGGAATGACCCATTCCCCCTTACATATACAATACCTATAACTGGGTAAACAGATTTTGATAAAACTTTAAATTTAAATAAATAAAGTTATACTTACAAGTCCCAATAGTCTATGTCACATTTTTAAACTTGGTTCGAAAGAGGTCTAAACAGAGGGTCGAATATGGCTGTATTTAATACTTATAATAAAATATGTGATAAACAAAAGCGGTTAAAAACTTTTCACTTAATACAAGTATTTTTTTTTACCAATAGAAGAACTTTTAGCAAAAATGGAAATGATCGGAGCAGGGGAAGTTTTTCCCCCATATAACTATAATACTTATTTTCTAGTATCTTTATATGATGGTGTAGTTTTTAAACTTTCTGTAACCGAAAATTTCCCTATTAGTATTAGCTTGAAGATCGGCGCAAGGGAACTATGTGCCCCATACAAATGAAATACTTTTTCGGCTGTACTAGCAGGTATTCAGCTCAAAGAGAACGCCACTCTTTTTGTATGGCTCATGAGATCAAAGATCATAGATATATTCGACTATCGGGAGAACAGCAAGGCCAATCAGCTTTAATAGCCGCGGAGACGGAGGATAAAACCAATTTACGACGTATAACCCAAAACGCCAGTCTACTTTAGTATCCTCCTTAGTATCTTCATATGATTGTGTAGTTTTTAAACTTTCTGTAACCGAAAATTTTCCTATAAGTTTTAGCTTAAAGATCGGCGCAAGCGAACTCTGTGCGCCATACAAATGAAATACTTTTTCGGGTGTACTAGCAGGTATTCAGCTCAAAGAGAATGCCACTCTTTTTGTATGGCTCATGAGATCAAAGATCATAGATATATTCCACTATCGGGAGAACAGTAAGGCCAGTCAGCTTTAATAGCTCCGGAGACGGAGGATAAAACCAATTTACGAAGTATTACCCAAAACGCCAGTCTACTTTAAGGGCTCATGAGACTAAATATCCTAGAAATATTAGACTATCGGGATAACTGCAATGTCTGGCAGCTTTAACAGCATTTCACGACGAATTGCCTAAAGAGTACTCCAGTCTACTTTGAGGGCCCGTGAAACCGAGATAATAGAAATATTAGACTATCGGGAGAACAGCAAAGTCAAAAAGTTGACGAAGGATAAAACAAATTCACCACGTTTTATCCAAAACGAATTTCATTCCACTTTGAGGGTTCATGAAACCGAGATAATAGAAATATTCGACCATCGGGAGAACGGCAACTCGCTTCAGCTTCAATACCTGCGGAGACGAAGCATTAAACAAATTCACGACGTATTTATCAAAGAGAACGCCAGTCTATTTTGAGGAGTCATCAGGTGGAATATTATAAAAATATTCGGGAACGTTAAAGCCTGGCAGCTTCGACAGCTGCTGAGATGAAGGATGAAACAAATTCACAATTTATGCCTAAAGTTAATGTTAGTCTTCTTTGAGGGCTCATGAGACTGAAGATCATAAAAACATTCAATTTTCGGGAAAACGGCAACTACTGGTAGCTTTAATGGCTACCAGAAAAACAATAGCTCAATATCAGCAGAGACAAAGGACGCAACCAATTTACGAAGTATTCGGCAGAGTCAACGGCGCACAGTGGTATTTTTTAATATACCGGAGTCCAACAAATAGAACGAGTAATCCTACAATGATGAAATTTTGCATACTTGTTCAGTTTTATATAGATAAGAAAAATTAAAAAAAAATTCAAATTCCGTCTACAAATTCCGTCGACACCCAAGGCAGGTACCCCAGCCTTGGGCCCCCATTTTTTCACATATTTTTCTTTTCAATGTACAAGTCGCAATTCAAAACAGAATTTGATGAAATTCAACACACGTCTGTTAATTAGTTAAAAAAAAGAGCTCTATTAATTTTGGTTGAAATTCGTCTACTCCTTAAGGTACCCCCTTGGACCCTGATTTTTCACCAATTTTTCTTGTTAATGTACAAGTCGCAATTCTTTACAGAACTTTATGAAATTTGACACACGTCTCTTAATGAGTTTAAAAAGAGGTCTACTAATTTTGGTTGAAATTAGACCACTCCTTGGGTTACCTCTCTTGGACCCCCATTTTTCACCTACTTTTCTTCTATATATATAATACGCAATTCTCAACAGAATTAGGTGAAATTTGGCACACGTCTATAAGTTGATCTAAAAAAGAGGTCTACTAATTTTGGAAACTAATTTTTTCTAATTTACTAATTTTTGAAATCATATAGACTCCTTGGGTACTTGCCTTAGACCCCCATTTTTCACCTATTTCTTTTTGTCAATGTATTAGCCGCAATTCTCAATAGAATTTGAAAGAAAATCGGCACATGTCTTTTAATTGATCCAGAATAAAGTTATACTTATTTTGGGTTGAGTTCCAACGATTCTTTGAGGTACCTGCCTTGGACCCCCATTTGTTCACTCATTATTATGCTCAATGTATAAGCCGGAGTTCTTGATGAAATTCTACACACGTCTAATAATTTATCCAACAAAGACCGCAATTAATTTTGGTGGAAATCCTTCTACTCCTTGGGGTACCTGCTTTGGACCCGCATTTTTCACTTATTTTTCTTCTCAATATAAAAGCCGCATTTCTCAACATAATTTGATGAAATTCGACACATGTCTATTGGTTGACTCCAGAAAGAGCTGTACTTATTTTGGTTGAAATCCGTCGACTCCTAGAGTTACCCGACTTGGCTTTACACTCAAATTCAATTTGATTAAAAACTTACGCCTAAATGACTGCAACACTTTTTGCTTAAATTATGCGTAACAATTTATATGACTTTTTTCAGAAAATTTTAAACTTTGTTCTACGATCGGTAAATTTTGGTGAATTTTTTCCGCTCAATTTAAAGAAGAGACTTTCGCCTATCACGTGGTTGTGGTGGGAGCACCGAGAAAAACCGAGACAGGTTAGTTTTTGTCCAAGGAAAATTGAAAACAGTTAATTTTGCAGAGATTTTTTGATTTCCTGATATCTCCTAAACTATATACCAGGTTTATTTATTGTGAAGACTAGAACCTGGGTTCTGCATCATAAATTAATCGATATCAATACTAAAACTGTGAAACTATATTCGTTGCATGAGCTACTGAGCTTGATGAAAAATTTTTATCACTTGTCGTTTTAGGACATTGGGCACATTTCAATACCTATTTTATAACAGATCGTATTACTTTTTCTTGAAAACAATTATTGATCCTTAATATCTAGACTCTTCTTTATAGAACTGCATCATTAGATTTTTCAAAAGCGGTGGTCAAATAATGGCTTTTTTGCAGTAAAAAGAACTTAGAACTTTAGAGATGAAACAACAGGCTAATATTTGATGCATTAGACAAAATCAACGTCAGGTTGCAAGAAGAATTATTGTTGAAGCAGTTTTGTCGGTCAGTGTTATTGTTACATTCTTCTTGATAAACTTAATTTCTTACTACCAGATATCCATATCCCAAAGACCACATTATATTATTTCTATATAAATATATTTTATCAAACAAAATTATTTTAAAATTATATTTGCGAATATTTACAATTTGCATTTAATACGTGTTCATAATTTCAATTCGTTCAATTTGGTTTTTGGTTAAAATTTGTATGTATTTTGTAAAGTATCAACTTATAGGTATTTCTTTCGTAGCACATTTCCCGCCCGTCCGTCCATATATTCATTCATTTATTTATTTTTGTGTGCAAAACCGCTTATATTGACCAAATAAATATTTGATTTGTTTGTTATTTTATATCGATATACTTAAATCCAAGTGCCATTACAATTCCATTTGGTGTTTATAAATAAAATGGTAGAATTACATTACAAATAAAATGCAAAAAAAAAAATAATTTAATATTAAATTTATGCTAATTTTAGCAAACAAATAACCACACAATAACCAATTTCAATTATTGCCATTAAAGGTTAAATATATTTTTGAAATTGGTAACAGAAAATTATAATGCCATTTTTTGAAAACGGGCAACCAAAGTAGAAAACCGCTCAAAAATAAATATTACAATTCGATATATTTACAATAGAATTTGTTTGTTTTTTTGTGTCTCCTTAATCGGTTTAAAATGTTTATTGAATGTGTTTAGTTATGGATATCGGTAAAATTTTAGACACGTGAGTCAATGTGTGGTCTGTGAGTTAGGAGATGTTGTGACAGTTGCCCATTGTAACTTTAAACATTATTTTTAAATTATGAAATAACTAATATTAAAATAATACAAAACTATTTTTGTCGAAAATTTTTCTATACAAAAAAAATTCTTATCGAAAATTTTTTTATTGAAAATTTTTCTATAGAAAAATTTTTTTTATTGAAAATTTTTCTATAGAAAAATTTTTTTATTGAAAATTTTTCTAAAGAAAAATTTTTTTATTGAAAATTTTTCTATCGAAAAATTTTTTTATTGAAAATTTTTTAATGAAAATTTTTCTATAAAAAAAAATTTTTTAATAAATATTTTTATATAGAAAAATTTTTTAATATAAATTTTTCTATAGAAAAATTTTTTTAATGAAAATTTTTCTAGAGAAAAGCCTTTTTAATTAAAATTTTTCTAGAGAAAAATTTTTTTAATGAAAATTTTTCTAGAGAAAATTTTTTTTAATGAAAATTTTTCTAGAGAAAAATTTTTTTAATGAAAATTTTTCTAGAGAAAAATTTTTTTAATGAAAATTTTTCTAGAGAAAAATTTTTTTAATGAAAATTTTTCTAGAGAAAAATTTTTTTAATGAAAATTTTTCTAGAGAAAAATTTTTTTAATGAAAATTTTTCTAGAGAAAAAGTTTTTTAATGAAAATTTTTCTATACAAAAATTTTTTTAATGAAAATTTTTTTATTGAAAATTTTTCTATAGAAAAATTTTTTTATTGAAAATTTTTCAATAGAAAAATTTTTTTATTGAAAATTTTTCTATAGAAAATTTTTTTTTATTGAAAATTTTTCTACAGAAAAATTTATTTATTGAAAATTTTTCTATAGAAAAACTTTTTTATTGAAAATTTTTCTATAGAAAAATTTTTTTATTGAAAATTTTTCTATAGAAAAATTTTTTTATTGAAAATTTTTCTATAGAAAAATTTTTTTATTGAAAATTTTTCTATAGAACAATTTTTTTATTGAAAATTTTTCTATAGAAAAATTTTTTTATTGAAAATTTTTCTATAGAAATATTTTTTTATTGATAATTTTTCTATAGAAAAATTTTTTTTAAGAAAATTTTTCTATAGAAAAATTTTTTAATGAAAATTTTTCTTTAGAAAAATTTTTTTAATGAAACTTTTTCTATAGAAAAATTTTTTTATTGAAAATTTTTCTATAGAAAAATTTTTTTATTGAAAATTTTTCTATAGAAAAATTTTTTTATTGAAAATTTTTCTATAGAAAAATTTTTTTATTGAAAATTTTTCTATAGAAAAATTTTTTTATTGAAAATTTTTCTATAGAAAAATGTTTTTATTGAAAATTTTTCTATAGAAAAATTTTTTTATTGAAAATTTTTCTATAGAAAAATTTTTTTATTGAAAATTTTTCTATAGAAAAATTTTTTTATTGAAAATTTTTCTATAGAAAAATTTTTTTATTGAAAATTTTTCTATAGAAAAATTTTTTTATTGAAAATTTTTCTATAGAAAAATTTTTTTATTGAAAATTTTTCTATAGAAAAATTTTTTTATTGAAAATTTTTCTATAGAAAAATATTTTTAACAGAAATCTTTCTATAGAAAAATATTTTTAACAGAAATCTTTCTATAGAAAAATATTTTTAACAAAAATTTTTCTATAGAAAAATATTTTTAACAAAAATTTTTCTATAGAAAAATATTTTTAACAAAAATTTTTCTATAGAAAAATACTTTTACAAAAATTTTTCTATAGAAAAATAATTTTAACAAAAATTTTCTTTAAAAATAAAAAAATTTTTGTTAAAAATATTTTTCTATAGAAAAATTTTTGTTAAAAATATTTTTCTATAGAAAAATTTTTGTTAAAAATATTTTTCTATAGAAAAATTTTTGTTAAAAATATTTTTCTATAGAAAAATTTTTGTTAAAAATATTTTTCTATAGGAAATTTTTGTTAAAAATATAGAATTTTTTTTTTTTTAATATTTTTCTATAGAAAAATTTTTGTTAAACATATTTTTCTATAGAAAAATTTTTGTTAAAAATATGTTTCTATAGAAAAATTTTTGTTAAAAATATTTTTCTGTAGAAAAATTTTTGTTAAAAATATTTTTCTATAGAAAAATTTTTGTTAAAAATGTTTTTCTATAGAAAAATTTTTGTTAAAAATATTTTAAAACGATTCGTTTGCTTCAACAGAAAGGGTTACTTATGTACAATGCTACCCTGAGTTGGATCGCAATGGACTTTATGGTCTTCTTAGTAAGTCCGAACTGGCCTATTACTAAGGCTAATACCAATAGTTTTTTAAATGTATTACATACCTTGTAGCAAACATAAATTGGAATTTCCTGTTGGTTTCTTTATTTCTCAAAATATTTTACTTCGTTTTTTATTAATTGCTGCCATAAATTTTATTAAAAAATATTATTTATATGCGTTTTTGTGTAAAACGATGTGTACCTAGAGTGAGGGGTCGTTTCGTATATTTTCATTGTAGTCAAAATGTAGAGCTGTTAAAAAAGTGGCCTTTATTATTTGCGTCATATCTTCATTACACTCCCCTTTGTAAAACGTTTTGCATATTTTTTATTTAGTTTTTTTGTTTCTTCACTGAAATGGGTTTATTTTGTGACAGGGAACGGAAAGGTAATAGCAGGGAGTGAAAAAAATGTACCAAACACACACAAAAATAAAATATGTTATTTGTACAAATAAATTACTATAATAAATTGTTAAAAATGTTGTTAGTGAATAAATTATTAATTTATTTTTTATTTCTTTTTTATTTCACAATTCTCATACAATACAACGGGTACCTACCTACCCACTCTCCCCTTAAACTCTTACCCCAAATGTAAAATGTTTATTTAAATTTATTTTATTTTCTTTATAAATTGTCATTTGTTAAAGTTGTCAGACTGTTTGTAAATTACAATAAGTTTAAATGTTTTAACTGTCAGGTTTTATAGTGATTTATAATATTAAAATTATTTAATATAATATATTATCGAGATAGCTAACAGTAGTAGTTTCGTTGTTTAACTTTTATATTTATTTATTTGTAATTATAAATGTTAGTATAACTATAATAATGTATAATCATTGATATTGTATAAAGTTACTAAGTAATATTTATTTCGTATGCTAATTTTATACCTACATGGTTGTCAATCCCTTGTATGGTTATAATTGAGACTGACGCTAAGTTTATTGACAGTTTGTGAAATAGACAAACTTTGTAGGTAAATACGTAGAATAGGATGAGATCAATGTACGAAGAAGTTTGACAGGGAAAGCTTAAAGACGTTTTTCAAACATTATGTTAAAACTGATTGCACTTTGATTAAAATTGGGCAATTTGACATAATAAGATTTCAGATTTCGATATGCGCTCGTAGACAAATCTTTGAAATATTTTCATCTACTTGGTTCCTTTTCTAACATTAATTCTAATTTTAGCTTTTCCATGAGTTAGTTATGTTAGCAATGTACATTAACGTGTGTTAACGTAGTTCCCCAGGTGATACTACGAGGGGGTCAGTGTCCACAGTTGAGATGAAGGATAAGCAAGCTAAGTCTGGGCTTATCAAGTTGAGGCCAATCAGACCTATTGTCTGTCATCCAACATCCCCTACATTACCCAAAATGTTTTCAAATATTTGGGTTACTTTTTTAAATATTTTGGTTGCTTTTGAACTAGTCCACGTCTCTTATGAAATACTTCTTACACACCTTTAAGGAGTAGCTTCGATTTCTGTAGGAAAAAAAAAAACAACTGTTAGCACAAAAATCTACATACTCCTATGTGGTAAAAAGGCAATCTGTTATGCCCAGAGGGAGCGTCAAAAGTGGTGACAGATAGGGAAATATTTAACTGAACCGTTATTAGCAACTAGTATCAGATGTTTTCCATTTTTAGGCAGCCTTTAATTCTATTGGAACACTAAAGCCTCAAATTTTATCCATGTTACTCCCTCATAACAGCGACTCCCTTGCCCATACACTCAGGTTGTCCCTTTTAGACTATGATGCATCGATTGTGCGGGTGAGTTTCTGTTTAAATATTTTTGCTTCTGTTAGCTCAATGTGAAATCTACTGACATGTATCGATTGTGTTGATCCTCTTCTGTTTGATTTATTGTTAATTGAATTATTGCGAAATTCTTCAGTCATATTTTAGTTTTGGCAAAATGAGTGATAAAAGAAATCAAAAGTATTAACAGTTTACAAATAATGAAGTGCTCATATATTAACTAACAAAATTTTAAATTTTAATTGTTCAAACTAATTAAAATAGTTTAGTGCAATTCGGGTTTTCCATAAAAAGGTCTACACATAGTTTTAATATCTTTAGACTAGAGTCAATGGAGCTAACTACCTTTCTGGTACGTATCATTTAGTACCTTCTCACTTTCCTGTACAAGTAACTTTAAAATAGACTTTGAAGCATCATCCCATACACGACAATTGAATTTCATTTTAGGTCAAGTGGTAAGCAGATCAATTAGAGTAAAGTGTAACTTGAACCGTTTTCGAAAAACCAAACATCAAGAGCTTCTGATAAAACCCGCAGTAAGAGGCAAAGTAACATTGTCAGCCATACGCTTGTATGTTTGCGTATGTCTATTTGCACGACTTGATTCAGAAATTATAAAGTATGGCTGAATTTAAAGTTCATCAGGAGTGACAGTTACAGTCGCAGAGCGTTGTTCAATTCGAAAGTAGTTACTGTTTTACTAAAGGAGTCCCCAAGTCTTATGCAAGACTTAACTAAGTAAAAAATTAATAACTCATTAAATCCATTTGGGAGAATTAAGTCTGATACTTGTAGTTGGTTTAGGACTAATTGCACTGAACTGTGTATTCTAGGAACCCACGAATGCAGAATGGAGGAGTGATTGGGGATTGTAAGCTGCGCAAATAAAGATTGTTAGCTGCGCATATAATTATATATTTGGTTTCCTAGTACACGAGGTAGGGGGCTTCAGAGATCTCAGATTATCCTCCTAACTTAAGGAAATATCAGTTACTGAGGTCTAAATTCGGTATTGGCACTTTAAAACCGCTAAGCGATACTGTCTATGCCTAAGTTGCAAAATATGTAGAGGAAGAGTTTTGTTTTAATCAGTTATAACAATAACTCGAGCAGGGCAGGGATGAGGAGTCCACGAAAAATTTGACCCTGCAAGGAGGATTGGGGAACATTATCCACTGTGAAAGAGTTTTAACCAAATTTGCAAGACCAACTGTCGAGTTTTGTAAAGAGTTTCAGTTATGAAAACTGGTTTTGAGACTCAAGGTTTTAAGCCACATGAAGCTTGATATAAAACCCACAATCTGATAGCTATATCTTGGATCGATAAGGATATTTCAAAAACCTCATGGTATAAAAAGGGCTGTCAAATATCTAGGATCATACTCATATAAAATAGGAATGGCAAAGAAAAAGTATTGCAAGGCTTGATCAGTGTCCGGTCAAGCCTAAGTTCCTAAATTTTAGGATAAATAGGTGAATTAAATTCTAAGTGGCCATCATCTTTACTGCAAAAAGGGACAAGAAAATGTCTTTATAAAGGGACAAGAAAATGTGGATAGACGAGCAAGCGAGCCCAGCTGAACCAGCTGAAGCGATTTGAATAAAAAAAGCGACTTTATATTAAAGTAACGATATACTGCTTCCTTATCAGTTTTTATACCCACCATCAAAAAGAATGGGGGGTATATTGAGATTGTCATCCCATTTGTAATTTCCTTAAAATTGGCTCAAAAAAGAAAAGCGATATATATTCTATTGAAATCACGATAACGCCTTAACGAAAGGAGCTAGCTCCCTGAAACTTAATTAAAATATTTTTCATTTCTGAGAACATTTTGGTATTGAAATTGGGCAAAATCGGTACAACCTCGGGCAAAATCCCGGGGCAAAATTCCGTACAACCTCGCCTAGTCTAATCGTTTATTTACCAATAAACTATATATAAGAAAAGTGGGTTTATGTCCGTCTGTCCGTCGGATAAAAGCGCGGTAGCTCCTTAACTACAAGAGCTAGAGAGACAAAAATTTCGGTACATATTTAGTTAGAGCTCCCATATCACCCCGCCTCAGTAAACACATTAATGCTGATAAATTGAATACAAATGCAATAGCTATGATGACTAAATTTCGAGTTGGTAAGTTTTATGCAACTATTGGTCATTGTATTTAGTTTTTTTTGGAATCGGTCTATATTTGACCATAGCTTTCATATAAAAAAACTCTCGGAAACCAAAAAAAATGTAGAAAAGTCCAGTTAAAAGCTATTAAATTATAAACTAGGGACACTAAATTTTTGTGCAAAGAAACTACTAGGGAAACAGCTTAGATACTTTTATATACTGAACTATACTAACTATAGTTCAACATTTACCAACAATACCACATTTGGTCAACATTTTGAATTAGCTGCACTCTTGTACAATTTGATGGTGGGTATATAAGATTCGGCACAGCCGAATACAACACTCTTACTTGTTAATTAGACCCTTCACCACCATAGGCAGAAAGGATTACAATTTCTGTACCTTCCGTAGGGATGTCTTCCGGGAATAGAGTTTTTTTTGCACTACTCAGTATTTACCCATAAAAGCACAGAAACGCTTTTAAATCGAAAGATAAATGCAAGTAAAATTTGGTAACAATCGTTTTACTATTGACCCTAGCTACCACATTAACCCTTAGCCGGAAATTACATAAATCTACTTAAATGTCGAAATTTTGAAAAAATAGCACATAAAATAAATTGTTGGTCGATATTTCATCTTAGCAGTGAGGGGTATCTTATAGTCGAGCTTGACCAACCATAGCTTTTCTTACTTGTTAAATTTTAGTTTAATAAACTTCTTTTTAGTTTAATCGGTTTAGACTTTTATCCAAAAATTTGTTCGAAATTGACTGATTTTTTTTATGAAAAATTAGGAACTTTTTGTTTTTTTTATGTCAAAATTATTTCCTTCGTTAGGCCAACATAAATGTTCCCACATTTAGAATTATATTGTTAAATACTCTGACACTCCAAAACAACTTGCTTTATTAAAAACTACCGATTAATATTCCAAAACTAGCAATAAATCTTTAAATTTGACTAATAACTCCCATTGTGTGAGAAATAATTAAAATACAATACTTTTTCTCTATAATTTTATATTGTGTAATGCCTATAATAAACAATTAAAATCTATCATAAATTATTTTGTAAAAATTTTATTAATTTACTTTTTGCTGTTTTGATATTATCTTTTTTTTCGCTTAATTGCGGCTACATTGAATAAATAGCAAAAACCGTGTTGATATAAGTGTAAAGTATATAAATGCAAATTGCATGATTAATATTGTACGAGTATATCAGTAAAATGGGAAAAAAATAGCTTTAGACAGATTAAATGATAAGTATTTTAGAGAAAGGGAAGCTCACAGCCAGCAAAAGTAGAAGCGAAACATTTTAACAAACAACAATTAGTAGTGATTTATAGCTGTCAGAAATTGTTAACAATTTGCATGGATATAATAATTACTATATCTTTCACAAATAGTCGTAATTTATAATGAAATTGTTGCTTAGAAGATCTTAGAAGAGACTTAAAGAGGGAACTGTACAATAAAGAAATGTACTTAAAAAATTAGCAAAAAGTTTCCCCAGAGGTATTAGCAACATCTTGTTAATTTTTTTATTCTATTATACTGAAGTAGATTAACCTATTAGGTATCTTAGCTTAAGCAACCCATTACAGTCTTCAATTTTCTTAAACTACAAATCATTCCCTTTATTTAATCCCCTAATGTAGGGCCTTGTCTCTAATAAACAAAGTTTCATTATAACTTTTGTAATTATATAAATAATCACAGCTATTCCTTTCATTAAACGTTAATATGTAAATTTAATATTTTAATTATACCTATTGATATCTCTTTATAAACAATTCATTAGTTTATTATTTTATAAAATCAAAACAAAGTCTGATAATTAAAATACCATAATTTTTATTTATTCACAGAACGTTTTTTTCCCTAGTTCTTCCTTTAACGTGTCCGTATCGACTTAATAGATAAATTGTGGTATTAAACGCTTAAATTAATGACAGTAATTAAATGTAAATTATTTTCTAATAAATATATTAAATCAATAAACCCTATTGTAGTCGAGGTATTAAATTAATCAGGGGTGTCATAGAAACCAAGTCAGTTTTTAAATTTCTCGGTTTTGAAAACCAATACCGGTCATATTTGGTGTCATGAAACCAAGTCGGTTTTGTTATTATTGGTTTTAAATCAAACAAAATGTTCGAATCAATTGTTTATTATTAATTTATTTTAAATTTTTTTGAAACATCAAAAATCAACTGAAAAAATAAAATAAAAATTATTAAAGAAAATTATTTAAAGAAAAGTTTTCAGTTTTTTGCGATGTTTGTGGTATAGGTATAAAGAAAACGCTGCTATTTGGACAAATGAAGCTTTTATACCCCAACATCATGAATTGATCGAATTGCGGACTGGAAAAAATGTAATCTACCTACACCAAGAAACAAACCACAACCAATCAAAGGACGATTGTCACTTACATACATGCGATATTCATTAAATTGCAAACAAATATGTTGATATACATTTGCTTCGCCAGTACCTCCACACAAAGAATATTCTAGCCTTACAATTTTCCCCATTTTTGATATTTTTTATGTTTGTCGATTCCAAAGACAAAAAGTACCAAAACTTGTTTTTATCTTATTATATGATCAAAAATGCTATGTAAACTTTTTACGCATCACTTTTTATTTGAAAGTTAAAGCAAAAAAGTACCAAACATATTTTTTCTCTTTTTCTACCCTTTTTTCGAAAAATACTTACCCCTTGTACTGTTATATTTTATTACTTTTGTAACTGATCCAAACACGATTTCAATTTTGGTTATATTGTTTTTAGTTTGGGAATTATAGCGTTATTGAATTTTCCCTTTTTTATCCCCCACAGGGCCAAATTTTCAAAAATCTGTTCTTAGTGGATCTTTAAATCGAAAAAGACACCAGTTGGCCAGTAACGCCTTTGTTTTAAATTGATAGACCAATTTTGAAATGAAATCTGTTAACTGTAAGTTGCTTGGTTTATTTCCAATACTAAACCAATAATATTTTTTTCTGTGACACATAAAACCAATAGAAAATGTAGCTCGAACATTAATATTGGAATTCATGACACCAATTTAATTTTTTTGTCGTTTTCAAAACCTATACCAATGAAATTGGTTTCTATGACACCCCTGAATATACCTTATTTTTATTCATTATAAATATTATTTCCTAAAAATCGAACTTATTTGCATAATTATAGTATAAAAACGCCAAATGATAATAATATACTTGTACGTATACGTAATATTATTAAGAAATTCTTAATATAATACTCATACGACGGGTAATTTTCCTCGGGCAAGTCTGCAAATGGCGGATATGATTTTACGAATGTTAATACTCGCTAGATCTGATAAATCATGCAGAAAGGGTGCCCCCAGATTGAGAGCCCTTGAAATCGAGAGGGCGGGGCAGTGACACAGAAGATGAGTCACTGTCTCCTCCTCTTCTATATTGTGACAACTACGACAGTAGTCATAAAATTGAAGATTAAGTCTTCTGGCATGTATGCCAAAAACGCAATGACCTGTTAGTGTTGAAATAAGGTTGCGCAGTCTGTGACGGGGTAAAGTTACCAAGGTGTTTGAACGTTGGTGGGTCATGTTTGCCTAGGTATGGAGAAAGTGGTTTCCGAAGACCACTCGCTCTGCGCTGACGCGAAAAGTAATTGCCTAATTATTGTTTTGCAGGCGGATAGCGGTAAGTCCGTAAATTGGTCGATGTTGTCCTCACGCAGGAGAGCACCGGATTTAGCAAGTTTGTCCGCGGTGGAGTTACCAGGTATGTTGTTGTGCCCGGGTACCAAGAAGAGTTCGATCTTGCAATGTCTCTCCATCTCGTTAAGAGATGCCCGGCATTCGCAGGTAAGAACAGATGTCGTATTGACATTATATAGGGATTTTATTGCAGCCTGACTGTCGATACAGAAACGAATATCCCTGTCGTATACTCTGTGGTATCTCAACCATTTGACTGCTTTGTGAATAGACGATATCTCGGATTGTAAGACACTACATTGATCAGGGAGCCTAAAGCAAATTTCCTTCCCTAGAAGTGGGATGAAGAAGCCCCCCCCCCTACGCCTTACTTTGACTTCGATCCATCAGTGTAAACCTCCAGACAGTCGTCATCTGAAGATGGGGGTTCTCCAGAGATAGCCACATTGAAAGATTTGTCGAAGATACACTCAGAAAAAAGACATGTACTAAATTTGAGGAAAAAAAATTTCTTAAAAATAGTAAAAAAAAATCCTTATTCAGAGTAAATTTTTACTCAAAACTAGGAAAAATTGTTACGTTCTAGTAAATAATACAACATTTAAATAAAAAATGTATAGTTCATATACTAAAAAATAGTTAACATTTTTCCATAGAAAAATTGCATGAGTTTTGTAAAATATTATTTATTTTAAGGAAATTTTTGTTAAAAACTAGTAAATATGTCCTAAATTTTAGTTCATCACATCATAAAACTGGGTAATATTGACTTTAGTTCAAAAAATTTGATTGAGTAAATGATTTACTGAAAAATAGTTCATAAAATTGAACTTACTTAAAATCTGGAAGTTGTAATTTTTTTAATTTTTTAAGTTAAATTTTATTTGATTTTAGTTAAAATTTGTTTTATATAAGAAATTTTGTCAAAAACTTAAGGAAATTTTTTTCTAGGAATTAAGGAATTTTTTTACTCAATTGCTATATAAAACGGCTTTGGCGCCATACGACAACCATTTTTTCCTCAAATTTAGTAAATTTTCCTAAATTTTAGTTCATTTTTTTTCTGAGTGTAGGAGTGGATATGCAGTAATCAATATGGTCAGGGATATTTGTAATTTTGTCCAGGATAGTGGAATGTCCGGTTTTTTAGTGGGACCAGGTTCCAATTGTGCTCAGACGTACAGCCGAGTTAAGAGCAATTTGCATCGCCATTAATTCGACCGGTTGAGCATAGTGAAGAGCGCCTTAGATGGAGTAGTTCTTAAGGCACCGGTAATCATTAGAGCGGAAGATCTTTTGTTAAAATAGTCCCTATGGTTAGCCTTGGTGAGTGCTGGCCACCAGACTAGCGCTCCATACATTAATATAGGCTTAACTACCATGTAGAAGAGCCAGGCAGTGTTGATGGTAGTAAGCCCCCAGGTTTTGCCAATGGCCTCTCTGCATGAATAGAGTACAATAGACGCTTTAGACACCCTGGATTGGATTTTCAGGCTCCAGGACAGTTTAGAGTCCAGAATGACCCCCAGATATTTGGCATGGTCAGTGAGCATAAGTTCAACCTTATTTAATTTAGGAAGGGTAAAGCTGGGTATTTTGTATTTACGCGAGAAAAGTACAAGTTCCGTTTAAGTTGAATTGACTCCAAGGCCATTGGAGACGCTCCATCGATAAATTATGTCAAGAGCTGATTCGAGACGTTGTGACAGTGTGCTAAGGAATTTCCCTGACACTGCTATAGCAACTGGCTCAATCGGTTCACCCATTCTATTTTTATAGAACTTTTTATAGTAGTATTACGCTACAAGTGAACCTCCACAGTCCTTCGAATCTTTAAAAGCGGTTTTCTTAAAATTCTGACGTGCTACAGCAAAACGCCGAGACACGTAGCCTATTTTCCTATTCTGTTAACATTACACATGTGTACTCAAAAAAATTTGATTTTGTCGTACTGTGTTATATATCAGTATACGATAGTGATAACTTTAATAAAATTTAACAAATTATAATCACATTATTTTCAGTAATAAAGACTTTGACCACTTACAGCCACGAATTTACGGGTATTTTTAACGTTCGGAATAGGAACATTTTTGAAATCGGCTCATATTTGACTATACCACCCATCTCGAAAGTCAATAAAAGTCGAAAACTACAAAAGTGTTATAAAGACAGTTGGAGTTTTATGCTAAATCTTTGAGCTGATAACATAAAACGTTTTCAAAATATTTATGAAAATTGATCTACATGACCCTATATTTTATATCAAATTCGCTGTCCAAAATGTTCTAAATTCACTTAAATCTCGAGAAATTGTTGCTGTGATAAGAAAGAAAAATGTTTATAATTGGTGACGATGACTTTATGACTTTAGTGGTAAAGGCTACGAAAAGACAAGGGGGTGGGGCTAAGGACTAGCTTCCCCCTTTACTATTGATTAGTTAAATACTAAACAGTAACATTATCTATAGTAATACTAATGCCATTTTAATTTTTGTATAAATGTGGTTCAAATTTGGTTTAAGTATATTTTAACTGAAACATAAAAATCTAAATATTTTCAACATAATCAATTCGTTTGAAACCAAATACAATAATCAGCCACCGCATTACCACTGCCAATTATAAATGTTTAACAAAAACCTGTAAATAAAAGCACAATTATAATCAGTGGAAATACCAAGAGCAAAAGTATTAGGGTGGTGCCTATTTTGCTAGAAATTAGCATTCATTATAGGATCTTTATTTGAATCTTAAATAAAAAGTTTTATGTTTCCATTTATATTTTTATAAGTGTGCTAGAAACAGGGACCGTAACTGTAAAAGTCGGGACCGTAACTGTAAAAGTTGTATCGTAAAAGACAGAAAATAAAAGTAATTTTTTCGAGCAGAAATAAAAGTTATTTTTTTACTTTTATTTTTTCAAGCAAAAAACAAAGTTATTTTTTAACTTTTATTTTTTCGAGCAAAAATAACAGTTATTTTTGACTTTTATTTTTTCAAGCAAGAATAAAAGTTATTTTTTGATTTTTATTTTTTCGAGCAGAAATAAAAGTTATTTTTTGACTTTTATTTTTTCGAGCAGAAATAGTTATTTTTTTTTGTGAAATTATGATAAATTTGTTGAAAATTTTTTTCAAACAAAGATAATTTTTCAGTGAAATTAATTTACATATGCTCAAAAACTAATGGAGTTGAGCTTTGTAATCATAATTGGGGTTGGAAACACAAAAATAACTTTTATTTCTGCAGAAATAAAAGTTATTTTTTGACTTTTATTTTTTCGAGCAGAAATAAAGTTATTTTTGTTAGAAATTATGATAAATTTGCTGAAAATTTTGTTCAAACAAAGATAATTTTTCAATAAAAATAATTTACATATGCTCAAAAACTAATGGAGTTGAGCTTTGTTGGAAACACAAAAATAACTTTTATTTCTGCTCGAAAAAATAAAAGTTAAAAAATAATTTTTTTTGCTCGAAAAAATAAAAGTTAAAAATAACTGTTATTTTTGCTCAGAAAAATAAAAATCAAAAAATAACTGTTATTTTTTTTTTCTGAAAAATAAAAATCAGATTTTTAAAAAGCATCGCATTTTATGAAAATCAAAATGACATACTTGGTTTAATTCTCCGACAATTCCTTGTGGTTGCTTTTTTTAATCAAATATTCAAAAATAACGGTTATTTTCGGTCCCTGGTTAGAAATTTTAACATTTTTGAACTACCCTAATTTCCATGTATTTTACACCGCATGTACACACTTTTTTGCATGCTTTGTCCATGTGTACATTGTTTTGTGGTCATTGTGGTCATATCCATTCAATTGTTTTTACTCTATCCCTCTGGAGGAGTGTATTATAATTGTGTTTAAGTTTCAACATTGTCATTGTCCTCTTTGGCCAATATGAGTTCATTATATAATGGGTCAGTTTTATTGTTTTAAGTAGATGAAAATTTCATATGCGTACCTATGTATGTGTGTGTGTAACTGTAAATGTGTGGTGGTGGCCTGTGTGTATTCCAAAGGCCACATAAGCTCATTTTAATGATAATTAATGTATACATACCCATACAAACACACACACACACTGTAACTATTACACACCGGTATTTGTGAGTATTTATTTAAACAGATATTTTGTAAATATAAATTATACAATAAACAGGGGAAATGTTAAATATCTTTATTATTTGCAAAAAGCATAAAATTGTATAAATAAATTTGTTCAAAAAAGGTAGAATTATAAAAGTAACCTTAAGTCCATAAGGCGACAGAGAGTTCAAATTATTTGTGCAAAATTTATTTATGCATTTCGGCATGTTTTACTGATAATGTTGTTTGTGTTTAATGTTATTGGTTTTGGGATGTATTGAAATTAAAATTTTGTAATAAAATTTCATTTTAACTGATAGACTTGCTTAAATGTAGAAGTATTTGAAAGGCAAATAAATGCATTTGAAACTTAATTAGATTTGATTATTGATTGGATTTTAATTTATTCTAATGACCCCGAGGTTGGGCGGGATTATATGTTGGAAGAGAATGGGGAAAATGTCTAAGTACAGAATCATAATTTGAGTATAACACTATAGTCTAAACATGTAGTTAAGATTAGGTATAGAAGGCAGATTATGACCAAGTTTGCACCACTTGGGTCCTGTAAATGGTTCCTCGATGAAAGGGATACACAATAAAAGATTTCCAAACCACCAATGATTCATATATGGCACATTAGAAACATTTTTTGATAAATGAGTCTACATGCAATTTAGTCTACATTAAATTTAGATAAATCGTACAGATAAGAGCTTTCCAGGTAATGACAGAGAAAATGCTTAACAATTTCTTTCTCCTTATCATTATGAATATTTCGTTAGAAGTGATTATTCTAAAGATTAACCCCTAATTTATAAATGAATTATAAAACTATCAAAGTCTTATAATAGGAATTTTGTATGGAAAATTTGAATTATAAGCTTGTCATAGCAATATTTTTCGTTTATGAATTAGGAGGTAAGTCCCTTGGCATGTCACTCTAAGAAATAGTGTGTCCTAAGATGATTCAAATTAGATTTCGAAGTCTATGGAATGGTAGGGGTAACCAAAGTGACTATCGTAAAAGGTCCAACTAGTGCTAGCAAATAAATTATTTGCCCGTAACTGTTTTAAGTCCACAAGCACACATTGGTTTGAAATAAAAAAGTGGCAATAATTCTGTATCTTCTAAACTTTAAGTTTGATAGCATCAGTATGTATAAAAGAATTGTTAAGGAGGACCCAAGCTTTCCAAATTTTGGACTTAAGGTTACCCTGTATTCACACAGGGTGAATCATTGGGCGTAAAGTAAACAACCTTAGAAGTAAAAAAAAACTTTTGGACTGTATAGATCTTTCAACTATGGTCCAATATGGTTGATTTCTTACATTTTGGAATGATCTTGGAAAAATGAAGAAAAAATATATTTACTTTAAAATATTAAATGTTATTGGTTTTAAGTTATTTCAATTAAAAAATAAAAAGATAATTTTTTTCTTAAAATTTTTTGAGTTTTTGACCTATTGTGCATTCGATATTCAAAGCATAATTTTTTAAAAAATACTTCATACAGCCAATAGTTTAGGAAATAATACAGAGAAAACCGTTTTTGAATATCTTAAACCATTTAATGTTGAGAAATGTCCAAAATCAAATATTTTTCATTGATTGAAAAAGTGCATTTTTTTTTCTCAAAAATATGGTATCATTTTTTTACTTTTTACGAAGAAGTTCATTTTTTTACCGAAAGTTAATGTTTTATTATACATTCGTATAGAATGGGACTCTAGGATAGTTTTAAACCAAACCTTAAGTCAGTACAACATATACTTTACGTTCAGCATTGACCGAAATTCGACTAATTTTAAAGAAAACTTTTGTGTTTTCGAAGATATTACAAAACAGTCAAGCCGATTTTTTAACTTTTTGAAATGCAATTTAATAGTTCTATATCTACCCTCTGGATTTCAAAAATAAAAAGTAGCTCAATTTCATAAACGAATCCAAAAAATTGAATTTTATAAAAAATGACAAATTTTTATATACCAAAATTTTATTTGCAAAAAAGGTCAATTGGGTTTCCTTTTTAGAAATGTTTTAAAATGTTTTTCAAAAAGAATAAAATAGGCTTTATTACTGCAAAAAAATTATTAATATTGCTTGTACAGTTTTTCATAAATTTAAAGTCAAACTTCAAAAATGGTCTTGCAAAAAAATATTTTTTTTAGTTTTTTGTGCTTTTCGCCCAGAAGTATGCAAGAATATTTTGATATTATTAAAAAAATAAAAAAGTAGTAAATAAGACATGTTTTTCTTTTTATTGATGTATTAAACAGATATAAAAGGTACTGGTAAGAGGTACAATTATTTCTTTGAAAATATACACCTCAGGTCAAACAAAAATAAAAACACATGCAAAAATTGTGCAAACTTGACTTTGTTATCACTTTTTTTTTGTGTTTCAAACCAATATAAGGCAGTTTGTTAATGCATGTAACTAGAGCATATATCTTAAAGGAAAACTTTTAGTTAAGTATTGTTAAAAACTACTTTTTGTTATCGTCATTTCAAAATCTAAAATTTCTTAAATTCTTAAGAAAAAACCATCTGACATTTTTCAAAATACTCCATCATTCGCAACAAGAGCACGCAATTCTTAAATTAAAATGTTCATAAAAGAAATTAAAATATTTCTTTACGCATTAAAATTTTTATGCAACACATGATCTTCAAATTAAAATCTTCAAGAAAATATACAAAAAGAAAACTATTAAAATAAAAATTGTGTATGAATAAATTTGAAGTCATGCAGAAAACATTGTCGCACCTCATATAAATTTGATTTAATTCCATAATAGTGCGTTTAATATTTTCTGCTTGACTAATTACGGAAATGTCAAATACTCGAAGCGAAATGTAGGAATTGCATGAAATATTTAGATTATAAACAAAAAAATTGCTATTCATCAGAGTCTTAATGCAGATATTTCTTATGAATGTCGTTGCAGTTGCAAGAGCAATAATAATCAAAGACCAACAACTGCAACAGTCTGGGGGGCCTATGTGAAGGTGAATGCATAAAAACATGGCAAGGCTGTATTATGTTAATATTCCTTTAAAACAAACGATGCCTGACAGTTTCAGTACGACGAAAGAATTTTATATTAATCAAATAGGAGGGACACAATTTCGAACATTTTTATAGAAAATTTTTGAAAATAATTTACTATTTTCATAGAAATATTTTAAAAATTTACTATTTTTATAGGAAATTTTTCAAAAATGTACTATTTTGATAAGAAATTTTTCAAAAATTTACAATTTCTATAGGAAATTTTTCAAAAATTTACTCTTTTTATAAGCAATTTTTCAAAAAATTACTATTTTTTTAAAGAAAATTTTTCAAAAATTTACTATTTTTTAATAGGAAATTTTTCAAAAATTTACTATTTTTTAATAGGAAATTTTTCAAAAATTTACTATTTTTGAATAGGAAATTTTTCAAAAATTTACTATTTTTTAATAAAAAATTTTTCAAAAATTTAATAATTTTGAATAGGAAATTTTTCAAAAATGTACTATTTTTTTAAAGGAAATTTTTCAAAAATTTACTATTTTTTAATAAAAAATTTTTCAAAAATTTACTAATTTTGAATAGGAAATTTTTCAAAAATGTACTATTTTTTAAAGGAAATTTTTCAAAAATTTACTATTTTTTAATAGGAAATTTTTCAAAAATTTACTATTTTTTAATAGGAAATTTTTCAAAAATTTACTATTTTTTAATAGGAAATTTTTCAAAAATTTACTATTTTTTAATAGGAAATTTTTTAAAAATTTACTATTTTTTAATAGGAAATTTTTCAAAAATTTACTATTTTTTAATAGGAAATTTTTCAAAAATTTACTATTTTTTAATAGGAAATTTTTCAAAAATTTACTATTTTTTAATAGGAAATTTTTCAAAAATTTACTATTTTTTAATAGGAAATTTTTCAAAAATTTACTATTTTTTAATAGGAAATTTTTCAAAAATTTACTATTTTTTAATAGGAAATTTTTCAAAAAATTATTTTTTTTCAATAGGAAATTTTTAAAAAATTTACTATTTTTTATAGGAAATTTTTCAAAAATTTACTATTTTTTAATAGGAAATTTTTCAAAAATTTACTTTTTTTCAATAGGAAATTTTTCAAAAATTTACTATTTTTTAATAGGAAATTTTTCAAAAATTTTCTATTTTTATAGGAATTTTTTCAAAAGATTTCTATTTTAGTAGAAAATTATTTAAAAATTTACTATTTTTAAAGGAAATTTTTCAAAAAATCACTATTTTTATAAGAAATTTTTCAATAATCTTATTTTCTGAAAATTTTGCTTAAATTTTCTTTATTGTTCAAAAATGTTTGTAATTCATTAACATTCCCCTATACATAAGTTATACATAAGAACTGATATTAATGTCTAAGGATATGTCTTCATGTTTATGTCCGCCGGAATGTTTGTACACATCTTACATGCTTTTCATGTCTTGGAATTATTCCATGAATACAACGTCATCTACAACGTTGTTGACAGGAGCAGTGATGGCGACGAAGGTGCTGCTGTTCTTGATGTCTTTTCGTCGTAATGAGTTGGATTTTGGATTTGTGTGCGCAAAAAAAATAGTAAAACTAATTTTTGAAAAATATAAATAGTCAATTTTTGAAAAATTTCCTATAAATAGTAAAATTTCAAAATATGTTTCTACAAATAATCAATTTTGAAAAAATTTCCCATAAAGAGTCAATTTTCGAAAAATTTCCTAAAAATAGTAAATTTTCAAAACACGTTCCTATAAATGGTAAATTTTCGAAAAATGTCCTATATGTATTCAAATTTTCGACAAATTTCCTATAAATAGTCAATTTTCGAAAAGTTTCCTATAAATTTCAATTTTCGAAAAATTTCCTATAAATAGTCAATTTTTGAAAAATTTCCTATAAATAGTCAATTTTCGAAAAGTTTCCTATAAATTTCAATTTTCGAAAAATTTCCTATAAATAGTCAATTTTCGAAAAATTTCCTATAAATAGTAAATTTTCGAAAAATTTCCTATAAATAGTCAATTTTCGAAAAATTTCCTATAAATAGTCAATTTTCGAAAAATTTCCTATAAATAGTCAATTTTCGAAAAATTTCCTATAAATAGTCAATTTTCGAAAAATTTCCTATAAATAGTAAATTTTCAAAAAATTTCCTATAAATAGTCAATTTTCGAAAAAATTCCTATAAATAGTAAATTTTCGAAAAATTTCCTATAAATAGTCAATTTTCAAAAAATTTCCTATAAATAGTCAATTTTCGAAAAAATTCCTATAAATAGTCAATTTTCGAAAAATTTCCTATAAATAGTCAATTTTCGAAAAATTTGCTATAAATAGTCAATTTTCGAAAAATTTGCTATAAATAGTCAATTTTCGAAAAATTTCCTATAAATAGTCAATTTTCGAAAAATTTCCTGTAAAAAAGTCAATTTTCGAAAAATTTCTTATAAATATTCAATTTTCGAAAAATTTCCTATAAATAGTCAATTTTCGAAAAATTTCCTATAAATAGTCAATTTTCGAAAAATTTCCTATAAATAGTCAATTTTCGAAAAATTTCCTCTAAATAGTAAATTTTCGAAAAATTTCCTATAAATAGTCAATTTTCGAAAAATTTCCTATAAATTGTCAATTTTCGAAAAATTTCCTATAAATAGTCACTTTTCGAAAAATTTCCTATAAATAGTCAATTTTCGAAAATTTTCCTATAAATAGTAAATTTTCGAAAAATTTCCTATAAATAGTAAATTTTCGAAAAATTTCCTATAAATAGTAAATTTTCGAAAAATTTCCTATAAATAGTAAATTTTCGAAAAATTTCCTATAAATAGTCAATTTTCGAAAAATTTCCTATAAATAGTCAATTTTCGAAAAATTTCCTATAAATAGTCAATTTTCGAAAAATTTCCTATAAATAGTCAATTTTCGAAAAATTTCCTATAAATAGTCAATTTTCGAAAAATTTCCTATAAATAGTCAATTTTCGAAAAATTTCCTATAAATAGTCAATTTTCGAAAAATTTCCTATAAATAGTCAATTTTCGAAAAATTTCCTATAAATATTCAATTTTCGAAAAATTTCCTAAAAATAGTCAATTTTCGAAAAATTTCCTATAAATAGTCAATTTTCGAAAAATTTCCTATAAATAGTCAATTTTCGAAAAATTTCCTATAAATAGTCAATTTTCGAAAAATTTCCTATAAATAGTCAATTTTCGAAAAATTTCCTATAAATAGTCAATTTTCGAAAAATTTCCTATAAATAGTCAATTTTCGAAAAATTTCCTATAAATAGTCAATTTTCGAAAAATTTCCTATAAATAGTCAATTTTAGAAAAATTTCCTATAAATAGTCACTTTTCGAAAAATTTCCTATAAATAGTAAATTTTCGAAAAATTTCCTATAAATATTCAATTTTCGAAAAATATCCTATAAATAGTCAATTTTCGAAAAATTTCCTGTAAAAAAGTCTATTTTCGAAAAATTTCTTATAAATAGTCAATTTTCGAAAAATTTCCTGTAAATAGTTTATTTTCGAAAGATTTCTTATAAAAAGTCAATTTTCAAAAAAATTTCTTTATGTTTTCAAAAACTTTCTACTTTTCTTTTATCAGTGTGTGCGAAAAAGTTCAGTGGGTGGGTGTTCTTCAGTCACTTTCAGCCAGAGTCTAAGTCATGGAAATAAAATTCAAAACAATGATGAATGGTTTTGTCGCCTGTCATTTAGTTTAAGAATTATGCTTTAGAAGTAGACGTATATAAATGTGAATGTATGGGTAATGTATGTATGTAAGTGCCAACATTTGTATGTATTTCAATTTCATATTCATGCATAAATTTATGATACGTTCGTTCATAAATTCTTTTGTTTTCTTGCCGTCTTTTGAAATTATTATTATTTTTATTTATTATGCGATAAGACGAAGACAAGTTTTAAAGAATTATATTAAGTCTTTTCTATTTTCTTTACCACATACGTACGTATGTCTTTTGTTGTTGATAATAATAGACTTTAGACTTTTGTTTTTAATTTCCCTTGTTGCCACATTAAAATTGTACAAAATACTCTTACCACATTCATGTATGCTACCTGCCTGCTACATTTTCATGCCTCGCATGACTATTGTTCTGATAGAATTTACCTCTAACTTGGAAATTGTTTTCACTGTGGTGAAGATTAAGTTCTAAAGTTATCTCATTCTTCAAAATCATATTTATGGTTTGATAAAAAAGAACAATGACTTGGAGATTATGACATTTCTTCACTTAAACTCAAACCGCAAATCACATCAACTGAAAAGTTGTGTTAAGTTTTAAAATTGCTTACAAATTTTCTATTTATGGGACAACTTTTCGAACATTTACTATTTACAGGAAATTTTTTGAAAATTTTTCGAAAATTGACTACTTATAGGAAATTTTTTGAAAATTGACTATTTTTAGGAAATTTTTCGAAAATTGACTATTTATAGGAAATTTTTCGAAAATTGACTATTTATAGGATATTTTTCGAAAATTGACTATTTATAGGAAATTTTTCGAAAATTGACTATTTATAGGAAATTTTTCGAAAATTGACTTTTTATAGGAAATTTTTCGAAAATTGACTTTTTATAGGAAATTTTTCGAAAATTGACTATTTATAGGAATTTTTCGAAAATTGACTATTTATAGGAAATTTTTCGAAAATTGACTATTCATAGGAAATTTTTCGAAAATTGACTATTTATAGGAATTTTTCGAAAATTGACTATTTATAGAAATTTTTCGAAAATTGACTATTTATAGGAAATTTTTCGAAAATTGACTATTTATAGGAAATTTTTCGAAAATTGACTATTCATAGGAAATTTTTCGAAAATTGACTATTTATAGGAAATTTTTCGAAAATTGACTATTTATAGGAAATTTTTCGAAAATTGACTATTTATAGGAAATTTTTGGAAAATTGACTATTTATAGGAAATTTTTGGAAAATTGACTATTTATAGGAAATTTTTCGAAAATTGACTATTTATAGGAAATTTTTCGAAAATTGACTATTCATAGGAAATTTTTCGAAAATTGACTATTTATAGGAAATTTTTCGAAAATTGACTATTTATAGGAAATTTTTGGAAAATTGACTATTTATAGGAAATTTTTCGAAAATTTACTATTTATATGAAATATTTCTAAAATTGACTATTTATAGGAAATTTTTCGAAAATTGACTATTTATGGGAAATTTTTCGAAAATTGACTATTTATAGGAAATTTTTCGAAAATTGACTATTTATAGGAGATTTTTCGAAAATTGACTATTTATAGGAAATTTTTCGAAAATTGACTATTTATAGGAAATTTTTCAAAAATTGACTATTTATAGGAAATTTTTCGAAAATTTATTATTTATAGGAATTTTTTTGAAAATTGAATATTTATAGCAAATTTTTCGAAAATTAACTATTTATTGCAAATTTTTCGAAAATTGACTATTTATAGGAAAATTTTCGAAAATTGATCATTTATAGGAAATTTTTCGAAAATTGATCATTTATAGGAAATTTTTCGAATTTTGACTATTTATTGGAAATTTTTCGAAAATTGACTACTTATAGGAAATTTTTCGAAAATTGACTTTTTATAGAAAATTTTTCGAAGATTTGGAGAAAATTTTTTGAAAATTGACTATTTTTCGGAAATTTCTCCAAATTGACTACTTATAGGAAATTTTTCGAAAATTGACTATTTATAGAAAACTTTTCGAAAATTGACTATTTACAGGAAATTTTTAAAATTTTCTCTAATTCTAATTTTTGCATTTTGGTCTAAAAATTCAAAAACGAAATTGAAATAACTAATACATATACATAACTTCCTTAATATCCTGTCCAAAGAAAAACCAACACACATATTAACCTGTAAGTTTTTAATTCCTATCTAAAAAAGTCCATATTTATGTCGGAGTTGTTATTCATTCATGCTCTGTTAAAATAGTTTCTCACTCCTTCTCTAATGCCTGAATGTATGTATTTATTTCCTTTATTGCCATTCATATTTATGGCTCTTTTGTTGTACCTTAACTTCACCTACGCTGTTATGATTTATGACACCAACAGCAAAATAAAACGAAAATAAAAATCTATGGAAGCAAACCGGAGAAAAAAAGGAACGATGTAGTAGTTAATATCTCACAAATGCAACAGTAAATCAAATTTTATTTCCTTTTACACCAAAAGCTTTTTCCTAAATGTTTGCAAGAAAAAAATGGTTTTTGTCGAAGTCTTGATATGGTATTTTTTGCGAGGGTTGTATGAAAAATCAAAATTTTTCGAAAATTAATCATTTATAAAGAATTTTTTGAATATTCATTGCTATTAGAGAATTTTTCGAAAATTGACTACTTACAGGAAATTTTTCGAAAATTGACTATTTATATGAAATTTTTCGAAAATTGAATATTTATAGGAAATTTTTCGAAAATTGACTATTAATAGCAATAGACCATTTTCGAATATTGAACATTTATAGGAAATTTTTCGAAAATTGACTATTTATAGGAAATTTTTCGAAAATTGACTATTTATAGGAAATTTGGCGAAGATTTACTATTTATAATAATTTTTCGAATTTTGACTGTTTTTAGGAAGTTTTTTCGAAAATTGACTATTTATAGAAAATTTTTTGAATATTGACTATTTATAGGAAATTTTTCGAAAATTTACTATTTATAGAAAATTTTTCGAAAATTGACTATTTATAGGAAATTTGTCGAAAATTTATATAAAATTTTTCGAAAATTGACTATTTATAGGAAATTTTTCGAATATTGATTATTAATAGGAAATTTTTCGAAAATTGACTATTTATAGGAAATTTTTTGAAAATTGACTATTTATAGGAAATTTTTCGAATATTGATTATTAATAGGAAATTTTTCGAAAATTGACTATTTATAGGAAATTTTTAGAAAATTGACTATTAATAGCAATAGACCATTTTCGAATATTGAACATTTATAGGAAATTTTTCGAAAATTGAGTATTTATAGGAAATTTTTCGAAAATTGACTATTAATAGCAATAGACCATTTTCGAATATTGAACATTTATAGGAAATTTTTCGAAAATTGACTATTTATAGGAAATTTTTCGAAAATTGACTATTTATAGGAAATTTGGCGAAGATTTACTATTTATAATAATTTTTCGAATTTTGACTGTTTTTAGGAAGTTTTTTCGAAAATTGACTATTTATAGAAAATTTTTTGAATATTGACTATTTATAGGAAATTTTTCGAAAATTTACTATTTATAGAAAATTTTTCGAAAATTGACTATTTATAGGAAATTTGTCGAAAATTTATATAAAATTTTTCGAAAATTGACTATTTATAGGAAATTTTTCGAATATTGATTATTAATAGGAAATTTTTCGAAAATTGACTATTTATAGGAAATTTTTAGAAAATTGACTATTTAGAAGAAATTTTACAAAAATTGACCATTTATAGGAAATTTTTCGAAAATTGACTATTTATAGGAAATTTTTCGAAAAATTACTATTTATAGAAAAATTTTCGAAAATTGACTATTTATAGGAAATTTTTCGAAAATTGACTATTTAAAGGAAATTTTTCGAATATTGATTATTAATAGGAAATTTTTCAAAAATTGACTATTTATAGGAAATTTTTCGAAAATTGACTATTTATAGGAAATTTTTCGAATATTGATTATTAATAGGAAATTTTTCGAAAATTGACTATTTATAGAAATTTTTCGAAGATTGATTATTAATAGGAAATTTTTCGAAAATTGGCTATTTATAGGAAATTTTTCGAAAATTGACTATTTATAGGAAATTTTTCGAAAATTTACTATTTGTAGGAAATTTTTCGAAAATTGAGTATTTATAGGAAATTTTTCGAAAATTGACTACTTATAGGAAATTTTTCGAAAATTGACTATTAATAGGAAATTTTTAGAAAATTGACTATTAATAGGAAATTTTACGAAAATTGACTATTTATAGGAAATTTTTCGAAAATTGACCATTTATAGGAAATTTTTCGAAAATTGACTATTTATTGGAAATTTTTCGAAAATTGACTATTTATTTAAAGGAAATTTTTCGAAAATTTACTATTTATTCAAAGGAAATTTTTCAAAAATTTATAGAAAATTTTTTAAATTTCAAATATTTTTATTGGAATTTTTTTTTAATTTAAATTTTTATAGAAAATTTTTCAAAAATTTTCCGTTTTTATATATAATTCTTTGTATATGCCTCGTAATGAAAAACCAATTTTTTCCTAAGTGCCTTTAAAAAACTAGAGTATGAGAAAAAGTTTACCGTTCACTGCCCACATATGGTGTCAATAAATTAAAATTTTTGCGCTAAAATATGAATCTAGCAGCGACAACAACACATCGTCTCCGCCATATAGCTATACCACATATATACATACATATACATTCGAACATTGGCCAACATCTACTCGATTTATTTATTGTTTGCTCTTGTGTTCTTTTTGTTATTGTTGGCTTTTCAAATGCCATAACAGAAGCCATATTTCTCCTCATATGAATATCCTTGTATTTTGACAGTTTGAAACCTCATACAGATATTGTTGATATATATTTTCGTTTTGCTATGAATTTGGCATTTACGGCTTTATGTGTGTATGTGAAGGACCTTCATTGCCTTTTTGACAGCTGGCAAAAACAGAACAGAGACAAAGAAAAATATTGTCGTGTAAAAAAATGACTATAGGTATGTCATGCTCCTCTCCATGGTGAACATCAATAATTTTTGAATAAATGTCCATTTCGGCACATAATAACTTCAGGAGCTTAAAAAATTACGGAGGTGATGGTGGAATTCAAAAATAACAAGATTTACCAAATGCTTTTTTTTAAGAGAAACATAAAATATAGTATGGATTTGAGATCAGATAATTACAAAAAAAAAAAAATAGATTTACATATTTTAAAAAATTTCCTATAAAACTAGAGAATTTTTGAAACATTTCCCATAAAAATAGTAAATTTTTCGAAAATTGACTATTTAGAAGAAATTTTTTGAAAATTACCTATTTATAGCAAATTTTTTAAAAATTGACTATTTATAGGAAATTTTTCGAAAGTTGACTATTAATAGCAAATTTTTTGAATATTGACTTTTAATGGGAAATTTTTCGAAAGTTGACTTTTAATAGAAAATTTTCCGAAAATTGACTATTTATACAAAATTTTAAAAAAATTGACTATTTATTGACATTTTTTTTTCGAAAATTGACTATTCAAAGGAAATTTTTCGAAAATTAACTATTTATAGGAAATTTTTCGAAAATTGACTTTTATTGGAAATTTTTCGAAAATTTACTATTTACAGGAAATTTTCAAAAATTGACTATTTATAGGAAATGTTTCGAACATTAACTATTTATAGAAAATTTTTCGAAAAATTTACTATTTATTGGAAATTTCTCGAAAGTAAGCAAGTATGTATAAGAAATTTTTCGAAAATTGACTATTTATAGAAAATTTTTCGAAAATTGACTATTTATAGTATATTTTTCGAACATTAACTATTTATAGAAAATTTTTCGATAATTGATTATTATAGGAAATTTTTTTGAAAATTGACTATTTATAGGAAATTTTTCGAAAATTGACTATTTATAGAAAATTTTTCGAAATTTCACTATTTATAGGAAATTTTTCGAACTTATCCTATTTACTGGAAATTTTTCGAAAATTGACAATTTATAGGAAATTTGTCGAAAGTAAAAAAGTATATATAAGAAGTTTTTTGAAAATTGATTACTTATAGGAAATTTTTCGAAAATTTACTATTTATAGTACATTTTTCGAACATAAACTAATTATAGAAAATTTTTCGGAAATTGATTATTATAGGAAATTTTTTTGAAAATTGACTATTTATAGGAAATTTTTCAAAAATTGTCTATTTATAGGAAATTTTTCGAAAATTGACTATTTATAGGAAATTTTTTCGAAAATTTACTATTTATAGGATATTTTTTAAAAATTTACTATTTATAGGAAATTTTTCGAAAATTGACTATTTGTAGGAAATTTTTCGAAAATTGACTATTTATAGGAAATTTTTCGAAAATTGACTATTTATAGGAAATTTTTTCGAAAATTTACTATTTAT
The DNA here is from genome assembly GCA_933228675.1 of Stomorhina lunata. Classification (NCBI taxonomy): domain Eukaryota; kingdom Metazoa; phylum Arthropoda; class Insecta; order Diptera; family Rhiniidae; genus Stomorhina; species Stomorhina lunata. The sequence goes on from OW121741.1 coordinate 23,904,314, forward strand.
AGGATATTTTTTAAAAATTTACTATTTATAGGAAATTTTTCGAAAATTGACTATTTATAGGAAATTTTTCTAAAATTTACTATTTATAGGAAATTTTTCAAAAGTTGACTATTTATAGGAAATTTTTCGAAAGTTGACTATTTATAGGAAATTTTTCAAAAATTTACTATTTATAGAAAATTTTTCGGAAATGTATTATTTATAGGAAATTTTTTTGAAAATTGACTATTTATAGGAAATTTTTCGAAAATTGACTATTTATAGGAAATTTTTCGAAAATTGACTATTTATAGGAAATTTTTCTAAAATTTACTATTTATAGGAAATTTTTCGAAAATTGACTATTTATAGGAAGTTTTTCGAAAATTGACTATTTATAGGAAATTTTTCGAAAATTCACTATTTAGAAGAAATTTTTCGAAAATTGACTATTTACAGGAAATTTTTCGAAAATTGACTATTTACAGGAAATTTTTCGAAAATTGACTATTTACAGGAAATTTCTCGAAAATTGACTATTTAAAAAGAAATTTTTCGAAAAATTGACTATTTATAGGAAATTTTTCAAAAATTGACTATTTATAGGAAAATTTTCGAAAATTGACTATTTATAGAAAATTTTTTGAAAATTGACTATTTATAATAAAATTTTCGAAAATTGACTACTTAATAAAAATAGTATAAAATAGTAAATTTTTGAAAAATTTTCTATTTAGAAGTAGTAAATGTTTGAAAAATTTGTTATTAAAAAATAGTAAATTTTTGAAAAATTTTCTATTTCAAAACGATTCACTAATTAGAGTATTTTTTACAAATTTCCTTTATATAAAGAATTTTCAAATAATTTTCTTTAATATATAAAATATTTTTAATAGAGATATCAATTTATTTTTTTAATGAACATCAAAAATTGAGTTTTTAACACGAAAACATAAAAATTAACAACAATTATAGCAAACAACATTTTCAACATGTTTCGCCTTAAAAACAATTTACTTTAAAATACTAATTTTAATCCAAAATGATTAAAAACTGAAAAACAACTGAGGAAGTGCTATAGTCGGTCAAGATCGTGTGATACCTCCCAAACTACTAAGATCGGCTTAAAAAAAACTGAAAATTTTGTAAGTTTTAGGGAAATATCTTTGTCTAATTTAGTCTTTATATGTTTCAATTGCATTAAAGTTCTGTCTTGTAGATGGTCCGATATGGGAGCTTAATGGATTACAAGCTTTGTATGGACTTTTAACCTTCTGAATCGATGGGCTGACTTCTTTAGATCGATTTTGAAAGTAGATGTGTGTTGATGGGCTTACCTAATATTACAAACATTAGAACAAACTTATAACACCCTTCCCATGTATAATGGTGTAGGGTATAATAATCGTAAAGTAAGTAATTTTTTTTTCGTAAAAACAGAAACCGAAACTTTATAAAAGATACAAAGAAAATTATGAGCTTACAACGATCATGACTGGTTAAATGATGGCGTCAGCTGCAATTTTGCTGCATACAACAATTTTCAACAGACCGTGACAGTTTAAGTCGTTGGTCTTCACAGTTGTCTTGTCTTGTTGCTGCTTTGGAGTTGTTGGTTGCATTTTATTTTTTTCCAGTTACTCATAGTTGGCGTTAATTTTTCTGTTAAAGCACACGTCTCTGGAGATTTTCGTTTGAAGATACAAATCAGACGAAGTAAGATAATACTCCAACAAAACTCTTTATGTTGTGGATTTGAGTATAAAATGCGATTTAGTATTTCTTTAGAATTTTTGCCAACACAAAAATAACCGAGCGCTTTTAAATAATAATGTGAAAAATAACAACTTGCAGCCATAATTCATTTGGGAATTTTTTTGTATTTTTTGTATTTTTGCAAATGTTGTTATTTTATTTATACTTTTTGCCACGCCATCAAACCCATAGATCTTTATTAAATTGTCCACAAATATATGAAAGTATATATAAGTTTTATTGCCAGCTCTTTTAATGTGTTAAATTAATTCGTTCGTAGAACAAGTAATCAACACTTTTAATGATTTTGATAATTATCTGAGACATGAAAGAATTATGATTCTTATTTATTTGTATTTTATGGCTGTAGTCATATTTGTAGTAATTAATCGCAGAAAATCTTTTGACATTTGAAATGATTTGAAATCTTAAAAGGGCTAAAACATTCCTTTATCCGACTTCTAGAGATTGCAAGTTTCACTGGTTGAGATTTTAGTAAATTTTTAAAAAATGTTCAGATTTTTTGCGTGTTTGTTAATGCTAGACCAAGCTATATTTTATGATTTTAGCTATTTTTATACCCTTCACCACCATAGGTGGAAAGGGTATTATAATTTTGTGCTGATGTTTGTAACGCATAGAAATATTTGTCTTAGACCCACCTTTTTGTATACCAATAGACTTAGAATCACTTTCTGAGTCGATTTAGTGATGTCCGTCCGTCCGTCCGTCCGTCCGTCTGGCTGGCTGGCTGGACCCCCATGTAAACCTTGTAATCAAACTACAGGTCGCAATTCTAAAGATAATTTGATGAAATTTGGCACAGATCATTTTTTGGATAATGGGGCCATGGCTATTGAAATTGGTCAAAATTGGTCCATTATTTATGGTACCTCCCATAGGTCCCACTTCCCGGAATTGCTATATTGGCCACGAATATCAATATTTTTTTATGAAATTTAAAACAAATACTGCTTATGTCAACTAAAATCACTGTACCAAATTTTGTTGAAATCGGTCCGCATTTGACCATAGCTCCCATACAAACTCTTCTTTAAAAACGCACTAAATGAGACAAAAAATCACTAAAACGCTCGTAAATCTAAAGATAATGGAAATTTTGAGTCTATTTTTTGCATACATAATTTTTGTAACAACTGTAATTAATCTGCCAAATTTCGAGATAATCGGTCTACATTTGACCCTAGCTCTCATATAAGTCCAAATGACGGAAACAGGTTGAATATATAAGTTTTGAGAAAATGTTTGTATAATGGCAAAATTTAGCAAATATTTGTCTTTACACAGGAAAAATAACACCTTTGACCTTAGTGGTGAAGGGTATCGTATGGTCGGCTTGACCGACTATAGCGCTTTCTTACTTGTTTTTTAAATGGCGTTTAAATGAAAAACGAACCTCAATTGAGATTAACTAAAATTGTTCATATACATTTAAAATTATTCTTTAAAAACGTCACGGCAACATCAATTTATGTAATTATTAATTTATATTACTGTTAATAACTTCAATTGGTGGTAAGTCTATGGCAATTACACGCTGCCGATGTAAAATAAATAAAAATGGCTGTAGAACAAACAAAGCATGTAAATAACAACAAATAGCGCAACTTCGCTGTTCTTATAACAGACATGACGTGCAATTACAGTGTTGAATAATATAAAAGATTTCTTTCTCCTCTTTAACAACTTTCACATCTTAACTATCCCCTTTCTAAAGAAAGTTACCGAATTCATATACCCTTGTATAGGCAGTATTTGCCTGGGGGCAATACTTCTTTCCAGGAGAATATTGTTATAATGACTGTACCAAACTTTCTCCATAATTGAATATCATAACTCTATTTTTTAATGGATCGTTAATGTACTACTTAACTTTAATTGTGTTGCCAAAATGGCACGACGTATGGCAACTGATAACCAAAAACAGAAACTCAGTTGCCTTGTTAATTGTTAATCATATTGCAGATGGCATAAAGAGTCAAGTCTAGTTGCCGGTTATAGGTAATTTTAGCGACCGAAAATTTCTGGTTTCCCTAAAAAAGCGGAAAAGATATATTCCTATGGTTCTATGACATGTGGGCAAATAAAACAAGTTTTTATTCAAATTTTTAGTTTAAAAAATATTTGGTCAATTAATTGTACCACTACCTTTAAAATAATCGACAACGTAGATTGTGCCATATTAGGGTTTGCAAAAAACCGTGAAAATGAGAAACTGCGGTTTCGGTTTTAAAACACCCAAAACCGGCCGGTTTCGGTTCGGTTTTCGGTTAAAAAAAAAAAAAAAACTATTTCAGTTTAAATTTGTAGGAAAATTTTGATAACTTCATTGAAACATTTTATAATTTAATACTAAAATTCAGGAAAATAATTCAGGTTTTTTAAATATGAGGGATTTCTTAAATAAGTCTTGTTTCTTTTGGAGAAACTGCAGAGCCCCTTTAGCGTGAATAATATTTGCATCCGAGCGAAAAATTGCTTCAATAGTAATTTTTAAAAATAGCAACGATTTTATGGAATTTACAATTTCAAAGTCGATAGAATGAAGCCAATCTAAGGTCCGATTCATATAAAATTTGACATACTGACTGAAAGTTGCATAAAACTTCTCTGTTCTAAATTTAGTAGTTGTAGATTTTACAATTGTTTTCAATTTATCAGCAGAAATGTGATTCCCGGGCAAGATTATATGGGAGCTCTAACTAAATGAACCGATTTCGCCCATTTTCAGTACACAACTTTTATAACATATTTTTCTCTCTAGCTCTTGTAGTTAAGGAGCTATCGCGCTTTTATCTGACGGACCGACGGACATAAACCCCCTTTTCTTTTTGTATTTTTGTGTTTTGGTAAGTTTTTAGATGCGAGCTATGGTCAAATGGTGACCGATTGTGACAAAATTTCCACATTGGTTGGCATTGACATAAGACCTCCTCGTGCTAAATTTAGTGATTATATCTGTTATAGTTTTAGATTTATTGGCATTTAAGTGTATTTTAGGTGAAATTTTGGCAGTTTCCGTAAGTTTTTTGTATGGGAGCTATGACTAAATGTGAACCGATTTTGATGAAATTTTATATGCTGCCTAGGGCTTATGCAAAACTTCTATATTCCATAGCTATTATAGTTTGTTATTATAGTTTGTTATTTATTAGCAAATAAGCGATTAGCCTAGGCGAGGTTACACGGGAGCTATGGTTAAATGTTAACTGATTTCGCCCAGTTTCAATACCAAAATTTTCTCAGAGATGAGAAATGTTTTTACTAAGATTCAGTGAGCTAGCTCCTTTCGTTTGGGCGTTATCTTGATTTTAACAGACAGACAGACGGACAGACGGACATAACTTAATCGTCTTAGAATTTTATAAGGATTCAAAATATATATCACTTTTGGTTTTTGAGCCATTATTAGGGAAATTATAAACGGAATGAGAATCTCAATATACCCTTCATTCTTTTTGATGGTGGGTATTAAAAGTTATTTTGACTATTCTACATTCGACATAAAAAAATAACAAACATTTCGTAACTCTCTTCCATAAATACTTTATATTCGGTGGTGTATGGTGTATACGAGTATTTTCCTTGTAAAGCGATACGGTCTAATGTACATTCAATTGGCTTTTTATACCCTTCACCACCATAGGTGGAAAGGGTATTATAAGTTTGTGCTGATGTTTGTAACGCATAGAAATATTTGTCTTAGACCCACCTTTTAGTATACCAATAGACTTAGAATCACTTTCTGAGTCGATTTTGCGATGTCCGTCCGTCCGTCCGTCTGGCTGGCTGGACGGCTGGACCCCCATGTAAACCTTGTAATCAAACTACAGGTCGCAATTCTAAAGATAATTTGATTAAATTTGACACAGATATTTTTTTTGATAATAGGACCATGGCAATTGAAATTGGTCAAAATCGGTCCATTATTTATGGTACCTCCCATAGGTCCCACTTCCCGGAATTGCTATATTGGCCACAAATATCAATATTTTTTCATGAAATTTAAAACAGATACTGCTTATGTAAACTTAAATCAATGTACCAAATTTCGTTGAAATCGGTCCACATTTGACCATAGCTTCCATACAAACTCTTCTTCAAAAACGCACTAAATGAGACAAAAAATCTCTAAAACGCTCGTAAATCTAAAGATAATGAAAATTTTGAGTTTATTTTTTGCATACATAATTTTTGTAACAACTGTAAACAATTTGCAAAATTTCGAGATAATCGGTTCACATTTGACCCTAGCTCTCATATAAGTCCAAATGACGGAAACAGGTTGAATATGTAAGTTTTGAGAAAATGTTTGTATGATGGCAAAATTTAGCAAATATTTGTCTTTATACAGGAAAAATAACACCTTTGACCTAAGTGGTGAAGGGTATCGTATGGTCGGCTTGACCGACTATAGCGCATTCTTACTTGTTTCTTCTTTCGCTTTTTTGAAAAAGTTGTCTTTAACTCAGGCTTTAAAAATATTAATAAATTTCTTTTGAAGATAAAATTAGTGCTTTTAAATAGATGAATAAGACTAGAAAAAATATAAAATATAAGATAATATATGCACTTTTTCTAGCGTTCACCCAAATAAGTTCAAAGAGAAATGTTAAAGTTAATGGTAAAAGTGTGTTCATAATTTCTTCATTACTCATTTGCTAGCCAATGTACTCTGGATTATGAACATCTTTATTGCTGTTATTCTGTGTATTTTAAAACTGTTCTACATTTTTACTGCTCTACAGTAAATATATCCGCCAAAAGATTTTTGTTAAGTTATGGTACATTTGGTCGAAGTAATGTATAATAATATATTAAATATATAAGATATATAATTATGTACGATTTCGTTTTATTTGGTCTTGTTTTGAATGATTGGCAAAACTTGTAACTTTTTCGCATGGGACTCTCGTCGGATTGTTGTTTTTATTTTTTTACCACGCCTACAAATACCGCCCTTTTTTATATTTTGTTAAATGTGTCGCCATCTTTAGCCCGTTCATAACACTTTATATATCGGTGTTCACGGCTGTATAAGGGCTACATTTTTCACTTTGATTTCACTTATCCCCAAAGAAAATAATCCAGTGGTGTCAAATCGCACGATCTTGGTGGTCAATTGACAGGTCCATTCCGCGAAATTATGCGCTCATCGAATGTTTCCTTCAATAAATCAATTGTGACGTGCGCTGTGTGGCATGTAGCGCCGTCTTGTTGGAACCACAACTCATCCACATTCATGCCATCCAATTGGGGAACAATGTAGTCGGTTATCATGGCTCTATACCGGTCTCCATTTATGGTAACTGACTCTCCAGCATTATTTCGGAAGAAGTATGGCCCAATGACTCCACCAGCCCATAGAGCACACCAAAACAGTCAGTTTTTGTGAATGTAATGGCGTCTCAAGGGTCTCATGTGGATTCTCTTCACTCCAAATGCGGCAATTTTGCTTGTTGACGTAGCCATTCAAAAATGAGCCTCATCACTGAACAAAATTTTGCGATGAAAATCATCATCGAGATCAATCTCATTTTCGGCCCATATACCAAAATCACGACGCATTGCATGGTCTCGCGGCTTTAAATCTTGCACAAGCTGGATCTTGTAAGGTCGCAAGCCAAGATCTTTGCGCAAAATCTTCCATAAAGTTGATGGACAAAGCTCCAATTGCAGTGCACGGTGGCGAATCGATACATTCGGGTCCTCTTCAACACTTTGCTCTACAGCGGCAATTGTTTCTTCGGTGCGCACTGTTCGACGTCGCTGCGGGTGCGTATTATCACATAGAGTAAACGTAGTGCGAAAACGATCCATGGTTAACCGAATTAATTGCTCTGATGGACGATTATGTCGACCATAAAATGGACGGAGCTTGCGGTAAACTTCGCGATCTGAACCGTTATTTTCGAAATAAATTTGCACGATTTGCAATCGTTGTTCTTTTGTCAACCTGTTCATTATGAAATGGCAAACCAAACTAAATATTAATCACTTGACAGCTGACAAAATGGCCGCCAGTTAAAAAAGTGATGCCAACTTAAAGTTCTATACCTCAATAAAAAACACCAGATAACTATAAATTGACGTGGTAGTAAAAAACTATCAAAGAAAGAACTGTAGCCCTTACAGAGCCATTAACATCGATATATAAAATGTTATGATTAAAATATCGACACAGTGAACAAAATACTAAAAGGGCGGTATTTACAGGCGTGGTAAAAAAATAAAAAAAAAATTTTTGAATTGTTTTAACATTATCTTTGATCCTAGGGGATGACTGACACAACTTTTTCTTTTTGTATGGAAGTCGAACCGCTCTATTGCACTCCATACATTTTTTTCTGTCAAATGTGAAGTTTTAGTGGATAAAGAACAATGAAAAAACATAAACGCAAAACAAACATACATCGTTGGATAATCATCTTCATTAGTCTCTTTCCAAGGGACTTTTTAAAACGACCATACGCTAAACCAATGTATGGAAGTGCAATATTTTTACATAATAGAGTCTTCGATCAGAGGTATCCGAAATAATTCTTCTTCTTCTGTTATCCTTGACTTCCAGTGGAGCATAGGGCCTCAACCATCCTTTTATATCGAACTCTATTGCGAGATGCTAGACATACATCATTCCGTGAATAGTTTGCTGCTTGTAGCTCCGCATCAATTGACCTTCTCCATGTTCTAGCAGGTGCACCAACACGACGGCCGCTTCCATGTGGATTCCAACGAAGCGCTTGTCGAGCAATGTTGGTATTTGGCCATCGGAGTGTGTGCCCTATCCATCGCCATTTCCGTTGACATACCTCTATAAAAGAAGGGATTTGGTTTGTAGCGTTTAGTAGATCTTCATTTCTTATGCGATTTGGCCACCAGGATTTACCGCAAGCATTTGTTTGCAAAGGTTTGTAGGCGCTCATCGATGGCATTTTTGCGTTTCCAAGTTTCGCAGCCGTAATACAAGATGGACTTGATATTCGAGTTATATATTCGTAACTTAGTTGTTGTTGATATTTGCCAAGATTTCCATATAGTTCGGACAATGCCGAATGCAGATTTTGCCTTATTAATACGCGATTCAATATCCTCGTCGGCGCCACCTTTTGTAGATACCAAACTACCAAGATAATTAAAGGTACCTACACATCCAATACCCTCGTTATCCACATTGATGTGTGGCGACGGGTTTGCGCCATAGCCTTCAGGCATAATCTTTGTCTTGGAAATATTGATTTCCAGCCCAGCTGCCCGAGATTCCGAAATAATGATTAAAGAAAAATATGGCTTAATTTATGAAATTATCTGAAAATTGGTATATGAAATTAGAATTGACGTAGAAAGCGTTTTCTAGTTTATCAGAAAAGATGGGTGTCGAGCTAATGTTCCTGTGCTTTAAAAGCATCTGCAAAAATCAAGGCATATTCATTCATTGAAATATCAGCAATCGCTACATCCAAAAAATTGTTTGAAATAAAAGACGAAGTTTTTGAATTGTTTTTAATATTTTTTAATTTATTTTATTATTTGCTTTTGTGTATTTGTTGTTGTGTTTAAAATACATACGATCAATTAGTTTAAATATACTTAAATAATTTATTTTGAAAAAAAAAAAAACATTTACATTTATAATGTACACAATCTTTTACTTCTTTAGTTTTACATTTGCTTTAATATTTGGACAATAAAGTGTATTTTCAGTTAAGTTTAATTCAGTTTATTTTAGTAATTAATTATTTAATAAATAATTCAAATATTATCTTTTTTTTACAATAATGCTCCTTAACTAACATCACTAGCTTTTTTTAGTTTCACAAAAATAGAAAAAATATTAAATTTGAAATAATTAAAATATTTTTAAACAAAAAAGTATGGAAAATTTGAATTAACTTTCGAAACTTTGATTTTCAAGGAAAACCATAAAATTTTAAAGAACTTGAGTTTTATTTTTTAAGATCAATTTTGTTTAAAACTTTTTTTACTATGGATGTGAAGAACCCATCCGGGGACCATAAAGGGAGTAGGGTGAGAAATATTGAGCTAAAGCAGGATGCTGTTGCATTTGCAGACTGGCCAGAGAACCGGGAGGAGCAGCGGCCAGTGAAGGGGGTAACATGGACGGTTTGCCATAGGGATGATAGCGGGCAGCTGACAGAGGACTTAAGGGCGGTGTGGGATATGTACGTTGAAACAGAGGATGATTTGGCGGTATGCCACCTTGAGCGGCAGCGGTTAAGACAGATTCCGGTAGTGAAGCGGTGTGGGTGCGTAAATGTTGAAACAGTTCATCGGAGGTGGCAAAACGTTTGCCACAATAGGGCGTATCGCCTCCAATCCAAGAACAAACATAAGGCATTTGTGAAGCAGCGGCCAGAGCAGCCAATTGAGCATGATATGATGAGGCAGCTGCTGCTGCAGCAGCGGCACTTGCTGATGATGATGATGACGACTTGCCCTCTCGCTCGCATTGAGGACAACCAGCTGGACAGGGCTGACCGGCAGCCTTATTGAGAAAATGAGGACTGGAGGGACAGCCGGTGCAATAAGGATCACGACAAATATTTGTGGGCATATCCAACCCTTTCAGTCTTGCATAATTCAAATAGGGATTGAGAGCAGCAGCCTTAAACATGGGATGATGGGGTGACATTAAAGCACTAGCCGTCATTAAGTCCATGGGATAGGGCATACTAGCAGGATAGCCGGGATAATAGGAGGCAGCACTGCTACCAGCTTGGCCAGCAGCAGCAGCCGCCTGTAAAGCTTTCACATAGCTAGCCTCTTTAGAGGCAGCAGCATAGGCTGCATCCGATGTTGCCTGGAGTCTTGTCGAATTTGTGGAAGTAGTGGAATGAGTAGGACTAGTTGCTGACAAAGTAGTGGTAGCTAAAGAAGTGGCTAAACTTCCACTGCCACCACCATTCATAGATAATTCTTTGGCTTTTTGATGACCTGGACTATGCTGACTTCTCGACTGAGACGAGTGTTGTAGCTGCTGTTGCACCTGATTTTCTGGCTGACTGCTGGAAGGTGTTCTTCTCAGACCCCCATTCATGGCGGGCGATTCACCTCTCTGGGAATGGGCCGATTGATTGGAATCACAGCGGCTTTGTAAACCATTTTGTCCTAAACTACTATTACTAGTTTTTGGTGTTTTAACACGAATTTGACTATGATTTTGTGTTAGATTCGTTGCCTGTTCTCCTTCGTTATCCAAACGTTCTCGTATGTGATTATTATTAGTTTCATAGGGCTTAAAACTACATTTTACCGGCTGTTGGGCCGGTTGCTGCAACTGTTGCTGTTGTTGTTGCTGCTGTTGCTGCTCTACCGAGCCGGTAGATACCGATGAATGACTACTAAGCGGTGAGGATTTGTCACGATTATCCATAGATGCGGAAGAAGATGATTTATGAGCTTTGGTGGCCTTTTCAATATTTGCTGCCAACAATTTAGGATTTGTGGTATCGGCACCAATTGCACTGCACGTTTGAGCCAGTAGAGCCAAAGGGCTACTTTTGGTGTCCAGCTGGAAGTAGAGAAATAAATTTGTGAGATTAGTTTTAGGATTTTTTAAAAAGCTTTTAAACAAATTATGAACTAAATAGGAATTATATGTTCAATGGAAATATCAAGTAGGAGAAAACTGGCACATGGAATAATAAAATATGTTGGGCCTTTGAAGTAAACAGGTTTCAACTATAGGTCATTAAAGTAAGGAAGTAATAAGGATTATGTACCTAAATCTTAAATTAAATAAAAAACGGGGTAATGTTATTATGATTACCTGATAAGGTACCCGGGTACTCGTGATAAGGGAACCCGGGAACGCGTGAATACTATTTTTTCCGCTACAATTAAATTATTTCGAGAAATATATTTAGACTAACTGCAGAGAATAATTTGAAGAGTTCTTTTAGGAATTTAAGAAACCTCAAATTTGTATTTTTAATCGTTAAAGAGATATTTTACTTTAAAGTTCGCTCGGGTACCCGTGTCAGGAGTGTTAGGGTTAAAACCAGTGAGCAAGACCAAGAATCTGTCTAGGAGTTAAAATTGATATATGTTTTAAGGAAATTACAAGTCACTCCAACTGCCCCCCTCTTTAAACTTTAATAGCCCAAAACCGCAAAGTTATCACCAACTCCAAAGCGACGTCATCAAGACTCTCATAACTCATTTACTTGCATTTAATTTCTTTTAATGTTCTGGTGTTGCGAATTTTTATTACCATTAAGTACCCAGACACATTGCCATTGTTGGATTAAGTACTTATATTTTTGGCTTCATCTCTTTCTTGTTGTTCCTATTTTGCATTTATATTTTTTATTTTCTTCCCATCGCCAGATAATATGATTATATTGTCGTATATTGCCCTAGTACAATGTAATATTTGGTTAAGCAAACAACAATGGTTACACTTTTTTTTATGGTTTTATTTGTTTCTTAATTTATGACGCAATTATTTTATATACAATCTTTTTCTGTGGAACTTCTTCTGCGAATGTATAGATTGTTTAAGTATTTATGGATAAGTCACAAAATTTATGACTTAATGCTTTTTTGTATTTGTAAAAGAAATAGCTTTAAATTGGAGCTGGAGGGGGAGGGGGGAGATATTGCATAAAACCATTTGTTATATCAGCAATTTATATCTTAATGCTGATATTTTATGCATTTAAGTATTTTGTTTATCTTAAAATATATATAATACCCTACACTACGGAAGGCAAATGTGGGCGATTGTCTACCAATTAAGCTCTTTAACATTTTGAGTAGTAGTTATGACAAATTTCGTTATTTTACTATCATTTTCTTAAGATTTTATATCAAATTAAGAACTTTTTCTGGCGATGTCTCATTGGCCAACAGGAAAATGCCACACTAGACATTCACATTGACAAAAACGTAGACTAAGACATAGACTAAGATATAGACCAAGATATAGACTAAGACATAGACTAAGACATAGACTAAGACATAGACTAAGACGTAGACTAAGACATAGACTAAGACATAGACTAAGACATAGACTAAGACATAGACTAAGACATAGACTAAGACATAGACTAAGACATAGACTAAGACATAGACTAAGACATAGACTAAGACATAGACTAAGACATAGACTAAGACATAGACTAAGACATAGACTAAGACATAGACTAAGACATAGACTAAGACATAGACTAAGACATAGACTAAGACATAGACTAAGACATAGACTAAGACATAGACTAAGACATAGACTAAGACATAGACTAAGACATAGACTAAGACATAGACTAAGACATAGACTAAGACATAGACTAAGACATATACTAAGACATAGACTAAGACATAGACTAAGACATAGACTAAGACATAGACTAAGATATAGACTAAGACATAGACTAAGACATGGACTAAGACATAGACTAAGACATAGACCAAGATATAGACTAAGACATTGACTCAGACAAAGACTAAGACATAGACTAAGACATAGGCTAAGACATAGGCTAAGACATAGACTAAGACATAGACTAAGACATAGACTAAGACATAGACTAAGACATAGACTAAGACATAGACTAAGACATAGACTAAGACAAAGACTAAGACATAGACTAAGACATAGACTAAGACATAGACTAAGACATAGACTAAGACATAGACTAAGACATAGACTAAGACATAGACTAAGACATAGACTAAGACATAGACTAAGACATAGACTAAGACATAGACTAGGACATAGACTAAGACATAGACTAGGACATAGACTAAGACATAGACTAAGACATAGACTAAGACATAGACTAAGACATAGACTAAGACATAGACTAAGACATAGACTAAGACATAGACTAAGACATAGACTAAGACATAGACTAAGACATAGACTAAGACATAGACTAAGACATAGACTAAGACATAGACTAAGACATAGACTAAGACATAGACTAAGACATAGACTAAGACATAGACTAAGACATAGACTAAGACATAGACTAAGACATAGACTAAGACATAGACTAAGACATAGACTAAGACATAGACTAAGGCATAGACTAAGACATAGACTAAGACATAGACTAGGACATAGACTAAGACATAGACTAAGACATAGACTAAGACATAGACTAAGACATAGACTAAGACATAGACTATGACACAGACTAAGACATAGACTAAGACATAGACTAAGACATAGAATAAGACAAAGACTAAGACATAGACTAAGACATAGACTAAGACATAGACTAAGACATAGACTAAGACATAGACTTAGACATAGACTAAGACATAGACTAAGACATAGACTAAGACATAGACTAAGACATAGACTAAGACATAGACTAAGACATAGACTAAGACATAGACTAAGTCATAGACTAAGACATAGACTAAGACATAGACTAAGACATAGACTAAGACATAGACTAGACATAGAATAAGACATAGACTAAGACATAGACTAAGACATAGACTAAGACATAGACTAAGACATAGACTAAGACATAGACTAATACATAGACTAAGACATAGACTAAGACATAGACTAAGACATAGACTAAGACATAGACTAAGACATAGACTAAGACATAGACTAAGACATAGACTAAGACATAGACTAAGACATAGACTAAGACATAGACTAAGACATAGACTAAGACATAGACTAAGACATAGACTAAGACATAGACTAAGACATAGACTAAGACATAGACTAAGACATAGACTAAGACATAGACTAAGACATAGACTAAGACATAGACTAAGACATAGACTAAGACATAGACTAAGACATAGACTAAGACATAGACTAAGACATAGACTAAGACATAGACTAAGACATAGACTAAGACATAGACTAAGACATAGACTAAGACATAGACTAAGACATAGACTAAGACATAGACTAAGACATAGACTAAGACATAGACTAAGACATAGACTAAGACATAGACTAAGACATAGACTAAGACATAGACTAAGACATAGACTAAGACATAGACTAAGACATAGACTAAGACATAGACTAAGACATAGACTAAGACATAGACTAAGACATAGACTAAGACATAGACTAAGACATAGACTAAGACATAGACTAAGACATAGACTAAGACATAGACTAAGACATAGACTAAGACATAGACTAAGACATAGACTAAGACATAGACTAAGACATAGACTAAGACATAGACTAAGACATAGACTAAGACATAGACTAAGACATAGACTAAGACATAGACTAAGACATAGACTAAGACATAGACTAAGACATAGACTAAGACATAGACTAAGACATAGACTAAGACATAGACTAAGACATAGACTAAGACATAGACTAAGACATAGACTAAGACATAGACTAAGACATAGACTAAGACATAGACTAGGACATAGACTAAGACATAGACTAAGACATAGACTAAGACATAGACTAAGACATAGACTAAGACATAGACTAAGACATAGACTAAGACATAGACTAAGACATAGACTAAGACATAGACTAAGACATAGACTAAGACATAGACTAAGACATAGACTAGGACATAGACTAAGACATAGAATAAGACATAGACTAAGACATAGACTAAGACATAGACTAAGACATAGACTAAGACATAGACTAAGACATAGACTAAGACATAGACTAAGACATAGACTATGACACAGACTAAGACATAGACTAAGACATAGACTAAGAAATAGAATAAGACATAGACTAAGACATAGACTAAGACATAGACTAAGACATAGACTAAGACATAGACTAAGACATAGACTTAGACATAGACTAAGACATAGACTAAGACATAGACTAAGACATAGCCTCCCAACGGATAATAACATTATTCCCTTTAACTTAACATAGACTAAGACATAGACTAAGACATAGACTAAGACATAGACCAAGACCTAGACTAAGACATAAACTAAGATATAGACTAAGCCATAGACTAAGACATAGACTAAGGCATAGACTATGACATAGACTCAGACATAGACTAAGGTATAGACTAAGACATAGACTAAGACATAGACTAAGACATAGACCAAGACCTAGACTAAGACATAGACTAAGATATAGACTAAGTCATAGACTAAGACATAGACTAAGGCATAGACTATGACATAGACTCAGACACAGGCTACGACATAGACTAAGACATAGACTAAGTCATAGACTAAGACATAGACTAAGGCATAGACTATGACATAGACTCAGACATAGACTACAACATAGACTAAGACATAGACTATTAAAGTCAATTGCCAAATATAATTTTTGATAAAAAAAAAATAACTAAAATATATGAAGAAGTCTTCTTCTGTTATCCTTGACTCCCAGTGGAGCATAGGGCCTCAAGCAGAAGTCTTCAGCCATCATCAAAATCATAATGTTGGCAAAAAAAAAAATACATTATTTTCTTATCGCAACACCAGACTTTATTTATGGGTACTTCATCGTAAAAACCTACAAACAAACCCAACTAATAATTATTATAATAAAATATTTACAACATTATATCTTTTTTATGGATATGGATTTACGCATGAAATCATAAACATTCTACTTTTATAACTTCAAAATTGTCAGAGCTCTAAATGTTTAGCAAGAAAACGCATAAACATTAGATTGACATTATGTATTATATTGGGTGTACGAGAAAGTTTATGTAAAAATTTAGTTATTATTTTCATATTTTTAAATCACTTTTTGCTAACATTTACCGGCAATTTATAGGCGAGTATTTTCGAATTACAAATGTTAATTTCAGTCGTTTGGAAGAAGTCTAAATTGTCTTTACAGAAATTGTGACAAGTTCTTTATGGTGGAAATGTTGTAGAAATGTTTATAGTATAACTTTTTATATTCCTAATCATAAGGGTGCGAATATGTAGTTGATGAATACAAAGTCACGTTTAGAAACTTTTAGAAAGACGAAAATAAAAAAGTTACAGGCAGTAGTTTCATCCATTTTTAGACGCTATAGATATAAACAGTTTTCTTTATAAAATCTTTATCAGATCTAGAAATGTTTCTTTTCGGAAATTTTTCTCTTTTTAAACAACCTTGATAAGTGTTGTTAGTTATCTATAACGAATATTAAAACACACTAATATCTTTATCACTATAAATAAATTGTCCATAAATAAATATGGTTTAATGCCCTTAACTACAATATATATAAATCTTTTTTGTCCCACTTGTGTTCATATACAAATTTTTTCCAATAAATCCTCTTTTTAGCTTTGAATTTGTGCCGACATTTTTCAAGCTTTTTCAAAATTATTAGTAAACAAATATATTTACACATAAATATTTATTTATTTATATTTATTAACATGAAATATCGTTTAATTCTATTAAAATTTATGACCCTGTCATTAAACATGAAACACTAACCCACTAAAGATAAGAACATTTCTAATGGCCCACCTAATAAACAAATAAATTAAATATCATTTTTATTTGTTCAAAGTATAAAACAGCCAGTAATACTTAAAACAAAATTAATAACAAATGCCCTAAAAATAATAAATAATTACTCATAATAATATTTATTATTCCCGCAATATGGAAAAATTATATCACTGAAATTCAGTCATAAATTTGAGCCATAAACCAATAGTCGAAATTAAGTCATAAAAAAAATTTAATTACTAGGAACGAAAATAGTTTTGCGAATTATAATAAATTTTTAATAAAACCCGGTGTGCTTTGCTAGCTCTACATGTTAATGCCTTATTCCACAACATAGACTATATCTTAGTATATAAAATAAGACATAGTATAAATCTTAGTCTATGTCTTAGTCTATGTCTTAGTCAATGTCTTAGTGTATGTCTTAGTCTATGTCTTAGACTATGTCTTAGTCTATGTCTAATTCTAAGTCTATGTCTTAGTCTATGTCTTAGTCAATGTCTTAGTCTATGTCTTAGTCTATGTCTTAGTCTATGTCTTAGTCTATGTCTTAGTCTATGTCTTAGTCTATGTCTTAGTCTATGTCTTAGTCTATGTCTTAGTCTATGTCTTAGTCTATACCTTAGTCTATGTCTTAGTCTATGTCTTAGTCTATGTCTTAGTCTATGTCTTAGTCTATGTCTTAGTCTATGTCTTAGTCAATGTCTTAGTCTATGTCTTAGTCTATGTCTTAGTCTATGTCTAAGTCTATGTCTTGGTCTATGTCTTAGTCTATGTCTTAGTCTATGTCTTAGTCTATGTCTTAGTCTATGTCTTAGTCTATGTCTTAGTCTATGTCTTAGTCTATGTCTTAGTCTATGTCTTAGTCTATGTCTTAGTCTATGTCTTAGTCTATGTCTTAGTCTATGTCTTAGTCTATGTCTTGGTCTATGTCTTAGTCTATGTCTTGGTCTATGTCTTAGTCTATGTCTTAGTCTATGTCTTAGTCTATATCTTAGTCTATATCTTAGTCTAAGTCTTAGTCTATGTCTTAGTCTATGTCTTAGTCTATGTCTTAGTCTATGTCTTGGTCTATGTCTTAGTCTATGTCTTAGTCTATGTCTTGGTCTATGTCTTAGTCTATGTCTATGTCTTAGTCTATGTCTTAGTCTATGTCTTAGTCTATATCTTAGTCTATATCTTAGTCTATGTCTTAGTCTATGTCTTAGTCTATGTCTTAGTCTATGTCTTAGTCTATGTCTTAGTCTATGTCTTAGTCTATGTCTTAGTCTATGTCTTAGTCTATGTCTTAGTCTATGTCTTAGTCTATGTCTTAGTCTATGTCTTAGTCTATGTCTTAGTCTATGTCTTAGTCTATGTCTTAGTCTATGTCTTAGTCTATGTCTTAGTCTATATCTTAGTCTATGTCTTAGTCTATGTCTTAGTCTATGTCTTAGTCTATGTCTTAGTCTATGTCTTAGTCTATGTCTTAGTCTATGTCTTAGTCTATGTCTTAGTCTATGTCTTAGTCTATGTCTTAGTCTATGTCTTAGTCTATGTCTTAGTCTATGTCTTAGTCTATGTCTTAGTCTATGTCTTAGTCTATGTCTTAGTCTATGTCTTAGTCTATGTCTTAGTCTATGTCTTAGTCTATGTCTTAGTCTATGTCTTAGTCTATGTCTTAGTCTATGTCTTAGTCTATGTCTTAGTCTATGTCTTAGTCTATGTCTTAGTCTTAGTCTAGTCTTAGTCTATGTCTTAGTCTATGTCTTAGTCTATGTCTTAGTCTATGTCTTAGTCTATGTCTTAGTCTATGTCTTAGTCTATGTCTTAGTCTATGTCTTAGTCTATGTCTTAGTCTATGTCTTAGTCTATGTCTTAGTCTATGTCTTAGTCTATGTCTTAGTCTATGTCTTAGTCTATGTCTTAGTCTATGTCTTAGTCTATGTCTTAGTCTATGTCTTAGTCTATGTCTTAGTCTATGTCTTAGTCTATGTCTTAGTCTATGTCTTAGTCTATGTCTTAGTCTATGTCTTAGTCTATGTCTTAGTCTATGTCTTAGTCTATGTCTTAGTCTATGTCTTAGTCTATGTCTTAGTCTATGTCTTAGTCTATGTCTTAGTCTATGTCTTAGTCTATGTCTTAGTCTATGTCTTAGTCTATGTCTTAGTCTATGTCTTAGTCTATGTCTTAGTCTATGTCTTAGTCTATGTCTTAGTCTATGTCTTAGTCTATGTCTTAGTCTATGTCTTAGTCTATGTCTTAGTCTATGTCTTAGTCTATGTCTTAGTCTATGTCTTAGTCTATGTCTTAGTCTATGTCTTAGTCTATGTCTTAGTCTATGTCTTAGTCTATGTCTTAGTCTATGTCTTAGTCTATGTCTTAGTCCTATGTCTTAGTCTATGTCTTAGTCTATGTCTTAGTCTATGTCTTAGTCTATGTCTTAGTCTATGTCTTAGTCTATGTCTTAGTCTATGTCTTAGTCTATGTCTTAGTCTATGTCTTAGTCTATGTCTTAGTCTATGTCTTAGTCTATGTCTTAGTCTATGTCTTAGTCTATGTCTTAGTCTATGTCTTAGTCTATGTCTTAGTCTATGTCTTAGTCTATGTCTTAGTCTATGTCTTAGTCTATGTCTTAGTCTATGTCTTAGTCTATGTCTTAGTCTATGTCTTAGTCTATGTCTTAGTCTATGTCTTAGTCTATGTCTTAGTCTGTGTCTTAGTCTATGTCGTAGTCTATGTCTTAGTCTATGTATTAGTCTATGTCTTAGTCTGTGTCTTTGTCTTTGTCTATGTCTTAGTCTATGTCTTAGTCTATGTCTTAGTCTATGTCTTAGTCTATGTTTTAGTCTATGTCTTAGTCTATGTCTTAGTCTATGTCTTAGTCTATGTCTTAGTCTATGTCTTAGTCTTATTCTTAGTCTATGTCTTAGTCTATATCTTAGTCTATGTCTTAGTCTATGTCTTAGTCTATGTAGTCTATGTCTTAGTCTATGTCCTAGTCTATGTCTTAGTCAATGTCTTAGTCTATGTCTTAGTCTATGTCTTAGTCTATGTCTTAGTCTATGTCTTAGTCTATGTCTGAGATTATGTCTTTGTCTATGTCTTAGTCTATGTCTTAGTCTATGTCCTAGGTCTATGTCCTAGTCTATGTCTTAGCCTATGTCTTAGTCTATGTCTTAGTCTATGTCTTAGTCTATGTCTTAGTCTATGTCTTAGTCTATGTATTAGTCTATGTCTTAGTCTATGTCTTAGTCTGTGTCTTAGTCTATGTCTTAGTCTATGTCTTAGTCTATGTCTTAGTCTGTGTCTTTGTCTATATCTTAGTCTATGTCTTAGTCTATGTCTTAGTCTATGTCTTAGTCTATGTCTTAGTCTATGTCTTAGTCTATGTCTTAGTCTATGTCTTAGTCTATGTCTTAGTCTATGTCTTAGTCCTATGTCTTAGTCTATGTCTTAGTCTATGTCTTAGTCTATGTCTTAGTCTATGTCTTAGTCTATGGCTTAGTCTATGTCTTAGTCCATGTCTTAGTCCATGCCTTAGTCTATGTCTTAGTCTATGTCCTTAGTCTATGTCATAGTCCTATGTCCTTAGTCTATGTCTTAGTCTATGTCTTAGTCTATATCTTAGTCTATGTCTTAGTCTATGTCTTAGTCTATGTCTTAGTCTATGTCTTAGTCTATGTCTTAGTCTATGTCTTAGTCTATGTCTTAGTCTATGTCTTAGTCTATGTCTTAGTCTATGTCTTAGTCTATGTCTTAGTCTATGTCTTAGTCCATGTCTTAGTCTATGTCTTAGTCTATGTCTTAGTCTATGTCTTAGTCTATGTCTTAGCCTATGTCTGAGTTTATGCCTTTGTCTATATCTTAGTCTATATCTTAGTCTATGTTTAAGCCATTGATATTATCATAAAACCTGATCAGTTATCGTACTTTTTATCTCTTATTTGTCGTTCTTAAACCAAATCAATTTTTTTTAGTTTCTACAATATCGAGACGATAAATGTAAATAACAATTTTTTACTAACTATCAAAACCTTTTAGTTTATAGCCAAAACGATTGTGTATCATAAAACTTCAATATTTTATAATTTATTATATGGAAACACTGCGAATATGCCGCTAAAATACATTTATTTACAACTGCAGAATAAAAAGAATGGGTTTGTTACTCTATATTATGTATATTAAATATGTTAAAAGAAACAAACATTTGTCTATAGAATTATATCAACGAGCCTTCATTATAACTATGTAAGCAACATTGAAAAAACTATTCCTGTTTTCTTTAGTTAATCCTAAATTAATTTTACGAGCGACCCTCGCATGTCATATATACAAATGCAAAAAATGGTATTCACAAAAATAATTGCATTGAAATATGGCCAAATAAAGTAACATCAAATAAAATATTGCGGGGGCTTGAAATATACCAAAAAATATCAAATAATTGTTAAGTCATACATGCCAGCAATTTCCAAAAAGGACTTGGGAAAAAAAGGGCAGGGTATTATTACCATGAATCAAATAAAAAATACACAAATTTTAAAAAAGAAATAAATAAAATTGTAAAATAAAATATAAAAACCAAATAACTAAATTTAGAGCAAAACAAATAATTGGTTTTTATATTTTTGCCATTTGTGAATTATGACGATTTTTTCTAGTTAGTCTTATATTTTATTATATGTTTTGAAAAAAAGGCTGTATATGTTATATGGAACCACTAGTATTATTTTTATTTACAACATGCGGCAAAATGTCTTTTATTACACACCAGCTGTTTTACTTTATTTTTATGGCAAAAAATAAAAAAAAAGTTAATTTATAGACAAATGCCCAGAACTTAAAAATATTTATAACTTAATATTGCAATAAAATTTTAGTTTATGATTACAGTGATGCACAAATCTTTTATCATACAACACATTTTTAACACTTTAATTGGAAAACTAAGGTCCTAAAAGAATTTCTATAGAAAAGATATCGGTGGGAAGAGTTTTCTTTAAAAAAAGTTGTCAGTGGGAAGAGTTTTCTATAGAAAAGTTGTCGGTGGTAAGAGTTTTCTATAGAAAAGTTGTCGGTGGGATAAGTTTTCTATAGAAAAGTTGTGGGTGGGATAAGTTTTCTATAGAAAAGTTGTCGGTGGGATAAGTTTTCTATAGAAAAGTTGTCGGTGGGATAAGTTTTCTATAGAAAAGTTGTCGGTGGGATAAGTTTTCTATAGAAAAGTTGTCGGTGGGATAAGTTTTCTATAGAAAAGTTGTCGGTGGGATAAGTTTTCTATAGAAAAGTTGTCGGTGGGATAAGTTTTCTATAGAAAAGTTGTCGGTGAGAAGAGTTTTCTATAGAAAAATTGTAGGTGGGAAGAGTTTTCTATAGAAAAATTATAGGTGGGAAGAGTTTTCTATAGAAAAGTTGTCGTTGAGAAGAGTTTTCTATAGAAAAGTTGTCGGTGGGAAGAGTTTTCTATAGAAAACTTGTCGGTGGGAAGAGTTTTCTAAAGAAAAGTTGTCGGTGGGAAGAGTTTTCTATAGAAAAATTATAGGTGGGAAGAGTTTTCTATAGAAAAGTTGTCGTTGAGAAGAGTTTTCTATAGAAAACTTGTCGGTGGGAAAAGTTTTCTATAGAAAACTTGTCGGTGGGAAGAGTTTTCTAAAGAAAAGTTGTCGGTGGGAAGAGTTTTCTATAGAAAAGTTGTCGGTGGGAAGAGTTTTCTATAGAAAAGTTGTCGGTGGGAAGAGTTTTCTATAGAAAAGTTGTCGGTGGGAAGAGTTTTCTATAGAAAAGTTGTCGGTGGGAAGAGTTTTCTATAGAAAAGTTGTCGGTGGGAAGAGTTTTCCATAGAAAAGTTGTCGATGGGAAGAGTTTTCTATAGAAAAGTTGTCGGTGGGAAGAGTTTTCTATAGAAAAGTTGTCGGTGGGAAGATTTTTCTATAGGAAAGTTGTCGGTGGGAAGATTTTTCTATAGAAAAGTTGTCGGTGGGAAGAGTTTTCTTCATAAAGGTTGTCGGTAGGAAGAGTTTTCTATAAAAAAGTTGTCTGTGGGAAGAGTTTTCTATAGAAAAGTTGTCGGTGGGAAGAGTTTTCTATAGAAAAGTTGTCGTTGGGAAGAGTTATCTAAAGAAAAGTTGTCGGTTTTCTATAGGTATCATATGGATTAGCTTAGCCTATTTGTTAGCCTTTAAGTGAGGGTAGAAGTTTTATTTGATTCAATAATTTTTATTTATTTTTAATTTTTTCTTGTAATTCCTTCCTTAATTTCTTGTGTAAATATTTACTTTTAAAAAAAGTAAATTAAATAAAAACATGAGTAAATTTTTTACAACATGATAAAACGAAGGTAAATAAAAGTTTATTTTATTTAATAAAACAACAAACAAATGGCAAATACAAAATTCCAGATACATGAAGAAATATTTTATGATTGTTAAATTGAAGTGTATTCATTTGTAAAAAAGTTAAAGTAAATATGCGATACACTTAAGCAAATATTTACTTAACAAAAATTACACAGAAAATATAAAAAATAAATAAAAATTAAAATCAACAAAATGTGTTGTTGACTCAATTAATTAGTTTTGTTGAATGCAATAAATTAAAGCTATTGAGACAATAAACATGTTTTTGGATATAAAAAGGAAGTTAAGAGGGAAATTTAGATTCCTTCTTATTACTACGGGAATTAATTTCTTGTTGGAAAAAATATTCTACTAAAAAAATGTTTTTTCCAAAATTATGTCTCAAATTTTTTCTTCAGTACAATAGAATATCTCATACTGTCCATTTTTTTATATCGTATTTTTTGCTTCTCACTTTCTTGCAAATCATTATTCTTCAGTCTATTTTTCATTCATTTAAAAAATATATATTCAACTCAGAAATACTTCCATACATACGTTCTCATCCATAGTCAATGACAACGTAAGTATACACTTAACAAAATACGTTAAAAACTGAATATCTAGTAGCGAAATGTTGTATCTTCATACTAGTATCTTCATTAGTAAATAAAATTGTCGGTGGAAAGAGTTTTCTATAGAAAAATTGTCGGTGGAAAGAGTTTTCTGTAGAAAAACTGTTGGTGGGAAGAGTTTTCTATAGAAAAACTGTTGGTGGGGAGAGTTTTCTATAGAAAAGTTGTCGGTGGGAAGAGTTTTCTATAGAAAACTTGTCGGTGGGAAGAGTTTTCTATAAAAAAGTTGTCAGTGGGAAGAGTCTTCTTTAGAAAAGTTGTCGGTGGGAAGAGTTTTCTATAGAAAAATTGTCGGTGGGAAGAGTTTTTTTATAGAAAAGTTGTCGGTGGGAAGAGTTTTCTATAGATAAATTGTCGGTGGGAAGAGTTTTCTATAGAAAAATTGTCGGTGGGAAGAGTTTTCTATAGAAAAATTGTCGGTGGGAAGAGTTTTCTATAGAAAAATTGTCGGTGAGTTTTCTATAGAAAAGTTGTCGGTGAGTTTTCTATAGAAAAGTTGTCGGTGAGTTTTCTATAGAAAAGTTGTCGGTGAGTTTTCTATAGAAAAGTTGTCGGTGAGTTTTCTATAGAAAAATTGTCGGTGGGAAGAGTTTTCTAAGAAAAAAATGTTGGTGGGAAGAGTTTTCTAACGAAAAATTGTCGGTGGGAAGAGTTTTCTATAGAAAAATTGTCGGTGAGTTTTCTATAGAAAAGTTGTCGGTGAGTTTTCTATAGAAAAGTTGTCGGTGGGAAGAGTTTTTTTATAGAAAAGTTGTCGGTGGGAAGAGTTTTCTATAGATAAATTGTCGGTGGGAAGAGTTTTCTATAGAAAAATTGTCGGTGGGAAGAGTTTTCTATAGAAAAATTGTCGGTGAGTTTTCTATAGAAAAGTTGTCGGTAGGAAGAGTTTTCTACAGAAAAGTTGTCGGTGGGAAGAGTTTTCTATAGAAAAGTTGTCGGTGGGAAGAGTTTTCTATAGAAAAGTTGTCGGTGGGAAGAGTTTTCTATAGAAAAATTGTCGGTGAGTTTTCTATAGAAAAGTTGTCGGTGAGTTTTCTATAGAAAAGTTGTCGGTGAGTTTTCTATAGAAAAATTGTCGGTGGGAAGAGTTTTCTAAGAAAAAAATGTTGGTGGGAAGAGTTTTCTATAGAAAAATTGTCGGTAAGTTTTCTATAGAAAAGTTGTCGGTGAGTTTTCTATAGAAAAGTTGTCGGTGAGTTTTCTATAGAAAAGTTGTCGGTGAGTTTTCTATAGAAAAGTTGTCGGTGGGAAGAGTTTTTTTTATAGAAAAGTTGTCGGTAGGAAGAGTTTTCTATAGATAAATTGTCGGTGGGAAGAGTTTTCTATAGAAAAATTGTCGGTGGGAAGAGTTTTCTATAGAAAAATTGTCGGTGAGATTTCTATAGAAAAGTTGTCGGTGAGTTTTCTATAGAAAAGTTGTCGGTGGGAAGAGTTTTTTTATAGAAAAGTTGTCGGTGGGAAGAGTTTTCTATAGAAAAAATGTCGGTGAGTTTTCTATAGAAAAATTGTCGGTGGGAAGAGTTTTCTATAGAAAAGTTGTCGGTGGGAAGAGTTTTCTATACAAAAATTGTCGGTGGGAAGAGTTTTCTATACAAAAATTGTCGGTGAGAAAAGTTTTCTATAGAAAAGTTGTCGGTGGGATAAGTTTTCTATAGAAAAATTGTCGGTGGGATAAGTTTTCTACAGAAAAATTGTCGGTGAGAAGAGTTTTCTATAGAAAAATTGTCGGTGGGAAGAGTTTTCTATAGAAAAATTGTCAGTGGGATGAGTTTTCTAAAGAAAAATTGTTGGTGGGAAGTGTTTTCTGTAGAAAAATTGTCGGTGGGAAGAGTTTTCTATAGAACAAATGTTGGTAAGAAGAATTTTTCTATTATTATATAAATTCAAATCATTTGATGCAGTCTTCTTGTGCCTACATCGTGCTCAAGTATCTGTTTTTATAGAAATTGTTTATTTTCAATTTTTTCAATATTTATTTATATTTTCTATTTTTAATTAAATTTTACATATGACGCGTGTTCATTTGTCTGTGAATAGGCTTTTTCATAAACCTTTGAAGTACAATTTCAACAAGCGCTATAGCTATAAGTAGCTGCTTGTAAAGTATCAAATGAAATATAGAGCTTTTTTCACTTTTTTATTTTATTGAAAATCTAGTGAATACTTATTGAGGCATTTCAAAGTGCAATTTGTGGATGCTTATAAGTTGGAAATGAAACTGTTGATTAGTAAGTGAAGTAGATTTTTGATGCTCGTTTTATTTCAGGGGATGATACGATTCTAAACCTTATTCATTGCTTTCATTATATATTCATTTTTAAACTCTCAATTTTATAATAATACATTTACTTAAGCATTTTTAATACCTTTATTTACTATCAACTTAACAATTTCCTTTTAGCCATATTTAATATGATTTCTATCTTTTCTTGAGCATAAACTAGACTAAAGCGGATTTGAACAAAAAAGACATTTAAAATCGTATAAAAAGTAACTACTTAGGGGTAGACGATGAAGAAGAAAAATATTTTTCCCACTTTCTGGATATATACTTTCCCTTAATAAAAAGATTTGTTTTCTAAAGGAAAAATAAAATAAAAAGTAAAATCGTTGAAAGAAAGAATTCAAAATAAAAAATAAAATACCAGACAAAACACAATTTCCGTTTTTATGATTATCCTGTAATTCATATTTATAGTTAGACAAGGAAATAAGCAAGGAGGAAAAAGCAGACAAAAGGATGTTTGAGATTAAAGAAAAATTAAAGAAACAAATTTAAAGAAATTTTTTGGTTATTAAAGGATTTAAAATATTTGTCGGTGGGATAAGTTTTCGATAGAAAAGTTGTCGATGGTATAAGTTTTCTGTAGAAAAATTGTCAGTGGGGTAAGTTTTCTATAGAATATATGTCGGTAAGATAAGTTTTCTATAGAAAAGTTGTCGGTAAGTTTTCTATAGAAAAGTTGTCGGTAAGATAAGTTTTCTATGGAAAAGTTGTCGGTAAGATAAAGTTTTCTATAGAAAAGTTGTCGGTAAGATAAGTTTTCTATAGAAAAGTTGTCAATAAGATAACTTTTCTATAGAAAAGTTGTCGGTAAGATAAGTTTTCTATAGAAAAGTTGTCGGTAAGATAATTTTTCTATAGAAAAGTTGTCGGTAAGATAAGTTTTCTATAGAGAAGTTGTCGGTAAGATAAGTTTTCTATAGAAAAGTTGTTGATAAGATAAGTTTTCTATAGAAAAATTGTCGGTGGGATAAGTTTTCTATAGAAAAATTGTCGGTGGGATAAGTTTTCTATAGAAAAATTGTCGGTGGGATAAGTTTTCTATAGAAAAATTGTCGGTGGGATAAGTTTTCTATAGAAAAATTGTCGGTGGGATAAGTTTTCTATAGAAAAATTGTCGGTGGGATAAGTTTTCTATAGAAAAATTGTCGGTGGGATAAGTTTTCTATAGAAAAATTGTCGGTGGGATAAGTTTTCTATAGAAAAATTGTCGGTGGGATAAGTTTTCTATAGAAAAATTGTCGGTGGGATAAGTTTTCTATAGAAAAATTGTCGGTGGGATAAGTTTTCTATAGAAAAATTGTCGGTGGGATAAGTTTTCTATAGAAAAATTGTCGGTGGGATAAGTTTTCTATAGAAAAATTGTCGGTGGGATAAGTTTTCTATAGAAAAATTGTCGGTGGGATAAGTTTTCTATAGAAAAATTGTCGGTGGGATAAGTTTTCTATAGAAAAATTGTCGGTGGGATAAGTTTTCTATAGAAAAATTGTCGGTGGGATAAGTTTTCTATAGAAAAATTGTCGGTGGGATAAGTTTTCTATAGAAAAATTGTCGGTGGGATATGTTTTCTATAGAAAAATTGTCGGTGGGATAAGTTTTCTATAGAAAAATTGTCGGTGGGATAAGTTTTCTATAGAAAAATTGTCGGTGGGATAAGTTTTCTATAGAAAAATTGTCGGTGGGATAAGTTTTCTATAGAAAAATTGTCGGTGGGATAAGTTTTCTATAGAAAAATTGTCGGTGGGATAAGTTTTCTATAGAAAAATTGTCGGTGGGATAAGTTTTCTATAGAAAAATTGTCGGTGGGATAAGTTTTCTATAGAAAAATTGTCGGTGGGATAAGTTTTCTATAGAAAAATTGTCGGTGGGATAAGTTTTCTATAGAAAAGTTGTCGGTGGAATAATTTTTTTTATAGAAAAGTTGTCGTTGGTGTAAGTTTTTTTTATAAAAAAAATTGTCTGTGGGATAAGTTTTCTATAGAAAAATTGTCGGTAAGATAAGTTTTCTATAGAAAAGATGTCCGTAAGATAAGTTTTCTATAGAAAGAATAGTTCTACGTGGGATAAGTTTTCTATAGCAAACTTGTAGGTGGGAAAAATTTTCTATAGAAAAAGTTTTGGTGGAAGAGTTTTTTATAAAAAAATTATAGGTGAGAAAAGTTTTCTATAGACAAATTTTCGGTAGGAAAAGTTTTCTATATTTTTGGAAAAATTGTATTTGGAAAGAGTTTGCTTAAGAAAAATTGTCGGTGAGAAGATCTTTCTATAAAAAAATTGTCAGCAGGAAGAGTTTTCTATAGAAAAATTGTCGGTAAGAAGAGTTTTCTATAGAAAAATTGTCGGTAGGAAGATTTTCTGTATAAAATTGTAGGTGGGAAGAGATATCTTTATAAAAATTTTCGGTGGGAAAAGTTTTCTACAGAGAAGTTGTAGATGGATAGATTTTTCTATAGAAAATTTGTCGGTGGGAAGAGACTTCTATAAAAAAAAATTGTTAGTAGGTAGAGTTTCCTATAGAAAAGTTGTCGATGGAAAAAGATTTTTCTATAGAAAAATTTTCCATGGGAAGAGTAATATAGCAAAATTGTTGGTGGTAAAAGTTTTTTATAGTAAAATTGTCGGTGGGAAGACTTTTCTGTAGAAAAATTGTCGGTGGGAAGAGCTTTCTAGAGAAAATTTTCAGTGGGAAGAGTTTTCTATAGAAATTGTCGGTGGGAAGAGTTTTTTATAGAAAAATATTCGATGGGAAGAGTTTTCTTTAATAAAAATAGCCGGTGGGAAGTGTTTTCTATGGAAAAATTGTCGATTTGAACATTTTCTTGTTGATTTCCTGTTGAAAAGTTATCGCTATTGAAAATTTATCTCTGGTATAACTTCTTTATAGAATGTATTAGGTTGTTAAGAAATAAATAATATTTGTGAAATTAGAAATAACGTATACTTAATATTTAAGAATGTTCATTTATATATTAATCATACGCCATATTTTATATATTACACCTAGACAAAAACACTGTTCTTTTTCTTCAACATTTTTTAATTAAAACTCAAAAATTTCATAAAAAATTGATTCTACTCAAAAAACATTCATTATCATTCATTTTCAAATGTCAATGTCTTCGAATTGTCAATCATGTCAGTTTCACACATTCAAACCTGCTCAATCATTTTTCCCCAAATACAGAACCTTGTAAGGTTTCTGACAGTCTATGACACTTGACACTTGAAAGAAATAATATTAAAATAAATTGTAAAACGAAAAAAAAAATTAAACACAAAATATACAACACAAAGAAATATGAGACCTAAGTAATCATGACAAAAATGAAAATGTCAAAAATTTATGAAAAAAATAAAAAAACGACAACAAGCAGCTGACAACATTAAATTTATATTTTCATGGGTTACATGTTTTTTGGTCATAAATAAAAATAATAATATGACAAAGAAAAAAGGTAATGAAACAAGAAACGTATTTCAGACACGCAGTCGTTTATAAATAAATAGCTAAAATTTATTAACACAAAATAGGCTCTGCTGCACAGTGGGGGGAAAATGAGCAAAAATTAAGAGAAATTTACATAAATATGAGACTAGATCAATTTTTTACTTAACTTCGAGTTAATGTGGCTATAACAAACTAACAGATATAAAAAACTATATAAAATATTTTTGAATTTTTTTTTTCAAATTTGAACTTTGTTAATTTTTTACGACTTAGGAAAATTAAACAATTAAACAGATTTTTCATAATAATTTCTAGTAGATTGTTAGGAATCTGAAGACATATTTCTAAATTTTTTGTCTTTTTTATTAAAGAAGTTATAAGGAAAAATGTAAATTAAGATGGGTTCGAGAAAATCACATTATGATTTTTTTTTTTCAGATATTTTAAACCAAACTAAATTCTTTGTTAAATAAAAAACTAAATTCTTATTTGCAAATTTTATTAAAATACACGTGTAAATAAATTGCAAAAAAAAGAAGACTTCATACACAAGCAAAATTTTTTGAATATAACACGGTTGACAATTGCCAACCTTGATGTGTTGACATGCCTTTGTTGGGCTGTCAAAAGATACTATAAAAAACATTTATACATACACAGCAGACAACAATATACAATAGAAAAAAAGAAAATCCCACTGAAATTCTATAAAGTTGGCATTTGTGAATATTTCATAAATATTAAAATACAACTTAGAAAGATAAAACGAAAAAAAATTCTATATACTTTCCCTAAATATTTTGATGGATGAGCACAATAATGGCAGATAAAATGTATTCGAAAAAAAAATTCTAGTGAAAAATAACAAACTCAACAAAATAAATAACCATCATAAATTTTTGTTTAGTAAAAAAAAGTGACAACAAAACATGTCATATTTTTCGCTACTTTTCTAATACTCCAAATAGATTTCGTTTTTTTTGGCTCTCTGACTTGAAACTCGTTAAATTTAAATAAACAAAAATATATAGAAATTTTTTTCATATTATAAAACAAATAAATAAAATATGACTTAAAAACCATCAGTTTTGTTATTTTTTTTTCATAAGCGAAATAAAAAATTATGACGCCTGTCAGTTTTTGACATAAATGCTATTCATTTTATTCTATTATTTGTTAGAATAATATATTAAATCGATTTTTCTTTCAAAGAGTTGAGTGAAGTGAAATTTTCACTTTGAAAATAATTATTTATAGCAGAATGACATGAAAGTATTTGAAAATTCTGAGAAAAGAAATGTCACTTTTTAGTTGGTTATATGATATTTAAGAAAATTACTGCAAGTGTCAGGTTTTAAATTCTTAACATGAAAATATTCTTGATCTAAAAACACCCAAGGCGTATACTTGTTTTGTTATGGCATATGAAATTAATCATACGACACCTTGACTCGAAAAATCGTATTCTTTTAACTATAACCGGTTCTCATAATTCTGGTACATTTTACAATAATGATATTTTTAAAAAAAGAGCCTTTATATTAAATGCTATAATTGTTCATAATATTATTTTTATACCCTTCACCACCATAGATGGAAAGGGTATTATACGTTTGTGATGATGTATGAAACGCATAGAAATATTTGTCTTAGACCCACCTTTTAGTATACCAATAAGCTTACAATCACTTTCTGAGTCGATTTAGCGATGTCAGTTCGTCCGTCTGGACGGCTGGACCCCCATGTAAACCATGTAATCAAAGTATAGTTCGCAATTCTAAAGATAATTTGATGAAATTTGGCACAGATAACTTTTTTGATAGTGGAACCATGAGTATTGAAATTCATCAAAATCGGTCCATTATTTATGGTACCTCCCATAGGTCCCACTTCCCGGAATTGATATATTGACCACAAATAACAATATTTTTTCATGAAATTTGAAACAAATACTGCTTATAAACTTATACTGCTTATATTAACCAAATTTCGTTGAAATCGGTCCACATTTCACCATAGCTCCCATACAAACTTTTCCGTCAAAACGCATTATATGAGACAAAAATCACTAAAACACTCGTAATTCTGAAGATAATGGGAATTTTGAGTTTATTTTTTGCATACATAATTTTTTTGTAACAACTGTAATCAATTTGCTAAATTTCGAGATAATTGGTCCATAAGTTTAAATGACGGAAATAGCTCAAATATATAAGTTTTTAGAAAATTTTTGTATGATGGCCAAATTTAGAAAATATTTGTCTTTATACAGAAAAAAGAACACCTTCAAACTTAGTGGTGAAGGGTATCGTATGGTCGGACTTGACCGACTAAAGCACTTTCTTACTTGTTACTAAACTACTTGTTAAAATGTTATTTTAAACGGATAATAGATTGTGATACATACCTGAAAAGAAAAGAAAAAATATATAAATTAAATGATTTGAATTATTGGTACTTTATTTATATAGAACTTAAAATTATAGAAAAAAATTAAACTTCTATTAGGTTTTGGTTTGTTTCCATACCCATGTTTGGGAAATTTATAAAATTTTAAGAAATTTAGTATAAACAATCTTTAAAGTTCTTGAATATGGTAAAAATTTGTATAAATTCTTTAAAACAAAAATTTCCCTTAAAGGAAAATTTTTTCTATTACAAAAAATTAAAAAATTTCTAGCAAATTCTTAATAAGCAATTCATAAAAATCGTGAAAATATAAAAAAACTCGAAAATCCTAACAAAATAAAATTTCCCTAAAAGGGAAATTTATTCTATTTTAATTTTTTAATAACCTTTAGCAAATTTGTAACTACTAACTCATAAAGATGACATAAATGTTTAAAAATAAAAAAAAAATTGAATATAACAAAAATTTCCCTTAAGGGAAATTTTTTATATTAGAGAAAATTAATAAAATGTTAAGGTATTTATAGTTAAAAGCTTATGATATTCTAAAAAATTGTAAAAATTTAGAAAAATTTTGTAAAACTAAAATTTCCCTTTAAGGGAAATTTTTTCTATAAAGGGAAATTTTTAAAACTTTAGCAAATTTTTAACAGAATTATTATGTCAACATTGAATATATACAAATTTTATTAAATATTTATAAAAATAAAATTTCCCTAAAAGGGAAATTTATTTTATTATAAAATGTTATAAAATTTTTGCGAATTTACAACAACTAACACCTCTAGATCTTGAAAAAGCCAAAAACTTTTAAAAAGTTCAAAAAACTAAAATTTCCCTAAAATGGAAATTTATTATATTATAAAATGTTATAAAATTTTTGCGAATTTACAACGACTAACACCTCTAGATCTTGAAAAAGCCAAAAACTTTTAAAAAGTTCATAAAACTAAAATTTCCCTTAAGGGAAATTTTTTATTTTCAGAAAATTTTTTTTTAAATTTTAAAAGATTTCCAATAAAAATCTTACTATGATTCAATAAATGGAAAAAAAACTCTTTTAAACTAAAATTTCGCTTATGAGGAAATTTTTTTCTATAAGGAAAATTTATAAAAAAATTGACATATTTTTAACAAACAATTTTTTTAGATCTTTACCAAATAAAAGTTTCCTTAAATATTTATAAAACTAAAAATTCCCTAAAAGGGAAATGTATATTACAATCTTTTATAGGATTTTTGCAAATTTTTAACTTATAACTTAGGAATATCTGATAAATACTTAAAACTTTGAAAAATTTTATAAAATTAAATTTCCTTTAAGGGAAATTTATAACATTTTAAATTATTCAGAATTAAAAGTTAATAGCGATTTAAAAAATATTAAAAATTAAAGAAAAGCTCTTTTAAACAAAAATTTTTCTTAAGGGAAAATTTTTTTCATTAGGGAAAAGAATCAAAATTTAGCATATTTTAGGTCTAGGTCTTGAATAGACAAAAATTTCCTTAAGTATTTATAAAACTAAAATTTTAAAATTCCTTAAAGGAAAATTTTTTCTATTGAAAGCATTAGCCAATTTTGAACAAAAAATTCATGGAGATATTGAAAATATAGATATATAAAGATTTATAAAACTAAAATTTCCCTTAAAGGGAAATTTGAAACTAATAATCCATAAGTTCCTCATAATTTCTAAAAACTTAAAAAAAATTGATATAACTAAAATTTTCCTGAAGTAAATTTTTTTAATGTTTAGGGTAAATTATAAAATTTTTAGGTATTTACAATTAAAAGCTTATTTTGATCTCAAAAATCTAAAAATTTAGAAAAATCCCTTTGAACAAAAATTTCCCTTAAAGGAACATTTTTTCTATTAGGTAAAATTTATAAAGCATTAGCAAATTTTTAACAAGCAATTCTCGTTGATTTTGAATACATTCATTTAATATTTATAAAACTAAAATTTCCCTTAAAGGGAAATTTTTTCTATTAGCGAAAATTCTAAAAGCGTTATATAAATATTTAATATATAAAAATTTTTCTAAATATAGATTAAACTAAAATGTCCCTGAAGGCAATTTTTTATCAATAGCTTACTATGATTTAAAAAATAGTACAAATTTAGAAAAGTTCATTTGAACAAAAATTTCCCTTAAAGGGAAATTTTTTCTATTAAGAAAATTTATAAAAGTTTTGTATATTTTTAACAAAAAAATCTTTTAGATCTTGGAAATATACAACTTTTTTTAAATATTTATAAAACTAAAATTTCCCTTAAAGGGAAATTTATTCTATTACAAGATTAAATTAAATGTTTACAAATTTTTAACCAACAGTCCATGAGTTTACGATAAATCCCAAAAAACTTTGAAAACTTTCATATAACTAAAATTTCCCTGAAGGGAATTTTTTTATATTTGGGGAAATTTATAAAATTTTTAGGTTTTTAGAATAAATAGCTTACCATATACTAAAAACAGGAAAAAATTTAGAAAAATTCTTTAAAATTAAAAATTTCCCTTAAAGGGAAATTTTTTCTCTTAGGGTAAATTTATAAAACTTAAGCAAATTTCTAACAAACAATTTATGTAGATCCTGATTATATAAAATTTGCTTTAAATATTTATACAACTAAAATTTCCCTTAAAGGGAATTTTTATCTTTCCAGGGAAGTTTATAAAATGTTTAAAAATTTGCAATAAACAACCCAAACAGGCGTCAAATGTGTTCATATGATCTAGAAAATGGTAAAAATTAAAAAAAATCGTTCAAACTAAAATTTCCCTTAAAGGGAAATTTTTTATTTTAAGAAAAATTTAGAAAAATTAAGTATATTTTTAACAAACAATTCGTGTAGATCTTAAATATATAAAAATTACTTAAAATATTGATAAAACCAAAATTTCCCTTAAAGGGAAATTTTTTCTTTCCAGGGAAATTTATAAAATGTTTGGAAGTTTGTAAGTTTGTTCATATGATCTAAAGAATATTAAAAATTTCAAAAAATTCTTTCAAACTAAAATTTCCCTTGTAGGGAAATTTTTTATTTTAAGAAAAATTTATAAAAATTAAGTAAATTTTTAACAACCAATTTATGTGGATCTTGAATATATAAAAATTTCTTAAAATATTAATAAAACCAAAATTTCCCTTAAAGGGAAATTTTTTCTTTCCAGGGAAATTTATAAAATGTTTGAAGATTTGCAATAAACAACCCAAACAGATGTCAAATGTGTTCATGTGATCTAAAAAATGTTAAAAATAAAAAAAATCGTTCAAACTAAAATTTCC
The DNA here is from genome assembly GCA_933228675.1 of Stomorhina lunata. Classification (NCBI taxonomy): domain Eukaryota; kingdom Metazoa; phylum Arthropoda; class Insecta; order Diptera; family Rhiniidae; genus Stomorhina; species Stomorhina lunata. The sequence continues at coordinate 23,939,884 of OW121741.1, forward strand.
CTTAAAGGGAAATTTTTTATTTTCAGAAAAATTTATACAAGTTAAGTAAATTTTTAACAAACAATTCGTGTAGGTCTTGAATATATAAATATTTCTTTAAATATTTATAAAACCAAAATTTCCCTTAAAGGGAAATTTTTACTTTTTAGGGAAATTTATAAAATGTTTGAAAATCTGCAATAAACAACTCAAAAAGATCTCGAATATGGTAAAAATTTTTAGAAACTCTTTAAAACTAAAATTTCCCTTAAAGGGAAATTTTTATTTTCAAGGGAAATTTATGAAATTTAAGAAAATTTTCCCAAAATTCTTCATGTAGATCTTGAAAATAACAATTAAGCATTGAATTTTGTTTGTGATTCTTAGTATTTTTTTCCTTTTTAATTAAGTTCAACAATATCTTAATAAATTTCAAAATTCTTTATGAATACCCGTCTGTCTGTTTTAATGCCTTTTTACACAAATTGCTCACTGTCATCGTCCCGTAAATGATTATTTTCTTATTAATTGCAATAAAAAACGAAGAAAGAATTTTGTTGATTTGTCTAAATAAATTAAACGTAAAATATTTGTTTTTAATTGTACAAATTAGTGTCAGTCATATATTTTGTTGCAAACAACAACGACAAGAGTTGAGACGAAAAAAAATACAAATAAGAAATTTTTTTGGTGGTCATGACTGACTTTGTGAAACCCTTTACGATTGAGTTATACTGTGAACCGATTTCCAACAAATTTAAAAGAGCTTTGAATGTTAAAGTTTGTCCTTGTATTAAAATTTTCCCGATTTTTATATTATTACAACTTTTTTTTTCGTAAGTCTAATATGAGAGTTTGGGGTCAAATGTTGACCTTTTGTCACAAATTTCGGAATGTTCCACAATGAAATTGTGGAATATTTTGTCATATTCTGTTATAACTAGAACTGATTTCGAGTTATTCCATTAAAATAAAAACCGAATACAAGATTTTCTCTAAAATCTAAATCCGATTGTAGGTCAATCTATTAAAACTATCATAGTTAAAGGCAATTTTTTGCAAATTATTTTAGGTTTCATTGCTTTCTGTGGATTTCAAGTCACTTGAGTATGACTCAACTTATAATACCTCTCCTATATTATGTGTAGGGTATACAAAAATCACATAAAAGTTGGCATAATAATCAAATGAAATAAACTGACAAGCGCATTAAGATGACGGCGGCAGCCAATGACCAATGACGTTGAAAAAATTATAAAAATTTAAATGAAAAATTCAAAATAGCAACAAATATGGCAAAAGCTGTGACTACTGCTATAAAATTAAAAAAAAAAAAAATTACCAGCCACTATTTATGGCTTGACAGACATCTACTAAGCGATACACATCAACGGCAACATTTTAATTTTTTCTTTTTGCTAAAAAATATTATTTATTATCAGCAGCAACAAATAAACAGCAATCAAATTTAAATCATCATTATTATTAAAATCAACGACAGCAGAAGCAGCAGCAACATCATTATTATCGTCATCATCATCAGCTGCATGCGTTTTTTTTTGAGATGTTGTTGATTGTTTATTAACCTCGTTTATTTTATTTTCTCTGAGTGTATTTTAAGTGTTTTATTTTCGCGTTTATTTGTTTTTGTTTTCTTCTGGCATTTTTAAAATTTATTTAATATTTCTTATTATTTTTTTGGTTAAATCAGCCAACCATTAATTTCATGGTAATCACGTTTAATGAACATTTGTTTGTTATTTTTATGATACACTTTATTTTCAGTTGCTATTGAGGTTTTTTTGCTGCTGCATTTTTTCATTGGGTTGCTTGTGTGAATTGTATAAATTTCTTGCATTTAAATTTATAGATTTTATTATAGGCGTACTTGTTTTAAAATGTGCTATTAATCGTTTAAAGCTGTGATAAGCTTAAAAGGTGTGATATTTATATGAAAGCCAACAAAGTTCAGTTTCGAAAATTTCAGGTTCAAAATCCGGTTTACATCTTGTTTTCGGTCAGGGGCAAAATCATCGCATTCGATATCGATCGATATACAAGATATTTCAGAAACAACATTATTGATAAAAAAATGTTCTCTAGAAAAATTTTTAATAAAAATATTTTCTACAGAAAAATTTTAATAATTTGTAAGAAAATTTTCTATAGACAAATTTTTGAATGTACATTTTCTATAGAAGCATTTTTGAAAAAAAAATTTCTATTGAAAAATTCTTGATAAAAAATTTTCCAAAGAAAAATTTTAATAAATTTTCTTTAGAAAAAAAATTTCTATAGAAAAATTTTTGATAAAAAAATTTTCTATAGAAAAATTTTTGATAAAAAAAATTTTCAATAGAAAAATTTTAAATAAAAAAAGTTCTTTTGATAAAAAATTTTCAATCGAAAAATTTTTGACAAAAAAAGTTTCTATAGAAAAAGTTTTGATAAAAAAATTTTCTATAGAAAAATTTTTGATAAAAATATTTTCTATAGAAAAATTGTTGATAAAAAAATTCTCTATAGACAAATTTTTATTAAAAAAATTTTCTATAGAAAAATTTTTGATAAAAAAAATTTCTATAGAAATAATTTTGATAAAAAAAATTTTGTATAGAAAAATTTTTTAAAAAATTTTTGTATGAAAATTTTTGATAAAAAAATTTTTGAAAGAAAATTTTTGATAAAAAAATTTTTGAAAGAAAATTTTTGATAAAAAAATTTTTGACAAACAAATTTTTATAGAAGAATTTTTGATAAAAAAAATTTTTCTAAAGAAACATTTTTGACAAATAAGAAATTTGTATAGAAAAATTTATGATAAACAAAAATTTCTCTAAAACTATTTTTGACAAAAAGAATTTTCTGTAGAAAAGTTTTTGATTAAAAAATTTTCTGTAAAAAAATTTTTGATGAAAAAATTTTCTGTAGAAAAATTTTCTATAGAAAAATTTTTAATAAAAAAATTTTCTATAGTAAAATTTTCTATAGAAAAATTTTTGATAAAAAGAAATTTTCAATATTTTAAATAAAAAATGTTCCTTAGAAAATTATAATAAAAAAATTTATATAGAAATATATTTGATAAAAAATTTTTTATAAAAATATTTGATATAAAAAATATTCTATAGAAAAATTTTTGATTAAAAAATTTTCTATAGAAAAATTTTTGAAAAAAATTTCTATAGAAAAATTTTTGATAAAAAATTTTCTATAGAAAAATTTTTGATAAAAAAATTTTCTATAGAAAAATTTTTGATAAGAAGAAAATTTTGTATAGAAAAATTTTTAATAAAAAAATTTCCTTAGAAAATTTTAATAAGAAAATTTTATATAGAAAAATTTTTGAGTAAAAAAATTTTCTATAGAAAAATTTTTGAAAAAAAATTTCTCTAGAAAAATTTTTGATAAAAAAATTTTTGGTAAAAAATGTTTGCTAAAAAATTTTCTATAGAAAAATTTTCGATAAAAAAATTTTCCATGATAAAAAAATTTTCTATAGAAAAATTCTGGACAAAAATAAATTTTTTTTGATTAACAAAATTTTCTATAGAAACATTTTGAATAAAAAAATTTTCTATTGAAACATTTTTGATAAAAAAATTAGCTATAAAAAAATTTTTGATAAAAAAATTTTCTATAGAAAAATTTTTGATAAAAAATTTTCTGTAAAAAAATTTTTGATAAAAAAATTTTCTATAGAAACATTTTTAATCACAAAATTTCATATAGAAAAAAATTCGATAAACAAATTTTTATAGAAAAATTTTTGATAAAAAAATTTTCTACAGAAAAATTTTTGAGAAAAAAATTATCTTTAGGAAAATTTTTGATAAAAAAAATTTTCTATAGAAAAATTGTTAACAAAAAAAATGTTCTCTAGAAAAATTTTTGATAAAAAAATTTTCTATAGAAAAATTTTTGATAAATGCAAAAAATAATTTATATGCCTTGTACGGGTTTTCAAAAATTCAAAAGTAAAAACTGATACCATCATATAAGTTATAAGTTAATTTAACTAAATGTTTTGACAGTCAAACGGATATGCTTAGATTTTTATTAAACTTTTTACAAAATAAAAAAAATTTGAAAATCCCTAAGGTATGTTATACAATGTTTGCTTAAAAGTCCGAGTTTTCGATCCATATCGAATGCGGCGATTTGGCCCCAGGTCTTCAAACAGTTTATTTAAAACTAAGCTCTAGTTTATGTTCAAGATCTCGTTTAAGTTCAAAACCTAAGATTAGGAGGTTCCTATTTAATTAGAAGTTAGGTTTATGTCGGAGTTAACCCTTAACTGGTATCGTGGGATTAAAATTGACCCCTAATTTCTATATTTTGTTACTTAAAAACAAAGGGCCTCTATTTATATATTGAAATAAAAATTAAGTAACTAATTGGTAAGTAACTATTTAAGGGTTAAAAATTTTATGCGTTAAGGATTAATAATGTTATCAATGATCGTAGTGTATACCTAAGGAGAATTCCAATCACTTCATCAAAATATCTCACTCTGCAACATTTTTCTCGAGTGTACGTCAAACATTACTTATCTAGATTGTAGTCCACTTTTTGCTTGTATCTGCTTATAAATGTTGTCTTTTTTTTAGTTGATTGTGCGCAATTATTTTTAAACATAAATTTTTATTTTTCAATTTTTACAGCAAAATTATTGCGAACACTCCTCTATAAATTATATTGTTTATAACACTTATGGCAATTAAATTCACACGTAAATTGCAATTTCATTAAAATTTAAAGCAATTTTTAAGCAGAAATTGAAAGAAAAAAAAATTTAAATAAAATATGTGGAATTATAAAATGTATGAATGTTTTTATAAAAATTTAAATGTCTGTTTAAAAGAGTTGTTGTGTGTGTGTTGCATATATATATTTTTTTAATAATAAATTGCAATTATATTTGGCAGATCAGTGAATGGTTTACAATAAAATATCAAGTGCAATTTATTAATTCAATTTGAATGTGCATTTTAAATGCAACTTAAGTACATTGATAGTCGTGAGTGTTGATGGCAAAAATTAAGAGGCAATTCGATGGAAAATGTTGTTGAAATAATATGTGGAAAAGCGGAAATGAGATATGAATCATTGGAGGTTACCTTAATCAGATAAGGAGTGAATCATGATTTAATGAGAATATATTAATCCAATTTCATTGTACATTTTGATTTAAAATATCAAAATTTTATTATTTTGAATTGAAATTTTCAAAATTTCACAATTTTATAGAAAAATTTTCAAAACTATAATAATTGTATTATAAAAAAAATTTTCAAACCTTCACTATTATTATAGGAAAATTTTCAAAATTTCCCTATAAAAATAGTGAAATTTTGAAAATTTTCCAATAAAAGTAGTGAAATTTTGAAAATTTCCCTATAAAAATAGTGAAATTTTAAAAATTTCCCTATGAAAATAGTGAAATTTTGAAAATTTCCCTATAAAAGTAGTGAAATTTTGAAAAATTTCCCTATAAAAATAGTAAAATTTTAAAAATTTCCCTACAAAAATAGTGAAATTTTGAAAATTTCCCTATAAAAGTGTGAAATTTTAAAATTTCCCTATAAAAATAGTAAAATTTAAAAAATCTCCCAATAAAAGTATTGAAATTTTGAAAATTTCAATAAAAAAATAGTGAAATTTTAAAAATTTCCCTATAAAAATAGTGAAATTTTCAAAATTTCCCAATAAAAGTAGTGAAATTTTGAATATTTCCCTATAAAAATACTCAAATTTTAAAAATTTCCCTATAAAAATAGTGAAATTTTGAATATTTCCCTATAAAAGTAGTGAAATTTTGAAAATTTCCCTATAAAAATAGTCAAATTTTAAAAATTTTCCTATACAAATAGTGAAACTTTGAAAATCTTCCTATAAAAGAAAAAATATTCAAATTTTTGAATATTTTCCTATAAAAATAGTGACATTTCTGAAAATTTCCCTAAAAAATAGCGAAATTTTGAAAAAGTTCCTATAAACTTTTTCAAAATTTTACTACTTTTATAGGGAAATTTTCCAAATTTCACTAATTTTATAGGGAAATTTTCAAAATTTCATTTTCAGAAATTTCACTATTTTTATAGGAAAATATTCAAAAATTTCACTATTTTTATAGAAAAAAGTTCAAAATTTCACTATTTTTATAAGGAAATATTCAAAAATTTCACTATTTTTATAGGAAAATATTCAAAAATTTCACTATTTTTATAGGAAAAAGTTCAAAATTTCAATATTTTTATAGGGAAATTTTAAAAATTTAATTTCTTTAATTGGGAAATTTACAAAATTTACTACTTTTTAGGGAAATTTTCAAAGTTTCACTAATTTTATAGGGAAATTTTCAAAAGTTCAATATTTTTTCAGGGAAATTTTCAAAATTTTACAATTATTAAAGGGAAATTTTCAAAATGTTACTATTTTCGTAGGGAAATTTTCAAAATTTCACTATTTTTATCGGGAAAATTTCAACATTTTTATAGAAAAATTTTTAAAACTTTGCTTTTTGGTAGGGAAATCTTCAAAATTTCACTTTTTTATAGGAAAATTTTCAAAATTTTTCTATTTTTATATAAACTTTCAAAACTTCACTATTGATATAGGAAAGTTTTTAAAATTTCACTATTTTTATAGGGAAATTTTCAAAATTTCTCTTTGTGATGGGAAAATTTTAAAAATTTCACTATTCTTATTGAAAAGTTTTCAAAATTTCACTATTTTTGTGGGGAAATTTTTAAAATTTAACTATTTTTATAGGGAAATTTTAAAAATGTCCCTATTTTTCCTTAAAACTTTGAAAATTTCACTATTTTTATAGGGAAACTTTCAAAATTTCACTATTATTACAGGGAAATTTTTAAAAATTCACCATTTTTATAGGGAAATTTTCAAAATTTCACTATTTTTATAGAAAAATTTTCAAAATTTAAATATTTTTAAAGGAACATTTTCAAAATTTTACTGTTTTGTATAGGGAAATTTTCAAAACGTTGCTATTTTACCGGGAAATTCTCAAAATTTCACTATTTTTATAGGTAAATTTATAAAATTTCACAATTGTTATCGGAAAATTTTCAAAATTTCAGTATTTGTATAGAGAAATTTTCAAAATTTCACTATTTTTATAGGACAATTTTCAAAAATTTCTCTATTTTTATAGGAAGATTTTTAAAAGTTCACTATTTGTATAAGAAAATTTCACTATTATTACAGGGAAATTTTCAAAATTTCACTATTTTCGTAGGGAAATTTTCATAATTTCGCTTTTTTTGTAGGAAAATTTTCAAAATTTCACCATTTTTATAGGAAAATTTTCAAAATTTCACTATTTTTAAAGGGCAATTTTCAAAATTTCACTATTTTTATAGGGAAGTTGTCAAAATTTCATAGGAAAATTTTAAAAATTTACTCTTTTTTTAGGGAAATGTTTGAAACTTCACTAATTGAAATATCGAAATTTTGACAATTTCGCTATAAAATATAGAGAAATTTTTAAAATTTTACTATTTTTATAAGGAAATTTTTAAAATTTCCTTATTTTTATTGATAATTTTTAGTCATAAGTTTTTGTTTTTCTTGTAGCTCTGAGGGTGCTATATTGTTGCGATTATCATAATTTACTGTATGGCTTTGTTGTTTCTTTAAAAGCGATTAGTCTTTATTACCTTAAATTTCCCAAATTTATGTCTTGCTTTTATCTACAAATATTTTAATAGGAGTGCATAAGCGGTCTATAAATTATTAGAATTTATTAGCGAAACATTTGCCTTCGTAGGTGTGATTTAACCAACAAATAATTGCCACCACAAAAAAAGTCACGAGGTCAACGAAAATATTTTTTTCTTCTCTCGGTTGGCATATAAATTTATTTTTTAATCTTTTAACATACACCGACTGTCCAACAAAAAATTTCACTCTTAATATAATTTATTATAATTACTTATTATTTGCCACAAAAAAAGCTAAATTATTTCCCTTCCCACCTCCTATTTGATTTTTATGGCATTTTAAATAAGGCGTGTTTAAATAAATGATTATATTTTTATTAATTTTATTTAAAGATCACAGAGAAAGAAAAAAAAAAGACAGAAAAACCAGAAAAAATAAATAAATATATTTTGTCTTAAAATTTCGAAATCATTTTAATTTGCCCCATAAATTACGAGAGTGAACAAAATTTTAAACAAATTAACACATTTTTCATTTATGAAATTTTAAATAATTTCGTTTTTGTTAAATATTTATGTACACACAAATATTTAAGTAATAAATTTAAATTAATGGTTTTAGCTGTTAAAATAAACAACATAACCCAGTGAACAGACAGACAACAAACACAGCAGCCAAGAGCTAACAACAAAAGAATTATTATTCTATTTTTTTTTTGCCTTAAAAACTGTCACATCATTTCCACAATAATAAAGAAATAAAATAAATTTAAACAGTAAAACATAAGTAACAAATAAACAGCAAAATAAACAAAATGAACATTTCAGAAAAATGTGAATGAGACACATACCATTTGTCACACGCTTTGTTAAAGACACTTTATTAAATGTGTTCCAACACGGACTAGGCAGGTGGGTGGATGGGTTTGATGTGAAGATCAATGGAGGAGAGAATGAACACAAAATATTAAAATTATCATAAAATTAAAAATAAATAATTCTTTGTGTTTCACGATTTTTTGAAATAATAAAAAGAGTTATGAGAAATGGTCATATCCGGTCTGAAGTTTCGGTCAAGTAAAGGGTTTTCAAAACTGAGATATAATATTAATTCAGTAAAAATATTTTTACTTCAGTTTATAATCAAAAGTTTCCGGTTAAAGAAAAACTAAAAAAATATTTAGGTCAAAAGACACATCTACTAGTTCTTAAGGCTTTGATCAAAATTATCAGCCACTTTTGTTTCAATTGTTGATATATCTTTAAAAATATTAATTAACACTTTTGATGAAAGAAAAAACCTAATTACAAAATTGAAATTTTAAGAATTCCAATATAAAAGTAGCGAAATTTTAAAAATTTTCCTATAAAAATTTTGAAAATATCCCTATAAAAAGAGTGAAATTTTGAAAATTTCCCTACAAAATAGTGAAATTTTTAAAATTTTCGTATAAAAACAGTAAAATTTTGAAAACATTCTTATAAAAATAGTAAAACTTTGAAAATTTCCCTATAAAAATAGTGAAATTTTGAAAATATAAATAAATATTTTAAAAATAGTGGAATTTTGATAACGTCCCTATAAAAATACTGAAATTTTTCAAATTTCCTTCCCTATTAAAATAGTGAAATTTATGAAAATTTCCCTATAATAGTAGTGAAATTTTAAAAATTTCGCCATAAAAATAGTAAGTTTTGCAAATTTCACTATAAAAATAGTAACATTCTTAAAATTTCCGTATAAAAATAGTGAAATTTTAAAAATTTCCTAAAAAGGTTTATCAAAAAGGTTTATCAAAATTTGGGACATCAAACATTTAATTAAAATAAAATTTCCCTTAAAAAAATAGTGAAATTTATAAAAAATAGTGAAATTTTTAAAATTTCACTATTTTTATAGGGAAAAAATAGTGAAATTTTAAAAATTTCCATATAAAAATAGTGAGATTTTAAAAATTTCCCTATAAAAATACTGAAATTTTAAAAATTTCCCTATAAAAATAGTGGAATTTTAAAAATTTCCCTATAAAAATAGTGAAATTTCGAAAATTTAAATATTAAAATACTTAAATTTTTAAAATTTCCCTATAAAAATAGTGACATTTTGAAAATGTTCCTATAAAAATAGTAAAATTTTTAAAATTTCCTTATAAAAATTGTGAAATTTTGAAAACTTCTCTATAAAAATAGTTAAACTATTAAAATTTCGTTACAAAAATAGTGTAAATTTGAAAATTTGCCTATAAATATAGTGGAATTTTTTAAAAATTTCTTTAAAAGTAGCGAAATTTTGAAAATTTCCCTATAAAAAATAGTGTGATTTTAAAAATTTCCCTATAAAAATAGTGAAATTTTGAAAATTTCCCTATAAAAATAGTGAAATTTTGAAAATTTCCCAATAAAAATAGTGAAATTTTGAAAATTTCACTATAAAAATAGTGACATTTTGAAAATGTTCCTATAAAAATAGTAACATTTTGAAAATTTCCTTATAAAAATTGTGAAATTTTGAAAACTTCCCTATAAAAAGAGTGAAATTTTAAAAATTTTCCTCTCAAAAAAGTGAATTTTTTTAAATTTCCCTATAAAAATAGTGAAACTTTTAAAATTTCGCTACAAAAATAGTGTAATTTTGAAAATTTGCCTATAAAAATAGTGAAATTTTTTTTAAATTTCTTTAAAAGTAGCGAAATTTTGAAAATTTCACGATAAAAATAGTGAAATTTTTAAAATTTCCTTATAAAAATAGAGAAATTTTGAAAATTTCTCTATAAAAAAGTGAAATTTTAAAAACTTCCCTAAAAAAATAGTGAAATTTTGAAAATTTTTCCATAAAAATAGTAAAATTTTGAACATATTCCTATAAAAATAGTGAAACTTCGAAAACTACCCTATAAAAATAGTGAAATTTTTAAAATTTTTTTATAATATAATTTTTAAAATTTCCCTATACAAATAGTGTATTTTGAAAATTTCCGTATAGAAAAAGAAAAACTTAAAAAATGTTTCTATAAAAATAGTTAAATTTTGAAAATTTCCATATCAAAATAGTAAAATTTTGAAAATGTCCCTATAAAAATAGTGAAATTTCGAAAATTTCCCTATAGTTTCCCCTTAGTTTTCTATAGAAATGTTGGTGTTAGCCTTAGTTTTCTATAGAAATGTTGGCGCTAGCCTTGGTTTTCTATAGAAAAGTTAGCGTCTGCATAAGTTTTCTTTAGAAAAGTTGGCGTTAGCCTTAGTTTTCTATAGAAAAGTTGGCGTTAGCCTTAGTTTTCTATAGAAAAGTTTGCGTTAGCCATAGTTTTCTATAGAAAAGTTGGCGTTAGCCTTAGTTTTCAATAGAAAAGTTGGCGTTAGCCTTAGTTTTCAATAGAAAAGTTTGCGTTAGCCTTAGTTTTCTATAGAAAAGTTGGCGTTAGCCTTAGTTTTCAATAGAAAAGTTGGCGTTAGCATTAGTTTTCTATAGAAAAGTTGGCGTTAGCCATAGTTTTCTATAGAAAAGTTGGCGTTAGCCTTAGTTTTCTATAGAAAAGTTGGCGTTAGCCTTAGTTTTCTATAGAAAGGTTGGCGTTAGCCTTAGTTTTCCATAGAAAAGTTGGCGTTAGCCTTAGTTTTCTATAGAAAAGTTGGCGTTAGCCTTAGTTTTCTATAGAAAAGTTGGCGTTAGCCTTAGTTTTCTATAGAAAAGTTGGCGTTAGCCTTAGTTTTCTATAGAAAAGTTGGCGTTAGCCTTAGTTTTCTATAGAAAAGTTGGCGTTAGCCTTAGTTTTCTATAGAAAAGTTGGCGTTAGCCTTAGTTTTCTATAGAAAAGTTGGCGTTAGCCTTAGTTTTCTATAGAAAAGTTGGCGTTAGCCTTAGTTTTCTATAGAAAAGTTGGCGTTAGCCTTAGTTTTCTATAGAAAAGTTGGCGTTAGCCTTAGTTTTCTATAGAAAAGTTGGCGTTAGCCTTAGTTTTCTATAGAAAAGTTGGCGTTAGCCTTAGTTTTCTATAGAAAAGTTGGCGTTAGCCTTAGTTTTCTATAGAAAAGTTGGCGTTAGCCTTAGTTTTCTATAGAAAAGTTGGCGTTAGCCTTAGTTTTCTATAGAAAAGTTGGCGTTAGCCTTAGTTTTCTATAGAAAAGTTGGCGTTAGCCTTAGTTTTCTATAGAAAAGTTGGCGTTAGCCTTAGTTTTCTATAGAAAAGTTGGCGTTAGCCTTAGTTTTCTATAGAAAAGTTGGCGTTAGCCTTAGTTTTCTATAGAAAAGTTGGCGTTAGCCTTAGTTTTCTATAGAAAAGTTGGCGTTAGCCTTAGTTTTCCATAGAAATGTTTGCGTTAGCCTTAGTTGGCGACTACTTTTGTTTAAATATAGTTTTATATAATTCCTGTAGCTAGACTTCATTTTACAAGAAACCGGTTTTTAAACAATTACAATGTTTCGATACACCCATATTATAACACCTCTATAAATTTCAAAAAATATTCATATCTGTACAATCTCACTGATCAGCTGTCAAAATCATTTAAATCTTATTTAATGTGCCCAAACGCATGTCTACAACATTTCACCTGCCTTAAAATGTTATTAAATTATATTGTATTATGATTGACAGTTTATTTATTAATGTTTATTAACTAATTAATTCATTTAATTAAATGACCTCCACTTTATGAACATTAATTTTGTATCTCGCTACTTTTTATTGTTTAAACCTGAATAAATTTAATAATAAAAAACTTAACAAGTTGTTGACACATGGCATAAAATCATGATTGTAGAGCATGTTTATTTTTACACTTGGATAATAATTTTTCTTGACTACAGTACGACCGACAGAAAGACAGACAGACGAACGAAATTAAAATGCGCCGCTTAACAATTGCGAAATCACGAACGAGTTAAAATTAAACTGCGATAGAAATGAAATGACAGCTATTGAAATCGAAATACACATAAAATGTGCAATGAGATCGAATTGTTAATAGTGACACCTGTAACTGATATTAATTATAAATTAAATCATAATTAATACAAAAATATTTCCTTGATGTCAATTAATTGAAATGTAAAGTTATATCGAACGAAATAGACTGTATTACAAAGTCGTGAACAAAAACAAATCTAAATTGATTATAACAAGTTTTCTATAGAAAACTTAGTCTAATGCAAACTTTTCTATAAAAAACTAAGGCATACGCCAACTTTTCTATAGAAAACTAAGGCTAACGCCAACTTTTCAATAGAAAACTATGACTATCGCCAATTTTTTTTTATAGAAAACTAAGGCTATCGCCTACTTTTCCATAGAAAACTAAGGCTATCGCCAACTTTTCTATAGAAAACTAAGGCTATCGCCTACTTTTCTATAGAAAACTAAGGCTATCGCCAACTTTTCTATAGAAAACTATGGCTATCGCCAACTTTTCTATAGAAAACTATGGCTATCGCCAACTTTTCTATAGAAAACTATGGCTATCGCCAACTTTTCTATAGAAAACTATGGCTATCGCCAACTTTTCTATAGAAAACTAAGGCTATCGCCAACTTTTCTATAGAAAACTAAGGCTATCGCCAACTTTTCTATAGAAAACTATGGCTATCGCCAACTTTTCTATAGAAAACTATGGCTATCGCCAACTTTTCTATAGAAAACTATGGCTATCGCCAACTTTTCTATAGAAAACTATGGCTATCGCCAACTTTTCTATAGAAAACTATGGCTATCGCCAACTTTTCTATAGAAAACTATGGCTATCGCCAACTTTTCTATAGAAAACTATGGCTATCGCCAACTTTTCTATAGAAAACTATGGCTATCGCCAACTTTTCTATAGAAAACTATGGCTATCGCCAACTTTTCTATAGAAAACTATGGCTATCGCCAACTTTTCTATGGAAAACTATGGCTATCGCCAACTTTTCTATATAAAACTATGGCTATCGCCAACTTTTCTATAGAAAACTATGGCTATCGCCAACTTTTCTATAGAAAACTATGGCTATCGCCAACTTTTCTATAGAAAACTATGGCTATCGCCAACTTTTCTATAGAAAACTATGGCTATCGCCAACTTTTCTATGGAAAACTATGGCTATCGCCTACTTTTCTATGGAAAACTATGGCTATCGCCAACTTTTCTATAGAAAACTATGGCTATCGCCAACTTTTCTATAGAAAACTATGGATATCGCCAACTTTTCTATAGAAAACAATGGCTATCGCCAACTTTTCTATAGAAAACAATGGCTATCGCCAACTTTTCTATAGAAAACTATGGCTATCGCCAACTTTTCTATAGAAAACTATGGCCATCGCCAACTTTTCTATAGAAAACTATGGCTATCGCCAACTTTTCTATAGAAAACTAAGGCTATCGCCAACTTTTCTATAGAAAACTAAGGCTATCGCCAACTTTTCTATAGAAAACTAAGGCTATCGTTAACTTTTCTATAGAAAACTATGGCTATCGCCAACTTTTCTATAGAAAACTATGGCTATCGCCAACTTTTCTATAGAAAACTATGGCTATCGCCAACTTTTCTATAGAAAACTGAGGCTATCGCCAACTTTTCTATAGAAAACTGAGGCTATCGCCAACTTTTCTATAGAAAACTGAGGCTATCGCCAACTTTTCTATAGAAAACTAAGGCTATCGCCAACTTTTCTATAGAAAACTAAGGCTATCGCCAACTTTTCTATAGAAAACGAAGGCTATCGCAAACTTTTCTATAGAAAGCTATGGCTATCGCGAAATTTTCTATAGAAAACTATGGCTATTGCCAACTTTTCTATAGAAAACTAAGGCTTACGCCAACTTTTCTATGGAAAGCTAAAGCTAATGCAACTTTTCTATAGAAAAAAACTAGGGCTTTTGGAGAACTTCACAGGAGCCCCCTCAAGGGAGGAGCTCAATTTAGTCATATTTTCTATCCTCAATTCCCTTTAAATTACATATTTAATTTTCATTCATTTGTTTACATCATTATGATACCAAAATCTTTTAATTAATTTTTATTACAATTTAAATGAATACATGTCCGGACTTCCCTTGAAAAGCCATAAAGTAGTTAACAAATTAAATGTTGGTCGAAAAACGCGTTAAAAAAACGTTAAAATGTCTGTACATATTCATTTTCTACCCAATTATTTGTACATTTTTATGTGTCAATATTTTATAAAATTTACAACCGCAGAAATTTGTGTCGTTTATATGGTATTTTTGTTTCAGAGTTTATGACACTGGTTTATTAAGTGGTCATATTAAAATATTTAACATTTTTATTGTTAAGGCCTTTTCAAATTTGTTGCGTTTTTTTTTATTATTTCATTAAAGCGTTTTTTTCTTTTCGTTGATTTTTAGCGATTTGAAGAGTTACAGTGGGGGGCAAAAGAAACGATTTCTTTAAAAAACCCTGTTACAAGTTTTGATAGATGACTCTTAAATGTTATACTCGCATCTGGCAAGATTGTTTAAAACATGCTACTCTGTAGCTTATTTGAAATGTTGGCCACAGCTATTGAAATTAGACAAAACCGGTTTATTATATACATAATTTCCTCCAAAAGCGCTGACTTTTACACCCTCTTAGTCTTTTATTTCACTATCATGACCTCAAAAGTGTAGGGCATTCATATAGTCGGACTATAGTAATAACATTCCCAGCAAAACTTTGGTAATGGCAAGTACTCTGATAACTGGTTACCTTGTAACGACTACAACATACCATCCGAATAAATAATAAGTTATTACAGAAGTACTTATTTGTAATTAAGATGGTAATTTAAACTGAATGGCCCCGGTTCAAATCCCACCAAGGGCAACAATTTTTTTTAGTTTTTTTTTTTTTATTAAAAGAGTCTTTTTAAATGTTTTTTGAATTTTAAGAACTTAAATATTATCTCCTGTAAAAAAAATTTTTAAAACTAACTCACGTTAATGAAAAAATACCATCATGAGTCAATTTTGATTATGTAGGGGATGTTGAATACCAAACACGATTCTAATTGGTCTTAACTTGGTAAGCCCAACTTATCTGGGTCATCCTTCATCTCAACTGTGGACACACACCTCCTCATGGTATCACCCGGGGAGATAGTTTAGTTTAACACCCATTAATATTGTGAGTTAACATGTTCCGAGAGTTGTCCCATAAGATCGATAAAAATGGGTTAGGATTACGGGCTAGTAACCCTCTCTTGAAAAAAAATACAATGAAGAGGATAAAATTAGAATTGAAATGTCCCACTACCTAATGTTAGAGGAGGATGTCCGAAACTTCGATAGAAGACCAAGTAGAGGAACATTTTTCAAAGCTTGGCCTATAAAATTGGAGAATATTCGCACAAGATCGAAATCCATGAAATTCTAAAATATGCTCGGACTTTGACCTTAACAGGTTGTAACATTTAAGTAGGTAAGAGTCAATCTTATGTAAAAACTTATACAAAAAAGAAGAGTTAAATTGTTTAAGTTTTAAAATAATTTTAAAAAAGTTTTAAAATAATTACAAAAAATCGTATAAAAATATTTTTCCAAAAATTACAACAAAGCAAAAAAAAGCAGGGAAAAACAAAGTTATTTTCACATGATTTTGGATCTAAAAATAAAAATTGTTTATATTAATTATAAGCTGCTAAGTTTTCAACATATGAAGTAGCTCAGTGGAAGAGTCTCTGCCTAGCAGTCGGAGGGTCTGGGTTCGAGCCCCCATGGGATCATAAAAAAAATTTTGTATTTCGTTTAAAAATTATGTTATTAATAAAAGTTGTTGCTGTTGTTGTTGCTTTCAAATAGCTTACCCAAGTCATTAATTTTCTGCAATTGGTAAGTACTTGCCTCCAATGACATCCCCATGTTAATGTAATGACTTAAACAGCGAATGAGTAAGTAGTTCGTGTTCAATAGTTTAACTGTTTAACTCATTATTTGGTAATGAAAAGTTTTACTGGGATTGTTATTAGTATAGCATTGAAAACTTTGATTTGATACTGCTTCAATTTCAATTTTGTTCAACACAATCAACTAGTAATCATGCCCAACGTAGCACAAAATCTGACACTGTCTTAACAACAGTCAAGTTCAATTTAAAATTTTATTTTATGACATGACTGTTCGTCATACTACTGACTTTAATTTTTTCAAATTCAGTTGTTGGCTCGATAACTATTGGACTTTGTTTGGGTTACAAATGTGTCGGAAAGCTGTTTTTTTTTTCTTAATGATTTGCATATTTTGCGTGGATATTTTACTTTTCGTTGCCAGATATTTATGATCTTGTGTGTTTTTACGTTTAATTTTGTAGTTAATTATAAATTTTATTACACACATTTTGGTTGGGGCTGCGGTTGCTGGTGTCGTTCTTGTGTTCAGTTTAAATTTTCGCAGATTCAAAACTACATGGAATGTGAAGATATATGAATGTGAGTCAACAAGTTCGAGCTACAGTTGGGGATGTTAGAAAAAGGGCGTATAATTCTAAATACCATTAAATTTATAAAAAATTTAAAACTCATACATACTCAGTTCAAAATTCGTTTTTATGAAATTTTATTTTCAAAATATTTTCTTTGTACTCACTTTTGCATTGTGCGGTATCTATAAATAACAGAAAAAAAAAAATAAAATTAAAAATTTTATTTCAAAATAAATGTTTTTTTAAAAGAGTTATTGTAAAAATTGCAATATAAAATTTATTTGACAGATGAAAATTTTCTTATGTTTGGACTACTAAACAGTCGATACTCCCAAAAACTTTCTATTTAAGAATGCGAAAGTAAATATAAGTTTTAAATCTATGATAAGATCTATCAAATCTATAAAAAAGGTCTTATCAGTATAAGTATTAGTATTAGCATTAGGCACAACCAACCCAGCAAAACTTTGGTAATGGCAAGTACTCTGATAACTGGTTACCTTGTAACGACTACAACATACCATCCGAATAAATAATAAGTTATGACAGAAGTACTTATTTGTAATTAAGATGGTAATTTAAACTGAATGGCCCCGGTTCAAATCCCACCAAGGGCAACATTTTTTTTTTAGTTTTTTTTTTATTAAAAGAGTCTTTTTAAATGATTTTTGAATTTTAAGAACTTAAATATTATCTTCTGTAAAAAAAAATTGTAAAACTAACTCACGTTAATGAAAAATATTTCTATCGAAAATTTTTCTATAGAAAAATATTTCTATCGAAAATTTTTCTATAGAAAAATATTTCTATCGAAAATTTTTCTATAGAAAAATATTTCTATCGAAAATTTTTCTATAGAAAAATATTTCTATCGAAAATTTTTCTATAGAAAAATATTTCTATCGAAAATTTTTCTATAGAAAAATATTTCTATCGAAAATTTTTCTATAGAAAAATATTTCTATCGAAAATTTTTCTATAGAAAAATATTTCTATCGAAAATTTTTCTATAGAAAAATATTTCTATCGAAAATTTTTCTATAGAAAAATATTTCTATCGAAAATTTTTCTATAGAAAAATATTTCTATCGAAAATTTTTCTATAGAAAAATATTTCTATCGAAAATTTTTCTATAGAAAAATATTTCTATCGAAAATTTTTCTATAGAAAAATATTTCTATCGAAAATTTTTCTATAGAAAAATATTTCTATCGAAAATTTTTCTATGGAAAAATATTTCTATCGAAAATTTTTCTATGGAAAAATATTTCTATCGAAAATTTTTCTATAGAAAAATATATCTATCGAAAATTTTTCTATAGAAAAATATTTCTATCGAAAATTTTTCTATAGAAAAATATTTCTATCGAAAATTTTTCTATAGAAAAACATTTCTATCGAAAATTATTCTATAGAAAAATATTTCTATCGAAAATTTTTCTATAGAAAAATACTTCTATCGAAAATTTTTCTATAGAAAAATATTTCTATCGAAAATTTTTCTATAGAAAAATATTTCTATCGAAAATTTTTCTATAGAAAAATATTTCTATCGAAAATTTTTCTATAGAAAAATATTTCTATCGAAAATGTTTCTATAGAAAAATATTTCTATCGAAAATTTTTCTATAGTAAAATATTTCTATCGAAAATTTTTCTATAGAAAAATATTTCTATCGAAAATTTTTCTATAGAAAAATATTTCTATCGAAAATTTTTCTATAGAAAAATATTTCTATCGAAAATTTTTCTATAGAAAAACATTTCTATCGAAAATTTTTCTATAGAAAAACATTTCTATCGAAAATTTTTCTATAGAAAAATATTTCTATCGAAAATTTTTATAGAAAAATTTTTCTATCGAAAATTTTTCTATAGAAAAATATTTCTATCGAAAATTTTTCTATAGAAAAATATTTCTATCGAAAATTTTTCTATAGAAAAATATTTCTATAGAAAAATTTTTCTATAGAAAATTATTTCTATCGAAAATTTTTCTATAGAAAAATATTTCTATCGAAAATTTTTCTATAGAAAAATATTTCTATCGAAAATTTTTCTATAGAAAAATATTTCTATCGAAAATTTTTCTATAGAAAAATATTTCTATCGAAAATTTTTCTATAGAAAAATATTTCTATCGAAAATTTTTCTATAGAAAAATATTTCTATCGAAAATTTTTCTATAGAAAAATATTTCTATCGAAAATTTTTCTATAGAAAAATATTTCTATCGAAAATTTTTCTATAGAAAAATATTTCTATCGAAAATTTTTCTATAGAAAAATATTTCTATCGAAAATTTTTCTATAGAAAAATATTTCTATCGAAAATTTTTCTATAGAAAAATATTTCTATCGAAAATTTTTCTATAGAAAAATATTTCTATCGAAAATTTTTCTATAGAAAAATATTTCTATCGAAAATTTTTCTATAGAAAAATATTTCTATCGAAAATTTTTCTATAGAAAAATATTTCTATCGAAAATTTTTCTATAGAAAAATATTTCTATCGAAAATTTTTCTATAGAAAAATATTTCTATCGAAAATTTTTCTATAGAAAAATATTTCTATCGAAAATTTTTCTATAGAAAAACATTTCTATCGAAAATTTTTCTATAGAAAAATATTTCTATCGAAAATTTTTCTATAGAAAAATATTTCTATCGAAAATTTTTCTATAGAAAAACATTTCTATCGAAAATTTTTCTATGGAAAAATATTTCTATCGAAAATTTTTCTATAGAAAAATATTTCTATCGAAAATTTTTCTATAGAAAAATATTTCTATCGAAAATTTTTCTATAGAAAAATATTTCTATAGAAAAACATTTCTATCGAAAATTTTTATAGAAAAATATTTCTATCGAAAATTTTTCTATAGAAAAATATTTCTATCGAAAATTTTTCTATAGAAAAATATTTCTATCGAAAATTTTTCTGTAGAAAAATATTTCTATCGAAAATTTTTCTATAGAAAAATATTTCTATCGAAAATTTTTCTATAGAAAAATATTTCTATAGAAAAATTTTTCTATAGAAAATTATTTCTATCGAAAATTTTTCTATAGAAAAATATTTCTATCGAAAATTTTTCTATAGAAAAATATTTCTATCGAAAATTTTTCTATAGAAAAATATTTCTATCGAAAATTTTTCTATAGAAAAATATTTCTATCGAAAATTTTTCTATAGAAAAATATTTCTATCGAAAATTTTTCTATAGAAAAATATTTCTATCGAAAATTTTTCTATAGAAAAATATTTCTATCGAAAATTTTTCTATAGAAAAATATTTCTATCGAAAATTTTTCCATCACGAATCAATTTTGATTATGTAGGGGATGTTGAATACCAAACACGATTCTAATTGGTCTTAACTTGGTAAGCCCAACTTATCTGGGTCATCCTTCATCTCAACTGTGGACACACACCTCCTCATGGTATCACCCGGGGAGATAGTTTAGTTTAACACCCATTAATATTGTGAGTTAACATGTTCCGAGAGTTGTCCCATAAGATCGATAAAAATGGGTTAGAATTACGGGCTAGTAACCCTCTCTTGAAAAAAAAAAAATACAATGAAGAGGATAAAATTAGAATTGAAATGTCCCACTACCTAATGTTGGAGAAGGATGTCCGAAACTTCGATAGAAAGACCAAGTAGAGGAACATTTTTCAAAGCTTGGCCTATAAAACTGGAGAATATTCGCATAAGATCGAAATCCATGGAATTCTAAAATATGCTCGGACTTTGGTCTTAACAGGTTGTAACATGTAAGTAAGAGTCAATCTTATGTAAAAATTTTTTCAAAAAAGAAGATTTAAATTGTTTAAGTTTTAAAATAATTTTAAAAAAGTTTTAAAACAATTACAAAAAATCGTATAAAAATATTTTTCCAAAAATTACAACAAAGCAAAAAAAAGCAGGGAAAAACAAAGTTATTTTCACATGATTTTGGATCTAAAAATAAAAATTGTTTATATTAATTATAAGCTGCTAAGTTTTCAACATATGAAGTAGCTCAGCGGAAGAGTCTCTGCCTAGCAGTCGGAGGGTCTGGGTTCGAGCCCCCATGAGATCATAAAAAAAATTTTGTGTTTCGTTTAAAAATATATGTTTTTAATAAAACAACAACAAAAAAGTTGTTGCTGTTGTTGTTGTTGCTTTCAAATTGCTTACCCAAGTCATTACTTTTCTGCAATTGGTAAGTACTTGCCTCCAATGACATCCCCATGTTAATGTAATGACTTAAACAGCGAATGAGTAGGTAGTTGGTGTTCAATAGTTTAACTGTTTAACTCATTATTTGGTAATGAAAAGTTTTACTGGGAAGTTTTGTGATATTGCCTTTATTCAAAATTCCTCGAGTGTAAATCAATTCTTATAGTATGAAGGTATTATTTGTGAGTCCGTCTGTCGCTCTTAACTTAGTTTTGTGTCATTTTCATAATTATGGCAGTAGTTTTTGCTGTCGCTTTTATTTGCTGCTTTAATTTTTTTTCAATTCACATAAAGTTGGCATTCATTAAAATGTGTTTCTCACTTCTTATTACAAGTGGATTTGGTTATATATTTTTTTTTTTTTCATAAAAAATAAATACATTTTTCATTATTATTATTGTTTGTGTTTTGTTTTCAGACATACGAGTACGATATTTTGTATTTCTGTATATGTCAGATGTTATTTTTTTTTTTCAATTTTTATTCATTTCATTATATATTTTTGTGTAAATATCTTTTTAAGCTGACAGTCGACTAAATTAATTTGACAATAATTAGCATTTCAACTTGTCAGCGTTAATGAATATTTCGTTTTGTATGTGTGCGCTGTTAGGGTAGGCAAAAAAAAAACATGGGTGCCCAGCGAGAAAAATGGGAAGATGTCACTGGCATCTCAGATTCAGTGAATATGTAGTCGAATGTATACCAAACTTATTTTTTTTATTATGTTAAGTGTTATAAACTTTATACAATTCTGTTCTTCTTTAGCTAATAGAATGTCTTAAAAGTTCTTTTGGAAGGCTAAAAGAAGGTCTCTTAGAACAGCATTAAACGAGCAATGATTTTGTAATATATAAATGCTTCATTTGACTTTCAATTTGTTCTGATTTTCTTCCATTAGACCTTCTAAGGTAACTTATGTTTAATAACAAGATAATGAATAGTCAATATAATAGTTTAGCTACTAGAAGGTCTTAATAGTGCTTTTAGAAGGTCACAATAAGGCCTCTTAAAATAATTTCAGTAGATCCTTAAATTCTACAAAATAGTTTTATGGAAAAAAATCGTTTGTTTTAAAATCATGGATAGTCACTATTATACTTCAGTACCTGGTTGACCGAGCCTAGCTCGGGGCTTTATGATAAGCATTTTGAGGCAAATTTTAAAGTTTTTATATATTTTATTTTATACAGTTACAGTTTAACTCATTTTAAATAATTTTGAAAATTGGTCATGCCAACAGAAACCTCCGTCGACTCATGCGCAACAACTTTGCTAAAGATTATAGTCTGATCAAATGCACAGTTTACGATTTAATTCATTTTGAGTAGTTTTCAGTGGCGCCGCCTGAAGTCGTTCATACCACTAAGAAACCTTCATCTGCTTATGCGTAACAACTTTGCTTATGATCATAACATGATCAAATGCACAGTTTATGATTTAATTCACTTATAGTCTGATCAAATGCACAGTTTACGATTTAATTCATTTTGAGTAATTTTCAGTGGCGCCACCTGTCGGACTTTGGTCA
The DNA here is from genome assembly GCA_933228675.1 of Stomorhina lunata. NCBI lineage: Eukaryota > Metazoa > Arthropoda > Insecta > Diptera > Rhiniidae > Stomorhina > Stomorhina lunata. The sequence goes on from OW121741.1 coordinate 23,962,703, forward strand.
TTCCAATTAATAAATCTTCGTATGATTATCCGCAATAACTTTGCTAAAAATTATAGCATGATTAAATGTACAGTTTACGATTAAATTGACTTTAAGTAAATTTCAGTGGCGCCACCTGTCGAAATTTCTTCATACCAACTAAGAAACCTTCGTCGGCTCATGTGCAACAACATTGCTAAAGATTATAGCATGATTATATGTACAGCTTACGATTAAATTGACTTTGAGTAATTTTCAGTAGCGCCATCTGTCGGAAATTATTCACACCAATTAAAAGGCATTCGCCGGCTCATGCGCTACAACTTTGCAAAAGATCATAGTATGATCAAATGTACAGTTTACGATTTAATTAATTTTTAGTAATTTTCAGTGGCGCCACCTGTAGGAAATTCGGTTTACCAACTTAAAAACCTCCGCCGGCTTATCCGAAACATCTTTGTTAAAGAGCATAACATGATCAAATTCACAGTTTACTATTCTATAAAGAACATACATACAGACAAACATTCATTTGCTTTAAAGTTATAACATTACTAATTTTTTATCTTTTTATCTCCTAATTTCAAAAAGTTCCATATGCATAATTGGTACTTCTTTGGTACCAATTGAATTCGGTACATTTTATTAGAAAGCAGTTAACATAATTTTCCTATTCATATTACTTTTGTAGATGTTAAGTTATCAGTTTATCCCTTTTTTACATATTTTGGCCACAAAATCAAAAAAGTACCAAATACGTGTTCAATATTTCTTTAACATCTATTGATTGCAGTACAAAGTTTTTTTCTATATTCCTTAGTTTAAAATATAAGAGAGGGTTAAAAAGGTACCAAAAAAACTATTTTTACCCTTTTTTACCCCTTATCGGACATAGTTTCAAAAAAGTACCAAACACCTGTCCGTTTATTTTCATAGCTGTTTAAAATGTAATTTAAATTTTGTTTCTATACTTATTACTTAAGGAAATATAGCGTTTTCGATTTTTTCCCCTTTTTACCCATTTTTACCCTAGAGGGAAAGGTTCCAAAAGTCCCTTCTTCTTCGACCTATACATCAAAAAAAGATACCCACTGTCTAAATTTTATCAAAATCGTTAGAGCCGTTTTCGAGATAGTCATTATATATATATGTATATATATATATATATATATATATATATATATATATATATATATATATATATATATATATATATATATATATAATACATACAATTATTGCTCGTTTAAGAATATAAGATATAACAGAAATTGGATTGATTGGGTTCGGAGGCAAAGTATATAGACTTGCTTATTATGTTAGCTTTAAATGGGTAGGCCATTGAATTTTTCTCGCTGGGTCTATTTGTAAGTTTAAGAGTGTGTTTGTATATTAAAGTAAATGCGTTTGTTTTAATTATTGGCTGTATGGTGTTGAATGTTGCAAACGTTTGAGGTTTTTTTATATGCGATGTCAGTTGTCACTTGTAGGTCGACTTAAATATGCAAAACAGAGATTTTTATTGTGTGACAGAAATCAAAAAGTGATTCAAAAAATGCGGCGTTTTTAAATGAACTAAAACGAAAAGTAACACTGTTAGTCGCTATATCAAGATAGGCAGAAAAACGTTTTGATTTGGTTGGTTTTCTAAATCTAAAAAAAAAAAAATTATATGACAATTTTCCCTCTTTGAACCCACTGTGCCTTAGAAAATTTCTTAGCACTTAATAATTTTCAACACCTTATTAAAAATTTAAAATTCGCATAACATTTTTTTTTTGTATTAACAAAGCCAACACATTTAATAAAAATAGTTGAAGCTGTCACAATTACACTTAATTTTATTCAAAGCAATTTTTCACACTCAGCACTGTGCGAGATTTTATTTGTATCTCTTTTGAAAAATATCTGAACAAATCTGAGGGAAAAAAAAACAAAAATAGTGTAATTTTAATAACTTGCAATTAAGTATTCATACTTGTGAAAGATGAATTATATTCAACATTTCCTTTAGAAAATTTTCAAATCAGAAATATTTTGAAAATTGAAATAACAAGACATATTGTGAATGAAAATGAAAATCTTTTGAGAAAAAAAAAACTGGTAATATAAAATGACAAGGAAAATATTTTTTATAGAAACATGTCTCTTCGAACAATTTAAAGTGGGTTTCCATAGAGACTTCTAAACGAAAATAAAATCGTCGACTTAATAAAATAATAGTGTATACGCATGTACACTATTATTTTTATTGCATAATAAGAATTAAAATAAAAATGTTAATATTGTCAAAATTTATAGAAATTCTACTTCACAAAGTGGGTCAAAACAAAAAATCAATTGAAATAATAGCTTATAATTTCGTGTTTGAAATTTTTCATTATGTAAGCAAAGGTGTAAATTAATAAAATATCATCTTCTAATATAATTATTATTTCACCAAATATTTAAATGACCACAACTCAAAAACACACATCCCTTTTTGAAATATTACTGTTTTACAAGATATTAGACATCAACACAAAAATCCTATACTCGATTATCTCGAAATGGCAAAAAATTAAAAACTATTGTTTTATCAAGGGGACGAAATATTTCGGATGAATCCGAAAAAAATATAACTTTACCTATACATTATTTCAATATTTTTTTCTTTTAAATGATATTTCAAAGAAAATTTTCTTTTAAATAATTTTCTACAGATTTTTCCATACAAACAATTTTTTTTTTTAAGAAATTTTTTACTCGAAAAACTTTTTATTAAAAATTTTCTATTCAAAACATATACAATAGAGAATTTTATATTTGAATATTTTTTTTAGAAAATTTTCTATATAAAATATTTTATGTTCGAATAACTTTTTGTTGTGAATTTTCTATTTGACTATAATTCAGTATAAAATTTATTATTACAATGTTCTTCTGTTCGAATAATTTTGCTATTCAAATAATTTGTGGTTCGAATAATTTTCTATTTGAATATGTCTCTAAAAAATTTTGTTGTAAACATTTTTTATTTTAATTTTTTGATCGAAAAACTTTGTATTCGAATAGTTTTTTATTCGAATAATTTTCTATTCGAATAATTTTCTATTCGAACAGATTTGCTTAGAAAACTTTATATTTCTTTAGAAATTTTTATATTTCGAATATAATTTATATTTAAAATAATTTTCTAAGTAAAATAATCGTTTTAAATAATTTTCTTTACAAAATTTTTTATTCGCATAATTTTTTGAAAAATTTTGAATTCGAATATATTTTTTTATATTTCCTATTCAAAAGATTTTCGATTTGAATTTTTTTGTAAACATTTTTATTTGAATTTTCTGACAGAATATTTTTGTATTCGAATAGTTTTCTATTCGAATAATTTCGTATTCGAAAAACTTTCTATTCGAATAATTTTTTATTCGAACAATTTTGCTTGGAAAACTTACTATTTTTTTTTTTTTTAAATTATATTTCGAATAGAATTTATATTTAAAATAGTTTTCTAGGTAAAATAATCTATTTAAATAATTTCCTTTGGCAAATTTTTTATTCGACTATTTTTTCGAATTATTTTATTTCATATTTCCTAAAAATTTTCTATTTGAACAATTTTAAGTAGAAAATTTAATATAAGAAAAATTTTCTTATCGAATAATTTTGTTTTCGAATAATTTTGAATAGAAAACATTATCTTTTTATAGAAAATTTCTATTGAAATTTTTCTTTTAAGTGGTTTTTTCTATAAAATTTTTATTCGAATAAGTTTTAAGAAAAATTTGAATTCGATTATTTTTATAACTCCTATCCAAAAAATTTTCTACACAAAATTTTTTATTTGAACAATAATTTTCGAAGAAAAATATTTATTCGAATAATTTTGTATAGTAAATTTTCTATTCGAATCATTTTGGTAAAAAACTTAATATACACATAATATTTAATACAAAATGTTCTAATTTAAGGATTTTCTCAAAAATGGCTCTTAACATTTAACTCCTATAAATGCTCAAATGCTAGTTTTCTATGAAAACTAATAAAAGCTATCTTTTGGTCATGGTCATTTATTAATTCGACTTTCGGTCAGTTTTTTTTTTTTGTTGAAGCTATTTCGAGCAGTATTTTCCATAGTAATTCGTTTGTCGACTTTCGGACAGTTTTTTTTCTACAAAAACATCATCGTTGTCTTTCCACCAGTTTTTAATAATAATATAAATATGAAAATATATTCTTGTCTTAAGTCTCGGGTTTGCGTTGGAAATGTGAAAACGAATCAGCCGATTTTTTTTAATTAGTATTTTCTATGGTTATTAGTTTTTTGACTTTCGGATATTTTTTTCTACTTGAATTTCGGGCAGTTTTTTCTGTAGACTCAACCTATTTTCTACAGGCATCTGTTGTTCGATCCGATTTCTCTTACGTTTTGATATGAACGATTTTGCCGGAAGAAACTTCGATCTCTTTCTGCTACAGAAAACTCTGTAGATCTATTTTCTATAGAGATCGGTTTTTCGATATGTTTCGATTTATTATTTAATGTGAACGATTTTGTTGAAAGAAACTTTGATCTCTTTCTTCTAGAGAAACCTGTCTTTTGGACTGTTTTCTGTAGAAACTAATAAACCTTGTCTTACAAGGAGTGTTTGTTCTTTGACTTTCGGACAGTTTTTTTCACAAAAAACTGTCTTTCGGACAGTTTTCCATAGAAATATAAGTACGAATCTTTTTTTTTTTTTGCCTTATGTTTAGTTTTTTACGCCGAAAGATATATTTCGGCCAGTTTTCTTTGAAAGTGTTAAAATATATCTGTTGATCTATTTTCTATAAAACTAATTTTTTCGATCAGTTTTTAATAGAATCCGAATTTGGCAATAGTTTCTGCAAAAAAGGTCTTTCGATCAGTTTTATTTAGAAATCTCTATTTCGTTTAGAGAAACATTAGTGTGTTCATTCTAAGAAGCCTGTCATTTGATCAGTATTTTTTATTTACTTTGAAAAATTTTCGAAATTATTTCTATATAAATCGGTTTTTCGGACAGTTGTTCGTTGAAACCTATATTGTTGTCAGTCTTACATAGAAAGGTATCTTTCGACGTTTATTAATTTTCTACATTAGCCTTTCTTTTATTCAGTTTTGGTTTTTCGGACAGTTTTCTGAAGAAGTCTGTCTTTCGACCTTTTTTCTAAAGAGATTTGTTTTTTGATCACTTTTGTATAGGAATCTAACTTTCGACCAGTTGTTCATTAAAATATGCACTGTGATATATTTCATATAAAAACGTGTCTTTTGAAAATGTTTTCTCTAAAAACCGGTCTTATGACAGATTTTCTGCCTTTCGGTCAGTTTTCTTTGAAAACCTTCTACAACATTTTTGTAAGAATCGTTCTTTCGATAAGTTTTTGGTATAAATTGCTCATTAAAACATTTATTGTGGTCAGTCAGTTTCATATTGAAATGTATCTTTTGATTTTGATTTTCTAAAATCCGGTCTTTCTATATTTTTCTGTCTTTCGGTCAGTTTTCTTTGGAAAGCTTCTACATCATTTTTGTAAAAATCTGTCTTTCCACTGGTTTTCGGTCTTTCGGACAGTTTTCTTTGGAAACCTTCTACCACATTTTTTAAAAATCGGTCTTTTTGAACAGGATTTCTGTCTTTCGTTCAGTTTTCCTTGTGTTTCTTTTTGTAAAATCGGCCTTTCGACAAGTTTTTGGTAAAAATTGTTCATTGAAATATGTATTGTATTCAGTTTCATGTTGAAATATATCTTTTGATTTTGTTTTTCTAAAAACCTGTGTTCCGACAGGTTTTATGTCTTTCGGTCAGTTTTCTTTGTTAACTTTTTACCACATTTTAGTAAAAATCGTTCTTTCGACAAGTATTTAGTATAATTTGGTTTTTCTATTTCCTTTCGGTGTATTGAAATCTTTAATATAACCCTGTCTGTTGAGTTGTCTCTACAAAACTGTTTTTCGACCAGTTTTCCTTAGAAATCCTGCCTTTCGAGCAGTTTTTATGAAAACCTGTTTTTCGACTACTTTTTTCAAAATATCGTTATTTATCGATTTGCAAATATTTATGCAATATTTCAATATTTTAAACAAAATGAGGCAAAAAACATCCAGAAAAATATGAAAAAAATAGTTTCGACCAGTTTTCTAAAAAGAAAAACAGTATTTCGAGCAGTTTTTCACAGAAATTCGACCACTTTTTTTTTTTTTTGCAAAAATTCCTTATTGATCGATTTACAAATATTTCAGCAATGCTAAAAAAAATTTCACACGAAATTCCCCTCAAAAACAAAACACCCAAGAAAAAAAGTGAAAAGCGAAAATAATTTATAACAGCCAAACATTTGACACATGATAAATTGCACAAGGCTGTTTGTTGGTTAGCTGGTTCCACTTCTGCTGATTCTGCTGCTGATGTCGTACATTTTAATAAGCGAACAGAACGATAATCAGACATATTTACAATGAGTTTTATAAATTTGTTTCCTTTCTGCAGCAACGACTAAAAAATATACAAAATTTTTTGTTTTTGCAATTTTATTGCTTTTTTTAAATAAATGTTTCTTTCGGTGTAAACATGTAGAAGAGTGTGTAAATAAGTATGTATGAATGAGTTTTTGTGTATAATTTTGTATTTTTGAGACGTTAATGCTAATTGATGTGAATTCATGAAATTTTTCACATCTCTGTAATGTTGTTGAAATTAAAATTAATTAAAAAATATGGTAAATGTTGTTGAGATTATCACATGTGTAAATGTACACAATCATTTTTGTGAACGTGAAACGTGTGTAAATTCATATATGGCTAATGAGTACCCAGAAGTTCCGGTTTGAAAGAGTGTCGCCAAAAGGATGATTATTTTAACATAAAGGCAGAATATTGATTTCTAGATATCCTAGAACTCGTTCATCCAATTAGAGCTATATCTAGTTTATACCATTTATACCCATTTTTGCAAAAGACACTACAATTTGCAACTACTGGTCTATGAAAACCGTCAGATACGATTTGTTTACATATGCATCTGTTGCTTTCATATCTTATTCTAGAATCAAGATGATGATATATGAGAGTCTTCATGCCCATGTCCGTCCTCATATTTGCTACTTTTGATTTTGAAAATAAATGTTGCCAACGCTTAATGTTGATGCGTATGTTAATTAATGTTCATTCACCAGCAACTACTTGTACTCGTTTACATACTTGTACTTACATATGTTGTTATTGCTGTTGTTTTTGTTGTTGCACTTGTCATTATTGTTGTAATGTTATGTGTTTCTGTATTTGGCTGTTGACATTTTCATGCAACATGCATGACATATGCGTAGATTTTAATTATTAAAATAAGCAAAAGAAAATTAAAGAAGATATAAAAAGAGTTTTGTAAAGCTTTTACAAGATAATGATGATTTATGGGAAATTTTTCGAAAGCAGAGATTATTTTGTAATTGAAATTTGAAAAAAAATTTAAAAGGAAACTGGTAATTATGAAAACTCTTTTCATAATTACCAGAAAAATGGTAGAAAATCGAAAAACTCTATAAAAACTTAGGCCAAACCCAACTTTTCTTTAAACAACTAAGGCTAAGGTGAAACTTTCTGTATAAAACTGAGGCTAAAGCTCACCTCTCTATAGAAAACTAAGGCTAAAGCCAACTTTTCTATAGAAAACTAAGGCTAAAGCCAACTTTTCTATAGAAAACTAAGGCTAAAGCCAACTTTTCTATAGAAAACTAGGGCTAAAGCCAACTTTTCTATAGAAAACTAAGGCTAAAGCCAACTTTTCTATAGAAAACTAAGGCTAAAGCCAACTTTTCTATAGAAAACTAAGGCTAAAGCCAACTTTTCTATAGAAAACTAGGGCTAAAGCCAACTTTTCTATAGAAAACTAAGGCTAAAGCCAACTTTTCTATAGAAAACTAAGGCTAAAGCCAACTTTTCTATAGAAAACTAAGGCTTAAGCCAACTTTTCTATAGAAAACTAAGGCTAAAGCCAACTTTTCTATAGAAAACTAAGGCTAAAGCCAACTTTTCTATAGAAAACTAAGGCTAAAGCCAACTTTTGTATAGAAAAATAAGGCTACAGTCAACTCTTCTATAGAAAACTAAGGCTAAAGCCAACTTTTCTATAAAAAACTAAGGCTAAAGCTTACTTTTCTATGGAATACTAAGGCTAAAGCCAATTTTTCTATAGAAAACTAAGGCTAAAGCCAACTTTTCTATATAAAACTAATGCTAACGCCAACTTTTCTATAGAAAACTAAGGCTAACGCCAACTTTTCTATAGAAAACTAAGGCTAACGCCAACTTTTCTATAGAAAACTAAGTCTAAAGCCAACTTTTCTATAGAAAAAGTTCATTAGTGAACTTTTTTCTATAGAAAAAGTTCATTTGTGAACTTTTTTCTATAGAAAACGTTCATTAGTGAACTTTTTTCTATAGAAAAAGTTCATCAGTGAACCTTTTTCTATAGAAAAAGTTCATAAGTAAATTTTTTCTATAGAAAAAGTTCATCATTGAACCTTTTTCTATAGAAAAAGTTCATAAGTAAATTTTTTCTATAGAAAAAGTTCATAAGTGAACTTTTTTCTATAGAAAAAGTTTATTAGTGAACTTTTTTCTATAGAAAAAGTTCATTAGTGAACTTTTTTCTATAGAAAAAGTTCATTAGTGAACTTTTTTCTATAGAAAAAGTTCATTAGTGAACTTTTTTCTATAGAAAAAGTTCATTAGTGAACTTTTTTCTATAGCAAAAATATGATTCTAAAGAAATTTTTTAAATAAAATTTTTTTTAATTGTTGCATTCAAAGAAAATCTATTTGCAAAAAATTCCTTATCAAATTTGCAAGTGTATTCTATAATAATGACCTAATTGCTTTGATATAATTGTGATTATTTCAAACCTCAATCACTCACTGCCCATTTTTGTAAACCACATAAATTTACTTAATACACTTTATTTATCGGGGGGTTAGAATCTCTTCATCACTGTCACAATTGTGTCATTATCTTTATCTACAACAAATAAACGAACGAACGAACATTCATGTAATACATTTGAACATTTGGTAATTTACAAGTTTTATTTTATGTCACTTTTTTTTTCATTGCAACAATTACAAATACATACATAAGTATTCCAATGAATCTCGAGTATTTAATATGAAAATTTTAGTTTTTGTTCAAATGCCAAATAATTCATAGATCCATCCAACCATCCATCCAAACAAACTGACAATCAAACATTATGTGTTGTTATTATAACAACCAAGTCATTGTTGTTGTATTACATTGTTTGAAACAAAAAAAGTTTATATTTCGTATAGAACTCAAAACCCATACATACGCATAGAAAGACAGAAATGGTATTGGTTTGACAGTTAAATGATGCTGTCATTTTGTCATTGTGACAAGTGTCATTTTATTAAATCACAAATAAGCTTGACAGCTAAACAGTGTTTTGGTTTGATAATGATGGCAAAGATATATAATACTACCGACTATATAGTATTCATAATCGTATTTGTTTGTAATATAATAAAATTTTTGTTAAATTTAGTTTTGTAGGAACACGATGATGATGTTGTTGGTGACGACTTTGTTTTCATGATAATGATGATGATTTGGATGATGATGTTTTTTATATTGATAATGATTTTATTATTATTGTAACTATTATTAAATAGTGTAATTGTGCTTACACAATTAAACGATTGTAATGAATTTATAACAGACAGAATTGTAATATGATTTTGTAGTATAAGGGGTCTTTCATATAGGGCATTTTATTTTTTAGACTAAATATAAAAATAAGCTACAATCGAAATTTTATAATAGTTTTTCTATAGAAAAAGTTCATTAGTGAACTTTTTTCTATTGAAAAAGTTCATTAGTGAACTTTCTTCTATTGAAAAAGTTCATTAGTGAACTTTCTTCTATAGAAAAAGTTCATTAGTGAACTTTCTTCTATAGAAAAAGTTCATTAGTGAACTTTCTTCTATAGAAAAAGTTCATTAGTGAACTTTATTCTATAGAAAAAGTTCACTAGTGAACTTTCTTCTATAGAAAAAGTTGATTAGTGAAGTTCATTAGTGAACTTTTTTCTATTGAAAAAGTTCATTAGTGAACTTTCTTCTATGAAAAAAGTTGATTAGTGAACTTTCTTCTATAGAAAAAGTTGATAGTGAACTTTCTTCTATAGAAAAAGTGAACTTTTTTTCTATAGAAAATGTTCAATAGTGAACCTTTTTTCAATAGAAAAAGTTCATAAGTGAACTTTTTTCTATAGAAAAAGTTTTTTAGTGAACCTTTTTCTATAGAAAAAGTTCATTACTGAACTTTTTTCTATAGAAAAAGTTCATTAGTGAACTTTTTTCTATAGAAAAAGTTTATTAGTGAAATTTTTTCTATAGAAAAAGTTTATTAGTGAACTTTTTTCTATAAAAAAAGTTCATTAGTGAACTTTTTTCTATAGAAAAAGTTCATTAGTGAACTTTTTTCTATAGAAAAAGTTCATTAGTGAACTTTTTTCTATAGAAAAAGTTCATTAGTGAACTTTTTTCTATAGAAAAAGTTCATTCGTGAACTTCTTTCTATAGAAAAAGTTCATTCGTGAACTTCTTTCTATAGAAAAAGTTCATTCGTGAACTTCTTTCTATAGAAAAAGTTCATTCGTGAACTTCTTTCTATAGAAAATGTTCATTAGTGAACTTTTTTCTATAGAAAATGTTCATTAGTGAACTTTTTTCTATAGCAAATGTTCATTAGTGAACTTTATTCCTCAGCAAAATGTTCTCTAATGAAATTTTTTATAAAAAAGTGTTCACTAATGAACCTTTTCTTTAGAAAAATCTTCACTTATGAACTTTTTCTATAGAAAAATGTTCACTAATGAACTTTTTTTATAGAAAAAAGTTCACTAATGAACTTGTTTTATAGAAAAATATTCACTAATGAACTTTTTCTATAGAAAAATGTTCACTAATGAACTTTTTCTATAGAAAAATATTCACTAATGAACTTTTTATATAGAAAAAAGTTCACTAACGAGCTTTCATTGGTTCACTAATGAACTTTTTCTATGGAAAAAAGTTCATTAATGAAGTTTTTCTATAGAAAAAGTTCACTAATGAAGTTTTTCTGTAGAAAAAGTTCACTAATGAACTTTTTCTATACAAAAATATTCACTAATGAAATTTTTCTATAGAAAAAATTTCACTAATGTACTTTTTCTATAGAAAAATGTTCACTAATGAACTTTTTCTATAGAAAAATGTTCACTAATGGACTTTTTCTATAGAAAAGTGTTCACTTATAAGCTTGTCTATAGAAAAATGTTCACTAATGAACTTGTTCTATAGAAAAATGTTCACTAATTAAATTTTTCTATAGAAAATGTTCACTAGTGAACTTTTTCTATAGAAAAAATTTCACTAATGAGCTTTTTTTTATGTATGTATCTTCAAAATTATGGATGTTATGGAGTCCATTTTGCAAGACCCTTTAATTTAAATTTTTGTAAATTGATAGTTTTCCTGTATTTTTTGCATTTTTTTTTCTAAATTAAAATTAATGATTTTATAATAAGAAATATAACGTTTTCAATTGAGTCGAATAGTAATTGTCAGTTGAGCATTTGTTTTCATTTTGGATTATTTTTAGTTTAATTTTTTATGACATTTTAAATGACAAACGATTTTTAATTGAATTTAATTGATTTTGAAGAGTGTGATCAGTGCGTGAGATATTTATTTAGAGACAAGGTTTTGGAAATGAAATCAATGACTCTATTATAAGTAAATGATTATAAATGGATTTGAAGATTGGACTTCAAAATAAATTTATCAAAAAATGTGTAATAAAGCCTTTATTATATTCGAAATAGAAATAAAAATGTCCGTCTGAAGAAAACAAGAAGACAAGTTTTCTATGGAAAACTGATCGTGCGACTAGTTTTGTATAGAAAACTGTTCGTGCTACAAGTTTTCTATAGGAAAGTGTTCGTGCTACAAGTTTTCTATAGAAAACTGGTCTTGCGAAAAGTTTTCTATAGAAAACTGGTCTTGCGAAAAGTTTTCTATAGAAAACTGGTCTTGCGACAAGTTTTCTATAGAAAACTGGTCTTGTGACAAGTTTTCTATAGAAAACTGGACTTGCGACAAGTTTTCTATAAAAAACTGGTCTTGCGACAAATTTTCTATAGAAACCTGGTCTGGCGACATGTTTTCTATAGAAAACTGTTCGTGCTACAAGTTTTCTATAGAAAACTGTTCGTGCTACAAGTTTTCTATAGAAAACTGGTCTTGCTACAGGTTTTCTATAGAAAACTGGTCTTGCTACAAGTTTTCTATAGAAAACTGGTCTTGCGACAAGTTTTCTATAGAAAACTGCTCTTGCGACAAGTTTTCTATAGAAAACTGGTCTTGCGGAAAGTTTTTTATAGAAAACTGGTCATGCGACAAGTTTTCTATAGAAAACTGGTCTTGCGACAAGTTTTCTATAGAAAACTGGTCATGCGACAAGTTTTTCTATAGAAAACTGGTCTTGCGACAAGTTTTCTTTAGAAAACTGGTCTTGCGACAAGTTTTCTTTAGAAAACTGGTCTTGCGACAAGTTTTCTTTAGAAAACTGGTCTTGCGACAAGTTTTCTTTGGAAAACTGGTCTTGCGACAAGTTTTCTTTAGAAAACTGGTCTGCGACAAGTTTTCTATAGAAAACTGGTCTTGCGACAAGTTTTCTATAGAAAACTGGTCTTGCGACAAGTTTTCTATAGAAAACTGGTCTTGCGACAAGTTTTGTATAGAAAAATGGTCTTGCGACAAGTTTTCTATAGAAAACTGGTCTTGCGACAAGTTTTCTATAGAAAACTGGTCTTGCGACAAGTTTTCTATAGAAAACTGGTCTTGCGACAAGTTTTCTATAGAAAACTGATCTTGCGACAAGTTTTCTATAGAAAACTAATCTTGCGACAAGTTTTCTATAGAAAACTAATCTTGCGACAAGTTTTCTATAGAAAACTAATCTTGCGACAAGTTTTCTATAGAAAACTAATCTTGCGACAAGTTTTCTATAGAAAACTGGTCTTGCAGAAAGTTTTTTATAGAAAACTGGTCATGCGACAAGATTTCTATAGAAAACTGGTCATGTGACAAGTTTTCTATAGAAAATTGGTCATGCGACAAGTTTTTCTATAGAAAACTGGTCTTGCGACAAGTTTTCTATAGAAAACTGGTCTTGCGACAAGTTTTCTGGTCTTGTGACAAGTTTTCTATAGAAAACTGGTCTTGCGACAAGTTTTCTATAGAAAACTATGGCCAAATTACCGCATTCGATCGAAAACTCAGACTTTTAAGCGAATATTGTGAAGTATACTTTAGGGATGTTGAAAATTACTTCGATGCAAAAAGTTTATTGAAATTTGGTATCCATTTTGATTCGTTTTTTAAAACATATAGTCCAATTAAAATTATTTCACTATTGTTCATCTTTTGGCAAATAACTTCAAAAAAATATAGTAAAATGTGCATCTTTTAAATAATTTTGATTATTCTTAAAGTATGCTACACAAATGTTTTGAAAATATCTAAGATTTCAATCAATTTCGAATGCCGTAATTTGGCCCCTGGTCTTACGACAAGTTTAATATAAAAAACCAGTCTTTCGACATATTTTCTAAAGAAAACTGGTTCTGGTTCAAATTATATTCTTTTGCTATCAGAAACTTTTGGCAAATCAGTTAAAATATAGTGAACCTTATACGTTTTATACTATTTAGGTTATCCTAAAAGTATGCTACATAAATGTTTCTGTTCCATCTGTCCATCTGTGTTCATTTGAAATTATCTCTAATGTTTTACAAGTTATAGAATTATTTGCAAGAAAAGATAGATAAGTTATTGTCCTTTTGCTATCAGAAACTTTTGGCAAATCAGTAACAATATATTGAACCTTATATGTTTTATATTATTTAGGTTATCCTTAAAGTATGCTACCCAAATGTTTCTGTTCCATCTGTCCATCTGTGTTCATTTGAAATTATCTCTAATGTTTTACAAATTATAGAATTATTTGCAATAAAAGATGGATAAGTTATTGTCCTTTGTCACAAGTCCTCATTCTAAGTCATGAAAATTTAGAAATTTCCATTGAATTGATAAGACTTTGAGGAACTTTAAGTCAAGACAATATTTTTTCCAGTTGTTGCTTAATTACTCCTCAAATTTAGAATTGAAGTGCTAAATCTTGACACCTTTTGACATATATAGTTTTTTATTTTTTTGATAAATCACTTTAATTTATTCCGAAAATCAAAAGCTGTTTGTGTCTTCAAGAAAACTAAATTAAAGCCAAGTTAAGTTTTAGTAAAAAAAAAAAAAAACCCAAAACACTTTAACATCAACAGCAAAATCTGATAATTTCTTATAAAGATGAATAATTGTAATGTTAACATCTTTATGTGTCAAAGCGGCGGCATCTTTATCATGCAACTCTTTTCTTTTTTGTTCTGTTTCCCTGATTCTTTCATTTTCTTTCAAATCAAAACGTTTGCCACATCTTGTTGTCTTAAGAGATAAGAAAAAAAAACTAAAACTTTGCATATTCATTTCCGATGTGGTCCGACATAAACCATAACTGATGGATAAAGAAGAAAAGCAAAAAAATTTAGTTATGGGGATATAAGACAATGCAACAATTTATTTATGTATGCCCCATCATACCAAAAAATGTACCTACCATGGTGTTATTTTTTTGTTGTTTAAGCGCACCGTTTTAGAGGCTATGAATGGTTTTAAGGCAGGAGGTTTTTGTTTTTTTTCTGAAGCCTTTTTTTAGTTTTTATTCTCTTGCTCATTCATTTTCTTCATTTAGTTCATGCATTTTAGAGCTGTCAAGTTTTGTCGGTTTTAAGTCATGCCACAAAAATGTTCATGCCATGGCTGTAGTATTTTGTTTTCAACTTTTTTTTTTTACTTTGTATTGTCTTAAATACGAAATAAACATGATTTGAAAGTAACAGCAGCAGCAACAAAAAAAAAAACTCTAGCAACAGCAACAACAGCAGCAACATTAGCAAATAAACAGCTCTTTCTTAACAAAAAGGCCGAAACGTCTTTAGATTGTCTTGTTGTCTGTCATTTTGCATAATAAAATGCACAAAAGCTTATGAAAAAAAAAACCCAAATTGGAATGGCATCAGCAGCAATCTAACCCAACCAAACTTAACTAAAACAACTCACCAACCAACCGAACAACCAACCAACTGACAAACCGACGCGTCGAAACCCAAACAACAGCCTAGACCCCAGCAACATTTGCTAGTCCTGCAACACAAGATAAACACCAACAACTTTATATAAAATTTCTTTGCAAACAAAAAAGACAACTTAAATATATCTACAACTGTAAATATTTGCTGCAACAGCAACAACCGACACTAGCAACATTTACAAAAATTGCTTCCAAATGGAAGTGTTAAAAGATTTTTTCACTTCGATTATTTAAAATGAATGAATGTTTAGGAAGGCTACAAAAAAAAAAACACAATTCAGAAAACCCAGCTCGAATATATAAATTTAAACAACATTCGGTAGAAGACCAGAAAATAAGGCGTTCAAAGTTTGCAGTGAAAAACAAAAAACTTCAACACGACACCTTGCAACAACGTGTTAGATTACTCACTTAAGATAAATGCCACAAAAGGTGCAATGAATAAAATTACAGAAAAACATATACAAAACTAAATGTAGGCACACAAACTTACACACAAACTTGCACAGTGGTTTAGAGAAGACAATTGTCAAAAATATTGCTTAAACCAGCTAGAACCAGGTAAATAGAACACTTAGGGACAGATTTGAAAAACTTTTTATTAAACACATAATTTTGGAAAAACTCCAATAATTCTTTCCAAATCAAGAAATTTTATAGAAAGCATCCTCTTCTATTCATGGAACCTTTGCATTGCTAAAATTTCACATTTAAAATTTTGAAAAAAAAAATATACATTCTTTCTTTTCAAGCCTTTTATGATTCCGGTCAAGGTTTCTATAGAATATATCCTCCTCCATAACCTGATACCCCATTTCTTAGCCCATGTTTCCTGGTTCAATGGGAATTCGTACTACTGTTACATTTTCTTCATTTCTAGTTGTTTTACAAAGCTATGTTGACTACATAACATATCTCTGTTAAACGCAATGGTTTGTGTCTGGGGTAAACAAGTAATAACCCTGAAAGCAACTTAGTTAACTTTAACCGTCGCTTTACCAAAGGTTTTTATGTACGTCGTTTACTTATACCCACCCGGGTGGTACTGTACATTATTACTTATGATTATATGAGAAGATCAAGTGTTTTTTTGTATATTTTTATAAATTTTGTTTTATTTTCTTTCTTTTTATTAGTTGTAACTATTATCTCTCTTAAAATACAGTGAAACCTGATTATAACGTATACCATAGGACAAGGTACAAATTAACAAATTAAAAAATTAACAAAAGAAAACCCAAATGGTCACCCGGGTGGGTATTGGCAAAGCGAAGGTTAACCAAATTTCCTGTGGGATCAAAATATTAGGAAATCCTTTAGACTCGCGGATGAGTGCAGTGTCTTCCAGGCAGAGATTTTTGCCATCTGGAAGGCTAGAGAGCTCATTCAGGGTCTTATAGCTGTTAACAGTGAGGTGACAATTAATTTCGATAGCCAGGCCGCGCTCAAGGCGTTGCGGGATAGTAGTGTTACCTCCAAATTAGTCAAAAAATGTAGGATAGCTCTTTTTGAGCTATCACTTTGCTATATGATTAGATTGTGCTGGGTTCCGGGTCATTGCGACATCGTTGGCAACGAAGTTGCGGACAAAGTTGTCAGACAAAGCTCAAGTCTAGACTTAAGCCAAAGAGTGTCGGATTTGGCTCCACCTATCTGTCACTTTTATCTGAGCATTAAGTCCTGGACTAGTCAGGAAACCACAAGGCTGTGGGGCAACATGGTTACGTGTAGGACATCTAGAGCTATATGGCCTAAACCGGACAGTAATGGTACTAAGCTTCTATTAGGTCTAAATAGGTCAGGCTAAAGAATATGTATAGGAATATTGGGCCATAAATTCTAGGTTACATAGGTGGGATAGCAGCATTTCAGACCTCTGCAGACTATGTCTATATGAGGATTCGTCCGAGTCGGTAGAATACATTCTCTGTCACTGTCCAAGGCTGCAAAACCTTAGACTCAAATTTTTAGACAGCAGATTCCTTGCTGACCTACAGGATCTACAACAGTGCAGGTTGATTGATATTGTAGAGTTCATCACGGGTCTCAACTGGCCTAGATAGGGTAGTCTTCTCTACAACTCTCTACTATCTGTTCTCTTTCTCTATCTTCATTCTTTCTTTTCTCCTTCTCTAGTAAAGGATCACAATGGACCCCTGGAGTCTCCGAGTGAAGGTGTCGTTGACACCTCCTTTATTACCTAACCTGTGGTTGATGCTTGGACTACTTTACCGAAGAAAAGTGACTATTTTAATATGGCGATGTCATTGGAGGTAGTCATTGTCCGACCTTGCATGACTTTTCAACTAACTTAAAATTAGTTTTTTATTAGTTAGTTAATAGACAAAGAAAGAAAAAGAGAAAAGTAACACTCTGGGTTACCTTCTTTGGAAAGGAAATAGTAGAGAAGCCAAAGGTGGCGGTGAAAAGGAGAGATAAATCTTTATATTATTCAACACTTTACAACTGAAATTGATGTTGCCGAGTCCGAATATTATGCTTAGTAGTCAACTTGCTAACCGACAAAGCCACAGCACTTAACAATAGAAAAGTAAACATCATATTATCAATTTTAAAAAAAGAAGTCCAAAAAGTAGACAAGCATGAATGCTAAAAATAGAGTAACTTCACTGCACAGAACATGATCGCAATAAATTGTGAAATTTCTGCATGACTTTGTAGTCAGATTGTAGTTAGTTGCTAAAAAGTTGACAAAAAATGAATTATTTTCGTAGTCGACTTTCGATTTGTTTGCAGGGAAGGTATCTTAACCAGTGGAGGGCACCAAGACCTATGCAAATTTGCGATTGTATTAGTAGCAACAAAGAAAATTAAAAAAAATCCGTATTCTGTTCTCGCTCATCATTTATGTTTCATAGCGATTGATTGATTTGTAGTTAGATTGTAGTTAGTTACAAAAAGTTGACCAAAAATGGTTAATTTCGTAGTCGACTTTCGATTTGCTTGCAGGTAATATACCAACACATATGCAAATTTCCGATTGTATTAGTAGCAGCAAAGAAAATTAAAAAAAAAACGGTATTGTGTTCTCGCTTCATAATTTCTGTTTCCTAGCGATTGATTAAATTTTTTGGTGAGAGTTTGTAAAAAACTGGAGCGTAATAGTATTCTTTGCTCTTTAAAATTGTTGTGCGTCATGCATGTGTGTCAGCAGAATTTGTTTGCCTGTAACTAGTTATAGCAAATAAATTTCTCGCCCATGGCAGATCTAAACAGACAGATGAGCTAGTAGAGCTTTTTCACTTAATTACATCAAACATCTACTATTTTGAAAAAGCATTTTTGAGCTTAGGTCGACAACTTTGAAACTATGCAGAAGGAGATATATTCTAATAAAATTACTTACATTCAGAATTCTTAATTAGCTAGAGATTTACTATATGTGATCCGATCTATGGAAAGGGAAAAGGTGGCTTATGATTCAAAGCACAATTTCTAAAAATAAGCTAAATTTTCGAAATTCTGTTTTTGAGTCATAAGCTACCTTTGCATAGACCATGGGCGAATATTGTGAAGTGTACTTTAGGGATGTTCAAAGTTACTTCGATGCAAAAAGTTTATTGAAATTTCGTATCCATTTTGATTCGTTTTTAAAAATATTTATTGTTCAATTAAAACTCTTTTACTATTGTTCATCTTTTGGTAAATAACTTCAAAAAAATATAGTAAACTGTGCATCTTTTAAATAATTTTGATTATCCTTAAAGTATGTTATACAAATGTTTTGAAAATATCTAAGATTTCGATCTATATCGAATGCCGTAATTGGGCCCCAGGTCACATATAATAGTTATAATAGTTCGATTACGATAATTTTTTTTTTAATTTTTCTCAAAATTTTCAAAAATTACGGGACATTAAAAACTTTTAGCAAATTCTAAAACCTTTTTCATATCTTAAAACTACATTTTCAAAGTTTGCAAAATTGCTTCAATTTGTATGGAAAAACTTTCTTTTTCCAGTTTCTCTATTTAACTTGTTAATTTAAAAGATTTTGAATTGTATATTATATATTTTTTTTAACCACTGTGCACTAACTTACATATTGAAACCGAATTTCACACCAAAGACGCAGACATACATACATTTATTTCAGCTAAAGCAGCAGACGAGGGTGACCAAAGGCCCCTAATATTATAAAAATATGAGTAGCTAAAAGATATAAGTCTAAAATGTTTGACAGTGCATAAAGTTTTCTAATAAACATCAGTTTTATATTGAAAACATTTTTTGTTCAATTTTCTGTAGAAACCTTTCTTTCGACCAGTTTTAATATTTTTCGCACAGTTTTCTATGGCTTTAGGTTTATATAGAAAACTTTTTCTTAGCAGTTTTGCATGATTTCAGATTATTGAAGAAATCATGTTTTATCTGTAAAAAAATCTATCTTTTACCTCTTCTCTATAAAAAAATATTTTTCGAGCAGTTTCCAATTCATTAGGTTTCTGTATAAAACAGCTCGAAAAACAAGTTTTGTATAGGTATGAGGTCTAGCCAGATTTTTTTATAAATAACAGCTAAAAAAAAGGTTTCTATGGAAAACTGGCCGAAAACTAGTTTCAGTAGAAAACTGACCGAAAAACTAGATTTAATAGCAAAGTGGTAAAAGGACAGGTTCCTACTGATATCTGGTCGAAAGTGAGATAATTACAACAACAGAAATATGTAGAACTGTAGATCTTTCTATATGAAAAACTGACCGAATGACAGGTTTTCTATATGAAAAACTGTCCGAAGGCAAGTTTTCTTTAAAAAAAAGTGGCCTAAACAGAAGCAGTCTATAAAAACTGATTAAAGTTCAAGTTTTTTTTTTAGGAAACTGTCAACCTATACCACGTTTCTAACAAGAAAAGTTCGATGTAATAAAATAGTAAAAAAATTCTTCTTTGTACTACTTTCTTATATAAATTTGTGTGAACAAAAGAAGATTTTAGAATTGTTGATGTTAACAATTGTTCAATAAGACAAGTTTCAATAGAAAATTGTTTGATAAGACAGGTTTTAATAGGTAATTGTTTGATGAGACAAGTTCCGATATAAAATTGTTCGATGAGAAAAATTTCTGTAAAAATTTGTTCGAAAAGTCAAATTTCTATAGAAAATAGTTTGATAAGACAGGTTTTAATAGGTAATTGTTTGATGAGACAAGTTCCGATATAAAATTGTTCGATGAGAAAAATTTCTGTAAAAATTTGTTTGAAAAGTCAAATTTCTATAGAAAATAGTTTGGTAAGCAAATTTCTTTAGAAAATTGTTCCTTAAAACAAGGTTCGATAGAAAATTGTTTGATGGGACAAGTTTCTATTGAAAATAGTTCGATAAGCAAAGTTCTTTAGAAAATTGTTCGATAAAATAAATTTTTATAGAAAATTCTTTGATGAGACAAGTTTTAATGGAAAATTGTTCGACAAGACAAGTTCCGATAAAAAGTTGTTCGATGAGACAAGTTTCTATAGAAAATTGCTCGATGAGACAAATTTCAATGGAACATTTTCGATTTGAAAAGTTTCTATAGATAATTGTTCGATGAGACTAATTTATATAGAAAATTGTTCGATAAGACAAGTTAGTTTAGAAAATTGTTTGATGAGACTAGTTTATATGGAATAAAATTCTATAGAAAATGTTTGAATGAAACAAATATCTTTAGTTTATTAGCGAACTTTTGTATAGATTTGTTATAGGAAATTTTATAGAAAAATTTTTGACGTCGCTATTTTCTATAGACAACTATTCGGTATCATTCTCTTTAAACAAAGATCTATCAAACTTATTTGTTGGGAAATTGGTGTACTTCAAATATTTTTCGGTTAAAAAAAAATTACGAATTTCTTACAAGTTTTCTTCAAAAAATAGTTTTAAATTGCAGTCAAATCAGGGACCAAATTACCGCATTCGATATCGATCGAAAATTCAGACTTTTATGCGATTATTGTGAAGTATACTTTAGGGATGTTCAAAATTACTTCGATGCAAAAAGTTTTCAGTAAACTTTGGTATCGATTTTGATTCGTTTTTAAAAATATATATTGTTCAATTGAATCTCTTTTACTATTGTTCATCTTTTGGCAAATAACTTCACAAAAATATAGTAAACTCTGCATCTTTTAAATAATTTTAATTATCCTTAAAGTATGCTATACAAATGTTTTGAAAATATCTAAGATTTCGATCGATATCGAATGCCGTAATTTGGCCCCAGATTTTACCAAATTTATGCCACCGAACTTGTTATTTTTCAAAAAAAAAGTTCTCATAGAACAATTTTTTTTTTAGAAAATAGTTGGAATCTAACTTGATTCTTTACTAATTAAATCGTATCGTCTCCTATCTATATAAAATAGTTTGAATAGAACTAGTTTCTTAAAAAAAAAAAAATAAAATAGTAAAAAGCAGTTTTTTAAGAACTAGTTCGTTTCAAAATAGATTCATTAGAGACGAGTTCGTATCAAACTAGTTTCTGGAGACAACAGTTGCTATCGAACTGTAAGAAATGGTTTCTTACTTGGTTCGTAACAAATTAGTTCGTATCGCCGACTATCAATTTCTTAAAAAGTAGTATATAATTTTTTTAAACTATATCCCTTCGCAACCAACCATTTCCTTTAGAAATGGTTTCCATCGAACTGGTTTCTTTGAAAGCAATTTGCGTTAAACTAGTTTCTATAGAAAAACTATGTTTGAAAACCAGTTCGATTTGCAAACCAGTTCGATTCGCACTAGTTTCTTAAAGAGACTAATTCGATTCAAACTTGTTTGTTTAGAATTTTAAATGCATCAAACTGCTTTCTTAAGAAAACATTTAACTTTAAAATATAAAATGCTAAAAATGGTAAAATTTGTTTCTAAAAGTTTGGCCTTCCCAGTTTTTTTGTCCGAAAAAACAATTATATATACAGTCATTTATAAAAAACAGTACGTACTTGAAATTGCTGATATAATGACGTCTTGTAAAACGTTAATTTAAATTGCAAATGCAGTTGTAAACTGCCAGTAGGAAGAAAAATACTTCAACCTTAAAAAGAAATGAAATAACAGCAACAAAAACTGTTAAAACAAAAAAAAAAAAATCAAGAAAAATTAAATACAATTTTTAACAACAAAGTGGCAACTCCATTTAGTACAACAAGCCATTAGTCATTATATTGTTGTTGTTGCTGTTGCAGTTATTTTTTGAAAAGTTGCTGATGTTTAGAGCGTGTGCTTTTCGCTTTTTTGCTTTCTTTCTTTTCATTGCTGCTGCTGCTATTGTTTGTTGCTGGTTTTTAGACAAAAGAACCAACAACCATCAAAATGAAAAATAACATAGGAAACAGCCAACAACAGCAACAACATTTTAACACAAATTGCTTTTTTTTTTTTTGACAATACTTCAAATTGCCAACTCTTTTATCATGTTGTTGTTTATTGCAGTCATTTTGTTGGTTGATGCCTTAGCAATCATCGGGTTGTATTGGGTTATTCATTTTGTTGTTGCTGTTGCTGCTGCTGACTGTTTGGTTTTCCTAGTCGTTAGATGTCAGAGAAGTGATAAATAGCCAAGGAAGTTTTTGAAGTTCTTATTTAGTTTCTTACTTTTTCCATTGAACTACAACTTGAGAATAGTTTTTTCGTATTTTATTTAAAGTCATTTTTCTAGAGTTTTTTGCTAAGATTTCTAAAAGTTTTCTTATTACTTCAAATGGTTTTGGGGGTAAAAGCTGAATAATGTCAACAGTGTTTTTTTTTTTTTTTTGTAAGTAGAGCAAAATTTTAAGTGTTGGACAGTTTGGACGTGATGGTTGTTATACATACCTAAAAAGAAAATTAAAGAAAAAAAGTGAGAAATTAGTATAATGTTAATTTGGATTTCTTTTGTTGAAAATATTTGTAAAAAGACTATAAATCTAGCTTATAGATATACCTTTCAATCAAATGTCTTAAGGTATTTTTAAAATTTGTATATAGAATTTGTATTTGCAAAAAATAGGAATTTTTGGCTTTAAGTTCTATAACTGTCAAATTTTTTTATATTTTTAATACATTTTTAACAAAAATAAAAGAATCTGATGATTTCAAAAAAGCTTTACTCTATCAAAACGAATGAATTTTATATTAGATATAAAACCTGTCCAACTCTGACATTGACATTTTTAACAAAATATCACCGAGATTAAAAACAGACAACAAATTGAAATGATTGCCCAACCAAGCTAATATCTAAATCATGTTTTCTCATAATTTTTCTGTAGAAATAATCTCATCGAAGAATTTTCTCATTTTTCTAAAGAAAGTTGTCTCATTGAACAATTTTTTGTAGAAACTAGTTTAACGAATAATTTTCTATAGAAACTTGTGTTATTGAACATTTGTTTATCCAACACTTTTCTATAGAAACTTGTCTCGTCGAAAAATTTTCTATAAAAACTTTTTCATGGAAACTTGTCTCATCGAAGAATTTTCTATAGAAAATTGTCTTATCGAACAATTTTCTATAGAAACTCATCTCATCAAACAGTTTTCTATAGAAACTTGTCTTATCGAACAATTCTCTATAGAAACTTGTCTCATAGAACAATTTTCTACAAAAACTTGTCTCATAGTACAATTTTTAATAGAAACTTGTCTCATCGAACAACTTTCTATAGAAACTTGTCTCATCGAACAATTTTCTATAGAAACTTGTCTCATCGAACAATTTTCTATGGAAACTTGTCTCATAGAGCAATTTTGTACAGAAACTTATTGTGATATTGCGCCATCTAGGTATCGGTTCCAACATCTCTAATATTTAAGAATGAATTGTAAAAAAGTAGAATGTAAGAAATGTGTAAACAAAAAGAAAAGAAATAAAAATAAATAGATCACTCTTATTTAAACTACCAAAGACAAAACATCGCTCTTATTTTATAAAACAATTATCTATAGAAATTTCTCCCATCGACATTTTTTTTTTTATAGAAACTCGTCTCATCGAACAACTTTTTATAGAAACTTGTCTCGTCGAAAAATTTTCTATAAAAACTTTTTCATAGAAATTTTTTTCATAGAAATTTTCTATAGAAAATTGTCTCATCAAATAATTTTCTATAGAAACTTCTAATCAAACAGTTTTCTATAGAAACTTGTCTTATCGAACAATTTTCTATAGAAACAATTTTTAGAACAATTTTCTACAAAAACTTGTCTCATCGAACAATTTTCTTTAGGAACTTGTCTGATCAAACAATTTTCTATAGCAACTTGTGTAATCAAACAATTTTTTATAAGAAAAGTTTCATTGAACAAGTTTCTATAGAAAAGGTCTCATCGAATAATTTTCTCTACAAAGAATATTCTATAGGAACTTATCTCATAATACAATTTTCTATAGAAACTTGTCTTATCGAACAAATTTCTATAGAAACTTGTCTCAACGAATAATTTTCTATAAAAACTTGTCTCATCGAACAATTTGCTATAGAACCTTATCTTTTGCACAGAAACTTGTCTGATCGAACAATTTTCTATAGAAACTTGTCCTATCAAATATTTTTTTAAAGAAACTTGCCTCATCGAACAATTTTTTATAGAAACTTGTTTCATTAAACAATATTCTATTGAAATTTGACTCATCAAATAATTTTTATAGTAATTTTGATATTGAAATTTGTCCCATCTAACCATTTTCTATAGGAACTTGTCTCATCCAACAATTTTCTATAGAAACTTGTCTCATTAAACAACTTTCTATAGAAACTTGTCTCCTCGAACAATTTTATATAGAAATTTGACCCATCGAACGATTTTCTATAAAAACTTGAGTACTCGAACAATTTTCTAAAGAAACTTGCCTAATCGAACAAATTTATGTAGAAACTTGGCTCATCAAACAATTTTTTTATAGAAACATGTCACATTATCCATTTTCAATACAAACATGTCTTATCGAACAATTTCTTATAGGAACATGTCTCATCGAACAATTTTCTATAGAAATTTACCTCATCAAACAATTTTCTATAGAAACTTGTCACATCGAACAATTTTCTATAAAAAATTTTCTCATTGAATAATTTTTTACAGAAACTTGTCTCATCTAACAATTTTCTATTGAAACTTGTCTCATGAAACAATTTTCCATGGAAACTTGTCTCATCGAACTATTTTCTATAAAAACAATTTATTACAGAAACTAATCACATTGAACAATTTTTTATAGAAACTTTCGATGAGACATAGAACAATTTTCTATAAAAACTTCTGTTATCAAACTTGTTTCATTGAGCAATTTTCTTTAGAAGCTTGTCATAATATTTTTTTGGAAACGTCTCTCATCGAACAATTTTTAATAGCAAATTGTCTGATCGAACAATTTCTTATAGAAACTAGTCTCATCGAACAGTTTTTAAAGAAACTTGTCTCATGGAACAGTTTTTAATAGAAACTTGTCTCATCGAACTTGTTTGAAACAGCCAATCTTCTGAATAAATATTTTTGATGTCAACTATTTGTTGTCGAAACTTGTTTTATACAATCAATGTTTCAGCAAAAATGTATGTCATACCATTTTGTGTAGAAACTTGTTGGATATAAACAATTTATAAAAATCTTTCGAGTAATATTTAGTAGTCCTTGTTGTTTAACACTAGAGACATGACATATGACATGTTACAAGACAGTAGACAAAATTATAAAAAATTTCCTGTAAAAATATTCTTAAAAACGGATAGTTACGGCGGTAGATTTCTAGGTTTTGAGGTTAGAAAATTTCAGTGCTACTACATGTATGATAACTGATATTTCTATAGTAAAGTTTGGTATCATTGACAATATATGTATGAATATGCCCCAAAACAAGGGTTGTTTGTCGTAATGGCTAAATAATTGTGGATCTACGCGAATGATCCCAAAAGATCAGCAAAACCTAACAGAAGTCTTTAGGCTTAAAGAAAAAGTTTATAGTTTTTTGGGAAAAACCGGGCCTCTTTCAGTCACACCATTTGTAGAACCTAGAACGAGTTATTCTGAATGGCAAAAATCTTTTGGTTGCCATAAGTCTTCGGAAATACGGAAAAAATATCGACAAGACAATTTGAGCTTATATACATCGTCTCAGATAAGGAAGTCTTTCGGCACTCAAAACTTTGAGTTTATGAGTCATCCGCCGTTAAATACTGATGTCACAAAATAACATTTTATTATTTTCGAACATAGCAAATAAATGGCGAGGTCAACGTATAAAATACATGGTTTAGAAGAAGTATGTCAATCGGGAGTGAAAAAGTAATTCGCTGTTCGAGTTTAGATGTATTCCTATATATATGGATCCCCATGTAGAAAACTTTGAAAAACTATCCAACCATTTTTAATGGAAAATACTTATTTCTAATGTCGTAATATAGAAGGCAACCCTTTAATTTTTACCCGAATTTTTAATTGAAAAAATTTTGTGAAATTTAATTTTTCATATGAAATTTTACAAATAACCAAATGTCTGCCATAAATTATCGCACATACCACAAGTGACTTTTAAAAATAAAAATTAATTATATTAAAAATTAAAAAAAAAAAAAACTGAACACAAATTAATAACAAAAAATTAAAACAACACTTTAAACATTTACATTGATTATTAAGAGCTAAAAATTTACAATGAAAATTATAGTTCTTGTTCATATCAGTTCAAATTTGTAGAGACCAAATGAAATAATAAATTTATTTATAACTGTAAGAATTTATAAATAATATTTAACCATAAATATATATAACGATAAATATAAGTGTATAAATACTTATATATTTGTATAATTTAAGTGTGCTATAAAATGCAATAACGTTGCCATAAATTTAACGATCAATTTCATTAATAAGTGGTCATAAATTATAACGCGCCCAAGTCAAACAGGCCAAAACAGTCAATGGATTACATACAACACACACACACACACAACATGTGAACGGATGAACGAATGAACTGACTGACAAACTCGAACAATTAATATGGCAATAGCTAAAAAGCCATTTATCCTCAAAAATCTATAAATACACAATATTTTTATATATATTTACACATAAATTAATAAATATGTATAAATGGTATGTAGGAAAAATGAATATGTATGTATAAAAAATAAGCTCAAATATAACACGTTACAAATTATTGATATAAATTATATTTAATACAAATAATAATGAAAATTACACAAATATGCGGCACATGTGTTCACTATAATAATTCAAAACTTTTATTATAAGTAATTAACACTAAACAAGGCCAGAAGTGCCTCAAAAGACACTTAAAGCATAACTTGTATAAATAGTCATTTTCGAAAAATTTCCTATAAATAGTCAATTTTCGAAAAATTTCCTATAAATAGTCAATTTTCGAAAAATTTCCTATAAATAGTCAATTTTCGAAAAATTTCCTATAAATAGTCAATTTTCGAAAAATTTCCTATAAATAGTCAATTTTCGAAAAATTTCCTATAAATAGTCAATTTTCGAAAAATTTCCTATAAAGTCAATTTTCGAAAAATTTCCTATAAATAGTCAATTTTCGAAAAATTTCCTATAAATAGTCAATTTTCGAAAAATTTCCTATAAATAGTCAATTTTCGAAAAATTTTCTCTAAATAGTCAATTTTCGAAAAATTTCCTCTAAATAGTCAATTTTCAAAAAATTTCCTATAAATAGTCAATTTTCGAAAAATTTCCTATAAATAGTCAATTTTCGAAAAATTTCCTATAAATAGTCAATTTTCAAAAAATTTCCTATAAATAGTCAATTTTCGAAAAATTTCCTATAAATAGTCAATTTTCGAAAAATTTCCTATAAATAGTCAATTTTCGAAAAATTTCCCAAAAATAGTCAATTTTTTAAAAATTTCCTATAAAAAGTAAATTTTTCAAAAAATTCCTATAAATAGCAAATATTCAAAAAATTCCTATAAATAGTCAGTTCTCAAAAAATTTCCTATAAATAGTCAATTTTCGAAAAATTTCCTATAAATAGTCAATTTTCGAAAAATTTCCTATAAATAGTCAATTTTCGAAAAATTTCCTATAAATAGTCAATTTTCGAAAAATTTCCTATAAATAGTCAATTTTCGAAAAATTTCCTATAAATAGTCAATTTTCGAAAAATTTTCTATAAATAGTCAATTTTCGAAAAATTTCCCATAAATAGTCAATTTTTTAAAAATTTCCTATAAAAAGTAAATTTTTCAAAAAATTCCTATAAATAGCAAATATTCAAAAAAAATTCCTATAAATAGTCAGTTCTCAAAAAATTTCGTATAAACAGGGAATTTTCGAAAAATTTCCTTTAAGTAGTAAATTTTCGAAAAATTTTATTTAAATAGTAATTATCGAAAAATAATCAGTTTTCAAAAAATAGACAATTTTGGAAAAATTTCCTATAAATAGTAAATTTTTGAAAAATTTCCTATAAATAGTAAATTTACGAAAAATTTCCTATAAATAGTCAATTTTCGAAAAATTTCCTATAAATAGCCAATTTTCGAAAAGTTTTCTATAAATAATCAATTTTCGAAAAATTTCCTATAAATAGTCAGTTTTCGAAAAATTTCCCATTAAAAGTAAATTTTCGAAAAATTTTAAATAAATAGTAAACTTTTGAAAAATTTCCTATAAAAAGTAAATTTTTGAAAAAATTCATATAAAATGTCAATTTTCGAAAAATTTCCTATAAATAGTCAATTTTCAAAAAATTTTCCATAAATAGTAAATTTTCGAAAAATTTCCTATAAATAGTCAATTTTCGAAACATTTCCTATAAATAGTCAATTTTCGAAAAATTTCCTATAAATAGTCAATTTTCGAAAAATTTCCTATAAATAGTCAATTTTCGAAAAATTTCCTATAAATAGTCAATTTTCGAAAAATTTCCTATAAATAGTCAATTTTCGAAAAATTTCCTATAAATAGTCAATTTTCGAAAAATTTCCTATAAATAGTCAATTTTCGAAAAATTTCCAATAAATAGTCCATTTTCGAAAAATTTCCTATAAATAGTAAATTTTCGAAAAATTTCCTGTAAATAGTAACTTTACGAAAAATTTCCTATAAATAGTCAATTTTCGAAAAATTTTCTATAAATAGTCAATTTTCGAAAAATTTCCTATAAATAGTCAATTTTCGAAAAATTTCCTATAAATAGTCAGTTTTCGAAAAATTTCCCATTAAAAGTAAATTTTCGAAAAATTTTAAATAAATAGTAAACTTTTGAAAAATTTCCTAGAAAAAGTAAATTTTTGAATAAATTCATATAAAATGTCAATTTTCGAAAAATTTCCTATAGATAATCAATTTTCGAAAAATTTCCTATAGATGATCAATTTTCGAAAAATTTCCTATAAATATTTAATTTTCGAAAAATTTCCTATAAATAGTCAATTTTCGAAAAATTTCCTATAAATATTTAATTTTCGAAAAATTTCCTATAAATAGTCAATTTTCGAAAAATTTCCTATAAATAGTCAATTTGCGAAAAATTTCCTATAAATAGTCAATTTTCGAAAAATTTCCTATAAATAGTCAATTTTCGAAAAATTTCCTATAAATAGTCAATTTTCGAAAAATATCCTATAAATAGTCAATTTTCGAAAAATTTCCTATAAATAGTCTATTTTCGAAAAATTTCCTATAAATAGTCAATTTTCGAAAAATTTCCTATAAATAGTCAATTTTCGAAAAATTTCTAATGAATTAACAATTTTTGAAAGTTTTTATTCAAAAAGTCACTTTTTTATGATTCTAGGGTTAAATTTCCGAATTATTTGTTATAGCGTTAATTAAGTCTCACACAAAGATACAAATTTTTCATTATTTAACATTATTTTGAATTTATGTACCAGTATTTATTCATTCCAGTTTCAAATTATTATAAATGATTTATGAAATTCATTTCAAAACCATTAATAATAAATATTTTTTGCTGACCATAAATAACGATCAAATGGAAAAAACAATGCACAAATTTTGCAAATTATTGAAAAATTTCAAAAATATCTAAATAAGCAAAAAAAAAAACGAGTATATTATGGATGAAAAAAAAATTTCAAAATAAAGTGAAATTGATATAAAAATTAATTTAACAAAATAATTTATTTAAGTGTTAACACATTAAAAAACAATTTCGTTTTATCTTTTTTTTTGCGAAGTTTAACAAATTGTTTTAAGGGGAATTGACGATTAATTTTAGACGTTTTCAATTTTTTCAAAAGATAAATATTTTAGTTCGTAATTATGAAGTGAAACAAAACAAAAAATTGTGGTTAAATTAAAAATTTCCTGTTTTGGAGAAAATTGATTTTGCGTAAAAAGTTAATTGTTGGGTATTTTTAATAATTTTATTTAATGGCTTTCAATAAAAAAACATGTTATCTATTTTATCTATAAGTTTTTTTGTGGAATATTTATTGTTTGCTTTTAACATTTATTAATTAGACAATTGATTTTTATTTATTTGCAATATTTATAAAATTTAATTGAAATCGAATCAAATGCTTAATAATCGCTATTTGTTTGTAATTGTTGAAAATCGTTTAATTGGTTTCTAATGTAAGTAACATATAGAAATAAAAAATAGAGAATTTTTGAAAAAATTTTATTTAGGAATATTTTCGAAAATTAACTATTTATAGGATTTTTTTTAAATTGACTATTTATAGGACATTTTTTGAAAATTGACTATTTTTAGGAAATTTTTTTGAAAATTTACTATTTATAGGGAATTTTTCGAAAATTGACTATTTATAGGGAATTTTTCGAAAAGTTACTATTTATAGGAAATTTTTCGAAAATTGACTATTTATAGAAAAATTTTTCTAAAATTTCCTATTTATAGGAAATTTTTCGAAAATTGGCTATTTACAGGAAATTTTTCGAAATTTGACTATTTATAGGAAATTTTTCGAAAATTGACTATTTATAGGAAATTTTTCGAAAATTGACTATTTATAGGATATTTTTCGAAAATTGACTATTTATAGGAAATTTTTCGAAAATTGACTATTTATAGGAAATTTTTCGAAAATTGACTATTTATAGGAAATTTTTCGAAAATTGACTATTTATAGGAAATTTTTCGAAAATTGACTATTTATAGGAAATTTTTCGAAAATTGACTATTTATAGGAATTTTTTTCAAAAATTTACTATTTATAGGAAAGTTTTTGAAAATTGACTATTAATAGGAAATTTTTTAAAAATTGACTATTAATAGAAAATTTTTCGAAAATTTACGATTTATAGGAAAATTTGCGAAAATTTACTATTTATAAAAAATTTTTCTAAATTTGACTATTTATAGGAAATTTTTCAAAAATTTACTATTTATAGCAAATTTTTCGAAAATTGACTATTTATAGGAAATTTTTCAAAAATTGATTATTTATAGGAAATTTTTCGAAAATTGACTTTTAATAGGAAATTTTTCGAAAATTGACTCCTAATAGGAAATTTTTCGAAAATTGACTCCTAATAGGAAATTTTTCGAAGATTGACTATTTATAAGAAATTTTTCAAAAAATTGACTATTTACAGGAAATTTTTTGATAATTGACTATTTATAGGAAATTTTTCGAAATTGATTATTTATAGGAAATTTTTCGAAAATTGACTATTTATAGGAAATTTTTCGAAAATTTACTAATAATAGGAAATTTTTCGAAAATTGACTATTTATAGGAAATTTTTCGAAAACTGACTATTTATAGGAAATTTTTCGAAAATTGACTATTTATAGGGAATTTTTCAAAAAATGACTATTTTTGGAAGATTTTTCGAAAATTTACTACTTATAGGAAATTTTTCGAAAATAGTCAGAAAATTTTTCAAAAATTGACTATTTTTAGGAAATTTTTCGAAAATACTAAATTTTCAAAAATTTCGTCTAAAAACACAATTTCGAAAAATTTTCTCTAAATAATCAATATTCGAAATATTTCTTATAAATAGTCAATTTTCGAAAAATTTCCTAAAAAAAGAAAGTTTTCGAAAAATTTTCTATAAATAGTCAATTTTCGAAAAATTTCCTACAAATAGTCAGTTTTTGAAAAATTTTCTATTAATTGTCAATTTTTGAAAAATTTCCTATTAATAGTAAATTTTCGGAAAATTTCCAATAAATAGCCAGTTTTTGAAAAATCCCCAATAAATTTTTAATTTTCGCAAAATTTCCTTAAATTTCCTAAAAATAATCAATTTGCGAAAAATTTCCTATAAATAGTGAATTAAGTTTCGAAAAATGTTATACATATTTCGAAAAATTTTATTTAAACAATCAATTTTCGAAAAATTTTTTTAAATGGTCAATTTTCGAAAAAATGTCTATATATAAATTTTTTATTTTCGCAAAATTTCCTTTGAATAGTCAATTTTGGAAAAATATCGATTAAATAGTCAATTTTGTAAAAATATCCTTTAAATAGTCGATTTTCGAAAAATTTCCTATAAATAGTCAATTTTCGAAAAATTTCATATAAATAGTAAATTTTTTTAAAATTTCCTATAAATAGTCAATTTTCGAAAAATTTCCTATAAATAGTCAATTTTCGAAAAATTTCCTATAAATAGTCAATTTTCGAAAAATTTCCTAGAAATAGTCAATTTTCAAAAAATTTCCTATAAATAGTAAATTTTTGAAAAATTTCCTATAAATAGTCAATTTTCGAAAAATTTCCTATAAATAGTAAATTTTCGAAAAATTTCCTGTAAATAGTAAATTTTCGAGAAATTTCCTATAAATGGTCAACTTTCGAAAAATTTCCTAAAAATAGTCAATTTTCCAAAAATTTCTTATAATTTGTCAGTTTTCGAAAAAATTTCTTTAAATTTTTTAAAAGTTTTTAAAAATTTTCTTTACATAATCAATTTTTGAAAAATTTCCTATATAAAGTCGAAAAATTTTCTTTAAGTTGTCAATTTTCGAAAAATTTCCTATAAATAGTAAATTTTTAAAAATTTCCTATAAATAGTAAATTTTCGAAAAATTTCCTATAAATAGTAAATTTTCGAAAAATTTCCTATAAATAGTAAATTTTCGAGAAATTCCCTATAAATAGTCAATTTTCGAAAAATTTTCTATAAAAAGTCAATATTCGAAAAATTTCATATAAATAGTAAATTTTTTTAAAATTTCCTATAAATAGTAAATTTTTGAAAAATTTCCTATAAATAGTAAATTTTTTTAAAATTTCCTATAAATAGTAAATTTGTGAAAAATTTCCTATAAATAGTTAATTTTTGTAAAAATTCCCTTTAAATAGTCAATTTTCGAAAAATTTCCTAAAAATAGTCAATTTTCGAAAAATTTCCTATAAATAGTCAATTTTAGGAAAAATTTCCTATAAATAGTCAATATTATAAGTAAATTTTCGAAAAATTTCCTAAAATTAGACAATTTTGAAAATTTTCCTATAAATAGTCAATTTTCAAAAAATTTCCTATAAATAGTCAATTTTCGAAAAATTTCCTAAAAATAGTAAAATTTTCGAAAAATTTCCTAAAAATAGTAAAATTTTCGAAAAATTTCTTATAAATTGTCAATTTTAGCTAAATCCAATCGATCACTTGCCACCTACCTAGACCCTCTTAATGAAAACTAATCTATTGTTATATCAATAACATTTCAAAGCAAATTATTTTCAAACCACCTGCATAAGATACCACCCCTTCAGTTAAAGCTCTTTTCATCTCCTTAAATTTTACTTAAATTTTTTTTACTTGTACTCCATTAGACCGCCTGTGGCCCTTTTTCCGACACAATCACAATTTATTGCATTTTATGCATAAAATTATATAGTTAATTTTTCCATTTTAGTTTATTTATTATTTCAATTTGTGAAAGAATGAATGAATAATTTGCAATTCTATTCGCAATAAAATTGAAAAAAAGAAAAACTTTAAAAATGAATAACTTCTATAAAACTCATAATAATCGTGCGAAATTTCCATACATAGAGTTTCGCGGTTTATTTCATTTATAATTTTTCTTTTCAGAATTCAGAGAATAGAGTTGTGCATATAAATTTGATAAGTTTATGGTGAACTGCCGCTGCACGTTGTAGCGAGGTAACAACAGCGAATTTGCCACTGCGGTCTGGTTGTGTTTGGTATGGTGTGTGGTGGCGGTGAGGATATGGTTAAATGTGATAAGTACACTTAAAGAAAATATTGGTTGTATAAGGAAATTAAATTTCTAATACTTATATGTTGAAAGTTGAATTGAGAATTGGATAACATATCATTTCTATTATTTTGAAATTTGGTGCCAAACTTAACCTTAAATTTCTTTAAGTGCATTTTCTAAACTACTCTTAATTTCACAGCAAAAGCATTTTGTATTTATGATGTGTATAAAATTTGTATACATAGTAGTACGAGTAGTGAACATTTTGATAATAAATTCAAATTTGCGCGTCATAAATTTCCCCTCAACCATACATAGCCTTAATAATAATTATTTTTTTATTCTATTACAGTTTCTACAAAAGAATAAAGATTTTTTTTTCGCCAGAGTTTAAAATTTCACGCCTTCACAGTATACGAGTCCGAATACAGTTCAACAAACATCGTAAGCGTATCAAATTGGAACAGCTGTTAAGCATTTGCTACACGAAATCATGTTGGGATGTTATGATAACATGAAGGCAACTCTGATGGTGGCTAAGGGGGAAAAGTGTTCAGCGTTTTAAAGATGAGGAGGATGTTGAATGGTAGTGAATCATCATCAGAGTGTTTTAGTAGTGTTGGATTTAGCCAGTGGTGCAGTTTGGTTTCTTTTTTTTTTTGTTGTTACTTTATTATTTATGAACGTGATCTTTAATGGTATTTTAAAATTTCCTGTTGAAGTTTTAATTTTTAAAATGCTTTGATTTTTTTGTATTTCACTTCTTTTATAATGTTAGAAAGTTTCTGTTTTGACTTTAGGAAGTGGGGAACATAAATTATTTGAATAATGTTGATATGAGTTGAATTATATTCTGAGAATGAAATAAAATAGATGAGCTCTATTTCTTAAATTGTTAGAAAATGAAGAAGATTTTTTTTTTTTTTTTTAAATAAAAATTAATATACAAATTTCTTAAATTTTTCAAAAATTTATTATAAAATTTTAAGTTCTTAAATCAAGTAGACTAAATTACATTTTAGTTTAACTATTATATTAAGAGTTATGGCCTCCTAAGTACAAAAACACAAAGTTTTTTTCATAGTTTTTTTTTTTTAATTTTTCAAAAATTTTTTATTTCTGAAGAGGAAGTTGTCCTACTTTTACTATCATAACTTGAAAACGACTTAACCGTTTATATTGAAAATTCATCAAAGCATTAAGAACAAAATTATCCTTAAGTCTTGCTAACACAATTTTTTTGTGTGATCAAAGATTTTAAAGTTATTTACATCCCAATTAAATTTTTTTTTAATTTTTACAAAGTTTTTGATTTCTGAAGAGGAGGTTGTCCTACTTTTACTATCATAACTTGAAAACAACTTAATCGTTTATATTGAAAATTCATCAACACATTAAGAACAAAATTATCCTTAAGTCTTGCCAACACAATTTTTTTGTGTGATTAATGTTTTTAAAGTTATTTACATCCCAATTAATTTTTTTTTTTAATTTTTCTAAAATTTTTGATTTCTGAAGAGGAGGTTGTCCTACTTTTACTATCATAACTTGAAAACAACTTAATCGTTTATATTGAAAATTCATCAAAACATTAAGAACAAAATTATCCTTAAGTCTTGCTAACACAATTTTTTTGTGTGATTAAAGATTTTAAAGTTATTTACATCCCAATTAATTTTTTTTTTAATTTTTACAAAATTTTTGATTTCTGAAGAGGGGGTTGTCCTACTTTTACTATCATAACTTGAAAACAACTTAATCGTTTATATTGAAAATTCATCAAAACATTAAGAACAAAATTATCCTTAAGTCTTGCTAACACAAATTTTTTGTGTGATCAAAGGTTTTAAAGTTATTTACATCCCAATTAATTTTTTTTTTTAATTTTTACAAAATTTTTGATTTCTGAAGAGGGGGTTGTCCTACTTTTACTATCATAACTTGAAAACAACTTAATCGTTTATATTGAAAATTCATCAAAACATTAAGAACAAAATTATCCTTAAGTCTTGCTAACACAAATTTTTTGTGTGATCAAAGGTTTTAAAGTTATTTACATCGCAATTAAAATTTTTTTAATTTTTGATTTCTACTTTTATTATTATATCTTGAAAACAACTTTACCATTTTTATTGAAAATTCATTAAGAACCAAATTATCCTTAAATCTTGCTAACACAAATTTTTTGTGTGATCAAAGGTTTTAAAGTTATTTACATCGCAATTAAATTTTTTTAAATTTTTCCAAAATTTTTGATTTCTGTCCTACTTTTATTATCATATCTTGAAAACGACTTAACCATTTTTATTTTTTAATTCATCAAATCATTAGGAACAAAATTTCCCTTAAGTCTTGCTAACACAAGTTTTTTGTGAGATCAACGGTTTTCAAGTAATTTACATCGCAATTAAACTTTTTTTTTTTAAATATTTCCTGAAATTTGGGATTTCTGAAGTGGCCGTTGTCCTACTTTTATTATCATAACTTGAAAACGACTTAACCATTTATATTAAAAATCCATCAAAACACTAAGAACAAAATTGTCCTTAAGTCTTGCTAACATAAGTTTTTTGTGTGATCAAAGGTTTTAAAGTAATTTACATCGCAATTTAACATTTTTTTCTATTTTTTTCTAAAATTTGGAATTTCTGAAGAGGTTGTTGTCCTACTCATATTACCATATCTTGAAAACGACTTAACCAATTGTATTGAAAATACCTCATTAAATTAAAAACAAAATTGCCCTTAAGTCTTATTTACAAAAATGTTTGTATGATCAACGATTTTGAAGTTTTTTACATTGCAACATCAAGAATTTTCTTGTTTTTTGCAAATCGAAAAACTTTTATTTTTTTTAAATTCCTTAAAAAAATGTTAAGTGAAAAAAACTTACTATCATCACACGCCTTTTATTAAAAAAAATCCATCAATTATTAGTGATTTTATTAAAAATAATGAGAAAATACCCAATTTTTACCGAAAATTTGTGTAAGAAATCGTATTATTTTAACGTCTCTCAAAGCCTCTACTTTGATTACAAATTTTACATTAAAGGACTACATGACTTGAAAAATAGTTAAGTCTGATAGATAGGAAGTGACATATGGCAACAAAAAAGATGAATAATATAATTCCCGGTATTACTTTTAATATTATTCAATAATTTTTTCATTTATAAATTTACAACTAAGTCACGACTTTGAGGTGTAAATCTATAAAATCGAGCTATAATTGTTAATATTATAATTTTTTTTGCCAATAAACTTTAACAAAATACAATTATCAATTACATTTCAATAAATATAAAAAATTTATTAGTTTTTAACAAATACTAATAAATATTTCTAAAAACACTCAACAAGTCATAAAGTTTTATTATGCATAATTTAATATTTTTCAGAATTTCTATTTTTTTTTTTACAATTTCTGTAATTAACTGCTATAACTCGGCAACTAAAGCAATTAACGCTTATGACTTATATCAATATTGTGAGTAGAGATTTATAAATTTTCTCTTAACAATTTGAAAATTAATTGTTAGAATTTCATTTTAGCAATTACAAATTTATTTGTTAAAAATGGCAACCAGAAATCACATAAATCATTGTGAATCAGTTAGACGGGCTAAATAAATACAATGGGTTAGAATTTACGATGGGAGTAATAAAATTGGGTTATAAATCATAAATGTTGAAATTGGAAATTTTGTGGGATGATGAAATAGTGTAAACAAAAATAGAATAGAGTAGTCAGCATACATAGTCTGGTAGTCAGACTATATGTTTTGCTAGTCAGACTATATAGTCTGGTACTCAGATTATAGTCTGGTAATCAGATAATAGTCTGGTAGTCAGGCTATAGTCTGGTAGTCATACTATAGTCAGACTATAGTTTGGTAGTCAGACTATAGTCTGGTAGTCAGACTATAGTCTGGTAGTCAGACTATAGTCTGGTAGTCAGACTATAGTCTGGTAGTCAGACTATAGTCTGGTTGTCAGACTATAATCTGGTAGTCAGACTATAGTCTGGTAGTCAGACTATATTCTGGTAGTCAGACTATAGTCTGGTAGTCAGACTATATTCTGGTAGTCAGGCTCTAGTCTGGTAGTCAGACTATAGTCTGGTTGTCAGACTATAATCTGGTAGTCAGACTATAGTCTGGTAGTCAGACTATAGTCTGGTAGTCAGGCTATAGTCTGGTAGTCATACTATAGTCAGACTATAGTCTGGTAGTCAGGCTATAGTCTGGTAGTCATACTATAGTCAGACTATAGTTTGGTAGTCAGAGTATAGTCTGGTAGTCAGACTATAGTCTGGTTGTCAGACTATAATCTGGTAGTCAGACTATAGTCTGGTAGTCAGACTATAGTCTGGTAGTCAGGCTATAGTCTGGTAGTCATACTATAGTCAGACTATAGTTTGGTAGTCAGACTATAGTCTGGTAGTCAGACTATAGT
Organism: Stomorhina lunata; assembly: GCA_933228675.1. Taxonomy (NCBI): domain Eukaryota; kingdom Metazoa; phylum Arthropoda; class Insecta; order Diptera; family Rhiniidae; genus Stomorhina; species Stomorhina lunata. Next base: position 24,001,546 of record OW121741.1, read on the forward strand.
CTGGTAGCCAGACTATAGTCTGGTAGTCAGACTATAGTCTGGTTGTCAGACTATAATCTGGTAGTCAGACTATAGTCTGGTAGTCAGACTATAGTCTGGTAGTCAGGCTATAGTCTGGTAGTCATACTATAGTCAGACTATAGTTTGGTAGTCAGACTATAGTCTGGTAGTCAGACTATAGTCTGGTAGTCAGACTATAGTCTGGTAGCCAGACTATAGTCTGGTAGCCAGACTATAGTCTGGTAGTCAGACTATAGTCTGGTTGTCAGACTATAATCTGGTAGTCAGACTATAGTCTTGTAGTCAGACTATAGTCTGGTAGTCAGACTATAGTCTGGCAGTCAGACTATATTCTGGTAGTCAGGCTCTAGTCTGGTAGTCAGACTATAGTCTGGTTGTCAAACTATACTCTGATAGTCAGACTAATGTCTGGTAGTCAGACTATAGTCTGATAGTCAGACTATAGTCTGGTAGTCAGACTATAGTCTGGTAGTCAGACTATAGTCTGATAGTCAGACTATAGTCTGGTAGTCAGACTATAGTCTGGTAGTCAGACTATAGTCTGGTAGTCAAACTATAGTTTTGTAGTCAGACCATAGTCTGGTAGTCAGACTATAGTCTGGTAGTCATACTATAGTATGGTAGTCATACTATAGTCTGGTAGTCATACTATAGTCTGACTATAGTCTGGTAGTCATACTTTAGTCTGGTAGTCAAACTATAGTTTTGTAGTCAGACCATAGTCTGGTAGTCAGACTATAGTCTGGTAGTCATACTATAGTATGGTAGTCATACTATAGTCTGGTAGTCATACTATAGTCTGACTATAGTCTGGTAGTCATACTTTAGTCTGGTTGTCAGACTATAATCAGACAATAGTCTGGTAGTCAGACTACAGCCAGACAATAGTCCTGAAGTCAGACTATAGTCTGGTAGTCAGACTATAGTCTGGTAGTCAGACAATAGTCTGGTAGTCAGACTACAGTCAGACTATAGTCTGGTTGTCAGACTATAGTCTGGTAGTCAGACTATAGTCTGGTAGTTATACTATAGTCAGACTATAGTTTGGTAGTCAGACTATAGTCTGGTAGTCAGACTATAGTCTGGTAATCAGACTATAGTCTGGTAGCCGGACTATAGTCTGGTAGTCATACTATAGCCTGGTAGTCAGATTATAATATGGTAGTTAGACTATAGTCTGGTAGTCAGATCATAGTCTGGTAGTCAGACAACAGTCTGGTAGTCAGACTATACTTTGGTGGTCAGAATATAGTCTGCTGGTCAGAATACAATCTGCTAGTCAGTCTGGTAGTCAGACTATAGCCTGGTAGTCAGACTATACTCTGGTAGTCAGACTATAGTCGGGTAGTCAGACTATAGTCTAGTAGTCAGACTATGAGACTGTAGTCTGTTAGCTAATTTACTGAAATCTACTATCCTATTATCGGGCTTAATATCTGACTAGGAGTGCCCCTAAACATGTATCCCCTGGCTGGGCTTTCAAAGATAACAATGATTGATGTTGTCAAACCAGACAAAGAAATCAGTCATTTGCAAGTTTGTAGTAAATTTCTTTGAGCAAAATACAATATATTATGTACAAAATCATATGTAATTGATAGCCTTAAGATCGATTATTATCAGTATTATTTGTTGCCCTATTCCTCCATCTGTATTTTCATCTGTCTGCCCATTACTCTTAACATTTGTTTGCCTTAAACTCAATAATGCTAAAGATTGATTGTCTTGTCTTCCGATTTCTATTTGATTTCTTTTCCTATAATCTCACGTATCGCATTTCATTATTATAAAATACCTCGTTTTCTTTACAAAAAGGTTTTGATTGAAAGCCTAAAGTGTTAGTCGTATTGTATGTCTTTTACTTTTATATTAACAATAATTTATTGATTGAACAATCTATTATGATTGCACCCCTTGGCGCCAGTTAATTGGACACAACTTTTCACTCGTTTTTCTAGAGCTGCTGCTGTTGGATGGCTGTGTCTTATCATTGATTATTGTATTAATTAGTTGAAGAAACAAAAAACTGTATAAATTTGTTGTCTCAAGCTTCTGTAATAAAGATAAGAATCTTTCAATTAGTTGACAATGTGGCGTTTCAAAGAGAGAGGGCAAGAAATGAAATAAAGATTGATCGATATTTGTGGGATCATAAATATAAAAGTAAGAAGTGGTACTTGAAAAGTTCAAATACCTACCTATCTACCTAGCAGACTGAAGTAAGTCTAGCAGACAATAGATAAAGTGATTGATACATTTAAAATCAATCGAAATTGAAAGTATTCTTTGAAAAGTAGTTCAAAATTGATATAAGTTCCCAAGAAAAATATTTTTTTGTGTGCTTCTATCTCAAAAACATAAAAAGCAAACCTCGTAAAATTTATTAAAAAACAACATCCCCTTTAATTTAAACAATTATAGTAAATAAAAAGTTTATATAAAAATATCAAATATAAAAAATTATACATTTTAATGATTAATGACGCTTGGCCGTAATTAATTTTAATAAAATCAAATAAACTTTACTTGACAGCTGTCAGTGTCATCATTTGTTTGCTCATCACACATTAAACACAACAACATCAGCAGCAGCACAACAAAGTCAGTCAGCCAACAATAACAACATTAAATGAAAACGAAACGTTCATCAAATACTCATTCCAAATAAACGATGACTACAAAGAAAATATATAAAAAAAGCTATAAAAAATTATAAAATTTTTTGTATTTATTTAATAAAGTAACAGACCCCAATTTGCACGCTACCAACCAACCCACTTCAAAATGTTGTAGGATATGAACCCAGCGAACAAAATGAAAATAATTAGATTAAAGCTCTTTTATAATTAAGAAAGCATTACTTTAATGTTCGAATCTTTAAATTTGTTTTATTGAACAGTTCTAAACCTTTTATCCATCATTATGAGCCTTTCAATTGCTTGCTGGGTTAGCTAGCGAGTTTTTATAGACGTTTTATTTTTAATGAATAGACAACAACCTTTTTTCAAATAAACGATGACATCTAATTCTACTGTTGATAATTTGCTGTCAAAAGTAAATATACAAATTTAACAGACTAAAACAATTTATTTATATTTATTTTAATTTGTTCAATATATTTTAGTTCTAATTCTAATTTACTTCTAGTTTATTTCAAGTTCGTTTTTAGTTCAGTTCTAGTTCAGTTCTAGTTCAGTTCTAGTTCAGTTCTAGTTCAGTTCTAGTTCAGTTCTAGTTCAGTTCTAGTTCAGTTCTAGTTCAGTTCTAGTTCAGTTCTAGTTCAGTTCTAGTTCAGTTCTAGTTCAGTTCTAGTTCAGTTCTAGTTCAGTTCTAGTTCAGTTCTAGTTCAGTTCAGTTCAGTTCTAGTTCAGTTCTAGTTCAGTTCTAGTTCAGTTCTAGTTCAGTTCTAGTTCAGTTCTAGTTCAGTTCTAGTTGAGTTCTAGTTGACTTCTAGTTCAGTTCTAGTTCAGTTCTAGTTGAGTTCTAGTTCAGTTCTAGTTCAGTTCTTGTTCAGTTCTAGTTCAGTTCTAGTTCAGTTCTAGTTCAGTTCTAGTTCAGTTCTAGTTCAGTTCTAGTTCAGTTCTAGTTCAGTTCTAGTTCAGTTCTAGTTCAGTTCTAGTTCAGTTCTAGTTCAGTTCTAGTTCAGTTCTAGTTCAGTTCTAGTTCAGTTCTACTTCAGTTCTAGTTCAGTTCTAGTTCAGTTCTAGTTCAGTTCTAGTTCAGTTCTAGTTCAGTTCTAGTTCAGTTCTAGTTCAGTTCTAGTTCAGTTCTAGTTCAGTTCTAGTTCAGTTCTAGTTCAGTTCTAGTTCAGTTCTAGTTCAGTTCTAGTTCAGTTCTAGTTCAGTTCTAGTTCAGTTCTAGTTCAGTTCTAGTTCAGTTCTAGTTCAGTTCTAGTTCAGTTCTAGTTCAGTTCTAGTTCAGTTCTAGTTCAGTTCTAGTTCAGTTCTAGTTCAGTTCTAGTTCAGTTCTAGTTCAGTTCTAGTTCAGTTCTAGTTCAGTTCTAGTTCAGTTCTAGTTCAGTTCTAGTTCAGTTCTAGTTCAGTTCTAGTTCAGTTCTAGTTCAGTTCTAGTTCAGTTCTAGTTCAGTTCTAGTTCAGTTCTAGTTCAGTTCTAGTTCAGTTCTAGTTCAGTTCTAGTTCAGTTCTAGTTCAGTTCTAGTTCAGTTCTAGTTCAGTTCTAGTTCAGTTCTAGTTCAGTTCTAGTTCAGTTCTAGTTCAGTTCTAGTTCAGTTCTAGTTCTGTTCTAGTTCAGTTCTAGTTCAGTTCTAGTTCAGTTCTAGTTCAGTTCTAGTTCAGTTCTAGTTCAGTTCTAGTTCAGTTCTAGTTCAGTTCTAGTTCAGTTCTAGTTCAGTTCAGTTCTAGTTCAGTTCTAGTTCAGTTCTAGTTCAGTTCTAGTTCAGTTCTAGTTCAGTTCTAGTTCAGTTCTAGTTCAGTTCTAGTTCAGTTCTAGTTCAGTTCTAGTTCAGTTCTAGTTCAGTTCTAGTTCAGTTCTAGTTCAGTTCTAGTTCAGTTCTAGTTCAGTTCTAGTTCAGTTCTAGTTCAGTTCTAGTTCAGTTCTAGTTCAGTTCTAGTTCAGTTCTAGTTCAGTTCTAGTTCAGTTCTAGTTCAGTTCTAGTTCAGTTCTAGTTCAGTTCTAGTTCAGTTCTAGTTCAGTTCTAGTTCAGTTCTAGTTCAGTTCTAGTTCAGTTCTAGTTCAGTTCTAGTTCAGTTCTAGTTCAGTTCTAGTTCAGTTCTAGTTCAGTTCTAGTTCAGTTCTAGTTCAGTTCTAGTTCTGTTCTAGTTCAGTTCTAGTTCAGTTCTAGTTCAGTTCTAGTTCAGTTCTAGTTCAGTTCTAGTTCAGTTCTAGTTCAGTTCTAGTTCAGTTCTAGTTCAGTTCAGTTCTAGTTCAGTTCTAGTTCAGTTCTAGTTCAGTTCTAGTTCAGTTCTAGTTCAGTTCTAGTTCAGTTCTAGTTCAGTTCTAGTTCAGTTCTAGTTCAGTTCTAGTTCAGTTCTAGTTCAGTTCTAGTTCAGTTCTAGTTCAGTTCTAGTTCAGTTCTAGTTCAGTTCTAGTTCAGTTCTAGTTCAGTTCTAGTTCAGTTCTAGTTCAGTTCTAGTTCAGTTCTAGTTCAGTTCTAGTTCAGTTCTAGTTCAGTTCTAGTTCAGTTCTAGTTCAGTTCTAGTTCAGTTCTAGTTCAGTTCTAGTTCAGTTCTAGTTCAGTTCTAGTTCAGTTCTAGTTCAGTTCTAGTTCAGTTCTAGTTCAGTTCTAGTTCAGTTCTAGTTCAGTTCTAGTTCAGTTCTAGTTCAGTTCTAGTTCAGTTCTAGTTCAGTTCTAGTTCAGTTCTAGTTCAGTTCTAGTTCAGTTCTAGTTCAGTTCTAGTTCAGTTCTAGTTCAGTTCTAGTTCAGTTCTAGTTCAGTTCTAGTTCAGTTCTAGTTCAGTTCTAGTTCAGTTCTAGTTCAGTTCTAGTTCAGTTCTAGTTCAGTTCTAGTTCAGTTCTAGTTCAGTTCTAGTTCAGTTCTAGTTCAGTTCTAGTTCAGTTCTAGTTCAGTTCTAGTTCAGTTCTAGTTCAGTTCTAGTTCAGTTCTAGTTCAGTTCTAGTTCAGTTCTAGTTCAGTTCTAGTTCAGTTCTAGTTCAGTTCTAGTTCAGTTCTAGTTCAGTTCTAGTTCAGTTCTAGTTCAGTTCTAGTTTCAGTTCTAGGTTCAGTTCTAGGTTCAGTTCTAGTTTCAGTTCTAGGTTCAGTTCTAGGATCAGTTCTAGGTTCAGTTCTAGGTTCAGTTCTAGGTTCAATTCTAGGTTCAGTTCTAGGTTCAGTTCTTGGTTCAGTTCTAGGTTCAGTTCTAGGTTCAGTTCTAGGTTCAGTTCTAGGTTCAGTTCTACTTTCAGTTCTAGGTTCAGTTCTAGGTTCAGTTTAAGGTTCAGTTTTAGGTTCAGTTCTAGGTTCAGTTCTAGGTTTAGTTCTAGGTTCAGTTTAGCTTCAGTTCTAGGTTCAGTTCTATGTTCAGTTTGTAACGTGCCGTTACAAATATTATATTAAATTCTACTACTTTCATCTATATACCGCACTACACTCTTTTTCTGAACACCCTGTTTTTTATTTTTGCTACCTCCTTAATATATCTAAATATATATTAATAAATAAAAACCAGAACCTAAGCATAATTCTCATTTAGTTGATAACCATACCAGCATAAGTATTCTTGTTTTTAACATAGAGGGAGGCAGAACTTAGTGTTCTTCCTAGTAGTTAACATCGTAGTTAGTTGATCCGATTGTTGTATTATAATACCGTAGTTAGCCGACTGAGAGCTGAAGTTTTTATCTCATCGGAGTACTCTTGGCTTTGTAGTTACCCGACCGAGAGCCGAAGTATTTATCTCGTCGGATTGAATGCTGTAGTTAGTCGATTGAGAGCCGAAGTTTTTATCTCATCGGAGTATTCATTGCTTTGTAGTTACCCCACCGAGAGCCGAAGTATTTATCTCGTCGGATTGTATGCTTTAGTTAGCCGATTGAGAGCCGAATCTCATCGGAGTATTCTTTAATTCCGTAGATAGCCGATTAAAACGTAGTTAGCCAACCGAGAGCTGAAGCATTTATCTCGTTAGATGGTAGGCTCATAGTTAATTAATCGGATTATTATAGCTGAAATCCCATCCGGTATTTCATAAGAAACGTTTGTACTTTAAATCGAGCCGAAGTTTCAAAAGAACTCGGTAAATATACCATAGTATAGTGTTGATTGTAAGATCAAAACTCATATTGTGCAAACATAGAAGTTTCTTATTATTAAACCCATATAAGCATAGCTTTTGCCCAACGACTCACGAAGATACCAAGCCGGCCTGTGGAAGCAAAATATATTAAAGGAAGCAGACCTTTGATGAACCTGGACAGACTAGGCATACCTCAACTGGAAAATAAAACTGCATTACAAGTTCTACTACGGTACTAGACTGTAGCTCTTTGTGAGTTTTTTCTTTGACCTTAAATCTTGTTCTATTTTAGGCACTACCTAGTGTCAATTTTGATTTAATTTTGGATTCAAGTAGATGATGATGTTTGATTTTAATTATGGTTTATTTTTTTACTTTACTTTTAAAGTATTGTTATAGATAGTTTAGTTTCAAGTTAAGAGTGTACTTCAGTTTTAGTTCCAGTCTTCCGATTAATTTTAAAGATATGTGACATTATTCTGTCTTTGAAATCTGTTGTAAAATTCAAAAACATTTTCTTTTAACACTCACAAACAAGAGTAAATAACCATCTTATCAAGACTCTGAAATCACAATTTAAAATGGATAGTCTGAACGTTTAAGTGACACATACTCCAGACACATAAGTGTCAAACTGAAAATATGTTACGTCAATTTAACAAAAACTCAACTGTAATAAAATAAACTATTTACACACAATTTAACAAATAACAAACGTTAACTTGTCTCCAAACACACAAAAAAAATGTACATATTTGAGCATAAGTGTAACAAATTTTCAACATTTTCAGGCGTACAAAACGATTTTGTAAAAAAGTTTATGTTTGTGCAAAGCTTTGTGTCTGGGGCCATTTATTCACAGTTTTTAAGGCTTTTGAGCACATTTTTTGATTGAAATCAATTTTAATTGGCGCCATTTAAGCTTGTAAGCGATTAAAGTTTATTAACCAACAACTGTAATAAAATTATTTTTTTTTTACTGAAGCCATTATTTTTGATTGCTCAGATTAAGTCGGGGGTAAAAATGTGAGTGATAAGTTTTGATGTGTTTTTCATGATGTTTTTTAATTTGTTGACGACGACAGACGTGGTCTAACATTATGAAATTAATAAAAAATAATTAACGACAACAATTTTATTGATATCTAAAGTGAAAGTCCATTACGATCATGTGTTTCATTTCATGTCCAACCGTCAAAAATATCTTAAGTTTTCGTCATTTCATGATTTGAGCTGTGCAGCATGTTTAGCTGTCAGTCTGACAGCTGTCAAACTTAGTAAAAATTTACTGTTGTTGATGTGTCTATAATAATATGACGCCACATTGTCGTTGATTTTTCTTGTCTTTTTAATTTTTGTGGTCGCTGTTGTCATTGTTGTGTCCATTAATAAACAATTTTGGAATTTATGGCCAATTTATTGTTTAGTTTTAAAAAAATGTGTGGATTTAATTAAAAATTATTGAAAAATTTTTCAAAATTTTAGTTGTTATTTTATACAAGTTTTTGATTTTTTGACAATGAACCAAATTAATGGTTTCATTATTTATGGATTTTTATCAAATTCAATTAGTATTAACAAAATTTATGAATTTCAAAAGATTTCAACAAATTTCAGCAAAACTGTAAAAAAAGGAAATGTTATAAAAACCGTGGGTGTGTAATATAATTTTTGATCATTTAAATTTTATACCTTCAACAAATCTTCATTTCAATAATTTCCACCTCGGCCTCATAAAACACGACATAATCTCCCATTATTTTGTATAATTTATTCCTCAAATGCCTCATAAATTATAATGAAACATTTTATAATTATTATTTAAACTCACAAAATGATAATAACAATAATAATCCTCATAAATAACAATATAAAACCATAATTTATGAAATACTTACTACATATTAATTTTTTAATATTAACAATTTCCATTAATTTCCTAGAATTTATGAACTTATTAATTTTTGCATTAAATAATCATAAATATTATTTAAAATTTATTTTTTTTTTTATAAATTTTATAGAATTAATAAACAAAGTCATTTGAAATAAAATTAAAAATGAAATAAATTACAATAAAATTGCAACTGATAAAGCACGAGCTAATGAAGAACTGACAATTTTAATTAGACTAATAATAATAATGATCATCATGATAATAATGATAATGACGCTGATGCTTGTGGTCTGGTCAGCTGACATTTGCACTTATCATTTTAATTGAAAGTTTTCACATTTATAGAAACTATTTATAGAAATTATTGAAAATAAAATTGACAGTGGCTAAAAAAAGTAGCTCAAAACTCAAATTTCTCAAAAATTTACTACATATAGGAAATTTTTCGAAAATTGACTATTTATAGGAAATTTTTCGAAAATTGACTATTTAGAGGAAATTTTTCGAAAATTAACTATTTATAGGAAATTTTTCGAAAATTGACTATTTATAGGAAATTTTTCGAAAATTGACTATTTTAAGGAAATTTTTCGAAAACTGACTATTTATAGGAAATTTTTCGAAAATTGACTATTTATAGGAAATTTTTCGAAAATTGACTATTTATAGGAAATTTTTCGAAAATTGACTATTTATAGGAAATTTTTCGAAAATTGACTATTTATAGGAAATTTTTCGAAAATGTACCATTTATAGGAAATTTCTCGAAAATTGATTATTTATAGGAAATTTTTCGAAAATTGACAATTTATAGAAAATTTTTCGAAAATTGACAATTTATAGGAAATTTTTCGAAAATTGACTATTTATAGGAAATTTTTCGAAAATGTACCATTTATAGGAAATTTCTCGAAAATTGATTATTTATAGGAAATTTTTCGAAAATTGAGTATTTATAGGAAATTTTTCGAAAATTGACTATTTTTAGGAAATTTTGTTGAAAATTTACTATTTATAGGAAATTTTTCCAAAATTGACTTTTTATAGGAATTTTTTTGAAAATCGACTATTTATAGTAAATTTTTCGAAATTGACTTTTGAAACAAAATTTTTTGAAAATTGACATTTTATAGGACATTTTTCGAAAATTGACAATTTAAAGGAAATTTTTCGAAAATTGACTTTTTATATAAAATTTTTCAAAAATTAACTATTAGTAGGAAATTTTTCGAAAATTTATTATTTATAAGAAATTTTTGGAGAATTGACAATTTAAAGGAAATTTTTCGAAAATTGACTTTTTAAAGGAAATTTTTTCGAAAATTTACATTTTATAAGAAACTTTTTGAAAATTGACTATTTATAGGAAATTTTTCGAAAATTGAATATTTATAAATTTTAAAATTTTCCATAAATAGTCAATTTTCGAAAAAATTTCCTCTAAATAGTTAATTTTCAAAAAATTTCCTATAAATTGTCAATTTTCGAAAATTTTTCTATGAATAGTCAATTTTCAAAAAAAATTCCTTTAAATAATCAATTTTCGAAAAATTTCCTATAAATAGTCAATTTTCGAAAAATTTCCTATAAAGTGTCAATTTTCGAAAAATTTTCTAGAAAAAGTCAATTTTCAAAAAATTTCCTATAAATAGTCAATTTTCGAAAAATTTCCTATAAATAATCAATTTTCGAAAAATTTCCTGTAAATAATCAATTTTCGAAAAATTTCCTATAAATAATCAATTTTCGAAAAATTTCCTATAAATAATCAATTTTCGAAAAATTTCTATAAATAGTCAATTTTCGAAAAATTTCCTATAAATAGTCAATTTTCGAAAAATTTCCTATAAATAGTCAATTTTCGAAAAATTTCCTATAAATAGTCAATTTTCGAAAAATTTTTATAAATAGTAAATTTTCGCAAATTTTCCTATAAATCGTAAATTTTCGAAAAATTTCCTATATATAGTCAATTTTCGAAAAATTTCCTGTAAAAAGTCAATTTTCGAAAAATTCCCTATAAATAGTCAATTTTCGAAAAATTCCCTATAAATAGTCAATTTTCGAAAAATTTCCTATAAATAGTCAATTTTTGAAAATTTTTCTAGAAATAGTGAAAAAGTATTTTGTAAATAGTAAATTTTCGTTAAAAGGAGCCCTTTTGCACTAAAAGTACTTTCTGACAAATATCCATTTTCCTTTTTGAAAAAAGGGTGCTTTCTGTCTAATTTTTATATATAAAAAGTACTTTTTTAAGAAGAATGATTATCCTAGGAGTAAATAAGATTATTTTTTGAGTTATTTTAGAGAGACTTACCGCAGTTGGTGCCACCATATAATCTGGCCTAAGATATTGATTGCTGGACTGCAGCATTTTATTATAATTTGTTAAATCCACTTTGACGGCTGTTTATTATAACGTTTAGGTATTAAAAATATTTTATTCCTCTTTCAAACCCTTTAATCAGGGTGAGAGTGCAAGAGGGGTAACCGGAAATAGCAAATCCTTGAGAAATTTATAGCACATGCACAAAAATTGCACTAGAGATAGAGATGTCAAATTTTCTTTTGTTAAGAAGGGAAAAAGGGGAATTTTATGTTGTTTTTTTTTATGGAAATTTGTTTTTCTAGATTTTACTCTCTAATCCACAAAGTGAGAGTAAAATGTTGGAAAACAAAGAGTACGGGGACACTTGTTTGAGATTTCTTTGGCTGAGACAGTTGAGATTTTTGTTTTTTTTGTTGTCAAGGAGTTTGTGTAGGAGAATTTCACAAGGAGACAGGCAGGCGCACTAAAGGGATTTTGTTGAAAATAATGAAATTGTGGTTGTTTTTGGTTAAACAATTTTTGAGTTTATTGTTGTTTGTTATGAAAAAAGGTTAAAAGTTAAATTTAAACTTTTAGTATTGCATTATTTTGTTAAAGAGATTAAAGGTTAATTATGTTTTGATTTCTATGTGTTAGTTTTATTTGAATTTTTAATATATTTATAATTGCTTTAAATTATTTAACTGAGCATTACTTGTTTTGGTTTTGAATTATAATTTGCTTTTAAAATTTTTTTAAATATTTTTCACTGATTTGATTAATAAAATTATAATTTTTCCATTTAATTAATAAATTATTTATATTACAATTTTTTGAAATTTTTTGTTGGAATATTTTAATTTTTATTACACTTAATTTAGCATTGTTTACAATACTTTTTATTAATAATATTTTTTCATTTGGTTTAATTGCTTGCTTCAGGTTTTTTTTGTTTAATTAAGTAATAAATTTTACATTTTATTCAATTTGTTGTTTTTTTTCTTTATTTTTCATTTATAGCATCTATTTTAGCTGTAATTTAATTTTAATGACTTCTATACACATTTCAGTTGGTTTGTTTGGTTGGTTTTATTAAACAATATTTTTTTGCACTATATTTTCAAAACTTTTTTCAATTTTTTTTTTGGTTATACTTGGCTGGTTAACATGCGGTTTTTGCGGTTTGATATTTTATACTCCTTGAATACACACACACACTTTCACATATACTTGCAAATATCCACACACAAACACCAGTTTTCCTTAACCACAATAATTCACATTAATACTCATTCATGGTCGGGCTCATAGCTGCTGCTGCTGTTCTAAAAAGAGAAGAAACACAAACAAATAAAACAAGTTAAAAGAGAGTTTATTCAATGGAAGAGCTCTATAAACAAATTAGGGTGAGACCTATTTTTAGGAAATTTTTCGAACATTGACTATTTATAGGAAATTTTTCGAAAATTTACTATTTCTATGAAATTTTTCGAAAATTGACTATAGGAAATTTTTCAAAAATTAATTATTTATAGGAAATTTTTCGAAAATTTACTGTTTATAGGAAATTTTTCGAAAATTGACTTTTTAGAGGAAATTTTTCTAAAATTGACTATTTATAGAAAATTTTTCGAAAATTTACTATTCAAAGGAAATTTTTCGAAAATTGACTATTTATAGGAATTATCTCGAAAATTGACTATTTATAAAAAATTTTTCAAAAATTGACTCTATATAAGAAATTTTTCGAAAATTTACTATTTATAGAAATTTTTCGAAAATTGACAATTTAAAGGAAATTGTTCGAAAATTGACTATTTATAGGATATTTTTCGAAAATTGACTATTAATAGGAAATTTTTCGAAAATTGACTATTAATAGGAAATTTTTCGAAAATTGATTATTGAAGGAAATTTTTCGAAAATTGACAATTTATATGAAAATTTTTCGAAAATTTACTATTAAAAGGAAAATTTTCGAAAATTTACTATTAAAAGGAAATTTTTCGAAAATTTACAATTTATATGAAATTTTTCGAACATTTACAATTTATAGGAAATTTTTCGAATATTGACTATTTTACAAGAAATTTATCGAAAATTGTCAATTTATATGACTTTTTAGAGAAAATTTTTCTAAAATTGACTATTTAAAGGAAATTTTTCGAAAATTGATTATTTATAGGAAATTTTTCGAAAATTGATTATTTAAAGGAAATTTTTCGAACATTTACTATTTAGAGGAAATTTTCCGAAAATTTACTATCTAAAGTAAGTTTTTCAAAAATTGACTATTTAAAGGAAATTTTACTAAAATTGACAATTTATAGGGAATTTTTCGAAAATTGACTATTTATAGGAAATTTTTCAAAAATTGACTATTTATAGGCAATTTTTCGAAAATTGACTATTTATAAGAAAATTTACAAAAATTGCCTATTTATAGGAAATTTTTCGAAAATTTACTATTTAAAGAAAATTTTTCGAAAAATGAATCTTTCTAGGAAATTTTTCGAAAATTGACTATTTTTAGGAAAATTTTCGAAAATTGACTATTTATAGGAAATTTTTCGAAAATTGATTATTTATAGGATATTTTTAAAAAATTTACTAAATATTTAAAGAAAATTTTTCGAAAATTTAATATTTATAGGAATTTTTCGAAAACTGACTTTTTAGATCAAATTTTTCGAAAATTTACTCTTTATAAGAAATTTTTCAAAAATTGCCTATAAACAAGAAATTTTTCGAAAATTGACTATTTATAGGAATTTTTTTTCGAAAATTGACCATTAAAATGAAATTTTTCGAAAATTGACTATTAAAAGGAAATGTTTCGACAATTTACTTGTTATAGGAAATTTTTCGAAAATTTACTATTTAAAGAAAATTTTTCAAAAATTTGCTCTTTATAGGAAATTTTTCGAAAATTGACTATTGTTAGGAAAGTTTTCGAAAATTGACTATTTTTAGGAAAGTTTTCGAAAATTGACTATTTATAGAAAATTTTTCGAAAATTGACTATTTATAGGAAATTTTTCGAAATTTTGCTATTTATAGGAAATTTTTAGAAAATTGACTATTTATAAGAAATTTTTGGAAAATTAACTATATATAGGAAATTTTTTGACTGTGATAGGAAATTTTTCAAAAATTGATTATTTATAGGAAATTTTCGAAAATTGAATTTTGTAGGAAAATAATATGACTTTTTATATGAAAATTTTCGAAAATTGACTATTTAAAGGAAATTTAAGGGAAAATTTCGAAAATTGTCTATTTATAGGAAATTTTTCGAAAATTGACTATTTGTAGGAAATTTTTTGAAAATTGTCTATTTAAAGGAAATTTTTCTTAAATTGACAAGTTAAAGGAAATTTTTTCGAAAATTTACTATTTATAGGACATTTTTCAAAAATTTACTATTTAAATCAAATTATTTGAAAATTGACTATTGATTGGAAATTTTTCGAAAATTGACTAGTTAAAGGAAATTTTTCGAAAATTGACTCTTTAAAGGAAATTTTTCAAAAATTGACTATTCAAAGGAAATTTTTCGAAAATTGACTATTTATAGGAAATTTTTCAAAAATTGCCTGTTTATAGGAAATTTTTCGAAAAAATACTATTTATATGACATTTTTCAAAAATTTACTATTTAAATGAAATTATTTGAAAATTGACTATATAGGAAATTTTTCGAAAATTGACTATTTATAGGAAATTTTTCGAAAATTGACTATTTATAGGAAATCTTTCGAAAATGGACTATTTAAAAGAAATTTTTCGAAAATTAACTATTCAAGGGAAATTTTTCGAAAATTGATGGGAAATTTTTCAAAAATTGACTAGTTAAAAGAAATTTTTCGAAAATTGACTAGTTAAAGGAAATTTTTCGAAAATTGAATATTTATAGGAAATTTTTCGAAAATTGACGATTTATAGGAAATTTTTCGAAAATTGAATATTTATAGGAAATTTTTCGAAAATTGAATATTTATAGGAAATTTTTCGCAAATTGACTATTTATAGGAAATTTTTCGAAAATTGTTTTTTAAATAGTGATCACACTAATAAATATATATATGTATGAGGAGTGTATGTCTGTGTTTCTGCCAGTGGAAAATTATTATTATAAAAGATTTACATTTGTAATGCAATTTGGTAATAAATCTTATTTCTTTACTTTATTTTGTTGTAGTTTCTTCACTGTGAGTAAGTTCACTGCTGTTTTCTGTTTTAAGCTTAAACATTAATTTATTACTTTATTTACGAGCTGTAAAATATTATTTTCTTTCAGTTTTTTTTCCTCTGCTTATTTTTTAAACAATAATAATTTGTTTCTTCAATTTGTTTCAAAGAAGGTGGGAGGTTTTTTTTAATATTTAATATTTTGAGTAAATCATTTCGTTGCTATATGAGATTTAAAACGGTAATTTTTAAAATCTGAAACAATGAAAGAGCTTTTGGATAAAAAAAGCTCGAGTATCACTATTAATCTACTCAAAAAAAGTTGTCACCAAAAAAATATTTTGTTTAAAAAAACTCTAGTATATCAGTTTTATCTATAGAAAAGTCTTGTATAACATCAATTATAACAGTTTTTCTACAGAAAGAAAAAGCCCCTTAACACGAAAAGCTGATTTAGAATAATAGAAGAACAAACACAATTTTTAAAGAAAAGTTGAGTATAACAGTTTTTTTACATGGAAAAACTAGAGAAGAGATCTAGTACATATAAAGTTAAAAGCTACTCTGCAGAAAAAGACTTTTTAGCTACAAAAACTAATTTTTTTCTTATACAAAATTTTTTGTATGACAGCAATATTATAAAAGTATGAAAGTTATATCGAAGAACAAGCTCAAATATATAAGAAAAGGCTTTTACTAAAAAGCTTTTAAAAAGAGCTTGATCAAGAAAGATTTTTTTTCAACAAGTTAATTTTATTTAGTTTTTTTTGCATAAAAATTTAAATGAAATCTAAAACCAACCTCCAAATACTATAGCCTATGCTTTCTTTTAATTTTGTTCAGGAAGGAAACAAAAAAAAACAACAACTAAAATCTTAAAGATTTTTATTGAAAAAGTCATATATAACAGTTTTTTTTTTTTTAACTCAAGTATTTATAGACTTTGTTCATTTGGAAAAGCTTCTGAACATAAGCTTTTTTATCAAAAACGTTTATTCAAAAGTTGATGTTAATAAATAGCTTTAAAAGCCAAAGTGTTCTAAAGAATAGACTTCTCTAAGTAAAAAGATTACCAAAAAAGCTCATATACGAACATAATTTTAAATAAAAGACTTCTTTAAAGAAAAAGCTTTTATCAAAACCCTTTTAAAAAGAGTTAAAGAAAAGCTTTTTTCAATAACTCTGGAACCTCCAAAATAATATAGTAATATATACTTCTTTTCAAAACTTGGGCCAGGAAAGGGACAACAAAAGAAAGATATCAATATTTTATACTGATCGAAGTATAATTGGTAACCGATTTTAAAAAATAACAAATTTGGGACAAAAATGCAAAGGGTCGGGACAGAGAAGTACCAAACCCCATATAAAAATAAATCATAAATTACACAAAAGTCTTGTTTTAATCAATGAGCGTTGTTTGGTTAAAAATAAGTTAGGATCGATGAAGGGAAATAGCGCCCCTAAAGAAACAAATATTTTTTGATATGCTTCAAATAGTCAATGATGAGGTTAAGAATCAATCAAGCCAATTTATGCTACTCTGTTGTGGGGTATAGAGTATTACAGTAGGGGATGATGGTCAAGGTCTGGACTAGGCAAGTGAGTCAAAACTTTTCACTCATTGCTTTCAAATAGTTTCTGATTGGTCTTGCAACCTGTGGTCGAGCGTTGTCATGATGTAAGATTGTAACATAGTCTCTGGTCGAATATTCTAGATTTTTTTTTCATTAATTACACTGTACTCGATTTGAAACCTTTTTTTACCGACAAAAGGCAGTCGTTTCGGAAAAAAATTTTTGTTTGCAAAAAAAAATATATTTTTTTTATTTTGTTTTGTGATTTTTCAAAAAAAAAAAAAAAAAAAAACTATTGTTTTGCAAACAAAAAAATTTATTTCCAAAAGGACT
This sequence comes from Stomorhina lunata, assembly GCA_933228675.1. Taxonomy (NCBI): domain Eukaryota; kingdom Metazoa; phylum Arthropoda; class Insecta; order Diptera; family Rhiniidae; genus Stomorhina; species Stomorhina lunata. The sequence goes on from OW121741.1 coordinate 24,018,565, forward strand.
GCTCGGATTAAAAACAGAATTACAGCCTGTTCACAAAACTGTCATACGTTAGAAGGCAATCGAATACTAGCCTAACGATTAAGCTCTAAATTGAGTTCATTTTCTTTTTTCGTTTGGAAGTAAAAGCTTCGTAATGAAATATCAAATAATAGTATTGCCATGAAATATTTTATTACTTTTCTGAAAGCTTTTCCTGTAAAATGTAAGACTTTTGTGAAATGATGTTAACCCTAAAATTAAATAAAATCAAAAATAAATCAAAACAAAAAATAAAAATATTTTACATTTTTTTTTCAAAATATGAGAAAGGCAAGTATTAAGTAAAAAAGTTCGAGTTTTAGGAACAAGTTCCCTGATTTCTATCCAAAGTAACTAGAAACGATAGAACATTTTGACACTCCAGTGGCTCAATAGAGTTGCATACTGACGAACACATTCACCCTTTTCTACACTCGGTCGAGTAGCTCCTACAAAGACTCTATTCTGAGACATGTATTGCATAAGAAGATTTGAGTTTTGGGAACGAGTTCCCTAATTTCAAAGTAAAAACGATAGAAAAGTGTGACACTCCAGTGGCTCAATAGAGTTGGATACCATCCTGTCAACAATAAGCACTTTCACCCTCTCTTGCACTCTTACATAGACCCTATTCCGAAACATGTATTGCGTACCAGTGAAATACAACTCTCATGTATGGGCCGATGCTTCAAAGTTTATGTTGGAACTTCTTGATCGAGTACAGGAGAGAGGTCATCAGTACAGGAGAGAGCTCATCAGTAACATTAGGTTACCCAATTCTATTGTTACTACTTTGTAATGTGCTCTAACGAAATCAGGAAACTCGTTTTCAATACACGTCTATCTGTTAGAGCTCGTCCTTTCGTAGTCGATTGACCAGTAGACAGACGATACTCTACAGATAGACGGTACAGTTCGTAAGTAGAATTTGCTTCCCTCAGAAGTTTTTCCAACCAGTTGCAATATAGGGAAGTTTAAATCAAATGTCCACAAACACTACTTATTCCCCCTCCCACAACCTTTTCCTAGTTTCAACACAATGCATTGTATTGTGATCATGTCCTAATCAAACAAAAATAAATTACCGTTTTTTGTTTTCCAGGCGATTAGAATTTTTTAATTGCCTGATTTGACATTTGCTTTCGTCTATACATTTCATTTACGAACCAAAATTTTAAAAGCTTTTTCTCGTTTCACTCAAAAAAAAATTCAAAAACCAAAAGTTCAAATTTTTCGTAAGTTGACGTACAATTTGAAAAAATTGTAGTTTCAAAAACAGGGTTTTTACCTAGTTAAAGAAAATAAACAGTTTTCGAGTTACGCGAATATTTATTGCGCAACCTCCTCCATTTGTTAAATAACGCTATATCTCGAAAACTAGAGCTAACCTAAGGTTAGCTACATTGACTTCAGCGTACTCGAATTATCTTTACCCACTAGTCTCTCTTTTGTCGATTTTTTAAACTAGCACAGTGCAATTATTCTTTAGGCAAATTAATAGTCTTCGGTATAGACTCTTTGTAATCGTCTGACCCGATGTCAACAGCTCATAATATAAAATATACCGTACTGATCCCATAAAATACAGAACTTTACCTTAGTTTCATGGATACTCGGCTTCTTTGTTAATTTGGCAGATTGGTCGGGCTTTATAGTAAATATTTGAGGTTGAGGTTAGTATGTATCCACTTTTGATCACGAGTAAAAATACGATGCAAAAATGACTTATTTAAAGTTCAGAAAGGCACAGTTTTTTTTTTAACATCAAAGGCTTCTACATAAAAGCTTTTTAAAAAAACTTTTTTAAGCGTTTTTTTTTTTCAACTTTTTAAAAGCTTTTTATAAACCTTTTTTTAAAGCTTTTACTCTAGTTTTTGGAAGCAATCACTTTTTAATAAGAAAATATTAAAAAGATTGTCTCTACATAAAAGCTTTTTAAAAAAACTTTTTTAAGCGTTTTTTTTTTCAACTTTTTAAAAGCTTTTTATAAACCTTTTTTTAAAGCTTTTACTCTAGTTTTTGGAAGCAATCACTTTTTAATAAGAAAATATTAAAAAGATTGTCTCTACATAAAAGCTTTTTTAAACGTTTTTTTCAACTTTTTAAAAGCTTTTTATAAACCTTTTTTTTAAAGCTTTTACTCTAGTTTTTGGAAGCAATCACTTTTTAATAAGAAAATATTAAAAAGGTTGTCTCTACATAAAAGCTTTTTTAAAAACTTTTTTAAACGTTTTTTTCAACTTTTTAAAAGCTTTTTATAAACCTTTTTTTAAAGCTTTTACTCTAGTTTTTGGAAGCAATCACTTTTTAATAAGAAAATATTAAAAAGATTGTCTCTACATAAAAGCTTTTTTAAAAACTATTTTAAACGTTTTTTTCAACTTTTTAAAAGCTTTTTATAAACCTTTTTTTTAAAGCTTTTACTCTAGTTTTTGGAAGCAATCACTTTTTAATAAGAAAATATTAAAAAGATTGTCTCTACATAAAAGCTTTTTTAAAAACTTTTTTAAACTTTTTTTTCAACTTTTTAAAAGCTTTTTATAAACCTTTTTTTAAAGCTTTTACTCTAGTTTTTGGAAGCAATCACTTTTTAATAAGAAAATATTAAAAAGATTGTCTCTACATAAAAGCTTTTTTAAAAACTTTTTTAAACGTTTTTTTCAACTTTTTAAAAGCATTTCATAAACCTTTTTTTAAAGCTTTTACTCTAGTTTTTGGAAGCAATCACTTTTTAATAAGAAAATATTAAAAAGATTGTCTCTACATAAAAGCTTTTTTAAAAACTTTTTTAAACGTTTTTTTCAACTTTTCAAAAGCTTTTTATAAACCTTTTTTTAAAGCTTTTACTCTAGTTTTTGGAAGCAATCACTTTTTAATAAGAAAATATTAAAAATATTGTCTCTACATAAAAGCTTTTTTCAAAACTTTTTTAAACGTTTTTTTCAACTTTTTAAAAGCTTTTCATAAACCTTTTTTTAATGCTTTTACTCTAGTTTTTGGAAGCAATCACTTTTTAATAAGAAAATATTAAAAAGATTGTCTCTACATAAAAGCTTTTTTAAAAACTTTTTTAAACGTTTTTTTCAACTTTTTAAAAGCTATTATAAACCTTTTTTTAACGCTTTTACTCTAGTTTTTGGAAGCAATCACTTTTTAATAAGAAAATATTAAAAAGATTGTCTCTACATAAAAGCTTTTTTAAAAACTTTTTTAAACGTTTTTTTCAACTTTTTAAAAGCTTTTTATAAACCTTTTTTTAAAGCTTTTACTCTAGTTTTTGGAAGCAATCACTTTTTAATAAGAAAATATTAAAAAGATTGTCTCTACATAAAAGCTTTTTTAAAAACTTTGTTCAACTTTTTAAAAGCTTTTTATAAACCTTTTTTTAAAGCTTTTACTCTAGTTTTTGGAAGCAATCACTTTTTAATAAGAAAATATTAAAAATATTGTCTCTAATAAAAGCTTTTTTGACTAAACCTAAAAGTTATTATGAATAACTTTCCATTGTTTCAATTCAAATGAAGGTGAATTACTTCATTTGAATTGACGTCACAAAGACCTTTGAAACCAACCGAAACGTGTCTAATTCTTTAGACTCAAAGTTTAACTAAAAATCGAAAAATTTTTCCATTAGACATTCAAATATTTACTCTAACTAATATGTTTTTTATTGTCCCTGTTATTTTAGCAGCAACTGTTTAAACACTTCAAAGAATGTACCAGTTTTTTTTCTCAATTTCATTTAAATATTTCTTCATTGGTCGTGTTTGTCTTTGTCAAGTTAATAATTTGTAATAATAATTTTTTTATTAGTTGTTTCTTTTAAGTCTTTTTTTATTTTGTTTGTTGTACTTTAAACACTTGTGTGTAATTAATTTTGTTTCATTAATGTTTTGTGTTTTTTTATTATATTTTCAGTTTTTGTAGTTGTTTTTTATTATTATTTTTATTTATATTGTTAATTATTTGTAGTTGTTCATTTTTCATAAATTATAAGGTAAAATATAATTACACTTAATTACAGTGTTAACCATTCAAGTGGGCTTGTTTTCTTGTTTAAGAGCAAAAAACTAAGCGGGGAAAAAATATTAAAATGATTAATTAATTTTAATTATTTTTTTGAAATTCTGTTTGCAGTTTTAGCTTTTTTTTTTTGTCTTGCTTACTCTCTGCTGTTAGTAATCAGGGTTAAACAAAATTTATCGGAATTTTTTCGTTTATATATTTTTAAGGGAATGCTCTGAATAAAATTTGTAGTTGTATTAAGTTAAACAAAAATTAAGCTAGTTCAAAATGTGGACCGAATTCGAAATAATATTTTGAATTTGGTCTAACTTCGGTTGCAATAGCTTTATATTTAGTTTATTTTTTATACCCACCATCAAAAAGAATGGGGGGTATATTGAGATTGTCATTCCGTTTGTAATTTCCTTAATATTGGCTCAAAAATCAAAAACGATATATATTCTGAATCCTTATGAAATTCTAAGACGATTGAGCGATGTCCGTCTGTCTGCCTGTCCGTCTGTCTGTCTGTCTGTCTGTCTGTCTGTTTGTCTGTCTGTCTGTTGAAATCACGATAACGCCTAAACGAAAGCAGCTAGCTCACTGAAACTTAGTAGAAACATTCTTCATCTTTGGTATTGAAATTGGGCAAAATCGGTTTATATTTGACCATAGCTCCCGTATAACCTCGCCTATGCTAATCGCTTATTTGCTAATAAATAACAAACTATAATAGCTATGGTGATAAAATTTGGTATATAGAAGTTTTGCGTAAGCCCTAGGCAGCATATAAAATTTCATCAAAATCGGTTCACATTTAGTCATAGCTCCCATACAAAAAACTTACGGAAACAGCCAAAATTTCACCTAAAATACACTTAAATGCCAATAAATCTAAAACTATAATAGATATAATCACTAAATTTAGCATGAGGAGGTCTTATGTCAATGCCAACCAGTGTGCAAAATTTTGTCACAATCGGTCACCATTTGACCATAGCTCCCATATAAAAAACTTACGGAAACACAAAAATACAAAAAAGAAAAGGGTGTTTATGTCCGTCTGTCCGCGATAGCGTCTTAACGAAAAGGGCTACAGCAATAAAACTTTACAAAAGGAAGTCTTATGTGAATGCCAACCAGTGTGCAAATTTTTGTTACAATCGGTTATTATTTGACCATAGCTCCCATATAAAAAACTTATGGAAACACAAAAATACAAGAAGAAAATACGGTTTATGTCCGTCTTTCCGTCAGAGAAAAGCGCGATAGTTCCCTAACTACAAGAGCGAGAGAGACAAAATTTAGCAAAAGTACTTTCGATAAGTTGTAGAAATTGTGTGCTGAAAATGGGTAAAATCGGTTTACATTTAGTTAGAGCTCCCATATAACCCTGCCCCGGGAATCACATTTATGCTGATAAATTGAATAAAATTGTAAAATCTATGACTACTAAATTTAAAACCGAGAAGTTTTATGCAACTTTCAGTCAGTATGTCAAATTTTATAGGAATCGGTCCATTTTTGACCATAGCTTTCATATAAAAACCGCTCCCGGTAACCACTAAAATGCCAAAAACGCCAGTTAAAAGCTATTTAATTATAAACTATGTCAGCTATGGCCACTAAATTTTGCACAAATTAACTTTATACTAATACCAGCCAGTATGTAAAATTTTGTAACAATCGGCCAACATTTGGCTATAGTTCTTATATATATATAACATCCCCTTTTTATATCTACAATCAAAAAGATTTGGAGGTACATTCAGTATATTAAGATTGCATCTACGAAATTATATAGCTATCAATCGATGTTAGGTCCAGACTTTATACACCGTAGATGCATTAGGAACTCCTTACAAAATATATGAAACTGCCGAGTTGCTATCAACATGTTTATGGCACAATGAAACAACTTATTAATGTAAAACTATATTCGGTTATGGAACAGCATTTTGTCCAAGGTAAATACTAGGGAAACCACTTAAATACTTTTCAATGTTGAACTACAGTAACTATACCACTGCAACCGAATTTAGTCCAAATATATTACCAACAATACCACATTTGGTCAACATTTTGAATTAGCTGCACTCTCGTACAACTTGATGGTGGGTATACAAGATTCGGCACAGCCGAATATAACACTCTTACTTGTTTAGTTTAACACTTGCACATAATATGTTCTGATAACCGGGTATAGACATATTACATTAATAAGCTGCTACTTTATAGTTAGGCCAAACAAGTTAATAGTAACACGGGAGGTCCATATATTTTGTTAGGAGTTTAAATTTATTGACTTAAAAGTACATGCAAAAATTGCCATCGTTTTGGGTTGGACATAACTTTTTTTGCTCAAAACCTTTTCAAATAAAATGCATCTCAAATGAAAGAAAAAATTCTTATCTTTACAATAAAAGATGAATTACATGCATATATTTGCAAGTTTGACCAAACTTGTCTTGATGGATTACAATACTTTTTCAATTGTTGAATTCTAAGCTCTTCTGTTAAAGGGCTTTATTTAGTTTTTCCAGTAAAAACTCAAAAGTAAAACGATTCCTTTAAAATCCCATCAAATATACATCTGTTACAACAAATGATAATGACCTAAGTCGATATTTAGTATTTTAAGATATTAAGGGTTTTGTCTTAAAGTGTTAAGTGTTTTGTATGTAAAAATTAAAGTATAGATTTGTTAATAATGATATGTTATATTTAAAATTTGACTGAGTGATAGATCTTGAAGAGAATTAGAATTTATAAGAAAAATAAAAAAAAACACTTTTGTCAACTTAAGCCTTTATCATTTATTGCCACACATATAATATTCGGTCTTGCAAACGTTGTCATGATGGAAAATTATGGCCCGTGTTCGGTATATTAGTTTGGTCGTTTTTTAAAATACGAAAAACTTAACTTATGATACCAACAAGTATAAAGCATTACCTTGATGTGGATATTCGTCTTCGGAGTTGATTTGGCTGGTTGGCAAAATATGAACCGATTCCTATAAAATTTAATATACTGACCAATAGTTGCATAAAACTGCTCTATTCCAAATTTAGTCGTAATAGCTATTACAATTGTATTCAATATATCAGCATTTAGGTGTTTCCCGGGACGGGGTTATATGGGAGCTCTAACTAAATGTAAACCGATTTCGCCCATTTCCAATGCAAAACTTTTTCAAGATATCGAAAATACTTTTGTAAAATTTTGACTCTCTAGCTATTTTCGTTAAGGCGCTATCGCGCTTTAGTCTAACACACAGACGGTCATAAAGGTAGAAGGCCAATGCACGCGACATGTGGCTGCGGGCAGTCGTTGTGTGGTCAGTACTTAAAATGTGCGTTTTTTTTACAAAAGTATTCATATACAAATTTTTTGAGTTGGATATAATTAAATCTGGCAGCACTTAAAAAATCTGCCGAGCGAAAAAGCTGAACTTTGTTCTCCTCTTTCCATTGCCGCTCCAAATTTGACAAATCATGCATTGGCCTTCTACCTTTCCTTTTGTATTTTTGTGTTTCTGTAAGGTTTTTTTATAACGGAGCTATGGTCAAATGGTGACCGATTGTAACAAAATTGTGCACATTGGCTGGTATTCGCTTAAGACTTTCTTGTGCT